>JAWQUS010000010.1:9102500-10352500 GCA_036365455.1 Macrosoma leucophasiata
ATGCATGGCATGTATTGTACGCATGGATTCTACGATCAGATTTATTCTGTAAGTTTACGAATTACAAATATGTATACATTTTTTAGGGCACCTAAAATTCACAAAGTTATGGTCTCTAAAGGAATCGAATGCTGTAACAACAATGTAATAATCTTAATGCATTAGATTATAAAAGGCTCAGTCGGGGGGCGTGTGACGGGCGAGCTTCCCTTTATTTTGATCCAATAATATTCGATATTCATTGTTATTAGAAAGATTTCTTACAAGATAAATGAAATGGATCACCCTGTTTCCTTTGACTTTGATATAATAAATAGACGGCTTTGATCTGATAACATTTATTTGAAAAACACAAGGCGTTGTACACATCGAGTGCGATCTTCAAAAATTGTGCACATTTATCAATGACGTTCTGGTGTGTCAAAGGAACAGTAATCAAACATCACTGGTGAACAATCGAGACGCCCGTTAACTGGGGTCCTTCAAACGAAAACCGTTGACCGGTTTTCAAAATACTTTATTGCGACGAATCCCGAGTATCGTTCTGTTCGGATGTGAGCTAGGCTGTGGAGGGGTGAGCATGGCGGGTTGGGGGAAGGGATGTACTTGCAACGTAATGCCGCTGCACTTGCCCTGGTCAGGAAGCGCGGCGGAATGCCGTCAGTCGCGTTTGTACCGACGGCGGCGGGTTGCGGGCGGCGCGAGGGCAATGCACGCTGCGCCGGCGCAACTCTCTGCCTCTCATTCACTTCGCCTTTTGATGCACCTTTATTTACTATACGTCTTCCTTTGTGCGCCTAGCTTACAGAGATACGAGTGTATGTGAAGTCAATAAGATAATTTTTAATCAACATTGGCCGCGGCAAAATCTACGTTTAGGCAACTGTTTCAATTAGCAAATTGTTACAGTGATGTTTATTCCAATTCACGAAGGTAGTCGTTATAGACAAAATAACTA
Source organism: Macrosoma leucophasiata (assembly GCA_036365455.1). NCBI lineage: Eukaryota > Metazoa > Arthropoda > Insecta > Lepidoptera > Hedylidae > Macrosoma > Macrosoma leucophasiata. The sequence goes on from JAWQUS010000010.1 coordinate 9,103,459, forward strand.
AGATTCTACATTCATTGTAAGTAAGCGTTACTAAGTGAATGAAAGCAATATCCGTAATTGTATTTTCTTTCGCTGCATCGTTAGGTAAGGTCTATGTTGTCGGGTCAAGTGAAAACTTAATTTCAACAAATTGAACATTATTTTAGATATTAATACAGGACTAGCAATAGATTTCTTTTTTTTTTTTTTATGTCTGAAGATTGACAGACAAGCAAACGGGCCACCTGATGGAAAGTGGTCACCGTCGCCTATGAACATTTGCAACACCAGGGGAGTTGCCAACGCGCTGCCAGCCCTGAAGGACTCTTTTGACGCCATTTTTGAAGAACCCCATATTGTAGCACCTAGGGAACACCTCAGAGGGAAGTTCGTTCCACAATTTACACGTTCTGGGCAGGAACGAACGTGAAAACCGCACCGTTGAGCACTGCCAGGTGTCCAGTCGGTGTGGGTGGAACTTCTCTCTTCGGCGGGTAGTACGGTGTAGGAAAAGAGACGGTGGCACCATGTCAAACAGTTCAGCAGAGCACTCACCATTGTAGAGACGGTACAACACGCACAGACTCCCAATGTCTCTGCGCAGGCTCAGATGTTCGAGGCTGTCGGTAAGTCCTGGATCGTTAACAATACGAACGGCGCGTTTTTGTAGGGAGTCAAGTGGACCAAGATGGTATTTGGAGGTTCCCGCCCACAAATGAGAGCAGTATTCCAGATGGGGCCGCACTTGGGCCTTATAAAGCTGTAGTAGCTGCCCCGATGTGAAATACTGCTTCGCTTTGTTAAGCACCCCCAACTTTTTGGATGCCAACTTGGTCTTACACTCAATCTGGTATTAGGATGTAAATGAAATGTTTAGCGTTAAATCGAAATGTCCACCACTACCACGTTTCGGTCAATGGTCATCACAGCCGAATAATTAGGTACAAGCAGGCACTGCGGCAAAACATCAACTAGTGTAGCAATGCAATCTTTCAATTTATTTGTGTCGTACTGGCAAACAAAGATATCGTTAAGTGGGCATGCTATGTGTACACTCCAATCTATAGACTTATAAGCATAAGAACTAGAATTCACCACGCAAAGATAGATAATACCACTGTATTATCTATATTATCCTTATCTATCTACCTCACCTTACTGGGCGGTAGGTTAGCCAATCCTCTTGCCAAGTGTGGTGATTTTCGCATACTCTCCCCTGACGACGCACAACCCTGTTGTGGGCATCTTTGGGCAAGTTGTCCGGCGTGGACGTGTTTCGCCTGAAGTGATGATGATGATAGTATTTTGTAGTATACAGTTACATTCGTTTTATAGCCCACATTTATCGTAAATTATACTCAGAGATGATGAATTTGAATCAATAAAAGGTGAGAGTGTTGCCCAACTGATATCCTTAAAGAACCACAGTGAAAGTGGTTCATGCAACGTTAAACATATGAATTAGCACATAACGTGAGCTTGGGCATCTCAAACAAACTCGAAAACCTAATGCCTATTTGAAATACAAGCATCGAAAATGTAAACATAATAACTGTGTTTAGAACAAACCAATAATAAACCACTAGCATCAGTTAATCGTTGCTCGCCAACTAGTGGGTAATCCTTTCGAGCGAGCATATAACGATTGCATTCCGAGCCGTAGCTACGCCACGACCGTACTGAAATTACACCACTCGGTTAGCTCAAAGCCACGACGACCCCGTATCATTTCATGATGTGCACGCGCGTACGTGTCTTCATTGGTGTATCAGTCAGTATAGTTACGGTAAAGTTTCATAATTATTGCAATGACCGACCTAATTTTCTACCATTTTTGCAAAGTATTTGAGGAACATTACTTTGTATTGATTTCATAAAGTCCTCATTATAGTTCTCATATTACGTCCTTAAAAAGCACAGGCGTATACGTCTTAAAACGATACGGGGCCGTCGTGGCTTCGAGCTGTCCGGGTACTGACGCGACGCGGCTACAGCTTGCAATGTAGTCGTTGTATGCGCACTCTTTCGATTATCCGGCAATTAACTGCCGCCAGTGGTTTGCCATTGGTTTGTTCCAAACACAGTAAATTTGCTTGAATTTCAAATAGTTGTGGGTTAGATCGTCGAGTTTGTTTCAAATTTGTTCCACCTTTGGGGCTAATTGAATTGTCGTACGTTTTATGAACGAGATTTATTTTTACCATCGAAGCATATTGGTTTGGCAACACAATGATCTTTCATCATTTCAAATTTTACTTACCTACAAGCTATGCACTGTTATCTGATATTCTACCTATAGATATCTATAAAACAAGTATTTAATTATATCGAATCAAATCATTATTAAAATTACGACAAGCAGTACCTAAAATGCCCAAAAGAAGTCATATCTCTGCAAAAACATTAAAACCGCTGATATGACTCGTAGATACGGTACTCAAAAGCTACGCACACGCGTGCACGTCATGAAACGATATGGAGCCGTCGTGGCTTTGAGCTGGCCGAGTGGCGTAATTTCAGTACCGACGCGACGTGGCTACGGCTCGGAATGCAGTCGTTATATGCTCACTCGAAAGGATTACCCACTAGTTGGCGGGCGGCGATTAACTGCCGCCAGTGGTTTGCTATTGGTTTGTTCCGAACACAGTAATATCGTTTGAGATTGCAATGGTAGGATTTCAAATAGTAGCGGGTTAGGACCAAGTTTGTATTAGATGCTCACCTTTTAACCTTACGCCTGTCTGATCATGGTCCAGATGTATTTATGTGATCTTTGAAGAACAAGTCACTTGTGAATGTTGTTGCTGATAGATCACTCTGTTGGTCAGTTACCTATTCCCTGTTGTTCTTTTGATGATGAGCCAATAACATTATTATTTAGCATGCTTATAATTTAAACATATGAGACCAAATACACAGTTCCGTTTTTTTAATAAGGTTAAGTAAATTGTAATCACTTTCCAGAACAATAAATAAAAACATTTCATTTTCATTTCCAGGTACGTTGGTGTTGTTAGAGAAAGTTGAAGTAGTTTTCATTCATTTGCATCACTGCGTAAGTAGCAGATTTATTTTATTTTGCTATTGTAAACCTGTTTTTTGTTTTATACATCGTTTCATTAAAGCGATGCTTCACTAGCGGTCGCCTTCGTCCCGAGACCGTCAATAGATCCAAACTTTTACACGTTAATGACTGTCTTGGTAGTTACACTTTAGAGAGTTGTAAAACTTTTGAAAAGTGTCAAAAACTTACAAACTGCTATTTTTCAACGTCGACGGAACAACAATGTATATATAGATTTTAAAATAACGTTACGTCGACTCGTTAGGGAGGTCTAGATCCATTACCTTTGGGTTACTGGCATGCCCTAAGTGCATTTCTGCTTTGAAAAATGACCAGCTTCGCGGAGCACTGAGCGAATGGACGTGGAAAGTTTAATTTGACAGTGAAAAATAAAACTATTGTTATTACTACTTTACGCTTAGGATTCACTTAAAAGAGTTAAAATATTAAGTAAAAAGAGCTCAGATTTAGTTAACCGGATCTGGTTTAAATTAATTGAATCGAAATAGCTCGATTTCACTTCAATCTGATTTAAATGTGTCGTTCAATAAGTCAATTTGCGAGTCTCTTGCGTTAGCCCGTCCCCTTTAGTTTGTATAAAATCTTGTGCCCGTATCTAAAACACTGGGGTAAAGTCAAGCTTACTCGTGTAAAATTTGAATCGGCGCTGTGTCGTCAGATCGTGATTATACGCGGGACTTCTGAACGGCTTGAACAAACAGAAAAGGCTTTTAGAAAGCAGCCCCGTAGCTCCGAGACGAAGCGAGCAGTAATCGATATACTTATTTGGTTGCCTTCGACTTAAACATTTCCATTTCAATATGTTTGAACATTTTGATATTATGGCGGCTTGATGTGTATAATTAAATTATGATGTTAACAAACTATTTATGTTTGTGGTCACCCTCTTCGGTAACGGTTATACCGATTTGTTTATTTAGTATAGTTATAAATATTAGTTTTGTTTATTTGGTAACTATGAAAACAGTTTGTGAAGTATTTCATACTAGTAAGATGATACGAAGCTTGTCGAAACATTAGCTAGTTAATTTCACAATTGTTATCTTACTGTCAAATTTTTGTGTAAATCGTTGAGTATTTATGCATGTTTAGACATTTAACCATATTCTTTCATTCGATTCTGCTGTCTAATTTTGTAATTTGTTTCATTATGAATGTACTTATCATTTGTGCTCTTTTTTGTTATTTAATAAACATACAATATAAAATACATTGATTTACCCATTGCTCGTAATCCCACTGAAATCAGATCTGTTTAAATAAGTTTGTTTGCAAAATATTTTCTAAAATATTTAAGCTTATTAAAATATAAACTTATCGCTTCAATTTCTTTTCTACATTTACATTCAAATGACTTTTGCATGATCATAACTTTTTCACAAGCATAATCGTGTCTGCCCAAACGTGTCTAGTTTTCATCCAGTTGGTAAGTAAAACGTGCAATGTTTCGCAGTTTATTCCCTGTGTAAAATATCGAATAGTGTGTCTCGGTCCCAGGTGTTGGCTCAAACGGCGCAAGTTTCACTAATGTGCGGCTTAAATGATGACAGTGGCGGGACAGGCTCAAACAAACCTGTAGGGATGTACCCCGGTATCGATTATTTGCTTGTTCACTTTTTAGTTCTTTGTCATGTTGTGGTTTTAGATAGCAGTAGTTCTATCGTTGCCTACTTAGTTAAAGACTTCTTATAATTATTCTAATTTTGTTTTTCATAATTTTTACTTTGTGGTTTTGGAATAGCAAGTATGTAGTGCATAAATTTAGAATAAATATGCTGCAACAAACTAAAGATAAATAAATAATTGGGAAGAAATTAATTTGTAAGAGACAAAGCAATGCCTAAAATTTGCACGGATTTGAAATGTCACTTGAAGCTGACAGAAAATGCGCTAAGCAACTGCATTCAAATTTAAAGTTGGTAATTGGCATCAAATCAAAAGAAAGAAAGAAAGATATTAAAGCATTTGATTCCAATATGTACGAGTATATTATATAATGTTTTGTAAAATAATATCAGTACTACCAGGTATTACTATTAAATTGTATGAAAATGAAAGTAGTAAGAAGTAGGTTACCAAATAATCTATAAAAAAATCTTTATGTTTCATTTTTACATCAAAATAACTTATAAAGTTACGCAAATTTTACACATTGCTACTCTTCATAGAACTTGCCTATTAGCATGCATGTTCTCGATAAAACTAATAATGATGTACAAGTCGCTTACGAGTTAACTCGTTAAAAGTTATGTTTGATTAGACCTCTACGGTGAACTTTATTTAAAGTTGAAGTGCTTACTGCTTACCTACTGCTAAGTTATGTTGTAAAATGTAATAGCAATATAAAGGGGGAGATTGATGAATATGTGTAAATAAGGATTGTTTTCATTACTCTCAATATTATTAAGTACATATATCTATTATACTAGCTGTGCCCGCGACTTCGTTCGAGTGGACTTAGGGCAGCATTTTTGGTTATATCTTTTGGTTAATGTTGGATCATACGAAAACACTTACGGATATCTAAAAAATCTGTACTTTTCTGTAAACGATATTAGATGAACGCCATCAAAGCCACCAAAGCCACCAATGCCACCAATTTCACCAACGCCACCAACGCTACCAATTCCACCAACGCCACCACTGCCACCAGCGCCATGAACGCACTGTCTTATTATACATAGATTATTAATTTTAGTTTAGTTTAGTTGTAGTCTTAGTTAGTATTAGTTTTTATCCAACTTAATTGTCACAGTATACCGTGGCACATGAAGATGAATTTAAAAAATCTATTAATGATCGTAACCAAGTGGCTACCCATATGATGGCCACTGCACCATCACATCACTGCGCAATCACGCCTTCTAGGTTGAAAACAAAAAAAAAACATTCAATTATTTTACGAGTATGTGTCTGATCCATTTCCCAAAGTTTTAGCATAGTTTATTTACATAATTATATATTCACTTGATTATTTTCACATTTTATCAATATTACCTACATTTTCAACATTTACTCCTTTTCCATTAGTATCAGCATGCAGCTAGCTCTTGTTTCGAATACTCCCATTCCATTCATGAATCTTCATATCCATCACAGCCTTTGATAACATACGCTTCAACTACTCACTTCACAATTAACAACGTATAACATGTATAACAGCTTAGTATTTGAATTGATTAATTCGTCCAGCAGAACGAACATAGCTATAAACTAAATAGGTGATCCTCTTGAGTAGATCTCACATCCGTTTTGGTGAACCGTGGAACAATACGACTATTTTACGATTACAGGCTCCTTCCAGAAAAAAGCTAGCATTTTAGGTACTATTTTATCTTTCTACTTTCGTTGGTTGTGTTACTTACATTGAACAATTATGCTATTCACTACGATATAATAGTACGAACTAGGGATGTTTGTGAGGTATGAAATCACTACTTTTTAAATCATATCATATGAAAGTGACTTGCTGTGGACATAAAGGTACCTAAAATAATAAGAATTAGAGTTGAATTATTTTATAAGATAGAAGAACTTAAAAGTAACGAAAAACGAAAAGTTAATAAAGCAAAAATGATTTCCCTTTTAGATTTTTTATACGATTTGCAACTACTTTTTATTTTAAATTTTCTTACAAAATAACAATATTGATTTAAATATTTAAAATGTCTTGATTTCACCATACATTTTATAGGTGTTTTATCAAGCGGTGGTGTCATAATGCCTAATCATTATAGGAGCTGTTTTGAGTCGTTTCACAACTCGCAACGTTTTAAATCTAAACTATTAGCTGTTGAGCAGACGATTAAAGACAATTTTTACTAATTGTTCCTTTATTTTTTGAAACTTTAATAACAAAACTACTGGGCTGGGTTTGATTCCCGGGTCGGAGGCTAACAGAGATAACGGTGTGAAATCTTTTGTCTCTGGTTCTATGAGGATTTTTCCAGTACCTCGGAGTTTGGTAATGTGTCCGGAGATGTCAACAGGCTCGCTATCTGTTTCATGTTTGCTTGTATGCATGCATTTATCTATGCCTGCCCCTTTAGGGATTACGGACGTGAAGTTACGTTATGTTACGTTACATCCCTTTCGCGCTTTTCACAACTAAATAACAGAAGGTCGGACTTCGGGTTCCGAAGCCTATTTTCACTACAAACATATTTAACTGGATACTCCCAGTAGAATTGGCAAATCACCAGTTGCTTGTAAATCGCCCGAGTCCCGTCCGAGATTTATTTCGTTTCTGTTATCGGCCCGAATCAGACGTACCCATACGTTGGAAGTAAACCACAATCGGTGTAAATTACACAAGGTATTCGGCAGCGATGTTTAAATAGGGGGCGACTAAATTTGTACCCTTAAGTAGGGGGTAATAGAGGAAGTTTGCGCGTCTTTTGTAATCGGGTCTCAGACTGAACAAACTAAGTTTTTATCTGTTAACTTTAGCGTGTTGCGAGTGAGTGACGACGGATTTATCGACTACAAATCGCTTTGGGACTCATCTTTTATATTTTTACTGGCTACTGCTACTTCATGAGGATACAATGAAATAGAAAGATATCGTCCACTAGACCATATTTACCGCAATGAAAAGTATCATCAAGTGACTTTCTTTTGTTTATTGTTTAACTTTAAAAGTTCAAAGTAAAAGTAAAAAATAAAATAAATAAACAAACTCAGTAGTTTTTTTATTGATATTGGTTGTATGGAACTTGAGCGTAAATTAGGGATTACACCTATTATTCTCTCTATTTTTTTACAAACCGTTCAGTTTTCAGCGCTATCGTGTTTCGTTGGGATTATACGTAGTTTAGCTCAATAATATAAGAATGCTTAATAGACTAAAGTTAACTTAAAAAATACTATTTTTTTTTATTGTACAATGCTTAGTGGTATTAGTTTTTGTACGATGCAGAATTATAATAGTGTTTGTGTGAATACATGTATAAACACCGGTTTGTGTTAATTTTCTTACTTATTACATCTGATCTACAATGTGTTTCTAAACGTCAATTCCGAGTTAATTTTCAGTGTAATCTAGCATCAAAATATCTAAATTAAATATCTTTAAAAGAGTGATGTCATCTCGCTAAAACATAATGCATTATTATGCAAACGCCATTGCTAGGCACGCTTCATACCTATAAAAAAACTTTTACATCGTCCATGGTAATAAAGTGAACATTTCAAAATAAATAAAAAAAAACACAAACGCTGTCGCGATGCCGCCGTAATATTCCATAGATTGTATCTACCCCGTGTCCGCGCATTCGCTTAAAAATCATTGAAAATCTATGCACAGGAATAAAGATAACCATCGCAGTAGGGAAAATATCGGCTTAATGAAAGTGGTGTGGCATGCACTGAGTATTAATTGTTATAGGTGTCGAGTACTGCCGTCGATCCATTATATTTTCATAAAAATATTGGTTTATACGAAAGCTGTACATTTGAGGCAATTTGCTATTAAAGGAGGTTTTTTTATGTTATGATGGTGGCAAACAAGCTTACAGTTCACATGAATGGTAAGTGAGTACTGCAGTCTTTGATATTTACACACATAACAGGAGGTCATAGTACGAATTCGGTCATCATAATTTCGGCCAAAAGAGGTCCACCGCTGAACAAAGGCCTCCCCCAAAGATGGCCACAACGAACGGTCCTGGGCCGCCCTTATCCAACGATTCAGCGACGACCTTCACCGGGTCGTCGGTCCACCTCGTGGGGGGCCTGCCTAGACTTCGTATTCCGGTATGCGGTCGCCACTCGAGAACTCTTCTGCCCCAACGGCCGTCAGTTTTTCGAGATATGCGCTCTGCCCACTGCCACTTGAGTTTCGCTGACAAATGCGTTACCACTCCTAAATCTAAGTTATTGTTTGTCTGTGTGATTGTTATTTTAAGACTTACATAGGTATACAAGAGGTACACAGTTCGTCTATTACGGCTACTTATCTTTAATTTAATAATAGCAGTCGATAGCCGAATGATGTCAAATAATTAATTGAGTGTGAGGACTGTGTGCAGTCGTAGAGGGATGCACCGCCATTTTGAAAATAAAATTAAACTACTATTCTAACAGAAAAGTTATCCGTTTACGTATAAAACAGCCGTGTCAACGACACAGCCACATCCAATTTTTTTTCCGTTGCTCGGTAAATATAATATTGTTTTTCCTTATGAAAACATTGCGTATTTCACATATCGCTACGTCATTCAATTTATTTTTGTTTATGGTTTCAATGACATAGGTACGGTGTATGATTTTTGTTACGTAAGAAATTCTTTAAGCCTTAATTATGCGCATCGCCTTCGGCTACACGTGTATTCGTAATCATTTTTGAGCTTCCATATTTTTATGTAGCAATGTGTAAATGTGAATTTGTTTGGGATTTCGTGGGATATATCATTGTATGATAAGAATAAAGGTTTGATGTTAACCTACTCTTCCACACAGTCATACCTATCAATAAAGTTACAGTCGCAAACACTTGTTCGAAGCATCCCAGAACATGTTTTTTTTTCTGCCTAATTGGCATTTCATTGGCATTTTGCTTACATTTTCAAATCTAAGTAGGTATTAGCATTTGCGAACCATAAAAACGTGTCTGATTGCCAACATGTAGGTACTTACTTACGATGAATTGGTATTGAATACTTGGATGATTTGTACCTTGGTCACTGGTAAAACATCGCGACCACTGGACACGTTTTAAGGTTTATGTGGCCACTTGCAATTGAGTTAAGGATCTCATAAGGAAGGAACTCATGTTGTCTAGAAGCAAGATATACTTACTAATATTACATCTATACATCTATATCTATACAAATAAATAAAATTGGAGTGTCTGTTTGTAATATAAAAATAACCGCTTTTTATAATTTTTGTCTGTCTGTCCGTCTGCTTGTTACCGCTAATCTCGGGAACGGCTGGACCGATTTTGACGGAACTTTCACTGGCAGATAGCTTATGTAATAAGGAGTATCTGAGCAATTTTTTATACTAGCTAGGCCCACGACTTCGTCCGGGTAGATACTGAACAATCATAAATTCTCACGGTAACGAAGTCGCGGGCACAGCTTGTTCTAAATAAAACATATTTCACAAACATGCATCGCTTTATAAAAGCAAAGCCTAAAAAAACTGTCTTTTAGAATGTAAACAAAAATATCCTTTTTAACTCTGCTCATACGGTGCCCGTGAATCGCAACTAGCTTCATGGTAGGGTTGACAAATAACGTTTCAAATGCCATAGACAACGGTTCTTAATAAATGTTAAGATTGTTCGAGGCACAACCTTGTTCAAGGTACAACCGTAGCCCCTACCTACTCGACACTTGATAGGAAACTTGAAACTTACTAATTTAATATAAGGAAGGTGGCAAGCAAGGAAGCAGCTCACATTGATGCTAAGTGATGACTGCAGCCTATAGAGATGTACATAAAAACCAGAGGTCAAAATGGAGATGCGTTGCCATCCCTGAGACCTAAGGTGTCATGTCTCAGTGATAGTTATTACGGAGCCATACATTACCAGTTAACCGGAACACGATAGTGCTGACACTACCATTTAGCGGCAGATAGGTTAGGTAATGCGGTAGGGCCAACACCCTCGAATTCTTACACTTGGTACTCTACCACCAGTAAATCAGTAGTTACTTTTGTAATAATGAAATATTTAAATTAACTTATGAAAATTAATTCCCGGATCGGGGGCTATCAGAGAAAACGGTTTAAAATCCTTTGTCTCTGGTTCTATTGAGATTTTTACATTTTTCTGGAAGTTTCCCAGTACCTCGGAGTTTGGAAATGTACTCGGAGATGGCAACAGGTTTGCCACCTGTTACATGGGCCAAAAGGTAACCGGCGAGTCGTGGGTGTTTGCATGTATGCTGGAATGCATGCATTTACCTCTGCCTCTTCGGGGATTACAGGCGTGAAGTTACGAAACTTTTGGAACATTCCAATATTGTACTAGAAAATATTTTTTAGGGTACATCGATACATGTCGACCTTATCGGTAATCAGTAGCGTGTTATCACGGTAGTGCTCGAAGCCTTGTCGTCACAGACGATTTGATAAAAAACCTAGATAAACTGCGTCCGAAACATACAATATATTGATTTCGCTGTCTTTTTTTTACAACTTTGGTTTGTGATATAGGATTACAGATAAAAATAATCTTTATTACATCAAAAGATCTTCAATTGCCCAGCTTGTACCATTATAACTGAGAGGAAAACAGGTTTTTTGAGTAGGTATATTAAAAAGTAACATTTTTTAATGTATATTGGAACCTTCGCAATAACACATGTAAGTGACATATCAATTTAATGCTAAAAATGGAAAGAAAAAATGGACACTAAAGTCTACTTCAAATCTCACCAGAAGTCTATTTTTTTCTCTCCATTTTCTATAACGAAATTAAAATTTTATAGAAATTAATATTGTAGTAAAAGACTAACACTAACTTTATTATAAACATTTCGGATGGAATAAATAGTGCATAAAAACCTTGCTCAAATTCTTGATAGTATACAAACATTCCAGATAGTAGGTTTTAAGGATTATAGAGTAATGGGAACGTATCGGAATAAATTATACTTACAATTACAGTAGAACCATTCTTTTTTTTTAAGGAATAACATCAAAACTTTCAAAAAAATCCTCGCATTTTCCAAGTTCTAAATTTCACCAAAAACGAGTAGTAGTTATAGGCAAGGATCCCACTGCAGAATCATTTCGTTCATCCAGATATGCTGCAAACCTAGTTCTTACGCATTTTTATAATCTAGAGAATTATATATCCACTATGTTGCCAGTCAAAATATGGCCGCAAGTAATTTTTTGTAATTTTTTTTTTGGGAAAGATTTTTTTTATTGGTTTTTTCATTATAATATCCACTTCGCGGCAATATGTATAAAGACTCTGAAAAATCACGGCTGCCGTTGCGCACTTGGCCGCCCTTACATATTTTCGTTCCGCCCCGATAACTTTTTACGTCCATAAGGTACATGTTTTATTTATATACACGGGAGCCAAATTGAATCGACCGCAAATAAGAGTTGTGGGCTGTTAAAGACAACAGAATTAAAAAAAAATACTTGCATCCAAATTTTCATGGGCAACCCAGTGGATATATTTTCTCTAGATTATAAATATGCGTAAAAATTAGGTTTGCAGCATATCTGGATGAACGAAATGATTCTGCAGCGGGATCTTAACCTATTAGTAGTTCTAGTACTTCAAAACATTAACATGAACTACATAAATAAAGGAACTGAAACATTTCAAGTGGAACAATAAGTAGCATTAGGCGCGAAGTAAATCGGTGGGACATGGTACATGTGATAACAGGCGACAAAGCTTTGTTTAAACACAAGTAAGCGCAAGTTCAACACGGACCGAATCCCGCGACCTGCGCCGCAAAATGCTTAATGCCTGTACAAAGGTACTTGAAACGGTATACTTACATTTCTCTTTAGTTCTTGTTTCAATATCTGTTTATCGTGTATGTAGACGGCACTTACTAGTAACACTTGGTGTGGACTAATGGATATTGGTCTGGAAAATGAGAGCTCTTCATTTTTTTGCTACTCTTTTCTCTCTGTCGTTAATTCTTGTCAAAGGAGGACGTAGAAATAAAATACATATTTAATTTAGAAATATAAAAATAGTATGAAGTTTGTTACGGTAATTAAAACATGCCTTTCTTTTCAATATCGATAATGGGACACATGCATCAAAGCATAGACATATATGAATAACCTGGTAGGTGCATGCTGTATTCATACATACATGTAACACAAATCGGTTATCTCCAATATAGCATTAAGTTCCCAAAACCCAATATAATATAAACATTTTCTTCACTCAAAACCAATATTGACCGTAAAAGGGTTGAAACTAGAAGATTCAAACTTCTATAAACCTTTAAAAGTGGCGCTACGAAGATAATCTTCTTATATTGAATGTAAACTATAAAATAACTGTAAACCAGGAACACTGTTCCGTAATCAACCCTTAGTAAGCTCACGGGAAGATTTCGCGTACTGGCAACTTACTTATCGTCAACCCCCAATTGTTTGGTTAGATAATAGAGAATACGACGGATTAAACCGATGGTTGTGGACATTGCACGGTTACATTTTAGAACCGTTAATTGCCTATTAAATGTCACGTATAAACGATAAAATTAATTAATTCGGACATAATCGTTTCAGTTTGGTCTATTCGTTATTCGGTGATACTATCCCTTTGTGGGTAATGCGACATGATTTTATGTTTTTATGCTAATGAGGGGATTATGATAGATGTGATTTATTTATGTTTTGATACACGTTAAAGCCCGTGATTAGTGTGATTTAGATGATTAGCTTGTATTATTACTTATCGCACATAATTTTATTTAAGTACCTAACGAGGTACTGAAGTGATGCACTGTGCGCGTTGCTGCGACATTGGTTTTTCAGTGTTTTTTTTCGGAATATTTTTTTTCCTATTATTTATTTATTTTACTATTTAACAGGTGAATCGGTAGGAATGGATTATAACTATAATCAATTCCTACCGATTCACCTGTTTAAAATGGTAAAATTGCATGGCGTCAACTGTCAATCGACTGACCGTTATGTCAAGTGCCATGAGGTAAACCTTACTTAATATAAAAATATAAGAAAAGTTAATATAATTATTTTTTTTTTTTTTTTTTTTCGTACATTTTTTTTTTACGTTAAAACCTTCTCCGTACATTTACAAACACAAAAATAATTAGCGAAATTGGTTTAACCGGTCTCGAGTTTTGTGCTTAACAACACATTCAGCGATTCATTTCTATTTATACAGATACGAGGTTATAACACAAATACATACTTGTTATTAAAAATATTCGCCATCTGTTAAAAGAAAGTAGGTATAATAAAAAAAATACTGGTGGTTGAGCTCCAGTGACGGAGCTCGCGGGCGTAGGCACTACCGCATTACCTAAGATACTTGCCGCTAAATGGTGGTGTTCAGCACTATCGTGTTCCGGTCAGGTGGTAATGTATGGTTCTGTAATTTCCGGCACAGAGGCATAACACCTTAGGCCTCAGGGGTGGTAACGCATCTGCACTTCGACCTTAATATTTGTGTGGGTGTCTATAGGCTGCAGTCATCACTTAACATCAATGTGAACGCAATACTTGTTTGCCACTCCATTACTTAAATTTAAAAAATACATCTAGCATTTTATCTGTCAATCGCAGTACGATGAAAAAGTACACGCGTAAGTCCCACATGTGAGAAAATGCGACAAAAAGCAATTCGATCCGTGGCAATTTACTTGATATAGAACTAAACAACATTTACGACCGTCAATACAAACAAGTGGTGGTGACAATGGCCAGAGCACTATAAAAAATTAACGTATAGTAGTTTACGAGCGCCGTACCACCTGGCCGGAATATCGGCACGGACAAACAATGCCATCTGCGCTACATGACAATTTAAATTGCTATTTAATTCGGCATGTTTTATTTTTTACTATTTTTATTCGTATACGCTTCGATTTATGACGAACGAATGGGTTCGAATGCATTTTTATAAAAAAATCCTTTTTTTTTCTTTAGATCTCGTTCAACTCGAAAACGGCCATAGGGCTTCAGGTATATTTCACGGTCTACGATACATATATTTTCGTTTATCTTCCTAATGACCTGACCTCCTTTAAGGAAAGAATTTTGCCTATCTCAATTATTTAATTTTAGTGATGTTCATAATTATCACGAACACAATTTCATATATTAAAATACATGAATGACCTCGTAATAACTAGCACAGAGATACCTATAACAATTAATGTCTCAGGGGTAGCAACGCATCTGCATTTTAATCTCTGGTTTTAGTGTAGATGTCTATAGGCTGCAGTCATCACTGTGAACATGTGAACTGCATGCTTGTTTGCCATTTTCATTACAATGATGATATGTCAAAATTGTAGATACCCATCAACAATCACACGCATTTCTAAATTTACTCGCATGTGTTTATTACGAAAAATAAAAATATGACATATCAACCAACTGCGTGAAAACGTACGTACGATTGTGCGTCTAATTGCGCGAACGTAGCTCCACGACATGAATACTGAAATGTGAGTGTTTGCTTAGTGACGTTATTATGCAGGCCGCGTCCTGTCTCCGATTCCCAGTTGCAAATTAAATTTTGCCGGTGACGTCACCGCTTTGTCGTGTCTTCAGCTGTTTGTGTGTCAGTGTGGCGACGTAATATCAGTAACTATCTATCGATTATAACTATGTTACTATCTTAGTAATATAATGATTCTGAAAGTATGCAAGTATGTAACTAATAGGTATAGTATGTTTGGGTATTTCATACACGATCGAGCGAAAACGACTGAACCGACTTCAATTAAATTTGGGGCATAGATAGGTATCTAGTTGTACCGCATCATAAGGTATGTAGGATATTTTTATCGCACTACATCACGACTTCGCTAACGCAAACAGAAGTTAGTTACCTATCTATTTAATCATTATGTAAAACATTCGTCTTAGGCCTCCTATTTGCACTTTTGATTAAAATAATCTTCAATTCTTCCAGTATGTCATTTTTTTCACATTATAAACTGTGGAAATATGTATCTACGTAAACGTACATTCGATTGTGCGTCTAATTGCGCGAACGTAGCTCCACGACCTGAATACTGAAATATGAGTGTTTGCTTATTGGTTTGCTTAGTGACGTTATTATGCAGGCCGCGTCCTGTCTCCGATTCCCAGTTGCAAATTAAATTTTGCCGGTGACGTCACCGCTTTGTCGTGTCTTCAGCTGTTTGTGTGTCAGTGTGGCGACGTAATATCGGTAACTATCTATCGATTATAACTATGTTACTATCTTAGTAATATAATGATTCTGAAAGTATGCAGGTATGTAACTAATAGGTATAGTATGTTTGGGTATTTCATACACGATCGAGCGAAAACGACTGAACCGACTTCAATTAAATTTGGGGCATAGATAGGTATCTAGTTGTACCACATCATAAGGTATGTAGGATATTTTTATCGCACTACATCACGACTTCGCTAACGCAGACAGAAGTTAGTTACCTATCTATTTAATCGTTATGTAAAACATTCGTCTTAGGCCTCCTATTTGCACTTTTGATTAAAATAATCTTCAATTCTTCCAGTATGTCATTTTTTTCACATTACAAACTGTGGAAATATGTATCTACGTAAACGTACATTCGATTGTGCGTCTAATTGCGCGAACGTAGCTCCACGACCTGAATACTGAAATATGAGTGTTTGCTTATTGGTTTGCTTAGTGACGTTATTACGCAGGCCGCGTCCTGTCTCCGATCCCCAGTTGCAAATTAAATTTTGCCGGTGACGTCACCGCTTTGTCGTGTCTTCAGCTGTTTGTGTGTCAGTGTGTCGGCGTAATATCAGTAACTATCTATCGATTATAACTATGTTACTATCTTAGTAATATAATGATTCTGAAAGTATGCAAGTATGTAACTAATAGGTATAGTATGTTCGGGTATTTCATACACGATCGAGCGAAAATATGAGTGTTTGCTTATTGGTTTGCTTAGTGACGTTACTATGCAGGCCGAGTCCTGTCTCCGATTCCCAGTAGTAAATTAAATTTTACCGGTGACGTCACCGCTTTGTCGTGTCTTCAGTGGTTTGTGTGTCAGTATGCCGGAGTAATGCCGAACTCGGTAACTATCCTATTAATATAATGAATATGAAAATTTCTATGATTAGATATTATCTCACTTTAGATCTAGCAAAAAACCGCTTGAAAAGTGTTCAAAGTACCTATTGGGTACAAATAGTTTATGTTAAACTTTCATGTTATTTTCAAACGAACGGCTAAACGGGATTTCTATTGGGTTCGGGTCAATTTGACACAAAATGGTAATTTATGACCCACATCATATTTGGCAAGTATAGATAAAATGATTATTATTATACTAGCTGTTGCCCGCGACATCGCCCGCGTGGATGTCGTTTAAAAAGTAGCCTATGTTCCTTCTCAAAGTCCACTCTATCTCTGTACCAAATTTCATTAAAATCGGTTCAGTTGTTTGGACGTGAAAAGGTAACAGACAGACAGGCAGAGTTACTTTCGCATTTATAATATTATTAGGGATTAGGGATTACACAAAAGTAAGCAGAAACTAATTATATACCACTAAAATCCTCTCCTTAATAAATAGGTACCTTAAATTGACATTAAACAAAAAATAAGAATTTCGATACTTCGATATCAAAAGTCAATTTTATCATTTGTCAAACGCTTAGTTTCCATGGAATACGTGCAAAACGAAAACGGCTTCCGAAATCACAAAGCGGCAATCTTCCGCGCCTGTCAATGGGGTCAATACACCCCCTTAATCTTTCCTTGCCCAATTAATTAGCTGTTATGAAGATCAAAGACGCACCAGTTTGCGATCTCCTAAGTCCTACCCGAGTTGGTAATGAGTGACAGTTTAAGTCAGGGCTGGCCCAAATTTATATCGTTTAATCTTATTGAACTCTCCAAAGGAATTTAAATATCCTGTTTCGTTAAAATCTATAAGTAAATAAATCTGCTCGAAAATATGAGACATGGAGAAAAGCTAACGTTGTCAGTGATGTTCATGGTTTTTAGACACTGTGATAGTTATTTTTAAGTGTTACTTATTTATATGTTTGAAAGTAACTTGTGGTAGAGTATTACCTATCAGCAGTATCTATCTGCCGTCATATGGTAGTGTTCTGCACTATCGTGTTCAGGTTAGATGGTTAGGTACATGATAACTGTTACAGAGACATGAGACTAGGACTAGGACTAAGATCTCAGGAGTGGCAACGCATCTGCTTTTTGACCTCTGGTCTTTGTGTGAGTGTCTATAGACTGCAGTCATCATTTAACATCAATGTGAACTGCAGGCTTATTTATCACCTTCATTACGTAAAAAAATAAATAATGAAGAATATCACTACTAAAAATATTAATTACCTTACGTATTTGATTTGAATTTGAATGATCTCAATAGCTTAATAATAATAAGGCTTATTTCTCACTATACTTACATCTGCCGTTGTGGACACTGATACCGGGCCGACTGTTTTTATTGGAATTTTTTAATTGAAAACAACATTTACTTGGAAATGAAATCCAATCCATCCATCATAAGAAAAAATGCCAATAACTGAAATATTATAAAAATGATTAAAGGAAGTATATCTTTCCTCAGTTGTATTATTTCTAATCTACAGAAAGAGCCACTGTGGTTTTCTAAGGAAATTACATGACTCTCTCTGTGTATTGGTCATAAAACAATTTATGAACAACAGAAACCTACATCGCAATTAATAGTTACAATTTGTTTAAGCTTTTGTACTTACACCATTTTTGGAGCCCTGATAAACCATTAACGCAATATGGATCGCGAATTCTGTCAAACTGTTCAACAATAGAGTCGAAGTTCGCCCGCTCCGTGTCCTATCACTTAGAACGCCGAGCCAAAAGTTTATTTGACGCATTAGCGATACGCCCTGAATAATTTTATGTGGTCTAATAGTTTAGTTGGGATTAAGTGTTTGAGGCCTGTTTCATCTCAATCTGCAGTTTGGTCGCGTTCACAGAATACCTGCGTTAGTGAGATTGGCGTTAATCGGTTAAATCGACTAAGGAATGAATGTTAATTTGATCCTTCGACATCCGACATTGTTTGGCTTTGGGTGATTTAGATTGTTATGGTACGTCTGCTCGTGTCAGGACTTTTATTGGTTTAGAATGTGAATGGGCCGCCATTACATGCTGTAAATAGTGTTAAGAGTTTATTTTTAGAAACTAACTTTTTTAAGGAACTCCGTTTCGCCGGTGTAAGGCGTTCGATAACCCTTACTTTGCGGATGCCTTAATCATAACAACTCGCATTCTACATTGCAGCACTCTATCCAGTGGTTTGAGCCGAATATTGATCAACTAGTCAGACAATCTCACATATATATATACACATATGTATATTTATATGAACTCAATATATATATATATATATATAAATGTATCTGCGTATAGTTAAAATAAGGAAAACTTACCATATATTTTTTCAAAGTTTTATGCACATAGTCGGGCTTATTTTCAAATTGTATGAAACAACAATATCCAGTTACTCAACCCAACAGTTAAAGTCGAGGCAATAGTTATTTTCGATTAATGATGACAGTGAATAGTAATGGTAATTAACGTAGGTATTTTAATATTATTGTTTCATACAATTACGTGTATTTACGTTTTTGCCGCTAAATTACAGTGTTCAGCACTATCGTGTTCCGGTCAGGTGGTAATGTACGGCTCTGTAATTTCCGGCACAGAGGCATAACACCTAATGCCTCAGGAGTGGCAGCGCATCTGCATTTTGACGTCTGGTCATTGTGTGGGTGTCTATAGGCTGCAGTCATCACTTAACATCAATGTGAACTGCACGCTTGTTTGCCACTTTCAAAACAAAAAAAAATTGTGTAAAATATATTTTGTTACAAAATTATTATATTCAACTATTCCCTGGATTGATTAATCCGTTTGATTTTACTATGTCGGCTTGGTTCTTTTTTATCACCTATTTATTTTGTCCATCGTGTTTGAATAAAACACCAAATTTACTCACTTTATTTACTTCAACAAATATATATTTTTAGTAATTACTTCCTACCATAAAATCAACTCTTTTACCGATTCGTACGTCGCAAATATTAATTTATGTATGTCCGCAATATTTTTCCCATGCCGATTTATAAGTTATGGAATACAGAGGTGATAGCTGTACCGTTGTAATAACATTTGCATATCAATTACATACAGTTATCCAGGCTTGGAGACGCTATTGGAAAGGATTTAAACGACAAACTCATGCGAAACGACCCATTGACATGTAACTGTCTGGGAGAACAGACATGTAAATAAATAATTTGCGTAATTCACTTTCACGGACGGATTACACAATGTTTTCCTTAACAAATCTTTTATTCGGTCGCATTATGTTCGCAAATTACCCCAATTTCCTCATCGCGGTAACTGTTGAAATTTTACGAGGTAAATGTTCATAACCTCACGAAATGTGTCTGAAAGTTTTTCACGCACTAATTTACTTGGGTGGATCGATCAGCCGACCGGTCGCGCGAGCGGTCGCGTGACGTACACCCCGCTTCAGCCGGCTTATTCCGGATATTGAAGCACGTAATCTCAATACTGTGTGTCTCCACTCGCAATTTATCGGACGATGAATGGTCCGACCATTATTTTCAACCCTTAACCTTCCTACTTATTAATATCTACATAATTTATTGTAAATTGCATTTTGCAGGAGTGATCCCGTGCGTGAATAATGGTAGGATTGAGGCTTTCTGATCTACATTTTGAATTATGATTGAATTTATCGTGTCTCATTAGTTGTATTGGGATGTGTTATGTAAAATAATGAGGACCTTTGCATGATTTGCTCCATAAACTGAATTAGATCAAATCGTGAGAAGCTATTTTATTTTGCAAAAAAATCCTTTGTACATTTTTAAGTAATTTAAATCGAAAACGCTTTAAAATAGTATATTGTTTATTAAACACTAATAATTATTTTATTGCTTACTTCTTATACAAAATGAATTTTACGATTTAGTGGGCATCAAATATCGTCGTCAGTGTTTAAGCGACTAAATATTAAACACTTGACCCTACCCGAGTGGAACGAATTTGGGTGAAGTAATAAATATGATAACTAGACAATGTCGTCGTGGATTATAAATTTGCTTCAATATATTTCAAAGAGTCCAATGAAAGACATTGTAATTCAGGAATTTTAGGTAAACAAAAGTTGGCAGTCGTGAGTCGGCAAATTAAAATTTAATGCCCGAAATATTAATTCTTTGAAGGAAGCTGATGACAAACTATGCGTAACTTTATAATTCAAGGCAAGCGGTGTTAAAATATGCGTAATCAACTAATTAAAAGGGCTAGTCGTGCTAAAGAAAATTTAAAGCCTTGAACAAGTCGAGTTTTTTACTGGTCGTAGAGCTCCAGTGACCGAGCTCGCGGGCGTAGGCACCACCGCATTATTTAATTTACTTGCCGCTAAATGGTAGTGTTCAACACTATCGTGTTCCGGTCAGGTAGTCGGCGTACATCAATGTGAACTGCATGCTAGTTTGCCACCTCCATTACATTAAAAAAAACAGTCAACGTAGTTGACCGGGCACTGTTAGAAGTTAGGGTCAAAAATTTTCAGAATCGGCATGCATGTATGAAGAGATTGAGGTATTAAGAAGAAGTACCTACAAGAGGTTAACAACAAGATGTTTAGTGCTTTACATTCTGTAGAAACCTTGTGCAGACCTCCGCGTAAAGATACATGAATAATTAATCTTGACAAAATAATTTAACGTATTTACGGTATTAAAGAATCCAATAATTTTTTTTATTGCGAACTAAAACATCAACTATTTTCGGAGGTTCTGCTACCTTTGAATATTTCAACTATGTCAACCGAGAATTGATATCTAAGCATTTAGTTGCTTTTCCCTCAGACTAGTCATCGAGACAGTAAATAAATACAAAGGCCGAAGAACTGTCTTTACTGTTGTCATAAAAAGACTGGGAATATTGATTTTGAAGTTGCTGGGCTAGTATTTCAAAGATTGTTAATTTGAATTCCGTTCGAAGTGAAATTTAATCAAAAGTTATAATAATAATAAATACATGTGCGTTATTAATACAATAGTCGGAAAATACAATTTGACAATTTTGTCTTTGTTTTTGACTTCAATTCCATTTTTATTTTACATTATGCTAACAAATCTTTTTTCTCAGTTTTATTCATCAGTAAATGTATCTCATTATATTTTTTCAATAAATTACAGTTGCTTGATTCTTCTTTTAAAAACTGAAGAAAAAACATTTTACAGGGCTCAGCCATATACAATAAATAATAATAACATATAATAAATGAACTGGTATAAATATCATAAAAGCTCTCAATTTTCGTGGAAATCAACAAAACAAGATTTTAGATTTCAAAAAACTCGTGACACTGTGATAGGTATTGAAGTAAAATAAATACCTAGAAAAATCCAATAACTTTATATTATTAAAGACACACCCATCCATGGATAACAATACAAAACTAAAGGGCAAGGAGCTCAATCAATAAATAAAGTATGTCGTTAATAAAGAATTCTCGAAAAATATCTTTCGTATTAGTAGCTCGCCAAATTAAAAGTAGGCAATATTTCGATCAGTCAGTTTCGCTTGGGAATAAGCCGTCGGAGAGTCCGCATCATAAAGACTTTTATTATCTGCTATCATTATAGTATTTATTGTGCTACGTGCTACAGAGCCAAGCTGTAAATGCTCTGCTGAATAATTCACGGATTGTAACATACTTTTTTTACTTATTTCGATACATAACAATACAACGCTGGTGGTACAAATCTTACGTAGAGTCAGCATTGCTATCAGTCACCATCGTCATCACTTCAGGCAAAACATGCCAGGCGTTAGGGAAAAATATATAATATATCATAATCGCCACGCTTGGCACGTGAATTGGCTATCGCAGTGGCGACAGTTTTATCGCAAGACAGTGCTGCAAATCCCACTTAGCTAATTGTATTTACTATCGCCTATTGAAATGATTTAATCACTATTTTTTGGTTGATTGTGAAAGTGGTTCATGGTTGTCAATAAAAATATTATGTATGTATGTATCTTCATGCCAGGTCCCTAACGGGCTAGGCAGAGAGTGTAGAGCGCCTGATATCCCGGTCCTGACATACCTCTTGTACCTCATCTACATACCTTCATAATTATCTTCATACATTCACGCCGATTCCTAAGACTTATGACCGCACCATCAGACAGAACTCGACCTATTTGGTCATGGTAGGTCAGCCTTGGTCTTCCTAGGCCTCTGCAACCATCCACATTTGCATTGTAGGTATATCTGTTTAGTCAATCGCTCATTAGACATTCTTTCTATATGCCCGAACCATCGGAGCATGCCCTAAAAATATTCAAATCGGAAAACAACACATTGACATTTCTTTCAATCCTGGGAATCGATTCCAGTGTTTCGGTTGTAGATAAAGGAAACATAATCCCACCTATGCGCTCCGAAGTACGAGCAAACACCGGGCTATGACTGGGAATTTCCTTACAAGAAAAACCTAATTACAGATTTTCCCGACCTGGGGATCGAACCCAGTACCTCAGGCTTCACCATCGCGATTGCGACCACTGAGCCAACGCGTCAATTTAGTATTATAAACGCGAGATAAATCTGTAAAAAATAGTTTTATTTTAATTAGTGTAGCTCGCGAAAAGCTTAGAACACATCAATATATTATATTGGTAATGCTAGCCGTATCTAGTGATTTATAACGTAGGTATCGTGGATTGAAACATTCCAGGCATGCTCACTGCTCTTACAATGTTTTTAGACTATTTTTGAGTGTTAATGTATAAGAAGCGAATTCAGACGTTGAAAATACTATTCTTTGATGAGCTGTTTCAGGGTCAAACTGTTTTCAAATTTTTCTTTTTGATTGTGTATGACAAAGGTACTAAACAACTTTGCGTAACTAGGTAACGACATTTGCTTGGACAATGTTGCGATTGAAAACTGTTATCATTTTAATCCTCGACGGAAAAAGAGGTGTGGAATGTAACGGGAGTAGCAAACATGCATGCAGTTCACATTGATGTTAAGCGATGACTGCAGCCTATAGACACTTACACAAAGACCAAGGTCAACATGCAGATGCGTTACCACTCCTTAGGCCTAAGGTGTTATGCCTCTGTGCAGGAAATTACAGGGCCGTACATTACCACCTGACCGGATCACGATAGTGCTGAACACTATCGTTTAGCGGCAAGTATGTAATGCAGTAGATAATGCAGTGGTGCCTACGCCCGCGAGCTCCTTCACTGGAGCTCTACCACCCCCAACTCAATCCTCACTTCATATTTAGGGGCCTTAAAAAATCTTAAAAAATATATGATTCAAGATTTTATTGCCTGATTTTCTGCGCTTAGTTAACAAGTACATTTATGCCAAATTACAGCTTTCTAGAATTGCCTGCGAGATTAGCTACGCACTGACAGATGGTTATAATAAACGGAGGGTTATGGGAAAATTATAGGTAAGGGTTCCTTGTGGGCTACCGAACCCTAAAACGTGTTGATTAAAATAAAATAAAATAGACTTAAAACCCTTACAGTAGGTATAAACCTGTGTCGTGGATGCCGTTGTACACAAACATCCAGACCCGAACGAACAGTCATCTCACACCGCTAGACTAACCGGATCGTTAAAAACATGTAAATTGTAATTTACTTTATTATAACACTAGCTGTTGCCCGCGGCTCCGCTCGCGTGTAGGTCGCTTTTCGCGTAACCTGTGGAAACTCATCAAATCATACCATGGCATCCCACAAAAACATATTTTCGGGATAAAAACTATCCTATGTGTTAATCTAAGTCACCCTCTATGTGTGTGCCAAACTTCATGGAAATCGGTTCAGCAGTTTTTGCGTGAAGGAGTAACAAACAAACAAACATATGAAATGTCACATTTGTAATATTTATACGATTTCAATAAAAATCGCCTATGTAATTCTTAGTACTTCAGTTTAAGCTTACTTAACCTTAAAGCTGCTGTGCTAACAATTTTCACCGAACTGTTAAACTTTCGCTTGCATTAGAGTTTAAGTCCGCATCTGGCCCGAAACTGCTGATATTTCGGTCAAATTTCCTGAGCGATCTAGATAGGTGTGATGTGATGACCTAGGGCACCTGGGCTAACTTTCATCTGACGTTACATGAACCTAGGTTAAAGCACGGTAAAAGGTTAAGGATGGTTAATTTGATGGCGATCATTAATATAATGTATGTATTGTTATCGCATGGTTATTGTTATTACGACGTACCTCTTTACGATAAATATTTTTATACATTGGTTAAATAAAAATAATTTAGCGACACGACATTGTGTATCTCGTTTGCACGAGCATTCCTTATTTTTTCAGCATACCTATAAGTAATAGATTTTTTCTGCAATGTAACTTTTGATTATTGTTAAGAAAGTGATGACTGCAGCCAAATTTACACAAAAACCAGACATCAAATTCAGATGCGTTGCCACCCCTGAGACCTTATTTCTTATGTCTCTATGATAGTTATTACGGGGCTATACATACCTAACCGGAACACGATAGTGCTGAACACTACTCTCGAGTTCCTACACTGGAACTCTACCAGCAATATATTTTTTTTTACTGGTGGTAGAGCTCCAGTGACGGAGCTCGCGGGCGTAGGCACCACCGCATTACCTAATATACTTGCCGCTAAATGGTAGTGTTCAGCACTATCGTGTTCCGGTCAGGTGGTAATGTACGGCCCTGTAATTTCCGGCACAGAGGCATAACACCTTAGGCCTCAGGAGTGGCAACGCATCTGCATTTTAACCTTGGTCTTTGTGTGGGTGTCTATAGGCTGCAGTCATCACTTAACATCAATGTGAACTGCATGCTTGTTTGCCACTTCCATAACATAAAAAAAATATATATATAAATATTGATGGTAGAGTTCCAGTGATATACATTGGCGAACTTTGTGAATCCTGAATATTTAAAAATACGAGTATGATAATAAACAATAATTCCAAAAAATAGATGTATCCTTAGAGTATTATTTATAATTGATTATTATTATTATACATAGTTGAATAATGTTTAAAAAATCACAATGATGTATTAAAAAGAGATAATATTTCATACTTCCTTTCAACAAATCGCTCATAACTATTTGTGGTGGACCGCATGATGATTACCTGTCGTTCCGATAGATAATATTGATATGATCGGTTTATTTATATAACGAGACGGCATTGGCATTGAAATTTACCTATTTCATACCAACATTCCACACATTTTTACAAAACTGCGTCATATAGGTAAGTAATAGAACCACCGTAGCTGGTGCTACGCTAAATAAATTTTGGCTGTGAACATCCGTAGCGACATCGCAGTCATAAAAGAATTAAACAGCATGTTTTTTTTTTATTAATAACATTTCTTTATAAGGGACTTTTTGTACAGTTAGTACAGTTCTTTCATCACAACCATTCTTAGAAACCAGTTAGTTATATTGCATATTTTAACGGTACGAAAATCAAAGATTAAATTGCTGAATATCCGCTTCAAGTATTCTTGACTACGCCCCGTCTTAATATCAAACGATATAAAAACAATAGCAGTAGGTCACATTACATCAGCACACGCGCATCAAGCAGCCGCTTTCGGATGCAAGCTGCAAGCGACTCTTGCATAATGCAGCTAATGTGTCGACCTGATGCCCTTCCGTCGCCTGCGCTGAATTAATGAGCCTTTACCTTATTTTGATTGACTCCCTAACACATGTGATTCATACTATTATGTTCAGCGTTGGGACTGAATGTTGTAGTGACTTTGTCGCTAGTTATTTCTCACAAATAAGCAAAAAAATTGAAAAGACTAAGCATTGAAAAAAAATATAGATACTTACAAGTAATGGAATAAACAAAAAGTGTACCTACCCACAGAATATTTAAAACAGTTAACTTATTGAAATAAAACTATTTTTACGGATTTATCTCGCGTATATTAAACTAAAATGATTTTTAAAATCAACCACATTCAAATCAGCAACATTTTAAAAAAGAATTCAATTAAAACAGTTTTCAAACCATATAAAAAGATTCATCAGTATTTAAGACCCATTAAAAGTAATATTTCATTACAAAATTCTGGCATTTATAAATTAGATTGTGATTGTGGACTCTCATATATTGGTCAAACGAAGAGAGCTGTATCCACCCGCGTTAAAGAGCACATTGCTGATGTCAAAAACCGAAGAACAGGGAGGTCTGCAGTCTGTGAACACATAGCGGATAAGCCGAACCATTACATCCGGTTTGATAAAATTCAAATACTCGCTAGAGAACACAAACCCATTCCACGAATGGTACGCGAGGCTATTGAAATTAAAAAACACCCAAATTTCAATAGAGAAGATGGATGGCGATTATCAACATCATGGGATCCCATACTTAGCAAGATTAAATCCCAGCCGCAGCAGTCTGCAAGACCTCAAGATACCATAAGTAATTATTGTGTTAATCCTGAACGCTACGCAAGGCGTTTACGAAATCGATGGAGGTAGCTACATATAATTTTTTCAAACTTCTGTCAGACAAATGTCACCTCAGTCTGCCCGGGACCACGGAAGCTGAAAAGCGACCGAAACGTCGGGTTGATTTTAAAAATCATTTTAGTTTAATATACGCGAGATAAATCCGTAAAAATAGTTTTATTTCAATGAGTGTAGCTCGCGAAAACCTAAGAACATATCACAACAGTTAACTTGATGTTACAATAACACTCAAAAGCCAATAAAAAGTAACAGCTCTTGAATTACAAGAAAACGTTCAAATCATTACAGTAACTTATCACGAAGTATCGTTTTTAAATTACCGCTTAACTGTAAAATTATGAAAAATAATTGCAGTAGGTCACATTACATCAGCACACACCCATCAAGCAGCCCCGTTCGAATGCAAGCCGCACGCGGTTCTTGCATAATGCAGCTAATGTGTCGATCTGATGCCCTTCTGTCGCCTGCGCTGAATTAATAAGCCTTTACATTGCGGTTACCCATCTCATGTAATTACACCATAATTGGGACTAGTCATAACGCGGCTTTATTCCTATTTCATCCAAACTAGCAAAAAAGAAATAGTTTGATGTATTTGTTAATATCAAGATAGCTCTCAAAATTGAAAGCAGTAGTACCTAAATGGCGAATCAAAAAAATCTACAGATATCAAAAACGTTAAATTTTATGTATAAATGACTCAATAGTTATTATAAAGTTACAATTCTTTCAAGGCAATAAAAAGATCAAATCATTAACAATTACTTAACTTTGAGTACCTATCACAGATTATGAAAGTCAGACAGAACTAAACTTGCCGCTAAATGGTAGTATTCAGCACTATCGTGTGCTGGTCAGGTGGTAATGTACGGCCCTGTAATTTCTGGCACAGAGGCATAACACCTTAGGCCTCAGGTAACGCATCTGCATTTTGACCTTGGTCTTTGTGTGGGTGAATATAGGCTGCAGTCATCACTTAACATCAACGTGAACTGCATGCTTGTTTACCACATCCATTTCATAAAAAAAAACATTGAAATCTCTGATTTCCTGTAGATGAAAACGGTATGCTTATTTCCCACTTCATGACATAAAGACCGACGTATTTAATTTAAATTTCACAACACGAAAATTTTGACAAGAGCCCGAGATAACAAAAGTACGTTTTGATTCCGCAAAAGTATTAACAAATTGAATCCATCGTGTATCTAAATTATTAAATTAAATTTGGAACTCCTAATTACGCGTTCCGTTTTGACAATGCCGTCGAAACATTTGAAATTAAGTGTAGACATGTATAGACGGTAAATTATACGTGTGATGAACCCATTTGCGCCTTGCTCATATAGGTATCCGTTTCCGTACAAAATTAATTGAGCCGTGACGCGCGGAAGGATGATGGTAACAACTCATGTAAATTACTTGTATCTTAGAACTAAATCTGAGCTAGTCAAATGGACATACGTTATTTAATTAACGTAATACCTTCACTAACACAGATTAAATTTATATTGAATTCATATCAAATCTTGTTGAAGATACTGCTAGTATAATATTATGATTGTTACTTTTTAAATGTTTTTTATTTGGTAAACACAAATAACCATCTCGAAATTGTAACTAATGTGATTGTTTCTAGATTTAAATAGTAAAAGTTTTTATGAAATATTGTATTTATTTACAATGTTTATCTAGGTATTGCATGAATATATTTAATAAACATAATTTAAAGGGAATGCAACTATCCACTTTATTGCAACCAAAGAAGCGAACGAAATAAAAGAGCAGCGTCAAAGTTAAAAACTCAATTACTTTGTATTTTGAAATCCGAGTTGAAAATATAATATTACTGAAAGCAACATCCGCTACGGGAGTGATAAAAAAATATTTTCAATATCAGTGAATATTGTTGAATGCTACCTAATCTAATTAACCTTAGACACGAGTCCAAATGTGTTAACGGGCGCGTCCCGAAAGCCCGAGTGGAACAAACTCGCAAACAGAACTGATGCTTACCCTCTCGATATAAAACCTACATTCCCCTGGCGTTGTATCTCATTAGCATTCATTGTGCGATCGCGACCGCGCTCTCTCGAGTAAAGCATCTGTTAAATGTCTCGTGCTAGCTAAAACTTGCTCGTAATTATCTGTTAACATTCCCAAGTTTGACCTCGCGAAAATCTTCAACGAAATCGAGCATTCGCGAACTCCCGTCCGGCTCCGCAGGCGTTTCACTTCCCTAATAATCAGGCAGGCTCATGGAGATTTTTAATGAAAAAGATTGTTGGCCGTTATTTAGAAAGTTGGTAAAAGGGATCCCCGTTGAAGTTTGTTTTGATTTAGTACGCGTCCAACGTTGATTGTATCCTTTTCAGTGGCTTTACATCGGATTAGAACTAATTAAAAATTTACGCGGGTCGTGATTATTGCTTGGTCGCGTCAAAGGTTTAGCGAGCTGTCAAAATTTGAATGTCGAAAAAGGGGCTATCAAACCTTTTATTCGGTAAACCTCGTTTGGACCGTACGGGAAATTAATACGTATTACATATTTTTTGTATATTTTATATTAGGTTGGGGAAAAAGTTTCTTCGCATTTTTTAAGATTATTCAAAACATATTTTAATATAGTTTATTTAAATTTAACTAAAGTATGTATGTACCATTTTGTTCGATAACCTTTTGCCATCTTGTAGGTAGGGACATGATCCCATTGCTATAAAAATTTTGGGACTTCTCATCAAAATACCGCGACAAGTGGATTTGGCAGTCCTCTCGTGATGTTAACCTAACATTGCATAAAGAATTCTGAATCTGAATTCAGTAGAGTTTAGAATCTATAGTCCTGCCTGTTGGTAATAGCTCATAATGAATAATGCCCTTCCAATCTCACCACACACACAACATCACCTTATTGCGAGTTAACCCGGGTTTCGCCACAGTCTGTGAAGCCTGACGGGCCTTTGACCACCGTTCTTGTCGTACGTGATCCAATTCTTATCACCAGTTATCAGCTTCTTCAAAAATGATTCGGTTTCATTACGTCGTAATAAAGTATCACAAATTAGTACACGGTTCATTAGGTTTCTTTCAGTGAGCTCGTGAGGTACCCCAATATCGAGCTTTTTTTTGTACCCAGCTTTTTTCAAATGCGCCAAAACTGTTTTGTGATCAATTCTCAGTTCTTCAGCTACGTCGTAACTACTGATTTGTCGATCTTGCTCCACTTTTTCAAAAATGGCATCCATTTTATCCGTAATAGGGCGACCAGAGCGAGGTGCATCTTTGACAGCAAAATTTCCGGATTGAAAACGCTTAAACCAAATTTGTGCTACTCTCACAGACACTGCACTAGGTCCATACACATCGCAAATTTTTTTCGCTGCTTGCGTTGCATTTTTACCTTTTTTGTAGTAAAATTTTAAAATGTATCGAATTTCTTCATTAGATTCACTCATCTTGACAGTACGAAAAACAAATGAAAATCACACATTTGCCTAATTTGAATTTGGAATTATGTTCTTTAAAATTTTAACTTTCAATAATACCAAAACCAGCCACATACAAATACTACAGCCAAAGAGATTTTATTACAAGTTCATACATACTATAATGCGAAAACACTTTTTCCCCAACCTATTACATATATTTTTTTACGATACAAACAGACCCGCTAATGGTTTTCAAATAAACCAAAGGCCTTGATGGTTTCGAATGTATATGTATAAAAAGAGTAAGCGAACTAATTGAACCCTTCAATGTTCGTTGTTTAAATACTTTGCTTTTTTTTATTGAAATCAATAATATCTGTAATTTGGAAGGATTGTAAACAACGTTATAATATTTCTATTGAGTGTTCATTATGTTACCTGTTTAGCCTACTTTAATTACTTCTAAGACACGTATCGAAAAATGTTTAACGTAACGATAAATTTAATTAAAGGAAGTATTTAAGATCACATTATAAAACATAAAAACTGAATATAAAACCAGAGATCTAAAACTAGTCCTCATAATTTACGTAGCATACCCACAGTTACCAATGTAACAGGTACATGACATGTGAACATTTTGAAAGCCGTAGATACACGATAAAAGTTTTGTGCGTAGCTCTATTGACAAGCACCTTCTAATAAATTAAAGTCTATACACCGTTTTTCTCGTCTCAGATTCAGCGATTTAAGATAGTCACACCATGTCATAAGTCTACATTAATCAAAACTGACAATATAATTCGTTCAGTATAATTGCAAAAGTGTGCCTAAATGTATTTTGATAAAATCCACACAAGTATGTGGGGACATACTTGTGTGTCTATTGATTTTCAATTAATCATTTGTGCCCTTTGCGTTTATATGTTTCTTTTTGACAGTTTTATGGTTCAAGATAATAAAAAATATATCAATTCTATTTATTCTACATTTATGAGCATAGAGACGTGATTACTTCCCTATTACTACCGTCATTCCGATTATTACTGAAATTGAAGGAATTTTCTCTTTTTTATGTCAAAGGATTGACAGACCAGCAGACGGGCCACCTGATGGAAAGTAGTCACCGTCGCCTATGAACATTTGCAACACCAGGGGCGTTGCCAACGCGCTGCCAGCCCTGAAGGACTCTTTTGACGCCCTTTTTGAAGAACCCCATATTGTAGTTTGGTGTAATGGACTCTGTAAGCTAGTCGTATTTTATGTGTTATTTGAGTATCGAGTATCTATCATACAAACGTTCACAAACCCCGAGTCAAATAATTTACTGTGGCTTAACAATCAGTAAATCATTAGTGGACTTTCAAATTTTAATCTCACGTAGGGTTCGTTTCATTCAAACTATTGGCTATCATTTAATTCCATGAAAACGTGTATAGATTTTGTGTAACATTTATCACGCAATAAATGAGTATTAAAGGCAGCTTATTTCAAAATGACCTTAAAAAACAAACATCAACCAAGTCACAAGCCGCGAAAATTAAAAAGAAAACTATGGCACAAAACAACCATTTCACTCGAGTCATATTGCTGATCTTTATTTACTCTGCCATCAAACGGTATCAACCGCCGGCATTTTTCCATTTTTACCGAGTCAACATTGATCGCTTATCCCGAAAAATAGATAGATTGAACATTGAAACGAGTCAAGCAAAAAGACCAGATGAAAAATCCGTAGCAAAACGGTAAAAAATCGCCGCAGACACGCCCGTTTTATGGTCGATATGTTAATAAACATTGGACGTGCGTTGAATTGATGAGATTAAGGTTTGTGCCCACAAAGGATTAATAAGGCCTACAGCAGTGATGTCAACACACCTTCCATTGTATTATACTGTTACCTACGTATAATCTATACTTAAAATAAAACTGTAGAAGTGTAAATTCTGTACATTAAAAATATTGAAAAAATAAATACCAGGGGATGTTACCAGATCGATACCGAACCCAAATATGTGATTAGAAATTTTTTTTTCTGTTTGTCTGTCTGTCTGTTTGTTCAAGCATCACAGAAAAACTACAGGTCCGGTTACAATGAAACTTGGTATGATTATACTTTAACCTTTGGCGCACAACACTGGGTACTTTTTATCTCGGAAAAAATGTCTGTTTGTCTGTGTGTTTGTGCACGGTAATATCAGAAACGGCTTATTCGATTTGCGGTTTTCTTTTATATATTGTGGTAAGTTTCACTTAACATTTTGTGTTTGTTTGATGTGAATCGGTTCAGAAATAAAAAAGGTATGGAAATTTAAAGAATCATATCGAATATTTTTAAGCTATTCTGTATCTTAGTTCTATCTTTTAGGGGGTTTCGTACCTAAAAGGTAAAAACGGACCCTACGGATTATTAATCCTCCGCTGTCTGTCTGTCTCTCCGTCCGTCCGTCTGTCTGCCACCAGCCTGTATCTCATAAATAGTGACAGCTACAAAGCTGGCATTTTCACAAATTATGTATTTCTGATACCGCTACAAAGACAAAATTAATTACTAAAAATAAAAAAGGAAAATGTTAAGGGGTCCAAGGGGGCATATAGTAAACGTGTTTTTTTTTCGTATATGTTTTGCTCTATAATAATAACGGTAGCAAGTAGACGGTTAAAATTTTCATATAATTTTTAGGTCTTATGTTGTCTAGAACTTTCCATAATAAATCTATACAAATAAATAAAATTGGAGTGTCTGTTTGTAATATTAAAATAACCGCTTTTTACTAAATGCATACATGTATACGCGGTACATATACCAAAACAACATTTTTTACAATTTTTGTCTGTCTGTCTGTCTATTTGGCGGGGCTAATCTTGGGAACAGCTAGACCGATTTTGACGGGACTTTCACTGGCAGACAGCTGATGTGATGAAAGTAACTTAGGCTATTTTTATCACATACATCCATACACACATACATACCTACATACAAATAAGTAGAATTGGAGTGTATCCTACTTTGACGGGATTTTCACGGGTAGGTAGCTGATGTAATAAGGAGTAACTTAAGCTACTTTTATCTCCATACATCCATACATACATACAATACATAACTACATACAAATAAGTAGAATCGGAGTGTATCCGACTTTGACGGGACTTACACGGGTAAGGTAGCTGATGTCATAAGGAGTAACTTAGGCTACTTTTATCTCCATACATACATACATACATACCTACATACAAATAAATAGAATTTGAGTGTCCCCGATTTTGACGGGACTTTCACTGGCAGATAGCTGATGTGATAAGGAGTAACTTAGGCTACTTTTATACTAGCTGCGCCCACGACTACGTCCGGGTAGATACTGAATAATCATATTTTTTCTCACGTGGACGAAGTCGCGGGCACAGCTAGTGTATAATAAAGCTGTCGGATATTAAACACGATAAATAATTCATCGTAGTATAGATATTTTTTTACAAAATTAATAAGGAAAATATCCAATCATGGATTGTATGTCTTGTTGTGTGGATTTGCGCTCTCGGTTGAGTGAAATGTAAGCAATCACACTTACTAAGTAATGGATCTTGGGTCACTTTTTACGAAGTCTGCAATCCAAGCCATGAGCTCACGCAATAAATCCGAATTCTTACCAAAACTTATAAAGTTGCAGAAGACTGACTAACATCCAAGATATATTGTAAATAAATATTTAAGATCATTGATAACACCGCTGAATTTGTTGAAAACCCAACGAAACAGATCTATCAGAAATCAATAACATGACATACAGTTCACAGTCGCCTGATATCTCTAGTGAAAAGCACACGTAGAAACAGTGAGAAATTCCTCATCTCTCACCGAGATCGGTATTTAGGGTCGAGTCGAAGGACCTCGCTTAAGCAAAGCCGTTCTGTTTACTTGCTCTCTTCAGTCGACGTCTGGCACACACAAATATTCCGTCCCTTGCGAGAGTGGGAACAGACCGATCGCATGAACTGCAACGCGTGGTGCAGATAATGTTCGGGCCGAGACGTTAATCTTCAGATTAAACGACGAATAATAGTTTTACAACTAAGTTAGATGAGATCTTTGCGCAAGATCTGCGGTGTATCACTCACCGATCGCGTTCGTAATGAATGTAAGAAAGAGACTTTGTGTGAATGATAGTATCGGTGTAAAAATGCAAAAAGGCATGCTCCGATGGTTCGGGCATATAGAAAGAATGTCGAATGAGCGAATGACTAAACAGATATACAATGCGAATGTGGATGGCTGCAGAGGCCCAGGAAGACCAAGACTGACCTACCATGACGAAATAGGTCGAGTTCTGTCTGATGGTGGGGTCAAAAGTCTTAGGAATCTGCGTGCATGTATGAAGAGAATGATGAAGGTAGACGAGGCACGAGAGGTTTGTCAGAACCGGGATGTCTGGCGCTCTACACTCTCTGCCTACCCGGTTAGGGACCTGGCGTGAAGATACATACATACAACTAAGTTATTTTGTTACTGTTGGTAGAGATCCATGACGGAACTCGCGGGCATAGGAGCGTCGACGCAACATCGGCAATACCGCTCAGGAGAAATCTCTTATGTAAATGTTTTTATTTTAGGCTATAGTAGTAGTAGTATTCAATTACCATCAATGTGAACTCTACATATACTAGTTTTTACTCTATGACTTAAAAAAAGATTGCCTGTCCGGTGTTTGTATTGATCAGACTACACAGCTGTAGCCAAAATCGTATTGTAAGTGCTCTATTAGACGTAAAGAAATATATGTAGCTACAAATTTAACATATTTTAAGGCTTTATTAAGGCATTATTTTTTATACCTATGTCTATTATTTCACGGATATATATATATATATATATATATATATATATATATGTGTGTGTTTTTTTTTAATTTAATGAAAGTGGCAAACAAGCATGCAGTTCACATTGATGTTAAGTGATGACTGCAGCCTATAGACACCCACACAAAGACCAAGGTCAAAGTGCAGATGCGTTAACACTCCTGAGGCCTAAGGTGTTATGCCTCTGTGCCGGAAATTACAGGGCCGTACATTACCACCTGACCGAGACACGATAGTGCTGAACACTACCATTTAGCGGCAAGTATATTAGGCAAGCAATGCGGTGGTGCCTCCGCCCGCGAGCTCCGTCACTGGAGCTCTACCACTAGTGAATAACTGTAGCAGTTAAATTGTTTCTTTCGGAGTAAATAATAAATTGTATAAAATGAAATGTTGTTTGGCAGAGTAATAAATTAAGGGCAACAAAATTTCAGAGTGAGTTAAAATTCGGAATATTATATAACAACACGTATTGTGTTCTCAGAGTTCGAGTAGAATTTTGTTTCTATTTCTGCAGCTTAAATTTTCTTCAATATTCTTATTTAACATATTGTAGTTTCCACAATTATTGCATGTACGTACGTGCTGTACTCGGTAATTTACTCAACATAGTGCAGAGTGTTTAATTTATGTTCATTACTTTGCTATTTCAGGATTCATTTTGTCGCTGTTCAAGGAAGTTTCACACTTCAGAGATGTTTATTCATTATCATAATATTATGGACTCAGTTGGTTTCCTAGTTTTCACTACGTAGAGAGTTGAACGTGGACGAATTTCAAAACATAGGATTCTCTGTGAAAACGTGTGAGAAAAGGAATTTATGTGGTTTCATAATAAAGTATTTATCATCACGGTATGTATGTATGTATTGTATCTTCACGCCAGGTCCCTAACGGGGTAGGCAGAGAGTGTAGAGCGCCAGATATCCCGGTCCTGACATACCTCTAGTGCCTCGTCTACCTTCATCATTCTCTTCATACATGCACGCAGATTCCTAAGACTTTTGACCCCACCATCAGACAGAACTCGACCTATTTGGTCATGGTAGGTCAGTCTTGGTCTTCCTGGGCCTCTGCGACCATCCACATTCGCATTGTATATCTGTTTAGTCATTCGCTCATTCGACATTGTTTTTATATGCCCGAACCATCGGAGCATGCCTTTTTTCATCACGGTAGTAGTGATAAAAATTCAGTGTTGCCACTTAAAAGTACTCACGCATTCACCTAATATATGAATCCTCGCAAAGAGAAACAGTCTTGGGCTTGAGAAGTTTCAAAGCATTTGACCTATAATTTGCAGCTCGATCGCCATACTGAATCGTTTGTCTTTCATTTTTGTTGTCTTTCGACAGATAAGGACAAGGGAGGCCTATGAGAGCAACAATAACAACAACATTGCTATTTATTGTTTATACTGCTATTCTACTTTATTCGATGTAAATGCGTGGACACTCCTGAAGTCTTAACTTGATATGCCTCATTTCTAGAAATGGAATTTTGTTTTGAAAATTGTGTGGTGTCTTTAGGCTGCAGTCATCACGTAACATCAATGTGAACTGCATGCTTGTTTGCCACTTTCAACACATTAAAAAAAGCTCCGTCATTAGTGCTCCACTAGTAAATATCTACATTAGTAGTAATGTAGATATTTACTAGTAATGTAGTAGTAGTACTACATTACTAGTATACTTAATTTAATGTCGAATTTTCTATATTTGGTAGTTTCTATTTAATGTTACGGTCATTTGCTGCCAATAATAGTTTGAAGAACAATGCAAAGTAATCGGACCATAGAAGGGACTTTATGATCAAAGGAATGTGACGTCATCAGTTGTAAGGATCTTCGAAAACAATTCGACGGACCCCAATTGTAACATTTTACGTAGCACAAGAATGTCCACTTTGAAGACACAAAACTAATTTGTAGTTAGTGGATCCATGTGTGCAGAACATCTCTGTCATCTGTCTTCATCTAATAAAATTGGGGCAATTCTTTGTACGGAATTATTTTGTGGCCGCGACTTTCCCTAGTTATTTACTTATTAAATACCGATTAAGCAAGTTGACTACGAAACATTACATAGTTCGTCAAGAATTCATCTTCAGGGTAACGTTCAAAGCTATCGAAAATATTCGTCGTTGGTATATCGTAATTATTATATTGGTTATTTTTGTAATAAATCTATATTAGGCAAGAAAAAACTGTCAATAGTGATGTTTATGTGAAAGAAAGAACATATTTTTATTTCGAAAAGATGCTTTCTACATTTTAACTATTACATATACTAAAAGTTAAACAGATATCGCTGGAGTCCGTGCGTGTTGTTTTTATTTTCATTTATAGGTAGGTACATTGACTACTCTGCAAGTTCTTTGAGAAGTCTGCCCCTCATTGTCTGTCTTGCTTCCGCGCCGCGCGCTTTGCGCACGCGACGATCTACTGACTATCGCATCTGCCTATTGGACTCAGGTTTTTGTGTAAATGTGTATAGGTTGCAGTGATCATTTACCATCTACGTGGACTGCATGCTTATTTGTCACCATCATTACATAAAAATTAATGAGGAAGTACCTAGTTAACGTAAATATTGGCACATAAAATTAAATCTCAATTTATTGCTTTCCCTTTCACTTGTCATGTTTTTTGTATTTACACTTATATTTTTAATGAGTAACATAATCAATACTAGTGTCAATAATAGAGTTACCAGTAACGGAACATTTTTTCTTTAAATTTAGTACGAATATAATATATTTATCCATAAAATATAAATGGATAAAGGTCAAGCTCATCCAACTGTCCACAAAAAAATTGGGTGTATTTTTATTCCATTGGGGACTTGAAATACTTTTAAAGAAAATTAAATTCCCGTCGTGGGTATGTACATAATTTAAACAATGGTTACAATGTGTTCCCTAATAGAGGCATAACTTTGTCGGTTAGCTGTTTCACTTGAAGTTTGTGAAGTTCTGACAACGCATCTTCCCTAGTATTGTTTAAACTTTATTAAGTTTTGAACATGGCATGACGTCAGCCGTCGTCAAATGAGTAATGAACGAATGTACAGGTGGGCGACTGGCAAATGTAATGGTAGACAGTTTTTCTTTTAGACTTTAACCCCCTTATTCATAAACGTACATTAGATACGTTTAAGCTATAGAATGCTTTGTCTTTGTCAGTTGCATTGTCAAATGTGCAGGATAGAAAAAGACAAAGGAGAGATTAGCAACACTTTAGCTAAAATACGTTTATGAATAAAAATGAAAATGAATAAGCCTATTGTGCTTTGACATTCGAGTTAACTAATGACTAGCTGAAGCCAAGCTGCCTATTGCCTCAAAATTAAATAGATTTGAAAGATACGGATTATTTCTATAAAATTGTTGTTATTCCCTTACGATTTCTTCATAGTTTATCACCTCTCAGACCTTCCCTGGACTTACAAAATTAATTCAAAACCAAAATTAGCGAAATATGTCAAGCCGTCGTTTTTATATTTTTATTTCGATTTTTTATTTTTTATTTTTAGGTGTATTTGTTTTAATGTTTTTAAAAATCAATAAAGAAATTATTCTATTATTTTATTATTAAATATTCTATTCTATTCTTAAATCGTCGTTATCACTTCATTCAAAAGAAGGCCACAGCTGGACAAAAACCTTT
The DNA here is from genome assembly GCA_036365455.1 of Macrosoma leucophasiata. Taxonomy (NCBI): domain Eukaryota; kingdom Metazoa; phylum Arthropoda; class Insecta; order Lepidoptera; family Hedylidae; genus Macrosoma; species Macrosoma leucophasiata. The sequence goes on from JAWQUS010000010.1 coordinate 9,142,723, forward strand.
CCCAAAAACGCCCAAAACCGTGTTGTGTGTAATTTATTACACCTAATGAATATAATAGACTAATTAAATACATTGATGCTCCAAATGTTCAAAAACTACTTCAAATTAGTTTAAATGGAATGCCCAGTGATATTGGAAATCCGATAATAATTAATTAATTAATTCAATTGATGCTTAAACTGTTTCAAGTACCAATGATATTTTAGACATAGCGTATTGCTGCTTATTTGCATATCATCGAAATTAGTATGTGACATATATAAATACATTATTTAAAGGTTCTATAGCTGCATCTACAACTTTTCATTGATGTATAATGGTAGAGAGTAGTAGTTGAGGGAGTAGCGTGGGAAGATACATGAATTTACTAATGGTGTTAGTTTGTAGCCAAAAATTAATCAAAATTCAACATTCACGTTGCGTCTTGATACATCAACTTCGAGGAAACAGCTACGGGCAAACACGGAACTGAAATAATTAGTTAAGACGCTCTTAAGTTTCATTTACGTAGCGTTGTATGAAGTTGGCTGGCCCCGAGCGGTATCATAACTGCACACAACTGAAGGTATGAGTTGTTAGCTCGTGTGCACATGCAAAAGAAGTCTTCAACTTGTGTTTTATGTATGCTTGGTAATAACTCCGCTGCGGGATTGCAAATTTAAGTTATAACATATCATCAGCATCTGAAGGTGTACTTCTAATGTAAATGACAACAAAATATAAATTAGAACTTTCTGCTTGTGGAAGTGCTCCGGTAACGGAGCTCGAGAGCGTAGGCAGAGAATATGTAATAATACTATGTATAGAATGGACACTTCGACGTCCCGTCCGATTTCCCCGCCTCACCCAACCTCCTCCTCTCTTATGGGCAACGTTTGGTATTTTCTACGTGCTACGCACACAGGTACACGTGTAATTACATGTCCCTGATTGATATCTGTGTAATAGAGACCAAATTAAGCGTTTGTATGGTACCACATCCTAATCTACTTTCAACGTTTAGTTCTATTGTGTTTCGGTCAAGTGATAATGTACGCTGTCGTAAAGTTTTAATAAGTTAGGCCTCCGATGGCCTGGTGATACGTCTTATAAAAATCTCTGTAAAAAAACTTCGATATAAAAGTTTAAAACTGTTCACTGTGTGCTTGGTTGCCATTTTCGACGCACAAAAAACTGTAAAATTATTTAAAATAAGTAGGTATTTTACACAGTAACATTCTAAATTATGTTGTTCACTAAATATCCTGCTCGCCTATATATATATATATATATATATTACGCCCTTTAAAGTCAATAGACAAGAATCGGATCAATATGACAATGTGTCGGGTCCGTCATATGCACGAGGACAGTTATTGCGAAAATGTTCAGCATTTTTTCATCTCCTTCAGTAGCTGTATACCTACTTGAAGTCGGTTTTCTATATTTTAGAAAATTGAGAGGAGAAAGAAAGTAACACATAATTTTCTAAATCTAGATCGCAAGTTTTCTTTGATTCATAATTACATAATCAAATAATTACATAATCTTTCTAATATCTTTAAATAAATTATTATTACTATTTCACATTTAAAATACTGATCTACAAAAACATTCAAATATTTATTTTATTATATTGAAAGTAACGTTTATTATAAATGGAACTAAACAAAAAAATATGAAGTACAAAACTGAAACAAAAAGATGTATGTTTCATAGTTCGCAAAACCAAGTGAAGCTGAAAGCGTATTAGTGGCATAACTTTAAAAAGATAACATGAGCTTTAGCTTTCAAGTCAGTGAAGTTCTCACGGCAGTCGAGCGATACAAGACTAGCAGATTTCAACTCCAACAATATAATATTGGCGGTGGTGTCTCGCGCGTGATCCTTCCAACCCCGCTCATGCTTAGGGATGTCAACATCTTTAAAATAAACTTCGATATATCGATAAAAATATTGACACAATAAAAAAATATATATATAGGAACTGTGTGCTTGTTGCGGTACTACTTTCATGATAAAAAATAATTTACTATAAGTAGATATGTCTGACAAAAAACAATGATAAATAATGTATATCTTAATTTTAGACATTCTTCTTCTTATTATATTGAACTCATTTATCGTATAATACCGTTTAGAAAAAAGTGGATACTTCGATAGTTTGCTGTAGTAAACAAGGTAAATGGTAGTATTTTCCATGTGAAACATCGATAATTCAGTATAATCGATGTATCCTTTACATCCCTACTCACGCTCGGCGTAGCGCGTAACGCGCCACTCGTCGCGTTATCATTTTCATGCGAGCAAAAATATTTGTATTCACTCCACGAAAAGACGGTGGAATGTCTTTTAAGATCCGATTTTTGTTAATTTTAACAGCCTTTTATTTACCCGTTTTGATACTTTTATTTGAGACGGTTTATCTTCTCTTATATTTCTAACTAGCCAATTCCGCTAACGTTGTTCTTCCATACAATAACCATTAAATCCAAGGTCGCAAATTAATGAAAAAAATTTTTTCAGGTTCGACATTCTAGGAATGATGAAACTGGTTGTAGAACTACAATTTCATTTAGAAATAATTATTTTTGTTGCTTTCGTTTGTCTCGTGAAAGAAATGTGCTTTCTGTTGATACCATTAAAAAGGGATAGAGCTACTTTCTAGGTATTTCTTTATCTACTTCAAACGAAATTACTATTTGGAGAAATTGCTTGGTTTTTGCGATTTGCGGTTTGAAAGACTTTTAGCGGTAGTCGAGGTTTCAAAATTGCTCCTTATTTCAGTTTCGTGTCCAATATAATTATATCTACTTCGCTCAATATTACTGTAAAACAGTACTGAAAGAAAATCTGAGAGGTAACGTTTCAATACAAACTTCTGAAATTTTTAAAGAAATATTTTTGGTAGTAGTGCAAGTCTTTGAACTGGTTTCTGTCTTAAAAGTTCTCATTCATGCATGTTGTCGCTGTATCTTTATGTTATTGTAAGAATTTTGCGTGTTTTTTTGCTGAGAAGAATTTTGTGAAGTGGTTTCGTTTTTTGTACGCTTTAACGCGTGTGTTTTATTTTTCACCTAATACCTGTTACCGGTTACCGCGTTCGATATGACGCGGAATATTGACGGAAAAATGCACCTCTTTGAGCAACACGATAACCAATTAACAAAACGTCAGTTTCGTTTCCAATTTTTATAGGCGTCGACATTTTTTCGGTGTATGTATAAAATGGAATGAATAGGCATTACAAGTCCGGCTATTAACCGTCATTCGATTGTAATTAAAAGTAATTAAAAAAATTATATTTTATAATTAAAATTGTTAATTGTTACGTTTCTCCAAACAAACCAGTATAGTCTGTTGTAGTATGTATGATTCGCATTGACAGAGAAATTTATGAATTGCCCATGTTGGGCAATTCATAAATTTCTCGGAATTCTGTCAATGCGAGTCGGACCTGCAATTGGCCGTTTTTTTTTAAATTATAATTTCTATGTTTATCAATTTAAATAACATTGTAATCTAATATGTATTTATAGTAGTTCCCTCAACAACCCATTACAAAACATAATAAACGCTTAACCTTACAATAGTCAACCCTACACCGCACTTCAATCAAAGATCAAAGGGTAAACAGGTTTTCCGAATGAATTGCCAACACTGCACACAAGTTGATACCTATTTGCATCACTAACCACTCCTTAACGTTGGGGCCACAGACGTCCACGGCCAACAATGGGAACGCTTAGCTATTCTCGTAATGAAGTTAAGCGCAGATTGTGGCCGGTCCGCTCGCCCCTATGAATCGGTCGAAAGGATGGTTGGATCTGCAAACGCTTTGTGCACAATGTAGCTGTGTCTACGTACCATAAACTATTTGTTAGCTTGTTAATATGCAATTTGATAGTCGCAAGATCTAAATGCTTCGATTAATATCGATTGTCGAACTAATTCGATATTTCGCTCGTTGTAGATCGTATCTAACAAGAAATATTGCACATTGATCTTAGGAAGAGACACAGGAGAAAAATCATCATATTAGATACTATGTTTTTTGTATATATATATATATATATATATATATATATATATACGTATACTATGTTTTTTGTATATATATATATATATATATAATTATAATTAGTTAATTTAATTATATATTATAATATTTTAACATAAAAGTCTATAGTTAGTCACGACAATGCGACGCGGTGACAACACCTCGCACGCGTCGCGTGGTCGTGGTTCATCGAACGCCTACGCTCAACAAACGTTAGTGTGAAGAGGTTCTTAGGCCAAATAAGTGATGCTTTTTAGGGCTCCGTAGTAATATATAATAAATACACCTTAATCACGTCGACAAAGTGGTAGAATAAAAACATGAGAAAAAAATTTTTAAGGGTAACCTATAAAAAATATATATATATCCGCGCGTTGAAAGTCTCCCATATAGTGTGAGGTATCGTTGGATAGGTCCTTCAAATATATTATGGATGTCTGAACATCATTTTTCGATTTAGTGAATGAAGTTCGTGAATGATTGAGCTTTAAAGTGCAAATGTTCGTTAGAGTCAAGTGCCCCCCCCCCCTCTCCCCTCTATCAACTAAACGGTTGTTGTCAGAAATTCAGACGTTACGGCATTAGTAGCTATATATAATTAAATTAAAAGGAAAACTATCACACTTAAGTTGGCCTTGCAAGTTTGCGAGTAATAGTCGACCAAATGTATTTTACTCGAAAATTTCGAACAACTCCATAGAAAATATTTATTTATTTTGATCATTATATCTCTTACTCTGTAACTACGGAACCCTACACTGCGCATGGTCCGACTCGCACTTGATCGGTTTTTTTTAACCAGTTTGTGATTTGTTCCAGGTGAGTGAATCTTCACTACTTGAGTGCAGCAACGGGCGCTACACAGCGTCCGAAACGGTGAGTTAATTTCTACAGTTAATAGGTTACCTTATACGAGACATCTTCCTTAATTGTTAACAATGTTGAATTACAACAAGTTTGGTTTAAATAAAATTACAGTGCTCAACAATAAATATTGCACATCGAGCTTAGGACGGAGACTACGGCTTATTTCGGGTCTGTAGAGCGTTATCTCTTTCGCACCGTACCGATTTGACATTTGTCAACCATTTTGATCAAGTTTTGACCAATACCGGACTGTCAGTGCTTACGCAGCAGTGTGCAGCAGAGATAACGCTCCACGAAGTCGAAACGAGCCCATCGTGTCTTTCGTAGACTCGATCAATTGTTGAGTACTGTAGTTTATCTGATACCGGTAGTAGAGTTTTAGTCGGATCTCTAGGACGTATTCACCACCGTATTATAAAGTCTATGTACCGCCAAATGGTAGTATTCATCATTTCTATGCTCTGTATGATAACATAAAACCACGTAATCACTATCACAGAGACAAATAATTTAAGTTTCAGGGTGGTAACGTAGACAGGCCAGAATGCAGATGCATTTTGTCCTCTGGTTTTCTGTTAAAAAAAAATTCAAAATTCAAATCATTTATTTCAAATTGGTCTACAAGGACACTTTTGCACTGTCGGGTTATAAGCTACCTAGAGAGAATGACTTAAAATAATAATCCAATAGGTATTAATAATATAAATACCAATTTAATAATAATATTTAACCGATACGTGAATCATCAATTTTTTCAATTCCTTCATAGAAGAAAAAGAAAAATCTGTTCATCATAATCATAGTCATCATGTAGATTTCTGTACGCAGTCATCACTGATGTGAACTGTATACTTGATTGTCGCCTTCGTTGTTCGAGTAAAAAATTGTATACGTCTCAGGATAGGAGTGTTTTCGAATATGACTAATCGCTGGGCTATCATTGCACGTTTTTACCTTTTTTGAATATCACAGGTATAATTGTAGGTAATTATTGACTATAGATATAGTTCACAATTTTTCTCTTGAAATATTATTGGTTCAGTGAATTAAATTTATATAAGAAAACAACTTTCAAGTAGGTGAAGTTCAGATCTGACGAAACGGCGACAAAATAGAAGAAGTATGACGTCCTCTCCAGATTAAGAGTACTCTTTTAAAAAAGTTCAACAGTTAATCAACAAGATTTTTCATACTCGCAAAAGTATCAAAGCAAGACTTGGAATCCACAAAGTTACACGGTTTTCGCAACTCCAGTAACTACATGTAAACATTTTTTTACCAAGTTCCTATTCATTCAATTTCTGAATAGAAATACCGTCAGAAATGAATACGGGATGCTTAGATGGATGGGCGCTCTGTTATTTGTCAATGTGATTCATATATATACGAGTACGTATTTGATTAGAAATGTGACTTACATTAGATGTAATGGAATTAAATGTTGAGAACAGGCAAGATAAAAGACTTGATCAATATGAATTAAGGTATGTCAGATTTCAACATCAACATCAAATACGTAACGAAAGCAAGGAATTTGTTGAGGATTCTAGAAACTAGAGGAAAATTCTATAATTATTGTAGTTTTTCGAGTTTTGATTACAACCATAGGACAGTGAAGATTTGCGTTGATAAATCTTTAACTTTTTTGTACTTTACTAGCGACCCACCCTGGCTTCGCTTGCGCTGCTCTTCTCCTATTAGTCATAGCGTGATGTTAGCTATCCTATCTGATTAGTTGAATCAAACTGCACAGTGAGCAAATTTCATTAAAATCGGTTAAGTAGTTTAGGAGTCGATCGCGGACAAACACCGTGAGACGTGATTTAAATATAATAAGATTTTAAAACCAGAACTAGGTAGCTATTTGAGTTCAATTTAGTTGGCTTACAGATACCTTCACCTAATATGAGAACGGATAAATTCGCAGCTCCCTAATCATGTAACATGGCACGTTCAGTTGCCAACAACTTAAAGTCAATTATTAGTTGTATCAAGTATTTAGTCTTGAGCTTATTAAACGATAAACCTGTCGTGAAATATGATGCAGAGTTGTTTAGATGAATTGGTAATAATTTCATTGGGTATTATTTAGTACGTATGTAGACCAAAAAATAATTTTATGTATTTTCAGGCAGGTATCCCTTACAGTAATAGTTGAGGGTAGGCAGGGATGATTTAGTCGTCCAAAAAAAATATTTTATGGTTAGGTAGGTACCTACTTAAAGATGTCATTATTTAATGACAAACATTTAATTAAAGTTACTATCAATATAAATGTAAGATTTTCTTAGTGTTAGTTCTTTTTTACGGAAAATAAGAAAACATTCAGATTTGTATTAATGTACCTAATAATACCGATTATTCAATTATTCTTTGTTATATACATACATATATGGATAAATAAAGCAAAGCTACCTATGACTGTTTTTAAATAGCAAGCAAGAGTATCAATCTAACATCCAAACATTGCGTACTATTCGCTGAATAAATCGTAAATGAACAAAAATAATTAGATATAATTTATTAAAAAGCAATAACTTATAATACAATGTATATTTTGTACTTGATTGTACCTAACAAACATTGCTATAAGGATACGTAATTCGACCGCCAGAGTCCGGTGCATCGGCCCTTACCGCGCACTTGACTCCCCGCATCTGTTCACGGTTCGACTCCAAACACTAATTACGGCCCAGTTTTTGCCGCCTCCCTCTTACATGTTTCCACCGGGTTCCGTGGTGAAAAACATTCGATTAATGTAACGGAGGAATTTCAACAGTCTTCTCATCAATTTAAAGTTGAAACTTCTATACCCCTATTTTCACAAAATATGGTCAACCGACTATATTAAGATGTATGTGCACATGTATAAAGTGTAATTTCTCTAGAGTATTTGACTGTGAAATTTAAAATTCACATTTGATTTCCTGCGGTTCACTGTAATTAACTTACTCGAAGTCGCGCTAAAGATCATTCTAGTGCATCGATCGGAAAACATTCAAGAGGATACGTCATTCATTCTGTTTACATGTGTATAACACGTGAAGTCTCCCAGTTATGCGTTGAAAAACGTCTAAATAATTAAAATGCAATCAAATACCTATTTCGGAATTCCAAAACCGATGCGCCACATCGCTCAACTACTGTGCAATTATACTTTGAAATATATGATTCAAAAGAATTTCATTTAAAAATAGTAGAAGTGCGCGCCGCACCGCGCCGTGAGCGATCGCGCAGTCGAGCGCTGCATGTTTACCAATTAGCAACAAGCACGCGGACCGCTTCCAGGAATTACATTCCTCCTTTTTCTACGTAATTGATATTAGATTCAATACTCCTTTCAGTACTACTGCCGTACTTTTATGCCGATGTTCGCAGAATCAAGAATGAGGCTGCCTGTAATGAATCTTCCCATTTATTTGCCGTAACAATTTTCAATCAAATATTGTTCTTGCTGCATCCCAAGCTCCGTTCTGTATATACTATCATTTGTACAGCTATATTATACGACCGTGCGCATTGTTCCTATGAGTACCTACGTAAGCAGATAACAGTCTAAATTGCAGAGCTGCTCTCGTAGGATCGCCTCACCTCTCGTAAGCGGAGCGTCGACGAGTTTTTGAATTTTTAAATTACTCATTGTGCGATGGAATGTTGCTAGTCGCAATGCCTCGTATGGACATGGGGCGGGCGATCAAATTTACACTTAAATACGTCGCCGTATGCCTCAAAATGAGTTAGCCCGGCCGCCGGTATGGAACCCTTCGCATCGAGCCCCGAGACTCGCTTGCAAGTCTAGGACGCGGTCCTCCTGAGGGTGATACTAACGAATGTCGTCCTAAATATTTGATTGTTAAAGTCGAAATATCAGTGACGCGCAATTACACTCTTGATATCTAGCTTTCAAATTACAGGAGCGCGGATACCGCTCGGGTAATCCATAAGCTGGCACGGTTTAATGGTTCCACAGACCCCTCAGATCTGCGATGCGAACTGATGCAAACATTTGTCGTCTCAAATAAGTTTTATAAATATGCAAGAAAATCATTCATCTGGAATGCAGCGAGATAGTGTAACAATATAGGGCGTTAGCGAGATCGACCGTCTTCGCGCTCCCGTACCCAAGAAAGTTATTCTACTTGCAACGAACAGATATATGATTGTTACATTCTAAAGCGGTGCCGGTTAGCTGTAATGTATTGTTTTGTTTCGGATGCAAGTACGAGTTTGCGATGCGCTTTCTCCAACTTCGGGCGTTGTTTTAGTGCATCGGTAAATTCTAGTTATTTAGACTACAATACGCGGCTAAAAGTGTGTTTCCAGTCAATGTCTTTCGGATTATGAATAAGCGTTTATTGTTTGTATAATAATATAAATGATCGAAGTCGTATTGAGGGCATAAATTGCAATTGAAGTTCTATAAGTGACTGTGAAACCAGTCTTAAATGTGACCGTGGTAACCATTGTTTCTCATACAAGTAATCGCCGAAGTCATCGACAGAACCCGTTCCACTCCGGCGACGTACCGCGTCGTAGAATGTTATTACCTCCGTAACCGGGAAGCGCAGGCGCAACAGCCCGTGCGAGGGGGACAGCAGACAAAGAAAGTGGGATGAGTGAAAGAGATGCAGTTCGTGGGAGGAGGCATGGGGTCAGCGAAAGTGCATTGCCACGGCCGCCGTGCGCCGCACCCGATGGGAAAAGTAGTTCTCGTGTATGTAGAATATTCGCCATCATGGGAAACTGTTCACTATGGATAAATACAGCTATGTTCCCAAGGAAGTACTGACAATTATTGTCACGTTATCTCGTTGGTTTGTGATCAACTGTACTCAACAAAGTGATTTTTTCAGTGCTTACTGCCTTTGAAAATCAAAACATAACAATCATATTCGTTAAAGGTTTTCTTTAGTCTTTTAAAAGTAATCATAAAAATATCAACTTTAACCGGATTCAGTTTTATCATCCTGAGAAATATTGCTATGACATCATTCCACGTTTCCAGAATAATCATCGACAGTAAAAAGTTGTCTCTCCAAAGTCGAAACGTGTCCTGAAAAAGCCTGACTGGATGTGAAACAAGTATGAAAGCTAATTTTCAAAGTGATTCTTAAAATTTTACCTTTTTTCACAATATTTGATAAACATGTATTCGAAAATATTATCATCGATTCAGCCGAATGACATGCACTGGTGAACTAAAGCCACACCGCAGACACTTGGTCAAAATTATTGGCCATACAAACGCTTAATTGGGTCTCTATTACAAACACATCAATCAGTGACGTGTATTTACACGTGCAACTGTGTGCGCAGCACGTAGAGAATACCAAGCGTCGCCCATTAGAGGGGAGGAGGTTGGGTGAGGCGGGAAAATCGGATGGGACGTCGAAGTGTCCATTCTATAGGTACGTTACATTCTACTTTACATTCTATACGTAGTAGGTATTGTTACATATTCTCTGCTAAAGCCTTTTCCAAACATATCTACGTAACTTCACGCCTGTAATCCCCGAAGGGGTAGGCAGAGGTAAATCCAAGCATTAAATCATACATGCAAACACCCACGACTCGCCGGTTACGTTTTTGGCCCATGTAACAGGTGGCGAACCTGTTGCCATCTCCGGGCACATTACCACACTCCGGGGTACTGGGAAACTTCCAGAAAATGGAAAAATCCCAATAGAAGCAGAGATAAAGGATTTTAAACCGTTATCTCTAATATCCCCCGACCCGGGAATCGAACCCAGGACCTCCAGCGTAATAGTAGTGGCCTGCTACCACTACGCTACTGAGGCAGTTATAATATCTACAACAGGGTTAAGCGTCATTAGGACAAGATATGCCAAAATCGCTATACTAATATACTTGCCGCTAAATGGTTTAGCACTATCGTGTTCTGGTCAGGTGGTAATGTACGGTCCTGTAATTTCCGGCACAGAGGCATAACACCTCAGTCCTCAGGAGTGGTAACGCATCTGCATTTTGACCTCGGTCTTTGTGTGGGTGTCTATAGGCTGCAGTCATCACTTAACATCAATGTGAACTGCAAACTTGTTTGCCACTTCCATAATATAAAAAAAATGCTGCTTGCATCCGGATTGGCGATGGTAGTGGCGGTAGTTATTGCGGGACGCTGCTGCTCATCCCGCGTTACTTAGTGCACTTACTACCGCCCTATTTAAATGGTTTGACCGCATTTTCGGTTGACTAAGTGCACTAGCGGAAGAATTACTGTCCATTTGACACGTGAAGTGAACAAGATACGTGGGCAATGTCTTCTCTTACTTAGAAGAAGAGAAGTTTCCTACCCTCACTTTGAACGGGAATTGTCTATATCATCTCATTCAGCTCACAAAAAGCGCACCCTCGTTCTAGTTTCAATTTAAATGAAAGGTAAAAATAAAACGTGTCAAGTGGGGTGTCGAACTCACCAGAATAGAGGGCCTGTCGAAAACAAAAGGCATTCCGGCTACCTCAAGGTATTCCCCTTTCTTTTAACTCGAACATCTGAGATTTATAATCCTAGTTAAGCGCCGGTTATACCTGTAATGATTAAATACCTGTGAGAAGTTCGACCACAATCATGATAAAAAAAATATTTAGTAAGTACATTTTCTATTTGTTTTTCCACCTTTGAACAATTTTTTTTTGTATATTTTTTGTAAATCTATACTTACTAATCTATACTAATATTATAAAGCTGTTTGCTTGCTTGAACGCGCTAATCTCGGGAACTATTGATTTGAAAAGTTCTTTCAGCGTTAGATAGCCCATTTACCGAGGAAGACTATAGACTATATATCATCACGCTATAACTAATAGGAGCGGAGCAGCGCGGGAGGAGCCGGGGCGGGCCGCTAGTATTAGTATATTTTCTAACCATTGTTTTTATTTATGGCACTACATCTCCTAATATAGAGAGAAAATAAAGAGGAAAAACGGAAGTCGCTTCACAGACAGAAGAGAGAATGTTCCTTCCGTTTCGTCTTGTCTAATTTACATACTTATTAAATAATTTGCCTGACTGACTATTCACGCAAGTATTATTGCAGTTTATTAACTTAACACAATGGTATGGTGTAGCCTATTTACTCGTATACACAAAAATCAGAGGTCTAAATGTTGCCACCCCTGAGGCATAAACTGACTTTTGGGACAAAAATTACGGGGCCATACATTGCCACCTAACCGGAACACGAAAGAGCTGAATATTACCATTTGACGGCTGACAGATTAGTTAATGCGATGGTGCCTACCAATTCCGTAACTGCAATTCTGCCACGTCGCATTTATTCAGTTTTATTAAAAGAGTAATCTGATTTATTATCTATTTTGACTTTCAAAGGAACAGAAATATTTTTGATACTAGGTAAATATAAGACTGACTCACAGTAAATCGTGGGTGGGTTAAGCTAGTTTTATAACAAGTTCAGTTCAATGATTCATAGAATTCTAGATGTCTGTGTGAATCTGTGAGTTAAATATTTGCAAGAGATATATGTTGAATTTCGGTAATAACGATTCCTTCAAGTTGGAACTCAGCAAAGTTTGCAACTCCCAATATTTAATCGATTGCTTACACAAAGCTTTGAATGTAACCGACAAAAATGTTACTTACATATTAAGTTTCGAACACAGATTCTGTTCATTCCTTTTGACATAAAACAGTGACAGGTAAAAGGTTCAGAATGTTCTCGCTATTGGACTAGGATTGTCTAGTGTGTTGTATTTTTACATTTTACTCCAACGTTTTTCTTAGGTATATACCAACATGAATTCATGCATAAACTCACGATTCCGATAGTATCGTTTTTAAAGTCCCCATGTAACGAGACTCTATGTTACATAATATCTGATTTAAGAATCAAATCAGGATCCTTAGATCTAGCAGTCATGGCAGCAGGCTTGCTATTACTACTGCTACCTACCTCTGAGGCTGTAAAGTATTTAAAACTAACTGGTGCTTACGACTTCGTTTGCGTTCACACAATATTTTAAAAATTGTAGCCTTTGTGTTAAACATTATTGTAAAGTTTCACTAAAATCCATTGAGTAGTTTTTACGTGAACGAGTAACAAACACCCATTGATATGTAAATATCGATGGATATTTGTTTAACTTTCGCGTTTATAATATTAGCAGGATTGATGGTTAATTAATTTCTTCCATAATTTCTCCTTGCTATGAGAAATGTTGAGGCTCTACAATACGGTTTTTTATGTCATGATTTGGCTAACAAAACGTACAGTACACATTGATGTTAAGTATAAACATCTGCGGATAAACACCGGAGATTTCAAAGAAGAAGCGTTACTACTCCCGAAGCCTGCTCTGAAACTACAGGGCCATCCATCCACCTAACCGGAATGCGATTGCGCTGAACACTACCATTTATAGATAAGTGAATAACGCAATGCATGAGCGGTCAAAAATCTACGCCCGTGAGCGTCACTGAAGCTCTGATAATAGCGTACCTAATATTTTACCAAATTATTAATATCATTACAGTACTCGTAGTTTTAATCTAAGCATAGTTAGAATCTCTACATGTTACGTATGCTCATCAAATTGGGCAGTCAAATTATATCTCAGAACTATGAAGCTTGTTGAACTTCTGTTACGCTAACTATAATTTCGGGTTATTATGTAATTAGCGACTACATTGAATCCCTGCTAACTAATCAACTACAACAATTTACACAGCATTCGTGGACACAATATGTTTGCAATTGTACATAGTAAAGAACATCCATGTCCACTTTCTAATAATAAACACTGACGAGAAACGCAATGAACAGTCGTACCATGACTTTTATTGTCAACCTAAACTGAATGGCTGTTAGTGTTGTCTCGTTTCGTCATACGCGATGTCACTTATATACCTACGTATGAAACAAAATTTTAGCAGCGATGAAACTCAATCGCAAAAAATGACATGGTTTGGAAGAAAATGTTTCAGAAATAAGTTTAGATTGTTTTTAGTTACTGGCTTACTAAATTTATAGAAATACTAGGATTTTCCTTTTATATCACCACCATCACTCCAGCCGAAAGACGTCCAGTGCTGGACAAAGCCTTCCCTAAAGTCGCTTAGAACAATGTTGAATGTCGTTCGGAGAGAATATGACTTAATCGCTACGTTTGGCCGGTGGATTGACGGTAGTCTTGTTGCAGGATGCTGCTGCTCATCCCGCGTTATTATATATTATTTATAGTAAGGGACCCCAGTATGCTATTTTTGTATTTATACGCGCACATCAGATTAAAATATGGAGATACCTTGCACCCTGTTGGTTACATCCACTATCTAAAGTTTGTATATAGAGCCGCGTCCGAAGAGTAGTCCTTAAAAAAATCAAAAGGTCGCTACGATCTTACCTACTCATCTTCCGAATCGTCTGAATTTTGTATAGAAACATTGTTCACATTTTACACCCTCTCAGAGTATCTGACACACTCTTGACCCATGCCGCGCCCTTTTCAAAAACATTATATTCTTTCAAAAATGAAGGTGAAACATTACTCAAGAATGTCAGATACTGAGAGAGGATGTAAAGTGAACCCAATCAAAGCTCCTATCCAAAATTCTGACGATTTGGATGCGAGGCAAGCTCGTGGTGGAAGGCCTGAGCGTTCGGCCCTTTATCGACATCTTAGATTTAGTGGAAGTACTAATCGGGATATGCAAGGTATCTCCTGTATCTTAATCTGACGCGCTGCAGTAAATTCAACAAATCCCTTCTTGGGCGCTCCTACTATCACTATCGCCTTATTGGAATAATTTGGCCGCCATTGTTCGTTTGAATGTAGAGGGCAATGGGGTAGTCCCGTCCCAATGCCTTCCTTTTATATATGTAATAAATAAATACAGAGTAAAGAAGCACGCATGGCCCGGCGGTTAAGCACTGCGGGCGCGGTCGGGTAGTGTGATGGGTGACCGCTGGTGGCAAATTAAATGCGCGTTTCCGTGCTTCGGAGGGCACGTAGAGCCGTTGGTCCCGGTTGCTATCGATAGATAGCAGTCGTTAAACCTTGTCGGAGGCCTTATGGACGGTTTGAAATCATCCGACAGCGGGTTGGCCACTAACTCTCATCTCCACAAATCCGCATTGGATCAGCGTGGTAGAGTAAGCTCCAGACCTCCCCCCAAAAAGGGGAGAGACTCGTGCCCAGCAGTGGGACGTATAATGGGTTGCCATTATTATAATAAATACAGATTATACGCAGGAAAACAGGAAAACTATTATACACTATAGTTGTATCGTAAATAATTATAGTGAAAGCCGCAAATAATTTACAGTACCATCATAAGATGAATGCACAAACCTGTGCAAGGTGGGTTGATTTATTTACAAAACTCTTATAGTTTAATATGCAACGAAATTAATAGTTAATGTTGGTGCGACGCCGAGCAAGCCAGTGTGCACAAATTACACCACACGTATACCCTCGAGAGTGTACGTTGTGTAGATTTATGTGTGTACTTCGACTTGCAAGCTCGCGTCGCACTTTCAATCGGATTTGGGAGTATGAATTTATGCTTTTAACAGCCTACACAGTTCTATATACTTCGCGGTATCTAATTTTACGCGTTGTGATGTGAAGATACATAGCAAGTTTATACTTTGATTTGTATAGGAAACCTAGTATTAGTAACCTAGTATATTTTTTTCATTTTAGCTTTAAAACATCCCGCACACAGGTATTATGCCTCTGCGCCCTGTAATTTCCTGCGCAGAGGTATACTTGTAATACCTTAGGCCTTAGGAGTAGCAACACATCTGCTTTTAAGTCTCTGATTTCATCTAGATGTTTATAGGCTATAGTATTAGATACCATCAATGTGAATTGTATGCTTGTTTGCCACTGAATCCGTGTTTAGCTTCTGTGACAGAAATTACAGCGACATACTGTATTAAGCCTCAGCTTTGTATGCGCAAGTAAAATCATATAAGGCGAATTGATCAACGACTTCTTAATAAATTCACTTCAACAGAATAGGTAAGAGATTACATGATATATATGATTTAGTAACATAGCTTTTAAATAAATGCTTCATTAAAGTACAACACGAATGTAAAACTTTTTCTATCATCACAGTTGTTTTCCATACAAAGTAATCTACACCGCATTTTCAACTTGCAACACGTAGACGTAAGTTGAATACGCTCTATAGACATTCTATGTAAAAGTGTCCACGCTAAATTTTCAATTACTATACATTTCCCGCAAGCCAAAACAATGTTATTACTATTTACAAACTCATAAAAATAATATTTTATTGAGTTAGTGAAATATTTTTAAGGGCGAAACTTGGAAGTCTCGACTAATTGAAAAAGAAATACGACTGTATAATGTTTTCGGTGTCGTATATTTTTATTACCGAAAAACCTATTACGCAGACGTTTATAAACCTAATTCCCAAGTATCGTTAAGGATCCACATCAAAGTAAAAAAATAATGGATCTGTCGTTTTTGTATTCAAAAGCGTAGTTACTGAAGGGTTATAACTGTGAAGTATGTTTCTGCTGACACATTTTAAATAATGCGTAAGAAACAACAATATTAATGAGACTCCAAAGCTTAATACTAAGCGTAATTAGTAATATTTTATTAACAATGCTTTTTGAAGTCCACCAGCAAATTGCAACCTTAATTTTTCGAAGAGTGATATTTAGTTAATTGTCCAGAATGGTTTTGTACGAACACACCATTAATTTGCAGAGTAAAAATGACGGGTTTATGAAACTTATGGCTATAATAATAACGAAGTCTTTGTCATTGTCGACAAACTTTTAAACTTACATTAAAACACAAATCTTAGTGCCTACTGCCGGCAGCCAATTATGAATTAATTTACAACAGATTACATATATTCTTCCGGGGACGGCGAGTAACTTTTTAATTAAAATTCTTTTAGAGAGGCCGTAACAAGTTTTCCGGCCTACTCATAATTTATATTTTCTATTTCATTGTAATATTTCATAGTATGATATAGAACTCTGCAATAGTCCGTAATCAACAGAGTCTCAAATAAGACTTATCAATTATTTCTGACAAAAGAATATAAATCATATTTTGATAATTGGTATATGTATTTAAAAGATATATACACATACTCTAACTGCCTCGGTAGCCTAGTGGTAGCAGGCCACTACTACTACGCTGAGGTCCTGGGTTCGATTCCCGGGTAGGGGGTTATCAGAGATGATGGTGTAAAGTCCATTATCTCTGGTTCTATTGGGATTTTTCCATTTTCTGGAAATTTCCCAGTACCTCAAAGTTTGGTAATGTGCCCGGAGATGTCAACAGGCTCGCCACCTGTTACATGGGCCAAAACGTAACCGGCGAATCGTGGGTGTTTGCATGTATGCTTGAATGCATGCATTTACCTCTGCCTACCCCTTCGGGGATTACAGGCGTGAAGTTACGTATACACATATTTTACTAAGATTGATTCAACATATTCTGTAATAACATAATAATAACAGCTAATCTTTTTTCTTTCTCTGTAGTGCCGTTTAACGTAACAGTATTCTCCATAATAACTACACAAGCTAAAGAAATTGAAAAAAATAAAAGTCATTATTACAAAATTGCAAAATTTCAGCTAAACTTACTGTTAAGTTTGCTCCAATTAAAACCATAATTGTTTTTGTCAAGCCGGAATTTGTTAGCAAAAAACCACTCGGCCTACTAGCTCGTTTAGTTTTTTAAATTCTATTGTGGCTGTGTGGGTAAGTCGCATAATTATTCAAATGACTTCCTGAACAATCAGCTGTGATGAAAGTATCATTCACACTGCAACTCTCGGCTTGTTGTCGATCCCCTACTTACTCATTCCACAGTCTTTATTCGTCTAGCTAGGCAGAAACATCTCTTAAACTGTATAATGCCTAGGCTTACTGGGTATGAGCATACATTTTTGAGTGAAACATGTTTAATGATAAATTGTTCCGTTTCAGCTTATTTTAATCGTTTAATAAAGTATTGATTGAAATTGTAGGGGAATAATAAAGATTTGGTTCTTATTTCAGATTTCATTCTTTTGTGGTTTTGAATCAGGTGAATCCAACAATCAACATTCAGATATCTCAAGACTGAAACATTTATAAACGAAAATATTCTCATTACATATTAAAATATTTAAAATTTCCCCACTGGGTCGAAGGACAATGCCTGCCGAAGTAAGCGCGATAAAACAGAATTCAAGTTACAATACAGTTGGGAAAAAAACAGCGGTATTTTTCAGTACACTTTTCGGCAACTCCAACCGAGGACCACTCAACCCAATTCTTTTCATATCTATGACAGCTGGCATACTAGGCGGGCTTTTAAAGAAACCTATTCATTTTGACCTCAAGACGGCAGGGAACTTAATAACGGGGGTCGGGAGGAGCAGTGTGGCAAGTGAGGCGCATCATCATTACGATTTAATTTGAAGGGAAAGCGGCCGTGACAAAGTCTGCGATGCCATTATTCTGTTCCACCTCGGAGGGTGTTTAATAAACAAATGACGCGGGGCCTCGTAATGATGTACCGGTCCTACCTTCCCTTCCTCTCCTTGTACAGCCTACTTTATGCGGCCTATAATGCGGGCAGACTATTCGCAGATTGTATGATATGCTACTGAATTACCGGTGACTTGTCAAGTCGTGCGGAAAAAAAGGCTTCCGTGCAACTTATTGAAACTTTTCTCAGTGCGTGCTGTGAACCGATGCCGTGTGTGTACGGCAACTCGGGCATGTTTTTTTTATGAACTCATTTGATTTTTAACCGAGTTCAAAAAACGAGAAGGTTCTCAATTCGGCCGGTATATATATATTTTTTTTTTTATGTATGTACGTGAATTTCGCCGAGATTTCTGAACCGATTTACGTAATTCTCCTTTTGTTCGATGCGGAATAGTTTCGAATTAGTAGCGTTGAATCCACTGACGTCCTAGATAGTCCTAATGCGCATGACAACAAGATGACAACAAGTGACAATGACACATTTACTCATCGACGACACAGCACAGCATATTATTATGCTGTGTTGTGTCGTCGTTGCTCCTTCGTGGATAATTTTTTTTCATTGATTTCGTATAGTCGTGTAATAATTTTGTATCGACACACCTAAACAATTAAAATTAGGTATCTAATTGTCACGAAGCTAAAAGAGTCAGATTTTACAAATTTAACAGATGTGAACATTAATATAATTGACAATGCAGCAATAAACTAAAAAGTATTAAATAAATATAACTACGTTAAGAAAAACCGATTTCTGAAAAAACTGAAAAGTAAAAAACTGAAAAGTAAAAAATAATAAAGATTTAATTGTAATTATATACTACCTATTATTTATATGTGCTATTTACTAATAGATTTGAAGTCAGTGCCAAACTTCACGCCTGTAATCCCCGAAGGGGTAGGCAGAGGTAAATGCATGAATTCAAGCATACATGCAAACACCCACGATTCGCCGGTTACGTTTTGTTCAGTGTATTAATTTGCTCGTATTCATATTTAAGTGATTAAAATATAATTATTTGTTTAAGGCTTGGCACCGACTTCAAACCTATTAGTAAATAGCACTTTTTTATGTCATGAAGTGGTAAACAAGCTTGCAGTTCACATTTATGGTAAGTGAATACTGTGGCCTTTACCATCTACATAAAAACAGATAATTCAATGTAGATGTGTTGCTACTGAGATCTAAGATTTGACATCTCTATGTCAGGAATATATTCATAAATAATAAGGTAATCAGTAGCAGGACGGCTACAGAATTGTAGAACTACTTGCCTTCTGTAATTTGTAATATTCATAACCCAGAAATCTAAGAAAACAAGTTACTATTTTACTATATAGTATAAATGTAGATTTATCAACAAACAACAATTAACTGAAATGGGCTTCACTTCCAATAACAATATCATATCCAGATATGGTTCAACTTGAACAATAAAATCCCCGTATGTCTTATCGCAACATCACGTAGCCGCTTCAGATTTCCCGAATGCAACGCTTATCCCACTTTCGATCTGACCACGGCTGGATGTCTATAACTGGCTGTGCGGTTAATTGCAAGGATTGAAACTATGTCATAGGTAACTCCATATGGTAAGTGTCTTGTCTATACATATCTTTTTTTAAAGAGGGGAAAATGCAAAAGCGCGCTGAACCCTTGGGGAGAAGGGTGGGTTATGTAAGACTGCGGGAAAAGACATCCGTCTACCCACTAAAAACCCTTGGGCGTTCCGACTCGTCCGCCATTAGTAGCGAAGTCACGGGAACGCTGTCGCACACATACGCAACCCCACTGGCGGCTGCCCGTTTCCGAGTCCAGCCGCCAACCCACCACGTCCCCATCTGACGGTGGGACCATCGCTAGGTGGCTGGGGATAGGATGCAGGGCCAACGACCTACCCGTACCCCTCTTCCCCAGCCGTCTCCTCACCACAGCAGCGAGTGGCGGGCAGAGCCACGCCAAACGCCGCTCCCTCTCTGGGTTCCTTTTGGTTTCGCCGGTGTGAGGCCAACCACCGGGTACTGAGCCCCAACGCCAAGACAAGGCGGAAACCCTCCGTATAAATTTTAGCCTATGTATTATTCTGATGTAGAAAATTTCATAAAAATCCATTCAGAAGTATTAACGTGAAAAAATTACAAACATCCATCTATAAATACAAACTTTCGCGTTTATAATATTAGTGGGATAACAATTAGCTAAAGAAGATAATGCCTCCAAAACAAATCATCCAGATATGGTTTAACTTGAACAATAAAATCGCCCTGTGCCTTATCTAAGCATCACGCGTTTGCTCCAGATTCTCGGAGTGCAGTGCTTATCCTACTTGTGATCTGATCACAGCTCGATGCCTTTATCTGGAAGTAGGGATAATTGTGAGGATTGTAACATTGTAACTATGTCATATTAAAGTATTTTATGTCTGTATCTACTGTATATACGAGTATACTAACTGCCGATATACCCAGTTGAAAATGACTAGTTATTTAATTTCTAAAAATCACTCCTCAGTACTTCGTCAAAACAAAAATCAGCCTCTAATCTTTAGCAGAGAATATAATAATACTACGTATAGAATGGACATTTCAATGTCCCGTCCGATTTCCCCGCATCACCCAACTTCCTCCCTCTTATGGACGACGTTTGGTATTTTCTACGTGCTACGCACACAGGTGCACGTGTAAATACACACATACTGATTGATGTCTGTGTAATAGAGACCAAATTAAGCGTTTGTATGGAATTTTGACGGAGTGTCCGCGGTGTGTCTGTAGTCTCGTTAAAACCTGAAAAGTGATGAACAAATTTTGATGTTTTCATTTGAGCATGTCCAGTATTAGTTAATAAAGTACTAAACATACTTTTGGATGCGGTAAATCGAGCAAGACAGCACAGGTGCTGTCTTGCTCGTTTTTTCGATCGTTGGCAGGCCAATGAGCTTTTGCTGGTAGTTAAGTTCCATTGTCAGAACCTGAGAGCGTAGGAACCGCCGCATTACCTAAGCTATTTGCCGTCAAATGATAGTGTTCAGAACTATCGTGTTCCGGTTAGATGATAATGTAATAAGTATCACAGAGACATAACAGCTAAGGTGGCAATTGCAACACATCTGCATTTTGATTTCTGGTTTTTGTGTGGGTGTCAGCATGCTAGTTTACCACCTTCATTACATTAAAAAAAATCTTTGAACTGAGTATTTTATGTGTAATTTATACTAGTGAGCGACCCAACTTCAGTATCGATAATTTCGTACAGAAATCTCAATAACAGTTATTTTTGTCATTCCGCATTACCTAATTTACTTGCCGCTGAATGGTAGTGTTCAGCACTATCGTGTTCTGGTCAGGTGGTAATGTACGGTCGTGTAATTTCCGGCACAGAGGCATAGCACCTTAGGCCTCAGGATCGGCAACGCATCTTCATTTTGACCTCTGGTCATTTTGTGGGTGTCTATAGACTGCAAACATCACTTAACATCAATGTAAACTGCATGCTGGTTTACCACTTTTATTATATTACAAAAAATTAAAGTACAACAAAACGTTATTGTAAAGACAAACTTATTTTCAGCAAGTCGAAAATCTACAGATTAAACCAATGAGTATCCAGCGTCAACAAAATCTAAATTTCAATTAACTTTCAGTAGAACAATTAGACCTGGTCATAGTCATACAAAAGGTGTCTTTTGAACTAACGTATCCTTACAAATGGGATCCCAAGGAGGCAACGTTAAATAATGGATGTTCCCTAATTCTCTTGACTTCTATCTAATCCCGTACAAGATGGACAGGAAGGTCACAGATTTATTATGTTTTATTTTCCTCATTAGAAATCCGAATTATTACCGAAGATTTTCTCAGTGAAGCGATAAAATTGCGAATGAAGATAACAAGCTCCCCGCGATTCCTACCTGCCTAATTTATTCGTCGAAGTTCTTGTCGTTAGTTCTAACTGGGAACCGTTACCCTATATATCCGATCAGAAGTTAGTTGGTACAAGTTACTAACACCATTGATTTAGGATGATTAAAAGTGAATACCTATTTCTCAGTTTTGTAATGTTGAGAAAATCGATTTTTTTTTGTAACCAGAAAAGATTGTTAAATTTATATCAATCTAACATATGAAATGTTGTATTTAAGTTCAGTTAAACACTGTATGTAGTTGTAAAATATGTGTTATTAGCTTTTTATGTTAATGAATATTATATTCACAGAGTTACGAATGCGTATAAATTGGGTAAATATTTACATTTACCATAAAAACGAAGTACAGTTACAAGTAAATTATAATGCAGAAAATATATTTTTTTCAAGGTCTTTGTACATTTTTCATTTTTTAATATAGGTTTTATAATTTTGACACGTTATAATAAATGCAATCCTGAAGGCGAACAAATGAGTCTTAATAAACCGAACATTATACCTCTAAACTAGATTTTTTTCAATAGAGACTGCACATTAAAGCTCTCTGCTAAGTTGATAACATTTTTTTACGAATTTTCATGCCATGAAAGTAGTACAGTTCACATTGGTGATA
The DNA here is from genome assembly GCA_036365455.1 of Macrosoma leucophasiata. Classification (NCBI taxonomy): domain Eukaryota; kingdom Metazoa; phylum Arthropoda; class Insecta; order Lepidoptera; family Hedylidae; genus Macrosoma; species Macrosoma leucophasiata. Next base: position 9,165,685 of record JAWQUS010000010.1, read on the forward strand.
AAGTATACTCTAGGTAGTCTATAGAGATCTTCATTAGAATCTGAGATTTCTTTGTATATGCATAACCACTTCTTCTAATAAGGTCTAAGCTGTTATTCCTCTTCCAGCTATTCCGACGTCAAACATTAAACACTTACACAATCTGACTACAACAATACGTTGGTGCCTATGGCCTCGAGCTCCTTCACTCTTCCACCAGTAACAATCAGTTAGCATATATATTAACTAGCCAGATAACTTAAGAATGTATGTTTCGTTCCATAAGCTTAAAATATATAAATATATACAAATCGTGTTTATCTGTCCATACTAAAAACTATAAGACATTAACACAAAAACGATCAAAATGATCAAAACGATGAAAACGTAAAACGAAACATACGCAGCACGCTTAAATTGATTTACAATTAAGTCCCGATACTTCCACAGGCATTAGCACCTGTCACGGTGTTGGTGTCTTAATAACAGTAATAATAAGGAAAACTCGGGAACACGAAAATACAATTTGGTAAAAGGCACAAGTTGTCACTGTAACGCAAGTGGAACATTAAATGGGCGGGGCGTAGCGTGGAGCCCGCGCTTTCCTTGCTGTACACAATTACTGCGTAACAACACATTATTATCTTAGTATTACACGCTTTTAGGGTTAAGCTTAGATATTCCTTGCGGTCGGGATATCTAAGCTTATTTTATTCTAAAGAAAAATGGAAAGAAAAATTTGACTTCAGGCGAGACTCGAACTCGCGGCCTACTGGGAATCTAGTCCAGCCGCTCTTCCAATTGAGCTACTGAGGTCCTGCCCGATTTGTCAAATCTTTCCTTCACATTTATTGCATTGCTTTATGGTAGCAGCAGCGCCAAGAGCGGCTGGACTAGATTCCCAGTAGGCCGCGAGTTCGAGTCTCGCCTGAAGTCAAATTTTTCTTTCCATTTTTCTTTACAATAAAATATATTTCACAAGCATGTGTTAATGCGAAATAATATAAAACAATTATCTAAGCTTAGCTTTCAGTTGTTAATACCTACGACTCGGTTAGTCCAGTGGCGTGTGTTGTACGCCTGATTCGAGACACAAATAAAATAAATAATACGCTTACAATCACAGTCCCACACTAGTTATAAACTTGTGTCGTGGATGCCGTTGTACACGCACAACACATACGCAAACACCCAGGCTCGAAACAAATATCTTTATGCCATACAAATATTTGTCCCGGTGTGGGGATTGAACCCGCGACCCTTCGAATCAAACGATCGTCTCACATCGCAGGACTAAACGGGTCGTCAAAAATATTTTTTTCGGGTTTGGCAGTCTGGATGTTTATGTATGTTTTGTGTGTGTACAACGGCACGCCACCACCCTTGTTTTGACCTAATCTCTCCTTTGTCTTTTTCTATCCTGCACATTTGACAATGCAACTGACAAAGACAAAGCATTCTATAGCTAAAACGTATCTAATATACGTTTATGAATAAGGGCGTAAGTTGATAAATGATAAGAGTACAAACATACCTCATAGTGATTAAGATTTGTAACAAAAACACCCAGTAAATGTATCTACACAAATATGTAAAATTGGAGTGTCTGTTTGTAATCTAAAAATAACCGCTTTTTACTTTTTTTATGTCATGGAAGTGGCAAACAAGCATGCAGTTCATATTGATGTTAAGTAATGACGGCAGCCTATAGACACCCACACAAAGACCAAGGTCAAAATGCAGATGCGTTACCACTCCTGAGGCCCAAGGTGTTATGCCTCTGTGCCGGAAATTACAGGGCCGTAGGTACTTACTAAATGCATATGAATGTATACACCGTACATATGACAAAACATCATTTTTATAATTTTTGTCTGTTTGTCTGTCTGTCTGTTTGTCCAAGCTAATCTAGGGAACCGCTTTACCGAATTTGACAGGACTTTCACTGGCAGATAGCAAATGTAATAAGGAGTAACTTTGGCTACTTTTATACTAGCTTCGCCTACGACTTTGTCCGGGTAGATACTGAACAATCACAAATTCTCACGCCGACGAAGTCGCGGGCAAAGCTAGTAAAAAAATAAAATTAGGTCTACTACCACAGTCTAAAGAAAACGAATATATTCAAGTAATCGTACCTATTGAATAGTTATTAAAAATAAACTTGCTTTTCACGCGGTTTTCAATTTGCTCTGATACTTTTTTTGGGGAGATAGAGTCAATAAAAATCTTATAGTTACTCGTATAACATTTCATCATTACAATTTCTTTAATAGGGATGATGACTAGGTACGAATTCATTACTTTGTATCATATCACATAAAAGCGACTTGCAAATGAAATATAAAGATACAAAAATTATGAAAATTCGAGTTGAATCATATGCGATAGAAGAACTTAAAAGTGACGAAAATTCGGTACCAAAAAGTTAAGTTTCAAATAAAAAAAAAACACTTTTACATTCTTTGTCCGTTATCCAACAAATTTTAATAAGAAATGTTAATAAAAACGCAGGATTGACGAAAATATTTTTAAATGTTTTGATTTCACCAAACAATTCACAGGTTTTAACTCTAACGTGACGTCATAATAGAGCGGGATTTTATATGAGCCGTTTTGAGTCGTTTCACAACTCGCAACGATTTGAATCGTTATATCTTTAAAATTATTAGCTATTGAATAGACGTTTAAAAGACAATATTTATTTATTCTGCCTTTACTTTTTGAAATAACAATTTAAAAAACTAGTCATCATCCCTATTTACCTTTTTGAAAATCACATATATAATTACATGACTTGTAAGCAACTTTACTTTTATGTCCACCACAATAACTATTAAAAATATTTCTATCTATCTTCTCCAATTATAAAATACCCCTTAAACGTCGACCCGAACATGCACTCAATACATCGGCGATCACGGTCCGAAAAAAATAACAAAGCATCCAAAGGTCCGGATCTCATTTGGACAAATCGCTTGTAGTGGTCAGGTCAGATACCAATAACAAGGGCCACGTGCTATTGTACTCCCAGCCATTAGGCCGCTTCCGTACTCGCCTCCAGTTCTCATACCACCTTTATGTCAACACGAATAAAGCTTAATTTCCTTCGTTGTTTATCCATTCAGGAACCAATAACGGGGGACGTCAATCGAATTTTGTGAGACCCAAACGTTTCCTTGTGGCGACCAAATCGCTGCACTTGGTCAATGAAATCACAGAATCAACGTAATTAAGATCACATCACTCAAGTCGGGGACGAGGAAAGGGTTCTTATAATCAGAATCCTTTCTTATAGGATATTACTAGGTAGGTAGGTACTTACACTTCAATAGTTTTTTTATGTATTGAAAATAAATAACTCTATTAAGCACACTAATTTATATATTGGAATATTTATAACACAACTAAATACAATCTCGTATGTGGCCCCGTAATAATACAGTAATAATAATTTCAAGTTTAACCAACTGGACACACGTGTGTCCGGTCACTTGTGTCCAGTTGACGAATAACCCATAATAACTATCACAGAGACATGACACTTTAGGTCTCAGGGGTGGCAACGCATCTGCATTTTGACCTCTGGTTTTTATTGTCTTAGATGTCTAAAAGCTGCAGTTTTCACTTAACATCAATATGATCTGCATGCTTGTTTGTCATCTCCCTTACATTAAAAAGATATCTTGAAACTTTTTTGAAAAATATTCACATAGTAAAATACACTTGGTCGACTATTACTCGCAAACTTGTAAAGCCAACTTATGTGTGATATATATTACGTGTTTTATTTTCCTCCATTAAATTACCTATAATAATCGATATTTTGTAAACTTTTATTGTTAAAGTTAATCTTACAAAACTACCAAGATGTATTATTTTATTTTTGTATTTATTAAGTACCGAATTCATTTCACTCTTACGAATTTCCAACATTAAAAATAATTACAGGCAAGTAGTTATTATTGCTACTTGAACGGTGGGAGATACTGTAAGAAAAATGTGGTTACTTAGATCGCAAAATAAAATAATTGATTTTGGAAATAAATGACATGTGTTGAACGTATCTACAATTTAGTATAAAAGGTACTTTATGTACAGGTACGGTAAGGTAAAAGGTACAGGTGTAAAACTAACAACTAACTTCTTAGTTTTGTTTTTACGCATAAAAATCTTAAGAAATTGTCGAGTTTATCTAAAATAATATACTTTAGTATAAAACGTTGAATGTGTTTTCATAAATAAAGTATATTATTATATTCTTAAGATGGCTCGCGGCGAAAACATGACCTTATTCTCAGAATGACTTATTCTTTAATGACCTCGAGTATTAATTATATACTTATGTACCAAATTCTTAAAAAAAAACTCATTCATGAAATACCTTGTCTGATACAACAGTTTTTGGTATAATGCACCAAAATACATTGGAATATAGATTTGGCGTGAAACTGATACGCCAATTGTTTTCTATAAAACAGAATGCTATCCAAAAATTCACAGTTCACGGGTTAATTGACTCAAATGTAACGAGTCGCCGCGTTTGTTTTACTCTACGGTTCCGCTGTGTTGGGTTTTTTCGAATAATTAAAAAAATCTGTTGGCTTTGGTATCATTTAGGCACGAAGATATTTTTTTAATTTATAGTTCTTATATTCTGTTTATTTTAATATACCTACGTACGAATGCATCATATGACGGAAAGAATTGAGTTCAGATAGGAATATAATAATATATAATGAAATATCTGTTAAAGAAATCTGTTAAAGTTAGAGAAGGAGGTGAAGTGTTACAATAACTTAATGTTTTAAAATGATAACAAATTAATGAAAAAAAAATCTTCAATGCAAAGGAAGGAATCGGGAAGGTCTTCACCCAAAAGATAATTACTTGTATTATTTCAATAAACAAACTCAACTACATTTCGAGGTTTGTTACGAATCCGAATAATAAAGCATCTAGATATAATTCAAACAAAGTGTTGATGACTTAAGAATTGACGTTGAAAGTACACACATTTCCTTTAATATTTAATGCCCATTGCCCCAACACCAAACCAAGACTTACATTATCCGACACCCTCTACATGACTGACAAGAATAACACGCTATCTATAAACCGCGATGGATAAACAAACATTATAATCTAAACAAACCGAAATTACCAACTCCTAGAAGTACAAAATTAGCGTTTTATTATAATGCAATTAGAATACAATTTGCTTTGGCAACGTGGACGTAATACGATCACGAGAAACTTTACTATCTCCTTATTTAATTCAGCAGCTTCCATAATAAAACACGGGACAGTCGTTCTCGAGAGCAACGCAAACTCGGACTTGTTGCATTTAAGTTAATTAATCCGGGGCTAGATCAGATAAAGGCCCTAAAAGCCAGTCTCTTAGAACCCACCCGTTATTGATGTCGTGGACGGCACTTCTTATCGTGTTTTCTGGCCGAAAGTTTTGTCAGATACTCCTTTGATTCTGTTAACTTGAACCCGGGTCACTGACTGAGTTTTGAAATTGGATTTGGTTATCATATTGTTCAATCACGATGATTGCTTTTTATGTGGGTAGCAGACCACATTGATAAATAGTGAGGACTTCTATTTAGCGAGATTTGGACCTTTCATTGATCATTATCTTTCTAAGAAAATTGTGTTTATTACGAGTATCTTTTTATCACAAAGATTTACTGATGTATCATTCTGTAATTACCTGAACTCACCAATCAAACTCCTTAAAACGATGTCATACGACATGTACCTAACAAAGCGCTGTTCTAACTGTACGCTAGGCCAGACGTGACGCCGCAACGCAGTGTTAAATAAAGTAAACACTCCGGTCTTATTGCATCACCCTTCCCTGCTTCGTCACACTGGTCTCAATTTTGGCGCAACTGCGGTGACACGAACAAGGTATTATACCGCTTGATATACTGTCGTATATTCTTATATTGAGGTGCATTACGACTGCTATGCATCGCATGACTTCATTCCGTAGTATTCCGTACTAGCTTTGATGTAGATAAAGCGTTTTATTCAACGAATAACTCTCGGTAGATCAATCATAAATCTGTTTGATAAAGGAATTTTTAAATATGGAACCAACCATGTTACTCTATATCTCTTTGAACTATGTTTTGGTCATAGTTTTTATTATAAGTTTAGTTCAATCTATTCGTTGAATCGAATGTAGTATTGATATACGATTTTGAACCTATCTCTGAACTTATTTTTTAACTCACTCAAATTTTGCACATTTGAGCAATCCGTACGAGCGTGCTGAGACAACTACTGAATCGGTTTTGTTATGCTGAACAGGTATATCTTTTTCAATGTTTGTTCATTAGAAAAAAATATTTAAAGAGGGTAAACATTTACGGTGAAAACTAAAAATAATAATGATTTTTTTTTCATGATTATTTTGCTGAGACTTAATTATTTGATTTTTGATAACAATATATATTTCACACAATATCACTGCCGACCCATACATGTAAATTAAATACAATTCGGGTGTGCGTTTTGGGGTCGTAGTCAACAACACCTGAAGATGTTATGTGGAGAGACACATTTCCGAATTAGTTTCGTTCTATTTTAACGTAAAAGTATATCTTATTATTTTTTTTTATGTAATGGAGGTGGCAAACAAGCATGCAGTTCACATTGATGTTAAGTGATGACTGCAGCCTATAGACACCCACACGAAGACCAAGGTCAAGATGCAAATGCGTTACCACTCCTGAGGCCTAAGGTGTTATGCCTCTGTGCCGGAAATTACAGGGCTGTATATTACCACCTGACCGAAACACGATAGTGCTGAACACTACCATTTAGCGCCAAGTATGTTAGGTAATGCGGTGGTGCCTACGCCCGCGAGCTCCGTCACTGGAGCTCTACCACCAGTAAATCAATTAAGAAAGAGTGTTTCCATCTGAGGATATATTTATTCAATATACTTATTTAATTAAATTTCAAAGACTGCCATATTATTTTCCTTTTGTCCTAAACAGAGTCTTCAAGTGTTCATGTAATTCATGTATTTTTTTAAACAATAGTGAAACAACTCGCATCTCTATTTTCTACTACTGTTTTAAAGTCAATCTCTCTCTCTCTCAATCTCAAGACTTCTCTCTGAAATATCGCATAGAGATTTATTAAATGCTCATCATGCGATGGAATCCAAAGTAATTTTTCGGGACGTGATGACCTCCCCGCCCAAGAATTCTGCCGGTAGTGCAGTCAGTTAACTGAACAACGGCGGTCAAACCATTGCAACAGGGTGGAAGTAAATATAATAACGTGGGATAGGCATCCCGTGATAGAACTACGGCCACTGCGATCGCCAATCCGCCTGCCAAGTGTGGCGATTATGGCATATTCTCCCCAAATATCCAGCTGTGGACATCTTTCAGTTGGAGTTGAGTTGGGTGATGATGATGATGTTTGATTTATTTTTTATGACCATAACTTAACACTTCTTTTTTTAATTCACACATCACACGCACCTTCAAAATAAAATATAAAATGTTGGGTGAACAAAGTTCAAGCCAGCATCGCTTTAGGTAATGCAAACATTTTGTTTTCGCTGCCGCCTATTGCGTGAACCAGAAAGAGCCTCTGGTACACATTTAAGAATTAAGTCAGCGAATTGTAGATCAAAATCGCGGCAGTCGCTAAAGGTGTAATTCATAAATTTCGAGTGTCTGAAGGCTGTGAAATCTGGGGGTCTACTGCGAACGAAAATTTATGCAATGTTGAAATACTACAGTGCGTCAGTAGTGATCACAGACCTCTACTATCTGCGCTGGGATTCTGGATCGGCAATTTCTGGATTTTTCGGCAATTTCCCAGTGCCGCTCTTGGAGTTCGGTAATGTACCCGGATGTCAATAGGCACGGCACTTAATACGTAGAACAAAACGTCGTTACCGAAAGCTTTGGTCTGGTTTTGTAACAGGTACGAAAAAAGAGAATAAAAAAATTAAACCAATATCAACTATTTAATTTTTAAGTAATTCAGTGTCATAAAAAGTAAATTAAAAAAAAAAGGTCCATAAAGTTATTACAAAATAGCAGAAGGAATACCTATTTATTGACGTTTTCCCATACTCCATATATCTACACTCCGTGGTTATCTGTGTATGGAAGACCGCCATCTTGAAAATGTTAATTAAGAAACCCAGGAATGTTATTTTAATTATTTTATGTAAATGGGTCTCACAAATTATATTTTAATTAAATCTCTGTGTTTTTAGTTAATAATAGTATACCTACTATAAATTCACGCCAGAAACGCACATCTACAGATCCCATACTGAAAATCCTCTCACCTATTAATTACGTCGTCATAATTTTCGTCGAGGAAATTTCGTATGCGTAATTTTACACGAACGATTCGAGAATATAAGTCCAAAATGCGTGCGACAAGGAACCTAATCCGGACTTAGCTGAGCAAGGAAATGAGAGCTCATGCAAACAGCCTTGATTTCGCCCCGCTTCTTCACTTATAATAATATATGTGACGCGAAGTGTTGACTTCGCGTTTGCGTGCGTAGGCAGGCCAATTATTTTGGCAGATGTAGATTTACGATGTAGAAATTATAACGCGGCATATTTCATGTTAGGTGTGCGTAATTGACTTTATTGTTTTGTTTACATTGTTTCTTTTGTTATTTCATGTAATTTAAAAATCTTTTTACAAAAAAATACCGAGTTCAAACGTATAACATATACATCACTAAAAAAATTAAAAGATCAGAATACGTCCCAAAGAGCAACGCACTAGTGCTTCATAATTTTGGAATATTTAGTATTAACTGCCTCGGTAGCCTAGTGGTAGCAGGCCACTACTACTACGCTGAGGTCCTGGGTTCGATTCCCGGGTAGGGGGTTATCAGAGATAATGGTGAAAAAAAGCCTTTATCTCTGGTTCTATTGGGATTTTTCCATTTTCCGGAAATTTCCCAGTACCTCAAAGTTTGGTAATGTGCCCGGAGATGTCAACAGGCTCGCCACCTGTTACATGGGCCAAAACGTAACCGGCGAATCGTGGGTGTTTGCATGTATGCTTGAATGCATGCATTTACCTCTGCCTACCCCTTCGGGGATTACAGGCGTGAAGTTACGTTTTACGTTTTAGTATTGACTATTTTAATAATTTAATACTTCACTGGTGGTAGAGTCCCAGTGCAGAGACTTGGGGGCTATTTTTTTTTTAGTGATGTGATGATATGGATTAAATCTACACGACCTTATTTGCCAAGGTAGGTCAGTTATAATACACGTTCGACTCACGTGACAAAAATGTGTCTAAAAACTTAAGAAATCTTAAAGATATATTTAAGCAGAAGATTTCTATTGTCCATACCTCCAAATTAGCATGGAGGCATCTGTTAATTTCGTGAGCTCAAAATAAGGGGAGGTGTCTAGTAAAAGCCATCAAATCTCATTTTGACTGAGAGGGTCATAATTGAAAAATTCACGTTTCATTTCTGCTTTATGAAAATAAATTTAGAACCTTTTACAACTACGGTGTGAATAGGGGGAGGGTCCTAAATCTCACCTTACAGAGGGAAGAGATCCAAATTAAAAGAAATAAACCGCCCAAGTGCGAGTTGGTTTTGCGTGCATAGAGTTCTGTGCAGTTGAAGTATTTCCTATTATCTTAAAAACGATGAGTTTATTTTCCTACGATTTTTTATTTAATGAAAGTGGCAAACAAGCATGTAGTTCACATTGGTGTTAGGTGATGACTGCAGCCTATAGACATCCACACAGACCAGAGGTCAATATGCAGATGCGTTACCACTCCTGAGGCCTAAAGTGTTATGCCTCTGTGCCGGATATTACAGGGCCGTACATTACCACCTGAGCGGAAAACAATAGTTCTGAACACTACCATTTAGCGTCAAGTATATTAGCTAATGCAGTGGTGCCTACCCCCGCGAGCTCCGTCACTGGAGCTCTACCACCAGTAAAAAGGGTACTGGGAAACTCCCAGAAAATGGGAAAATCCCAATAGAACCAGAGATAAAGGATTTTAAACCGTTTTCTCTGATAATCCCCGACCTGGAAATCGAACCCAGGACCCCCAGCGCAGTAGTAGTGGCCTGCTACCACTACGCTACTGAGGCAGTACATTCATCATTCGTTTTATACATGCATGCTGATTCCTAAGACTTCGCCTCACCCTCAGACAGTGCCAAACTATCGGTAGTTAATATTTAGGTACGCATAAGGCGGTAAAACTATATCAAACTCCATCCACACTTGTTATCGCAATAATATGGGGACCATAAAATGATTTCATATAGCCTTACCCTCATTCAAATCAGTGTACTAACAGGTTTGCGATTCAACGTAATCGTTGACTAAACGGTCCGATAACGATCAGACATTAGCAATTTAACCCCTCTCTGGAACATAGGTTAACGTTATAAAGGCTTTATTATTAAATTTATATCGCATCCTGGAAATCCTCTTGCCTATTAATTAATATCGGTATTATAAAGCTTAGCAAAATATATTTAATATGCCCAATAGCGGATTCAATCTCTTTGTATTATCTCAAAGTGAAAATCTCGGCTTTGATAATCCTTATATTCTATTGTACAATCAAAAACAACAAAATATACAGTATATTTTTCGGGGAATTCGATTTTGGTTTTGTGATTAATAAGATCTTCTCAGGGATATAGATTAGGGGATAAAGGAAATATGCATAGATTTATTTAATGAACGAAGTTTCTTTGTTGATTACTTAATTTCAGTAAATTAGAAAGTAACAGTTGGCTTGTAAAGATATTGCTGAGTTAAATAAAAATGGAAATATACATGATATTAAAATTCTTTACAAGTCTTCTGGTAGCTGCTACATATCATACCCAGGTTAGATCGTCGGATCGGGGTAGGTTTCAGGGATGTGTAATTTTTGGATTATTCTTATAGACACGTTCGAAGTTTGGTAAATCAATACACATGGTACCTACGTGGATTTTATCTGGATCTTTACTTATTAATTTACGTACGTATCTTCATGCTATGTCGCTTAGGCGGTAGGCAGAGAGCTTGAAGCGCCAAGTATCCCGATTTTTCCATATCTCTAGGGCTCCTTCTACATACATACTTTTTAATCTCTTAAAATGAGATAATGTGAACGTCCATAGAATATACAATTGTATAAATACAAATAAATTACGATTCACTAAATTGAAATGTAACACTTGCAAACCAGAACAGACCAGTCCTCACCAACAGATCTCTGCCTACTCCTTTGAGGAATAAAGGCGTGAAATCACATTATCGTATCATGATTCTCAGAACCATTTCGGAAGCGACGTGTGTAATTCTCTTAAAATATAATTAGGGAAAACATCCTTTTGGGAAATATAAGCGAGAGGTCATACGTAATTCTGTTTTACTCCCCAGTATGAATATTCAGAAATTCATATTTCAAGTGATTTAATTTACGAGCGTGCCTTAATTAATTGAAACTACACTAAAATTGTAACACTCAAGTCCAGGTGATCACGGGTTACCGTAATAACATAAACTTAAGTGTAGTTTTCGTCAAAATCTTAATACAAACTTCAACTCATTGCCACATCCCCTAAATTCAGACATCTGTGTCACCCATAACTTAAGTTCAAATGTTGAAACAAGGGGACTGAATTCGAGTTGAAATGTATGCCCACGTGAGGATATGAAGAGTGAGATGTAGGCAGCTGATATGTAAAGTTAAATACTTATACACACTTGATAGTATTGTAGACACGTTAAGAAAATCTTATTATTGCAGACAGCAAAATGAACAAGGATATGATTTAAACTTTCTTGCTCAAATTTGTTATCGTGCTATAGGTAGATGACGTATACAGAATCTTAATGGGCAGTTGATAAAAGTTGTGTGAACACACCTATTGACTTATCTGTGTGTTATTACATGCAATGACAGAGACTTCGTCCTTGTAGGAAACAATTTACCGTTTTTTCAACATTTTTTCAATTGGAAGAGCGGCTGGACTAGATTCCCAGTAGGCCGCGAGTTCGAGTCTCGCCTGAAGTCAAATTTTTCTTTCCATTTTTCCTTAAATAAAATATATTTCACAAGCATGTGTTAATGCGAAATAATATGAAACAAAATATACTTAGTGAATCGTAAATGTAGGTAAATAAATATAACTTGATGCTTATCTTCGAAGAATAAATGGTATAAACATAGGTTTATCACGCCAATTGACATCGAAAAAAAACGACATTAATTTTATGCTTCAGATCACACATGACATACTAAGCCACTGTTGCAGTAATTGCAATTACCTGGAACCAGATGAGATTGATTTTTTTAGCACACAGACAGAATCTGTATGCGTTAGAAACTGTGAACCAAATCTTAGAGTTATTCAAGTTATAAATACCTATGTATCGGATGATTTTTGTAACTTATTAACTCGTATTTCAACTAGTGGTAGAAATCCAGATGAAAAACTTTAGGTAGAAACCGCTAAATAATGAGTGCTCATAGGATGAGCTCTGTAATAATTGTCCTATATTGTTAAAAATCAATAACATTCACAATTCGTAAGATTACAACGAATGTTACTGAAAACAAAAACAAATACAAAATCGACTACAAAAGAAAAATTCTCTAATGTAATTTCGTTTCGCATTCCATTTTGTCTAAGCCCGAATTTCATAAACCTTTTGAGATATTGTTTTATCTTCCGGCAAACATTTTTACGCAGTTAAACGTCGCCGCGTCATTTTCTTGACATTCGCCCGACGAATTAAAAACGGACCCTTTTTCGTAACAACTTAACGCAGACTATCTAGGTTTTTTGCAAGTTGAAAAAGTACTTTTACTTTATACACAAAGTACCCATAAAAGTGTCCAACCTCGCAATTAACACAATTCTACTCCGTCGTGACGGTTCCGAGATAAAAATGGAAAAAAGTAATGGATTGATGTCAAACTTGCCGTGAAAAATTTTAGTCAATGGGGGAGATAATTTCCTCGGAGCAACGAGAGAAGTGTTTTATAAAATTCCAATGAAAAATTGTCGCCGCGGTTCGCTCTCGAGGGCGCTCAATCGGTCGAAGTTGCCGTTGTAATTTACCGTCATTTATTGCCTATGAATATTTATTAGCCGATCCGAAAACAATGACCGTATTGGTGGACCGAGAGATGAACGAGTACATATTATTTTTCTATATTAGACAGCGACGAATGCATTAACTACGCCGACCTGCGCTGTCGACGGAAACGTAAAAAATTGGAAAATGAATGTTAAATAAAATTTTTCATCGGAGTGCCAGTTCGTTGGGTAGAAGCACTAATAAAACCGCGTTCCTAAAAGCGTGATATTTAAATTTACCGCCGCGCCAACTTCGTCGCCGGCGACAATTCAATTACAACTAATAGCCTCTGATTCATGTTTGTATTGCTAATTAGTCGCCGACTCAAGTTTTGTCACTCCTCACTTACTGCCGCTTTCACAGCCACCGTACTCCCCGTTTTGTTTAATAGATTGTTCTTCGTCGGCTGCGGCTTAAAATTAAACAGCGGGCTTTTGTTTACGCGTAATTAAATATATACATGTCCTCTCGTTTACATCGATTCTTGGTTCTTTTCACAAATTATTGGTGCTACTTAAACTTGACTCCATAGTAGTCTAGTGCCCTAATAACATTAAGTTATATTAGTCAACTGGTGGTAGAGCTACAGTGACGGAGCTCGCGGGCGTACGCACCACCGCATTACCTAATATACTTGCCGCTAAATGGTAGTGTTCAGCACTATCGTGTTCCGGTCAGGTGGTAATGTACGGCCCTGTAATTTCCGGCACAGAGGCATAACACCTTAGGCCTCAGGAGTGGTAACGTATCTGCATTTTGACGTCGTTTTTTGTGTAGGTATATAGATCACTTAACACCAATGTGAACTGCATGCTTGTTTACCACTTCCATTACATAAAAAAAAAATTAGAATAAGAATCATTTATTAACAAAAAAAACATACATCGTTTTAAAATGTTGACTCCATAGATTCCCGAACTAGTATTCACTGTGTTTCGGGAATCAGTTGCTTCTCCAGATGATATCGTATTACAATTTTGTCGTATAAATTCATTAAATGTAATTAAGTAACTAGGTATCTATGTTCAGAGGTATAAACCTTTGGACCTTATATAAAGACATACCTAATATACTTTTACAAATTTATATATAAAAAAAACAAAAGGTGTCAGTTGTGTGTGTGTGTATGTGCGTGTGTGTGCGTGTGTTAGTGTGTGAATGTATACGTGTCATATTCATTATGAATCATCTTTTTCCATTATAGTTAAATTAGACTGAAATTAACATTTTATGATTTTATTTATATAAGTGTAATTAAAAATATAGATTTTCTAACATATTTTCTATTCCTTCATAGTCAAAACTCTTTAGCCATATATTAACAATCTTTTTAAACTCGTTATTATTAAAGCTAAGTTTTTAATAAAGCCGGCACTGTTCGGCTACGAAAACGACGGAGACTTTCGTGTATGAAAATTTTTCGAACAGATAGTACATCTGCCTTTTCGTATACTGCCGTAGTGGGGTGTTTGAAAGGGAGGTAGAGGAGTACCTTTAAAACAGCCCGTTGCGCTAGTTCCAGTATTTTGTAGTATTTTGTACTTACCTTATCAGTTGTCTCTTTTAAACATTTCACTGGCATGGATAAATTTAAACTGTAAAATTGCAAAGAGATGTAGGGTCTTCATTTACTATCCCTACTATATATTTATATTTTTATATTTAATATTATAAATGCAAAAGTAACTCTATCTGTATGTCTGTTTGTTACCTTTTCATGTCCAAACGACTGAACCGATTTTAATGAAATTTGGTACACAGATAGAGCTGACTTTGAGAAAGAACATAGACTACTTAGTTATTTATGAAACGACATCCACGCGGGCGAAGCCGCGGGCAACAGCTAGTAAATTATATAAGATAACATGAAAACACGTAACATAACCCTAAAACAACTAATCGGGCCAAGTGTAACTACAAAAACAAATACAAATGCCGCAACAATATATTTAGCCAATAGCTCGACCGCAGATCAAAAAGTGTTTAAGAGAGGAATTTCGGTGACATTGGCCCGTGAAAGTTAGATAAGCCGGAGCTAACCTTTGCCAAAACAAGCGTACGGTTCAATAGAAGAAAACTTGTAAATCCCCTTGCGAAACCGCAAGGTACACGCGAGCTTGGAATTAAACCGTTCGCTGTTTGCAATCGTCTTTTGTGAACGTGCCATTTCACCGTCTATATTTTATCTTTATATGATTGGGTTTAAATGTAATCTTTGATTATAACTACTATTGATTGCGTACGAATGTTATTTTAATAAAAATTCATTCTATCAGTGGTAGTACTCGAGGTTTTCTTTAGTCTAAATATCGTTATTAGAATTCATCTGTATTGTGTTTCGGTTGAAATGTAATGAACAGACTCTCAATAATAGCCCTGACGAGAAATATGCAGGAGTCGCAACATATGTGCGTTGATGCCTTTTTGTAGGAGTCTATACGATTGAATGATTGGTATTTTGTCCGTTCGCTTCTTTAAAAATATAGTGTCAAGATTTCATTTCGGCATTTTCATGGCTTCGAATTCATAGTTGCAGAGTATTGACTTTTATTTAATTCCCCATTGGAAAGTCAATCTGAAGCCAGCACATTTAATACTAGGATCACAGAGATAGGTCGGTAGTCGGTAGCTGCAACTATTGCTATTGTATTGCGAGTGGCGCGGGCCGGCAACCTGTTGCGCTGAACTATTTTATTAGCGAGAGTGTGTCGGTGGGCCATTCTTTACGGCTCTTTTGTTGGCGTGGCGTTTAGTTCACTGCAGGCTCCACGAACGTGATTGGCTCGGTTTATAACGCAAACAGCAGGCACATTTTCCGTTTGTGCCACCCTTTTGTCTATTGTCGTTCGTTTTGTATGCTTAAATTCCAATTTGCTTCTGCTCGCTTTGATTGTGGAATACTTTTGAAAAATCTCGTATCCTGGATATCTCCCAAGCACTAAGCTGGGTTATGAAAAAGCTCGCGCGACACAATATTCGTGCTGAGTTCAAAAATAAATCAAAAAAAATATCTTTGTTTAAGAATACAAACGAATATGGTGAAGCGTACAGACGAGTTGGAGCCAAAAAGTTTTGGCGCATTTTCATCTTGATTTCTAAGCTAACAAAACCGTATTGTTCATCCCGTTCATCCGCTTCCCGTACGTCAAGATTGTCATCTAGATAGACGGCAAAGCGGCCTCTGCATAAATTGAAGGCTTTCCAACCACAGCGTTGTTGAAAATTTCCCTCAGGGTTTAACAACGAGAAAAAACTGGATTCATCTGGAACTAAAACATCCTGGTCTGTCTATAATTCAACATTATCTATTACTCCATTACGATAGGCGTAATTTAACTCAGTTAATAAGTTATGCCTTTGATTTCGACATAAACCATCGTTTAAGAATTCTTAATTCATCGTATCGATGTTTACATTCAAAATAACTTACCAACTTAGAATTCAATAAAGCTGACCAAAGAATGTACGTTTCTCTTTGACTAAATAGCTTAAAAGATTAATTAAGGAAACTTCCAGCGGATCCAGTTAATGCTCTACAGTAAACAGTTTAATTTTCGCTTCGAATCACTTTGCGGTGGATAAATGAAAATAGTTTGGTAACGAAAATGTTCATTTCATGTATGAATTAATTCAATCATTAATGCACACTTGGAGCTTAATGATGTTTATGATTTATGTAACATTTAATTTAGTTTATACCCAACATAATAAATAACGCTTTGGGTAATAATTCGAGTAGGAAAGCTTTATAATTAAAATCACTGTTATAACTGACTGGAAACCACCTTTTCCAATGAAGGCATTGTATTTTATTGCCAACAATGTAATCTTGTCCTCAGTGTCTTCTATAAAGGGCTTGAAATTGAGTCCATTTACTTGCAATGACCTCAGTGGTCATTACCGCAACTGCAAATGCACTGGGATTGTAATGTCATCACATTCCAGTGAGTCTACGTGACCCCATCTACTTGTAATCCGTGCTCACTTGCTTTTCAAATCTCCACGCCGTATCTTAGATAGTTGGATTCATTTGTGAAATCTTTTAAGGTCTCTACTGTTTTAAGTATGCCTTTTTCCTAAATGTACTTTGTTAAAAATATTTTTCTCTAGTCACTTATCTACGTGTCGTTCATTTGTTTATAATACTTATATTAAAATAAAATGAACGTGCTTTTTAATTTAGATATATTTTATATATTTTAGCTTCGTTTTTACAATTAGTAATATTAAAAAAGCAACTTTATCTTCTAATACGTGTCATGATGTTTCTGGTCACAGTTCTTCGAAAAGATTCGATTGATTTAATGATTTTTGTGTATGTTTAGTTGGTATGAGTGTAGGTTAAAAACTATATTTTATACCGCTATCTGGGATATCTGGAAGTATGTTTTGAACAATATAAAAGAAAGTGATACCTAATTCATAAAATACCAATTCCAAAACAAAACACTGGCGATTAGTTTCCATCTTCCCGAGTGCGGCTGATGAATTGCCGCAATGATAAATAAACCGTTTAATAATATAACAGGCTGAGCGTGACGCCATGTTTAGCTTTTATAATACCGAGAAAATAAATGTATAATAAATTTAACGTGAAACCAACGGTTCTGACATTATACATGAGACAAAAACTGCTAACTCAGTGGTCCGTTGAAAGTATTCGCCGGCTTTATAAATAGGGGCTTTCATCCACTGAAAAAACACGGCACGGCATGGCACGGCAAATCGCGTGACGGGGAGATGAGTGGACGGGATGAACTAGATGCATCGATCGTGACGGCCAACGGAACTCTGATAGGTTCGCGTGAATGCGAGAAAAAAGTTCGCAATTTACCTTTATTTTTAATCCTGGCTGAATTGAATGTTTTCCTTTTTGTGTAAAGTTGATGAATTAGTTATTTGATGTAACTGATTCTTATTCGGTATCTAAAAATAGATCACCGATAATCATTTTAAGCGCATAACTACCTAAGAACTGGATAAATTGGATAAATCTTTCTTTCATGTGTTCGTTATTGTCAGGAGAATGTTCGTGTGATAAATATTACTCGTATAAACTATATCTAAAAATATATGGTGGTACAAAGTTTGGCAGGTCAGCTAGTTTTAAAAAAAAAAGGTACCAGCCACAAGATCAAAACCAGCTACAAGATTATCTCATGATACTAAATAGTTTATAAAGTATTTTACAATATACGTATATCTCCCTAAAATAAGAACTTAATGCACATGGCTCGAACCTATACTATTTTTATAAGACATTGCTAAATAAGTAAACAAACAAACCTTCAATCACGTTTTGTGACAAACATAATATACCTATCTAGATCTGTGAGAAATGTTTTGTATTGTAATAAAAATATTATTTTAAATATGAAAATCAAATACAATGCCCCTCGTAGCAAGATGTCGTCACCAACGGAGCACGGGGTCAAAACGCATTAAAGTAATTTAGCCTCTTTGTCTTTCATCTTACGGATTCACAGAATATATTAGCTTAGTTTAAATTAACTAGAAATTCGAAGAATTTAATAACAAATGATTCGAGAACTTTAATTAAAGATAACGGGTTCTATTTATCGTTATGAAAATAAGTAGAAAACATATTTTAATATTTGGTAATTATGTCTATAATATTTTCGTTGCGTTATGACGGGAGAAATGTAATCAGACAGGAACGCCACGGCCGGAATCATGGTGATTGACGTTTGACAGAACCTCCTCTATATTAAATAAATTTGGTTTTGATCTACGCCTCAGTATGAACAATTCTTGGAAGACCTAAATAGGGCTTTCGTGAGCTCACTATGAATTTTTCAAGATGTTCAAGATAAATTTTCCGCAATAGTATGATTGTTCAAAGTATGTACTATTCTTTTCTCTGTTATGTTTCTTATTTTTATTGTTTCGTTGCTCTTTTTCATTTATTAATATTATTATAACGAACTGTGTTGATTTTATAAGTATCTAAGTCAACTCAACTTCTTAATGTTGATATAAGTAGGCAGCAATAACACTACTTACTATATCTGTCTCAATAAAAAACGTAATTAACTAGATTTCCGGAAAATTAATACAAAATGTACTGACGAGGCAAAACGCCCCTGGCTCTGTACAAATGCTTGTTATATATCTCATAGAGAATTTCATTGTTTCACAACATACTTGCAAAGCTATGCTTTGTTATCAAAAACATGCCTTGTTAGTTGACAGATATTTTATTATTTATTTTATGAAGTTTGCGAAGATGTAGATACGTATTTAATATTTAAATTATTACTTACTAGTGGCTTACCGTGGACTCTCCACCAAAATTCCATACAAACGCTTAATTTGGTTATTTTACACAGACATCAGTGACGTGTATTTACACGTGCACCTGTGTGCGTAGCACGTACCAACCGTCGGCCATAAGAGGTGAGGAAGTTGGGTGATGCGGGGAAATCGGGCGAGAAGTTCGAAGTGTCCATTCTATATCTAGTATTATTACATATTCTCATGTCATCGTCTTTTTAACCGACTTCAAAAAGGAGGAGATTTTCAATTCACCTGTATGTTTTTGATGCACTTATCTTATTGGTAGTTGAGTACCAATGCCGGTGCTCCAGAGCGTAGGCATCTGCTGCCAAATGTTTAGTACACAACGCCACGCCGCAACGCAAGTACAGTGCTGAACAATAAATATTGCACATCGAGCCTAGGAAGGAGACTTCGGCTTATTTCGGGTCTGTAGAGCATTATCTCTTTCGCACCGTACCTATTTGACGTTTGTCGACCATTTTGATCAAGTTTTGACCAATACCGGACTGTCAGTGCTTACATAGGCAGTGTGCAACAGAGATAACGCTCTACGAAGTCGAAACGATCTGATCGTCTCTTTCGCATACTCGATGTGCAATATTAATTGTTAAGTATTGTATATGGCACCGTAATCTCTGATGTTCTGGTTAGATTTCTTTTGTTATGATAGTGGCAAACAAGCATGCAGTTAACAACTATGATAAGTAAAGACGGCAGCCTATAGACCTCTACACAAAACCCGGAGGTCAAAATACAAATGCGTTGCAACACCTGAGGCCTAAGTTGTCTTGTCTCTGGGATCAGATAGATTGGCCATACGTAAATGGTAATGTTTGGCTTATGTTGTTTATAAATTTTATTGTAAAACACATACATACCAGACATCCCTATATAAACGCACGCTTTGCCTGTGTGATGACTCTACTGTCATTTATATTTTCCATACATGAAATGAATGCCTTGACTATGAAATAGTAATGTATGAACCATGTTAATGTTATTTTATGTAAAAATTAAAGGATCAGTTTCAGTTACGCATCGTTACTAATAATAAATCATATACAACCCAAATATTCGCAACGTATACATACGACATTCGATTAACAAACAATTCAATTAATAAAGCGTTAAGAAGTATGCGCATTGAAACAGCCATCCGAGTGGACGATTCACCGGATATGACGCAGAAAATTGCAGACCGTCGTAGACCTGAAATAATACAGCTTCCTTACTTGTGATAGAGTTCCAATGTCGGCAAGCTCAAGACCGTTAGCTCCACCACATTATTTAAATGTTTATCATGTTTCGATTAGACGGTGATATATAGCACCGTAACCTCTGCGTAGAGGTAAAAGATCTGTAGAGGTAAAAGATCTTAGACCTTAGAAATGGTAACGCATGTGCATTTCAAGTTTGGTTTTGTATGGCTATCTTCAAGCTGCAGTATTCATTTTTTTATGTAATTTAATTGACAGATAAGCAGCCGGGCCACGTGATGGGAAGTGGTCACCGTCGCCTATGAACATTTGCAACAGCAGTGGAGTTGCCAACGCGCTTTTTTGACGCCATTTTTGAAGAACCCGATATTGTAGCACCGAGGGAACATCTCAGAGGGAAGTTCCTTCCACAATTTGCACGTTTTGGGCAGAAACGAACTAGAAAATCGCACTGTTGGGCACTGCCAGGTGTCCAGTTGGTCCAGGGTGAAGCTTCTCTCTTCGGCGGGTAGTACGGTGAAGCACCAATAACAACAACAACAATACACTGTATTGTTGTTGTTGTTATAAGAAATACAGAAAAGAGATAGTTGGTAATAGATGGCGCTGCTGCTACCATAAAGCAATGCAATAGATGTGAAGGAAAGATTTGACAAATCGGGCAGGACTTCAGTAGCTCAATTGGAAGAGCGGCTGGACTAGATTCCCAATAGGTCGCGAGTTCGAGTCTCGCATGAAGTCAAATTTTTCTTTCCATTTTTCTTTAAAAATAAAATATATTTCACAAGCATGTGTTAATGCGAAATAATATAAAACAGAAAAGAGAACTTAACGCAGTACAATAGGCGGCCATATCACTATATGAAAGATTTTTACCAGATAACCTTTGGGTAAAGGAAAAGATGCGATAGAAAATAGGATACGGGTGTAATAATAATCACGTGCTTATTTCCACATGAATATCATATCACATATAAATCCCTCGTAGACCACATCCAATGTGAAGTTGTTTTAGTAAAGTATTCAAGGATCAATTTCTGTTACAGAATAGTTAATTATAAAACGCCTACATCCCAGACATTCCCAACGTAAACACACGCTATTCGATTTACAAACATTTCCATTAATTAAGCGTAAAGAAGCACGCGCATCGAAACTGCCATCCGAGTGGACGATTCGCCGGAAATGACGCAGAAAATTGCAGTGCCTCCTCACGTGGACGCAATATACGACGACTTCCAATTATGCAGATTATCTAGCCGACGATATACTTATTACAATGTTGCTTACATACATGCAACCGTTTAAGTAGCTCACTGGTGCTCTCTAATAACGCTCGCCTGGAATTTTGTTACGGACTGTACTTTATTACCCGCCATTATTTTGAATGTAGTTACGGTAACGGGTGTCGTGAAATATGCGATTGCTTGTATTTTTTTAACGGGACTGCATGCCCTATTGAA
Organism: Macrosoma leucophasiata; assembly: GCA_036365455.1. Lineage (NCBI taxonomy): Eukaryota > Metazoa > Arthropoda > Insecta > Lepidoptera > Hedylidae > Macrosoma > Macrosoma leucophasiata. The sequence continues at coordinate 9,187,783 of JAWQUS010000010.1, forward strand.
CCAAAAGAGTAGCCAGAGATTTACACGTACCATTAATAAGCAATAGTTTTGAATAATTAAAAATTAACGTAAACGTAACTTCACGCCTGTAATCCCCGAAGGGGTAGGCAGAGGTAAATGCATGCATTCAAGCATACATGCAAACACCCACGATTCGCCGGTTACGTTTTGGCCCATGTAACAGGTGGCGAGCCTGTTGTCATCTCCGGGCACATTACCAAACTTTGAGGTACTGGGAAATTTCCAGAAAATGGAAAAATTCCAATAGAACCAGAGATAAAGGCTTTTTCACCATTATCTCTGATAACCCCCTACCCGGGAATCGAACCCAGGACCTCAGCGTAGTAGTAGTGGCCTGCTACCACTAGGCTACCGAGGCAGTTTAAATTTAAATGTAATATACGCGAGTTAAATTAGAAAAACTAGTTTTATTTCAATGGTTTTTAAGTCCTATGTAGTGAGTACTGTTCATCAGATATGTTATTATTTCCATTGTTATTTATAATTAAAAAATAAACAGTTTTGTCAAACGAAGGTGGCAAACAAACATGCATCTCACATCTACATAAAAACCAGAGGTCAAAATGCAGATGTGTTGTAGACCCCTGAGACCTAAGTTATTATGTCTGTGTGAAAGTTATTAAGGGGCATACATTACCATCTAAACGGAACACGATGTGCTGAACTTTAATACTTGGCGGCAGATAGATTAAGTAATACGGTGGTGCCTACACTCTCGAGCTACTACACTAACTAACTAACACTGAAGCTCTGCCACTAGTAAAAAATAGGTGTGGATTAAAATTTTTTATCCACGGTCATAATGTACGAAAAAATACAATATAGTTTAGTTAATGTACGGCCCTGTAATCTCTGGCACAGTGGCATAACACCTTAGGCCTCAAGAGTGGTAACGTATCTGCATTTTGAACTAGGTCATTGTGTGGTTGTCTATAGGCTGAAGTCAACACTTGTTTGCCACTTCTATAACATAAAAAAAAGGTTGAAGAAGCTTATCATTAGAGTTATTTGTAGTTTTTCGTAAAAAAAACCATAAATCGACTTATACAGGTTCTGCAATCACGTATTTGGTACCTACTATTAAATTAGTTATGATGTCGCCCTATCAAAGTTTCTTCGCCCGGAGCACGAGTCTATGCAGGCAACCAACAAAGCGCGCATCCTAAGATATTTAGTGAATGCATATGTGAATCGAACGGCAATCTACATAATGAGAAGTCAGAGGTTATTGCGTAGATCGGACCTAGTCGGCAATTTCCCGGCTCAATTGTTATGGAACCACGGGCACGAGCATACATTGATTTCGAAAGTTCCTACTTGCGATGTAATCTGTACTGGATATGTTTGTATTGAAAAGTTTTCGCTTGTTTTATACTGGTTGTGTTTAATGTTTAATGACATTGTATGTTACCCTCCTCGAATGATCATACATAATTTTACTGAGGGTAGAGCTCCAGTGACGGAGCTCGCGGGCGTAGGCACCACCACGCATTACCTAATATATAATAATAATAATAATGGCAACCCATTATACGTCCCACTGCTGGGCACGAGTCTCTCCCCTTTTTTTTGGGGGGAGTCCTGGAGCTTACTCCACCACGCTGCTCCAATGCGGATTGGTGGAGGTGGGTGGGTTAGTGGCCAACCCGCTGTCGGATGTTTTTCAAACCGCCCATAAGGCCTCCGACAAGGTTTAACGACTGCTATCTATCGATAGCAACCGGGACCGACGGCTTAACGTGCCCTCCGAAGCACGGAAACGCGCATTTAATTTGCCACTAGCGGTCACCCATCACACTACCCGATCGCGCCCGTAGTGCTTAACCGAGTAGATCGATTACGATCTACACCAGCCGCTGGGCTATGCGCGCTTCATATATTACCTATATTCGCGGCAAGTATATTACCTAATATACTTGCCGCTAAATGGTAGTGTTCAGCACTATCGTGTTCCGGTCAGGTGGTAATGTACGGCCCTGTGATTTCCGGCACAGAGGCGTAACACCTTAGGCCTCAGGAGTGGTAACGCATCTGCATTTTGACCTTGGTCTTTGTGTGGGTGACTATAGGCTGCAGTCATCACTCAACATCAATGTGAACTGCATGCTTGTTTGCCACTTCCATAACATAAAAAAAATATATATACATTTATTTACAACGAACTGTGATGTTGTCAGAATTGAAATACTTCATACAGTGCTCAACAATAAATATTGCACATCGAGCCTAGGAAGGAGACTTCGGCTTATTTCGGGTCTGTAGAGCGTTATCTCTTTCGCACCGTACCTATTTGACGTTTGTCAACCATTTTGATCAATTTTTTACCAATACCGGACTGTAAGTGCTTACGTAAGCAGAGTGCAACAGAGATAACGCTCTACGTAGTCGAAACGAGCCGACCGTCTCTTTCGCCGGCTCGATGTGTAATATTAATTGTTGAGTACTGTATGTTGTTATTATAATTATTTTGATTGAAGTATAATGACTTTTAATAATTTTAACACAAATGCATCTTTTACTGATAAAGTGCGAGGGACATGTGTCCCATGTGTTTGCGACCATGTGGTCGCAAACACTACCGCACAACCTAATCTTCTCTAAATGGTAGGGTTCAGCGCTATCGGTTTCCAGCGGAAACCAGCAATTTCAAAACCATACATTAGTACGGCCCTGTAATTTCTGGCAGAGATGTAACAACTTATACCTCAGGAGTGGCAACGCATCTACAGTGAAATCTCTGTAATGTATAATTGGAATGTTTTCTTACATCCATTCTATACTAATACAATATTCGATCAATTCGAAAAAGGTTCCATACTACCAAATTGAATTAAATTACGTGCTCTAGAAATAAAACGTAATTTGAACCAAAGTAAGTTGACCGTATAAATATACATTGTAGAAGTTATGTGACATCAAGACCTCTAGAGGGCTTCTTCTATACAAAAGGTTATCAAGTGTCCTCTCCGAGACATTTACCAATTACCTATAACATTTTAGTGCCTAGGCGTTAGTGCTTTTACGAGCACCTTCGCCGGCGATTAGTATAGATACAGGTTAGCTTTTTTTCACATATGAGAGAATACCTAGAATCCAGAATATCACAGGAGAGAAATAAAATTATTGGAATTATTTTATACCTATCATGATGGCGAAAGAAAAGGATGCAGGTCACATGAATAAGATAAGAATTTATTTATTTTCTCCACAATGTTTTCTTATGGTAAATACATCATATGAAACTTATTTTATTTTTAAAAATTATACTGAATTATTTTTTTAAAAGATGGATGGAAAAGATAACTATCATACTATAACAATTAAGGTCTCTCAGGGGGATCAGAATAACACATATTTATGTAATCAGTTTCATGCTACAAGTTTCGTTATGTAAATTCGGCCTAAAAATAAAATTCATGTATCTTTTCCCATTCTAACTTTGCAACTTTATTTATAAGTAAGACTATAAATGCGACAAGTGTCAAATCAGTTTCATATTCGCGATATCAGCCGATGTAAGATGACCAATATCCTTCGCTCCTAAACCTTCCAATTACCAGCCGATTGATGGCGGCGATCTCAACCTGTCACCGATCATATTTCCACCAATTCACGCCCACCCAACATTTCTTTTATTTCACCACCCTATATTTGACAGATCCTCGCGGCGGGACCAAAGATTTTTATTGACCTGTTATTATTTTATTTTATGGACATTCACTCTTATTTCATCCGGCCAATACGAGACGTTTTTGTGACCCGATTATTGGAGCAAATCTTTTGATGATTTCCAACGCTTATCGAATAGAGTTCGGGAACGTATGGAATTGTTTTAGGTGATGTGTGACGTGATATTTTTCAGATTTTTCCTGCGTTTTTATACGCAAAGCTTTTTGTCTTGCTAGCTATAAACAACTCTCTTTATTGATATCTTAATGTTTGAATCAGAAAAGGAAACAGTATCATACAATTCATTAAACATAGAAATACTGTCGCAACAATATTATTGTACGGCTATTAAAAGAAAAATAGACTGGAAACAACAAAGCTAGGTTTACAAACGTTTTATGAAACAATATTTTTCTCACTGAATTCTGCAGAGGAAACCAACTATATTAAAGAGTATTATTAAAACCTCAATCGGATTATATCCATTATTTATTTTACCTCTTCCGTCGCTTTTACTCAATGTTCGAGGGAAAATAACATTTGTTAGCTATAACAAAATTGCTTTTGAAAACATTTATCTACTAACTGCAATTTTCATGATAACAAACAGCGGAGGGACGCCGCCTCACAAAATCGTAGCAAATGGTGCGACGCGCAGGTTACGAACCGTTCAACAATATTGAATTGGATAAAAATAAAAAACTTAAAGTGGTGTCGTGTAGTGTTTTCGATCAAAGAAAATTACGAAAGGCACGGACGGAGGCGCTTGGTCTTTTCTTCGGCGCTCTTGAGCTCTATAAAATCCTTTCCTCGCAACATATCGTTCTTTTCTTCCCAAATTGCGGCTGTCCCGCCGCCGCAGACACGTCCAGGTAATAACCCAATAAACCACTGAGAGCTTCCCCCTACAAAAGCGATCGAGTTTTCCTTCGACCTTTCGAAGAGACCGCCGGTGTGCGTCGAAAACTAACCGTATTTTCATTTAGGTTGCGTTTGTTTTCGTTTGACCATCGGTCGGTGGACGGACGCGGTGCAATCGGTCAGGAGGCTTGACCACAGCAACGTTTTTCGCGGTGCGCTCGCAACCCTGCCATCACTTTGTGTAATTGAAAACTCGATGTGCACTTGTACACAACACTCGCTTACAAATAAATCTTTTACGGCCCCTCAAACGTTGGTTTACGTGCAACGCGATATTTATGAATTTGTTTTTTTTTTATGTAACAAAAGTGGCAAACAAGCATGCAGTTCATATTGATGTTAAGTGATGACTGCAGCCTATAGACACCCACACAATGACCAGAGGTCAAAATGCAGATGCGCTGTCACTACTGAGGCATTAGGTGTTATGCCTCTGTGCCGGAAATTACAGGGCCGTACATTACCACCTGACCGGAACACGATAGTGCTGAACACTACCATTTAGCGGCAAGTATATTAGGTAATGCGGTGGTGCCTACGCCCGCGAGCTCCGTCACTGGAGCTCTACCACCAGTTAAAAAATGCACTTAAATTAGATCGTGCAACATTATAAAATGCATTTAAAAATAAGCAGACAGATAAAAAATAGTTAAACACTACACACTAATTTAAAAAAATGAAGTTTTTTTATTTGTAGCTTCGTGACTGTTCCCTCAATATGCGATTGGTTACACAATTCGGACAAACCAATAAGCCGGGTTAATACACGCGAGTATTACAAAATCGGTGTAATAAACTAGCGTTTCAAATTCTTACAAATAATGAGATTTTTCACCGAATTTCACAACAGATACCTGTTCTTGACGTAAGTTATATTCTGTCGGCACGCGCCATTTATTTCGAGTTCGATTATTTCACAAAACCAATTTCAAGCATTATTATGTCTATTTTTTCCTCTCAGTTCCGTTCCCTGGTTATTCGTACATTGGGATCAAACCATTAACTAATCCGCTCTCGGGGATTCGATGCACCTAATGCATACCTAACAAACCTGGTGTTTCAACGTTCCCGAATAATAAAAAGTTTATTCGACTTTTTGAGAAACGTGACTATGGATTCTTTGTTCTTACCTGGCGGTGCTGTTGCAGAATTTTGCTTTATTATGTTTTCTATTCGTATGTCAACTTTTTTACTCGTACAGGCATCTTCCTAGTTTCGTGCTTCTATGAAAGTTTGTAGGTTTGTTTCTTAATTAAGGCATTTGTTCATCAACCGCACTAAAATTACAGCATGCATTTGTATGATCGTTAGCACATTGTTCCATTGTTATCTGCAATAAAAGATTTCTATTTCCACAGAAAATACCGAAAATAATATTTGCTAGGAACTTTAAAGTATGTTACATGTTTAAACCATCTAAATACTTACAATATTTTTTTATGTGTACTTAAATCGATTTATGACTCATTAGTCTATGCCTGCTACGTGTGAGATTTATTATTAAAATTAAAGTCCAATTTTAAATCAATGTAGGCCTCATCAATTATATTAAAAAGACTTGTAAGCAACAACTGTTTTCAACAATTCTGAGTAAATTAATATTTGTAAAGTAGGTAATTACTATTGTCATTGTTTTATTGATAATTATTGAGAAATGGTAAATCTGTATATTTTTATATTCAGTGCACATGCGTTTTATCATAAAATATTCACAACTTGAACTCAATATTATCCGACATTTTAAATAGAATATCTCTTTGACGACAACTGCTGTATCCGATTGCTTGACCACAAGCTTTTATGTATTTGACAGTGACAGTATGAGCACAAACAATGAAAGTTTTATGATATTTCCTTTAATATATTTATGAAATACTTTTACGTTTCACCTTTTAGCATTTTTTCCATGTTTGTACTATACAAATTGTATTATAAATAAATTTTTCATGTTTTAATTTAAGTCTAATTTTAACGCGTATTTACCAAATGCTTCTTTTTTATGCATATATGTAGATTTTTCTTTATTATTAGCTTTTTCGGAATTAAAATAAGAAGTTTATTTTTAGCTCAGGATTACAGAAACATGTTATGAAAAGTAAAAAAAGTTATAATTATGAATAGCAACACATTATATAAAACTTTTTTAAATGTAATAAACGTGGCAAACAAGCGTGCAGTTCACATTGATGTTAAGTGATAACTGTAGCCTATTGACACTCACACAATGACCAGAGGTCAAAATGCAAATGCGTTGCCACTCCTGAGGCCCAAGGTGTTATGCCTCTGTGCCGGAAATTACAGGGCCGTACATTACATACACTTATTAATATGCAATATATTAAAAAAAAAACTAATAAAAAAAATAAATTGAACTAAGTAATGTATTTCAATAGAATTTAGCGAGAAGTAACAGATATTACAAAAGAAAAGGAGACATTGTTTGTTTTTACTAGCAGAGTTTCAAAGACAAAATGTACTGAGTACTGTGAGAAAAGTCTTTGCTAAAAAACTTAATAGGCTCTGTTTCAATACTTTTCAGAATAATTTCAGACAATAATTCCAAAAATAAAACAAAGTTTTATATAATATAGACATTTTACATTAATTACATTTTAAAAAACTCCGGTACCATTTTGTACCATAACGATGTAATCTTCATTACGCACATATATTGTTATACAGTTTCCTCTCAATTTGTTGAAATGTCTGGACTTTTTTTTTTAATGTAATGGAAGTGGTAAACAAGTTCACATTGATGTTAAGTGATGACTGCAGCCTATAGACACCCACACAAAGACAAAGGTCAAAATGCGGATGCGTTACCACTCCTGAGGCCTAAGGTGTTATGCCTCTGTGCCGGAAATTACAGGGCCGTACATTACCACCTGACTGGAACACGATAGTGCTGAATACTACCATTTAGCGGCAAGTATATTAGGTAATGCGGTGGTGCCTACGCCCGCGAGCTCCGTCACTGAAGCTCTACCACCATTTTTATAATTAGCCTGTAAAGAATAATAATAATATGTTGATGTTGATTTCCTTGCATCGGTATCCTGGCTGCAATTTGGTGACCTCTTTGGGGAAACTGAAGGTTTTGTCTTTGCAATTATGGACGAAGTAGTTATGACTGATAACTACCGGAAGTATATTCTGAGAGACGGTACGGCCGACATATGTCGGGCGTGCCACCGTCCCGGTGAATCTCTCAGACATATAGTGTCCGGCTGTTCAAGTCTGGCTAATGGTGAATATTTGCATAGACACAACCAAGTGGCCAGGATCATACACCAGCAACTTGCTTTGAAATATGGTCTAGTGGCCGAGGAAGTGCCATACTACAGGTATGTGCCCGACCCAGTTCTCGAGAATGGTCGTATCACACTGTACTGGGATCCATCTATCATCACTGATCGGACCATAGTTGCTAACAAGCCTGATGTAGTGTTGGTAGATCCAACGGAGCGCCGTGCAGTGATCATCGACATTACCATTCCTCATGACGGGAATCTCGTGAAGGCTGAGAAGGATAAAGAATTAAAATATCTGGATCTAGCACACGAGATTGTCGGCATGTGGCATGTGGATGCGGCGATCATTGTACCGATAGTCGTATCGGTCAATGGCCTTATCGCTAAGAGTCTCGACCAACACCTTAAGAGACTCGCGTTGGGCGGCTGGGTCAAGGGCTTAATGCAGAAGGCTGACCTCCTCGACACGGCACGAATAGTGAGGAGGTTCCTTTCTCTGTGTCCCTAACCACCGGTAGCTTGGGCCCAGTTCCCGCTGCCGGCGGCAAGCTATTTTTTATTTTTTTATATATATTTGTTTTATTATACTTATATATGTAAAAAAATATTTAATAAGTTTTAAGATTAAATGAGTGGTATAATAATAATGGCAACCCATTATACGTCCCACTGCTGGGCACGAGTCTCTCCTCTTTTTGGGGGGAGGCTTAAGGTTTAGCTAGAGCTTACTCCACAACGCTGCTCCAATGCGGGTTGGTGGAGAAAAGGGTTAGTGGCCAACCCGTTGTCGGATGTTTTCAAACCGCCTATAAGGCCTCCGACAAGGTTTGATGACTGCTATCTATCGATAGCAGCCGGGACCTACGACGGCTTAACGTGCCCTCCGAAGTGCCCACGGAAACGCGCAATTTAATCTGCCACTAGCGGTCACCCATCACACACCCGACCGCGCCCGCATCGCGTAACCGAATAGATCGCTTCCGATCTACACCAGCTGGGCCATGCGTGCTTCTCTGTTCTGTTCTGTTAAGAAAAAAACCGTGTTATTCGAAAAAGAAGCCCGGCAACTTTGGATAATAGTATTTGTTGCGTATAACCCAAAGGCAAATAAACCAGACGATAACTCGATGATCGAACGCAAGGTATGAAAGTCGCCAGGTAAAGGTGATTTTAATTAAGAACGGCTCTTTGTCAACTCGTCGTTTTAATTTTGATGAATAAAGAAAATTATTTATTTAGCGACGTTAGCTCACCGTGATTTATTCGGCAAGTTAACTAACTAGTCATGGCTCCATCGCAAACTTATAGCGCATGTTTTTGCTCACTTGTAGATATTTATATTAATTGGAGAATAAGAGCTTTTAGAGTTTTGAAAAATATAGTAAAAGATATCATTAAACAATTTTTAATCCTATCTTTTATTATATTTTTAAAAATCCATATATAGTATTCCAACTATCGAAACTTATATTATTATGTAATTTTTTAAAGAAAAATTTCCCATACAGTTAATAATGAATTAAAAAAAAAAATATCAAATTTTCGGAACTCATTAGCAAAACCAGACTGTAACTCGATAATCGAACCCAAGGTATGAAAGTCGCCAGGTAAAGGTGATTTTAATTAAGAATGGCTCTTTGTCAACTCGTCGTTTTAATTTTGATGAATAAAGAAAATTATTTATTTAGCGACGTTAGCTCACCGTGATTTATTCATCAAGTCATAGCTCCATCGGGGATGTTTTTGCTTACTTGTAGATATTTATATTAATTGGAGAATTAAAGCTTTTAGAGTTTTCAAAAATTTAGTAAAAGATATCATTAAGCATTTTTTTTAATTTATGTTGTGTTTTTGAAAAGCGATATATGGATTAGTATGCTATGCCGACTACCGAAAATTATATGTAATTTTCAAAGGTAATTTTACTAAACAGTAAATAAATAGGTAAGGTATATTTAAAAAAGGCATACATTCAATGAGTTTTTTTACACATTAATGATTTGTGAATACTAAATATTTTAAAGCCAGTGTAAGCCTTTTATTATTATTACAATAAATTTTTTAAGAGTTTTACTAAAAATTTATTAGATTGCTTATATTATTTTATGAGGAAAGCAAAGTTGTATAATAAAGGGTTTTATTATACCAGCATATTTTTGATCAATAAAACGGATATAAAAATCTCTTTGCATTCCCCATAAAAACAAAATAATAAAAGACTGCAGCAACTTAAGGTTTACCAATTTATTAAGTCTATTTAATTTTTTAATATTTTTTGCTTAACATAATTAGAAGAAGAAGAAACTTAATATGCTTATTGTTTCCATTTTCATTGAATATTCAAAATAATTGTGTGCAAAACGCCAAAAACTTACGTTGAAGTAGTTATGTCGTAATATCGATTTCAATAATTAACAATTTGTTTTTATTGTTTTCAGGTATGTTGAATGACCTAAAGTAAAACAATTAGATATTCATCGGTAAGTCATTATCTTGCAAAAGAAAAAATCAAAGCGGTCAATAATATAAAAGGACTAGCTGTCCCCGCAAACTTCGTATTGCCTCACAATGAAATAATGTGTCAAAGGTTCGATGTATACGGACTATTGAAAACTGCGATACCTCCCAAGATATTGATTTGAATCGAATGAAGTAAAGGGCAATTTCGTTTTAAATGAAATACTTGTGATGAATAACATATTTATTTCTATAAGGATTAATAATAAAATATCATGTTTTTATAAACACCTTCGCAAATACTGCATTATTTTGGAACAACTATGGTTGGTATAAAAAACCTTATAGTGAGCTAAAGTTAAAAGATAGACATATGCTGTCGCGGATTTTTTTTAGAACTTTTGAAGGGAAAAAACCTGTAGTACATGATTTTTGTGAAACTTCTACCATTTACGCAGCGCACGCAGTGGAAGCTCTCAATAGGAAAAAACATCCCCCGATTTTGAAACATTCTTCTTTAGTGCTCCGCTCCTATTAGTATTAGCGTGATGATAGCCTAAAGCTTTCCTCGATAAATGGACTGTCTAACACTGAAATAATTATTCAAATCGGACCAGTAGTGTCTGTGATTAGCGCGTTCAAACAAACAAACAAACAAACTCTTCAGCTTAACATGTTAGTATAGATTACATGATTATTCAAATTGATCCCTCGTAGAACCTACAACGTAGCACCGTAGCGCGTAGCAACGTAGCCGCGACCCCATCCGTAGTAAATCTTTTAATCTCTTTACAATGGTCCAACATCATAAATTTGACATCTGTGACTTTTTTATTACGATATTCGAAAACGCGTCCCTCCCTACGGTATGATAAAATCGTATTTTATGGACGCGGACCCCGTGAGTTCATTATTTTACTTCGATTTATCTATTAAATTGTCATTAAAACCTGACATCAATCTATAACTGGAAATGTATGATGTTCATCAAATTCAATTTAAATTGCAACCGTAATTTATAAAAACAAAACGATTTAAAAAACCAATAAAAAATGCATTTTTAAACGCTTTTGAAGTAATCATTACGCTAAGGTATTATTAACACCTGACATCAATCCATAACTTGAAACATGTGATATCCATCAAATTCAATTTATATTGCAACTAAAATTTATAAAAAGCAAAACGATTTTAAAAACCGATGAAAAATGCAGACATGCCATGAATCACTATTTTTTTCTTAAACGCTACTATTCATTAAGTAAACATTTGCAAAAACATTATTACCACTATAACTTGGAAACATATGATATCCATCAAATTCAATTTATATTGCAACTGAAATTTATAAAAATTAAATCGATTTTAAAAGCCGATATAAAATGCAGACGTGTCGTGAATAAATATTTTTCTTAAACGATATTGTTAAGTAAACATTTGCAAAAATATTATTAACACCTAACATCAATCTATAACATGTAATGATGTCCAACAAATTCGTTTTATATTGCAACTATAATTTATATGAAAACAAATCGATTTTAATAACCGATGAAAAATGCAGACGTGGCGTGAATAAGTAATTTTTCTTAAACGCTATTGTTAAGTAAACATTTGCAAAGATATTATTAATATACAAAAAAAAGTTCTTTTGATCGGACAAAAGAAGCTTCAGGTTAATGTTCACATTGTGATTTCAATATATTTTCCTTCTCAAGTGGTCCTATTTAAGGTCGCAATAGCGGGGGTCTCTCGATGAATAGATAATATCCATCTGGCGTACGCAGACCCTACCATGAGTTGACGAATCACGAGAAATTGCAAACAACGCTATAAGGTTATATTGAATTTGTGTCGTTATTCCAGTTTATTTTATGTTTACAAAGTTAAATTTAATTTGTTAACGACCTCCGAAAAGCCTTCTCATCATGTCATTCTAAATACTACAAACAGCCTTCTATGCCATGGTCGGTATTATGGAAAATTATTTTGTAAACAGATTTTATTTTCGCTTAGAAGTATTTTCAAAGTTGCGAGATAACGTATATTTATTGACTCCAACCTCTGTGCCTCTAAACTAACGTTTAATCTTGGACTTTAGAATTTATAGTATTCAGCTTTTTTGAGATAAGCAATCCTTATTGAAATTTCAGTTACTATCATCAAGAATAACTATTTAAAGTTTAAAGTTTTTCGTTATTATATCTAAGAATATTTTTTTATGTATCGAAAGTGGCAAACAAGCCTGCAGTTCACATGGATGTTATACCATCTGCACAAAAACCATAGGGCAACATGCAAAAACGTTGCCATCCCTGAGGTCTTAGCTGATGAGGCATACATCACCATCTAACCGGAACACGGTAGTGTTGAACACTACCCATTTGGCGGCAGATAGATTAGACAATGCGGTGAATATGATATAGATGTACAACGTGTGGAATAGATTAGACAACGCTCTCGAATTCCTGGGCCTCTACCACCAGTAAAATATAATGTCGAATTATCTCTTTTATGATTTAGTATAATTAAAATGTATCATGATAGCATGCAAGAAAGATAAAAGCAATACATGAGAAAAGTTGACTATGTTTGTACTTTTATCACTTTTATACCGATTCAAATAAGTAGTTACAACACATTTCACAACACGAATGTTACTATTTAACACAGTTCCAGGTAATTAAATCCAATAAAAATACCAAACGGACGAAGCCACTCGAAAAACCTAGTTCATCATAAGTACGGTATCGCTTCTTTACTTGGTGTCTCGCAGCGACGTTATCTCCACATCGACTAAGCTTGTCCCACTCAAAGCGGTTATGTCACAGTAGTGTCATCAGACGCCACCTACCGTCCCTTCGATATTATTCGGCCCGCCCATCTCCATTCAACGGTATCATTGCGCCCTCTATCGCAAATTAACGATCTGCGTGAGAGCCCGTCATTCCATCGAATGAGTTTTAGAGAATATCAAGTAAACTCATATTTCGGGACGGACCGACCTTTATTATAAAGTAATGAGGAAAGGTTTGAGTAGTGGATTATGATTATCTTGTACATTAGGTTCTGAAGTAGCTGTAATGATAAGGGATCTTTAGCGTACAGGAGTATTTAGAGTTTTAGATGTAAGTTTCATTTATTAGTAATTATCGTTATGGTTATATACCATTCGCAGTGGGTTTGGTAGACTGTGTCTTGAAATCTGCCAAAATGTGACCCAACTGTTAGACCTGACTGCTAAAAATTAATGACGATATGAAACCCTGTTTATATATCGATCGTTCCAACTTCAAACGACATAATTGTGCAGGGATGTTTCATAAAGTTTTACTCAAATAATTTTTCATTTACGTACTTCACGCCTGTAATCTCCGAAGGGGTAGGCAGAGGTAAATGCATGCATGTTAATTCAAAATATCACAAACACAACTAATAAACATGAAGCCCAAAGTTCTTTGAATCAGCGCTCGTACCACGTACACTCGGGGTGACTCGTTGCGGTGCGTAACACTCGAAGTATTCGTAAGATAACCAACACCGAATTCGTCGCGAGCAAGTAGCTACTTGTTGTTCGATACGAGCTCAATGTTTCCCTGTACTGACGGCAGGAAGTCTAGCTGTGTAACACGTTATACTACGCCCCGTAACCACAAAATACATCATATTACAACACAAGACTTTTTCCGTTGTTCTAAAGTTTGACCCAATAAAGACAATTTAGATTGCACAGCGCTAAGCTCCTCCCATTTTAATTAACTATTACCACACCGCGGACACGCCGCCAAAATTCCATACAAACGCTTTATTTTGGTTTCTATCCATCAGTGACGTGTATTTACACGCGCGTGTGCGTAGCACGTACAAAATACCAACCGTCGCCCATAAGAGAGGAAGGGGTTGTGTATGTGTCCAAATCGGGCGGGACGTCGAAGTGTCCATTCTATACGTAGTATTATTACATATTCTCTGCTATTACATCCATATTTTCTCTTTTTCGTTCGCGTAAGTTTTATCCTGACCTGGTTAGAGTTCCATTTTTGATTTTTGCGTAGAGCGCTTTGCCAAGGTCGATTTTTTTTTTATGTATTTGAAGTGGCAAACAAGCATGCAGTTCACATTGATGTTAAGTGATGACTGCAGCCTATAGACACCCACACAAAGACCAAGGTCAAAATGCAAATGCGTTACCACTCCTGAGGCCTAAGGTGTTATGCCTCTGTGCCGGAAATTACAGGGCCGTACATTACCACCTGACCGGAACACGATAGTGCTGAACACTACCATTTAGCGGCAAGTAAATCAGGTAATGCGGTGGTGCCTACGCCCGCGAGCTCCGTCACTGGAGCTCTACCACCAGTAAGAGTAGATGTCTACCACATGTCTACCACTACCACATGTAAGAGTAGATGCCTGTCTGGACCTAAAATACAGAGTACTCCAGTCCCACCATAACGCCCGGTCAGTATACATCTTAATATGCCACCTATCATCGGCTTGTTGATGTTTATTTTATCCCACGTCGGTTTGCTGTTGATATGTACACAGTAGGAATGTACTCAGGGTGCTAGAAAGCCAATGTAATTACTGTTAATGTAATATATATCTTATGTTCGTGATGTAGTTGAAACTAAAATAGCGGTAATTTTGGCATCTTTACATTTCAATGTGGAGGAATGTAATGCATTCTGAAACGAATATTTCATGAATTAAGTAAGCAGATTTTAATTTCATTTATTGATACCACTAACGACGTTCATCTCATTAACAGACAAATAATGGTATATTATTTTAATAAAAATAGGGAAGCGCAAACTAAAATAGCCTGCTCATTTTGGCGAGCGGCAAGTCTTTAGCAGTCATTTTATAAACAATTATATGGTTTGCAATTCCACAACGAAACAGGGCGTTAGCTGCACTGCCACCGCAAACGTCATTTATATTTTATTCATATAAAATTTAATTTTGTGACCGCCAACATTGCCGGCAGCCACTCGAGAACTTATCGTAGGTAACAAAAGTACACTCGCCGTTATTGCGACACTCTCTTAATACTGTTTTTTTTTCTTTTATCCAACTCCAGCATTTTGTGCTCATCCTCAAAACTTTTGCAATCCACTTATATCAACCGTGAAACGCTAAGCAAATACAAAAACTTTTCATGTTTAATCTGCGCGCTTTAAGGATATTCATTGAAAATGTCGCCTCCGAAGCTAATGTAAGTATAACGTTAACCCCATACCTCAATGGAACTTGAGAAATGAATCCATTTTTACCGCCGAGTAAATCGCTTAAAACAATCCGCTAAGCTTTCTTTACAAAGGAAATATTTATTCCAATTTGCGGAGTTCAACTTATAAGTAGATTATATTCGATTGTCGAGTTGGAGTGCATAAATTACAGTGTGTATACGGCTGACTTGTAAAATGGGACGGCGCTTGCTCGTTTTCTCGGAGGATTTATTTGATAAATAGATGAGTGAAATAATTTCATTCGTTCAGCAGCGATATTCATACATCCGCAGACAACGTTTCGGCGCGCTGGGAATTCTTATCTAACAAACACAGCACTTTGATTACGAAAGAAAGAAATATTTAAAGAAGCTTTCGCGTGCGTTGTTTTGTCTGACGCATGTGTATAATTCATGTATGAAAATATGTGCTTAGGCATCACAGCACGAAGGTATCTTCATGTTTAAATTTTACAAAGAGTACTGTTGAGATGGAATGAATTTTTGAAATAAGTTGGTGTAGACAGATGATCGTGACGGAGGCTGAACGCATTAATTGGGCGTCGCGTCTTAATTCAAGACTGTTACAATGTCCCGGGATCGTACGAGCGTGGGATATTGGATATCAACGGGAAAAGTTTTCACTTTCCTCGGGATAACTTATTCCGATCATTGAAATTGGGTCTGAATCGATCGCATCCTCACTCATTCCCATCATTTATTCATCAGCCCATGAATACTTAAATTCAATCGCAAGCTAAGCAACAACATCTTTACTTAATGATGTTGTAGTTGTTTTAGTTAATAGGTTTTGGAAGTAGAAATAGTTATTTTTAGGACAGATTTGGTTACACCTTTGTTCAATCAATGGAAAGTATCTATTTTAAGTTTTCTGTAATGAAAATGGTAAACAAACATACCATTCACATCGATGGCAAGTGGATGGTACAGGCTATTCAAATAAATGTTCTTTTCAATGTGCCTTAAAATTTCTGCCCCTGTGCCAAAAATTCAAAGACCCAAAAGTATTCATTAAGTTTTACTGCACATTATATAATATACTAGCGGCCCGCCCCGGGTTCGCCCGCGCTGCTCCGTTCCTATAAGTCATAGCGTGATGATATAGCCTATAGCCTCCCTCGATAAATGGGCTATCTAACACTGAATTTTTTTTTTAAATCGGACCAGTAGTTCCTGAGATTAGCGCGTTCAAACAAACAAACAAACAAACAAACTCTTCAGCTTTATAATATTAGTATGTATTGTTTAAGTATAATAACATATTTTTTATATTAAAGTAAATATTCACTGATATCATAAATTCAAACACTAGTTTACATTGTACCGTTATTACAGGTGACACTTTGTAACAAAGCTTTAATTTTTTTTTTTTTTTTTTTTTATGTAATTGAAGTGGCAAACAAGCATGCAGTTCACATTGATGTTAAGTGATGACTGCAGCCTATAGACACCCACACAAAGACCAAGGTCAAAATGCAAATGCGTTACCACTCCTGAGGCCTAAGGTGTTATGCCTCTGTGCCGGAAATTACAGGGCCGTACATTACCACCTGACCGGAACACGATAGTGCTGAACACTACCATTTAGCGGCAAGTAAATCAGGTAATGCGGTGGTGCCTACGCCCGCGAGCTCCGTCACTGGAGCTCTACCACCAGTAATACAGGCATTTACAGGTGACATTTACTTGTTCCAGATAATATCATTTAATGTCTTCTATGATGGCAACACTGTACTAGTCGAGTATTGTTAATGGGACATTGAAAAGTGATCATACGTATCATACAGTGTAAGGACATTGTTCGTTACATCTTTGATACAAGTTGTGAGAAAATTTATGGTTACTGTTTTCGATTTTATAGTTTCTTCCACGCTAATACCTTCAGAGAACAACATAAAAGTTGTAATCGTAAAGTTTATCGCGCTTACTACATTTGGGGAATGGAATGAGCGTTGTGAATGTATGGCATTATTTTCTATAAGTTTCTTAAGTGCCTCAGTTTGCCTGTACTGTTATTAGTTTCAAG
Source organism: Macrosoma leucophasiata (assembly GCA_036365455.1). Lineage (NCBI taxonomy): Eukaryota > Metazoa > Arthropoda > Insecta > Lepidoptera > Hedylidae > Macrosoma > Macrosoma leucophasiata. The sequence continues at coordinate 9,205,379 of JAWQUS010000010.1, forward strand.
CAGTTGTTTTAGATGTTCAACGTTGTTTTGTTTTTAATTTACTCGACTGTAAGTAATCTTGATATTTCCCTTTTGATGTCAACTTAAGTCCATATTGAACAAATAAGCTTATTGAACGAGTATATTCTGTAACAATTATGTTATTCGAAAATGTATAGAACACAAGTACTGAAATTGTTGAATTGTTACAATCTTATAAAACGTAACTTCACGCCTGTAATCCCCGAAGGGGTAGGCAGAGGTAAATGCATGCATTCAAGCATACATGCAAACACCCACGACTCGCCGGTTACGTTTTGGCCCATGTAACAGGTGGCGAGCCTGTTGACATCTCCGGGCACATTACCAAACTTTTAGGTACTGGGAAATTTCCAGAAAATGGAAAAATCCCAATAGAACCAGAGATAAAAGCTTTTTCACCATTATCTCTGATAACCCCTACCCGGGAATCGAACCCAGGACCTCAGCCTAGTAGTAGTGGCCTGCTACCACTAGGCTACCGAGGCAGTTATCTTATAAAACAATCAATTGAATGAGATACATAAAAATCATTTTATTGAAAAGAATTACTTTGAAGTTGTTTTATATGTAAAGGAATGCTGTAGCATATAGACATTTACACAAAAGTTCAAAACGCAAATACTTTGCCACCGCTGAGACCTAAGTGGTTTTGCCACCGTGGCACACCGGCGGACACTCCGCCTAAATTCCATACAAACGCTTAATTTGGCCTCTATTACACAGACATCAATCAGTGACGTGTATTTGTGCACCTGTATGTGTAGCACGTAGAAAATACCAACCGTCGCCCATAAGAGGGGAGGAGGTTGGGTGAGGCGGGGAAATCGGGATGTCAAAGTGTCCATTCTATACGTAGTATTATTACATATTCTATGACCGTGGTAAACCGAGTTTTTAATAGACATTTATCTAGTCATAATTTGTATGTAATAGTGACCAAACCATAAACCTATTACTTTAACATTTATCGATCTTAATAAAGATGTGCAAAGATAAAAAATCTAGGGTTATGTAATATAATATAGTACTTATATATAGTTTCTCTTAGCTTACTAAACACTTACATCAAATACCTAAATGTTTTATTTTCAGTAATATATCAATAAGTTCCACAAAATGGCGATTCTATTAATAACCGCAGTGATTAATATAATTTAAGTTGGGATTGCCTCGACACATTTTAGGGTTACGTATTACCAAGGGAAAAGAAACTTTAAGTTACTCCTCACAAACTTTTTGTTGTATTATGTTTGTGTAACTTTCAAACTAGATGATGCTCACTAACCCTTTTTACTATATTCATCATACAGACGTCTATAATACAGCAATAATAAGCATTAACTAAGAAGTAATGCAGCCAATCAAAGTCAATACATAATTATACAGGAATTAATCAAAAGGATGGTGTGGATGGTTGCAGAGGCCCAGGAAGACCAAGGCTGACCTACCATGACCAAATAGGTCGAGTTCTGTCTGATGGTGGGGTCAAAAGTCTTAGGAATCGGCGTGCATGTATGAAGAGAATGATGAAGGTAGACGAGGCACGAGAGGTTTGTCAGAACCGGGATGTCTGGCGCTCTACACTCTCTGCCTACCCCGTTAGGGACCTGGCGTGAAGATACATACATACATAATCAAAAGGAAACTGTAGTAAAGGAGCAAAAATAGAGCATAGTATTTTCAAATGTAATTGTTTCTAGATGGATGTGTTCAGCACTACATTCCCCGATAATAAGATACGTAACAAGCGGCCTAATTTTAGGCACGACGCGAAACATTCTACGCCTCAGGAGTAGGTCCTACCTAATATACTTGCCGTTAAATGGTTGTGTTCAGCACTATCGTGTTCCCGTCAGGTGGTAATGTACGGCCCTGTAATTTCCGGCACAGAGGCGTAACACCTTAGGCTTCAGGAGTGGTAACGCATCTGCATTTTGACCTTGGTATTTATGTGGGTGTCTACAGGCTGCAGTCATCACTTAACATCAATGTGAACTGCATGCTTGTTTGCCACTTCTATTACATAAAAAAGACTATATTGATAGTTCTGTTTTATGCATAGTGTACAGGTTGCATAATTCACCTACTAAGAAAATATATACAGAAAGAATACATATAATATGCCAATTTGCTGCTTTTATAACTTAGAAACTGCAGTGAGTAAATACTTATGTCTGCGTGAGTTAGATACTTGCATCATCTGTTTGATGACAATTAAGAAACAAAATGAATGTTCTAAAAGTGTGAACCTAAATGATTCTCACAAACGCTTCGTTAAAAAAAAAACAAGTTTCCAATTTTTTATCTAAAACTCTGTCTAGACTTTGTTGTCATTCACGTAAAGTTTTTTTACTCTAGTTTATGTTGAAAAGCGTTCTAGTGAAATGCTAAGAAATATTTTAGAATTTTAATAAAGATCAGAAGTATTTTCAGTTACATATTTAAAACTAAAATTAGTTAAGCTAAATAAAATAACGGTTCAATTGTTTTAGGAACAAAACATAAAATGATTTGAATTAAAATTGTTATGATATTTCTGTCACAAAGGCTAAAGTTTAGCCTCGGGGGAGATAAGGCAACAACATTTTTAGCTCTCGTTTTGTGTAGATGTCTCAATGCTGCAAAATGCAGACTGCAACTTACCACCAAGGTTTTCCATAACCATAATTTAAAAACAAATAACGAAAAAAATATTGAGCAAGTTTTAAACCTTAAATCTAAGAGACGACGACCCGGTCCAGCGGTGCGAAACCACCGTTCGATTTAAAGGGTCGCGGGTTCGATTCCCGCACCGGGACAAATAATTGTATGGCCTACAGATATTTGTTTCGGGTCTGGGTATTTGTATGTGTTGTATTTGTACCAAGGCATCCACGACACAGGTTTATATAATACCTAATGTGGAGCTGTGAGTGTAAGCGTATTTATGAGACTAATGAGATGAACACTCGAATCGCTTCAACATTTAATAATAGTTGAACCTACCTAGGACAAGAAACATCAAAGTGTCAATTATACAGATGGAGTTGATAAATATTGATTGCAGTGACATTACCCCTTAACGTCTGTAGACCTGTAGACACTTTATATTCTATTCTGAAGTCATGAAATTGCTGACAGTGTCACGAGCCGTTTTAAATTTTTAACTATGAGCACAATATTCACTTTTATTGACCGTGCAGGAAATAGGACCCTAGAGATTATTGTACAGTCAGCGTCCCGTCAAACTATACACTGCGGGGACTACATGTCCTTATTATACGGGCTATAACAGCATTTTTTTTACATGTGTCGGTGACTGTACCTGCAGATTATACATGTTTATTCCATGCTATCAAACTTAAATGGTGCTTCGGTTTTATGTTCCCAAAACTTACCCTGCGTTCGAATTGACCACTTACTTACAGATCATATGGGAAAGACGTTCCGATGTAAATCTTCATTTGAGCTGAGGACACGTAGGTGTCAGAAATGGAAACTGCAGTTAGGCGGAGTATGCACGTGCCGACATTCATTAGCGGACGGACGCGTCTGCAATCGGAATCTAATCTCGCCGTTTTACACCGGAACAATGGTACTTACAGGACCGCGCATTATAAACACTTGATTTGAATGCACCAATAAATGTACACAATCTTTTTTTTTTCTCAAGAAAGAAGTAGATTCTTAAGTACAATACTTAAGGACATATTTCTTTCTTTTAAGTGCAACAAGGTATAGCCTAGAAAGCTATGAAATAATGGGTCAATATTTAATAACTGAGAAAAAAAACATCGTTAATTCATCTACAGCAAACCTGTACGAATCATATTCCAAAACATTTACTCTGCGTTCGAATTGACCTCATAGGTACTTACACATCAGATGGGAAAGACGTTCCGATGCATATCTTAATTTGAGCTCAGGACACGTAGGTGTCAGAAGGCGAAACTGCAGTTAGGCGGGGTATGCACGTGCCGACATTCATTAGCGGACGGACGCGTCTGCAAACGGAATCTAATCTTGCCACTTTATACCGGAACAATGTTACAGGACCGCGTGTTATTGACGCTGGATTTCAATCTGGCGGTAATTTTAAAGTGACATTAAAATAACTGCTGGTAATCCATAGGTAAAGAACTTTTTGTGTTTTTTTTCCGGCCTTAAATATAGTTTCCAAGATAAAGGAAAAGGTCAAATGATGAAGTAGAAATTTACCTAATGGTAAATTTACTTTCTGTAGGTATAATATAATAATTTTTAATTTTAAAATCATAAAAAATATACATATCTGAATAGATTTGAAATAAATAATCAGGTAAACCCAAGGCGGCGACAAAAACATTTCATGTAAGTAAGCACCTACCCAGTGTCAATCTCAAAATTAACACGAATGTAACTAACGGCACCTAGTTAACTCGACTAGACTTTAACTAGACGTTAAACGGTACGTAGTTTTAAATTTTTCCAAAGACTAAACATACATACGTACATATTTACATACATAAATACAAGGCACTATCGGAGAATTGGCCGCTTCACCACATGAGATCCTTATGGTGGAGGTAGTAATAACTATATTCGATTGATTTTAGATAAGCGGCGAGTTCCTTGACTGTACCCACATACCCAAAATATATAATCCTCCTTCTGACGCAGTCAGTTAAAAGAATAAAAGGTGTTCTTTTAATTCGTTTCCCAAAATAGTCCAATATCCATTAACATTGAAAATTACCCTCAACTCAACTCAGGTATGCACAGATACAACATAAATCGACTTACATCCATCTAAAAGTAACATTCCCAAGTGGGAATAATGTCAACAGCTTTACATGGCAAAGCAAAGTCATCTGTCTGAAGGTGCAGTGAATTTTGTCGCTTGACACCTACGCTCCGATGGGCCCGAGAGGCTGTTTCCGATGGAATTACATTCCAATACAGCGTCTACATTCACACGAGGTCAACCGTATGCTTGTATGTTCTGCATCTGTAATACGTATAGTCGACATTGTCGTATATTGTTTCCACTTCTCGTATTGTTTTAAATTCTACTGGTGGTAGAGCTCCAGTGCCGGAGCTCGCGGGCGTAGGCACCATCGCATTACCTAATATACTTGCCGCTAAATGGTAGTGTTTAGCACTATCGTGTTTCGGTCAGGTGGTAATGTACGGCCCTGTAATTTCCGGCACAGAGGCATAACATTTTAGGCCTCAGGAGTGGTAACGCATCTGTACTTTGACCTTAGTCTTTGTGTGGGTGTCTATAGGCTGCAGTCACCACTTAATATCAATGTGAACTGCATGCTTGTTTACCAATGACATTAAAAAAAAAAGTTAAACATAAATAGAATCTCTAAAAATATTTTTAAAGCAACAGAAAACAAATGACTTCTTAATTTCTAGGCTGAATAGACATATTCCGCATCCAAAAAAAGTTATACTCAACTAGGCTGTATGAATGAGTTCTATTACCTTGTGTCTGAACATAAAATTAATGAAACGTTGAAACGTCATTTGAATGGAGGGTATGCGTGGAAAAATAAAATACGCAATTCATCCGTCACTCTTCAATCTTTGTCTAATAAGCACCTATTTTTCGTAACTGAATCAAATTTCTTATTATAATTCTAATTTTAATGTTTCTTCTTTATAAATAAGTATCAATTGATTGTTTTGTGCGAAGTGTTGAAGTGTAAAATGGTGTTTAGCTTACGTGATATGTTGTCTCGATTTCGATACATCCATGATGAACGGAATTGTTTGCATGATAATAAAGATGAGGTGAGTCTTAATAATTATTCACTAAATCAAATAGGGGCAATTTATTGATATGACATTGATTTGTATAAGAGTTGACATTTTGTTGTTAGAATCAACTAAGTAACTTTATTGTACCTTAATACTCGACATGTTTCTTTTTTTTTTGGAATATACGAAAATAAACAAATGCCTGTAAATATATAATTGTTATAATAATAACAATCGTATCGGTGAACGGGCTGACAGCGAAGAGCCTCGACCAACATCTCAAGAGGCTCTCGCTAGGTGGATGGACCAAGGGTTTGATACAGAAAGCAGTACTCCTTGGCACGGCACGCATAGTGAGGAGGTTCCTGTCTCTGTGTCCCTAACCATCGGCAGCTTGGACCCTGCTCCCGCTGTCACACACTATTTTTTAATATTTGATATATATTTGTTTATTTTTATACTTATATATGTAAAAAAATATTTAATAAGTTAAAAAAATAAATAAGTGGAATAATAATAATAAATTCTTTATTGTACACCAATTATTGAAACATTGTTACATATAAAGAAGAGTTAAAATTCACAATTGGCGGTCTTATCGCTAACGCAATAATGTTATGTTAATGATGATTAAAAGTGACTTTAACTGTCTTGGTAGCCTAGTGGTAGCAGGCCACTATTACTACGCTGAGGTCCTGGATTAGATGCCCGGGTAGGGTTTTTTGTTAAAAAGGGGGTTATCATAGATAATGGTGTAAAGTTTTTATCTCTGGTTCTATTCGGAATTTTTCATTTTCTGGAAATTTCCCAGTGCTTTGAAGTTTGGTAATGTGCCCGGAGATGTTAACAGGCTCGCCACCTGTTACATGGGCCAAAACGTAACCGACGAGTCGTGGGTGTTTGCATGTATGCTTGAATGCATGCATTTACCTCTGCCTACCCCTTCGGGGATTACAGGCGTGAAGTTACGTTTAAAAGTGACGTTTTGAAAAATAACTGACCATTTAACGGGTGAGTGGTTAGTCTAGCGGTGTGCGACGACCGCTTGATAAAAGGGTGGCTAGTTCGTTCCACGCATCGTGACTTAATATTTGTATGGCCTATAGATATTTCTCTTGGGTCTGTCTGGATTTTTATGTATGTTATGTGTGTGTTTACAACAGGGCTGTGAGTGTAAGCGTATTTTTTATTTACTTATTTACTTTTGTGAAAAATGCGAAGGCAGCTGTTAGACAAAAAAAATATCTAGCTATTAGCATTAAAACTCATCTATATATAAAATATCTAAACATATATAATCTAGATATATTTAAATAAACAAATTTATATAGATGAGTTTTAATGCAATTTTTTAATTGTAGATTTTATTAATATGTAGATATTTTTTTTTGTCTAACATCTGCCTTCGCATTTTTCACAAAAGTTATGTAGACTTTTTATAAGTATTTTTTTATGTAATGGAGATGGCAAACAAGCAAGCAGTTCACATTGATGTCAAGTGATAACTGCAGCCTAAAGACACCCACACAAAGACCAAGGTCAAAATGCAGATGCGTTACGACTCCTGAGGCTTAAGGTGTTATGCCTCTGGGCCGGAAATTACAAGGCCCTACATTACCACCTGACCGGAACACGATAGTGCTGAACGCTACAATTTAACGACAAGTAGGTAATGCGGTGGTGCGCTCGCCCGCGAGTTCCGTCACTGGAGCTCTACCACTAGTAGGTTTTTCTGTAATCTAATGAAATATTTTAATATAAATTTCTTAAAGTGTTATGTTTATGAGACATTTTTGAAGATGAAGGAGAGGAATGGTACATTTTCGTATAGTTTTTAACCCACAAAGTTAAAACTATTTATTTATTAACAAAAGTTCATTCTTAAATTATAAAAAAATACATAGATATTATAATTATGTAACATCCTTACAATAAAATTGAATATACAATAAAAGCATATCCCATGTTTGAAATTAATTAATTTATTATACACGTCTATAATTCGGTCACCGATTTACCAATAAATATACACATACGAAATTCCTACTCATTAGGCCCAGTAGGAACTATCAGAGAATTATTTGTGACAGACAAGCATATTGATAGACACACGAGTGATCTTATAGCGTTCCTTGTTTCCTTTTGAGATACGAAACCCTGAATTTTTTTGATAACATACATGAAAAAATCTCACAACATACTGTACCCACGTTCACCTCGTAGAATCACTTAGCACCGTCCAAGTCCACATTTCACCGTCTTGTCTACGAAACTTTGGTTAGTTGCATTCGCTGTGTCATGACCCGAACATTAATCAACATATGGTGGGGAACACCTGAGTGGTTACCCACTGTTTCCTAACAATATTAAAGACGCTACCACTTTTGTTCGGTATACACCTGCGTATAGGTACCGTTCTCTCGTTTTACAATGATTTACAACATAAGTTTGAACGTAGTAAAGTCGATTATTTATATATTAATAATTTACAACGTATGCAATTTCTGATGTTTTTGTCATTAAAAGGAGAACGGGGTGATGTTAGATACTTACAGTGCTCAACAATAAATATTGTACATCGAGCCTAGGAAGAAGACTTCGGCTTATTTTGGCTCTGTATAGCGTTATCTCTTTCGCACCGTAAGTATTTGACGTTTGTCGACCATTTTGATCAATTTTTGACCAATTCTTTTTTCTGATCATTGACTGTCAGTGCTTACGTGCGCAGTGTGCAGCAGAGATACCGCTCTACGAAGTCGAAACGAGTTAATCATCTCTTTCGTAGGCTCGATGTGCATTATTAATTGTTGAGTACTGTACATTATTTTATTTTTAAATTTAATTTTGAAGATTTTATGATGTCCATGCCCATTTTTTCTCTTTGTTTCTGAATATATCAATATATAAAGTCATAGTGTAATAGTTCAGGACTATCGTATTTATTAAATGGTAATGACCTCGTTATTGCATCACATAGATTATTCGATTTTTGCGTGGACGTTTATAACTTGCAGTATTGTAGTATTCACTTACCAGCAATAAAAACTTCATGCTTGCGCCTTTCTTAAAAGATAAAAATGACACTTGCATTGTAGCAGCAAATTATAATAAAAAAGGTTCGTATTCTAATATTTACCTACCTTAGACCAAATAATTTTAAAATTAAACTGACTTTAGTATTCCCCAAGCAGGTTCAAGATAGGTTATAAATCACAATTGCCACAAAGTGCAACAAATGTTCACTTGCATTTCCAGAACAAACACAAACAGCGGCGCTGGTAAAAACTGATCGCAAACATAAATCAAATGGCACAGCGGACCCGGAAATTGATACTGCTCTGTCCCTCTCAAATATAACCCGCGCGCTGGAACTCGATGACAATCCATACAAATATGTCGCCGCGGCGTCTCTTATGGCGGCCATTTTAATTAGGGTTTTCATTGTTTTGTCGAAGCATGCGGGCTTACTTCGTAAGTTATTGAAATTATACAGCGAATTAACAAGTTATCTCAAAACTTAACGACTTGCCCGCGATAATGCGATTTAGTGGGCTTAATTTTTTGAAATCTAAGGAACTAATACAAGCTTTTGTTCAGTGCTTTGTGAATAAAATTTAAAAAATCTGCCAAAAGCATTAAATTATAAAAACTTGAAAACAAAAAAAAAAAAAAAACAAAAAAACTGTGGTAGGTAGATTCATAAATGTAGGTAGGTAGATTAATGTACGGCCCTGTAATTTCCGGCACAGAGGCATAACACCTTAGGCCTCAGGAGTGGTAACGCATCTGCATTTTGACCTTGGTCTTTGTGTGGGTGTTTATAGGCTGCAGTTATCACTTAACATCAACGTGAACTGCATGCTTGGTTTCCACTTCCATTACATAGAAAAAAAAATATTATGCCATGGGTGGAATAATTTATTTGTAGTTAAAGCTAATGTTACATGTGGTGTTACATGTGTTTTTACTGATGGTAGAGCTCCAGTGACGGAGCTCGCGGGCGTAGGCACCACCGCATTACCTAATCTACTTGCCGCTAAATGGTAGTGTTCAGCACTATCGTGTTCCGGTCACTTGGTAATGTACGGCCCTGTAATTTCCGGCACCGAGGCATAATACCTTAGACCTCAGGAGTGGCAACGCATCTACATTGAAACCTCCAGTCTCATGTAGATGTTTATATTTAGGGTACGTTATTACTTACTATCAATGTAATTTTATGCTTGTTTGCCACTTCATAATATAAAAAAATGTTTAGCTTATTAAAAGCTACTAAATCTGTAACTAAAAGGAATTTTCTGTTAAAAATACCATACAGAAGTAAATTTTCCGTACATAGTAAAACAGTTAAGCAAACAAGTTTAATTTGAAAACAATAACAGCATTCACCACTCGAACATATTATCCGAAAGGAGTCCACAGCGAGCGCAAACTCGCTCTAATCGCAATTGTTTCAAACCAATTTTAAATTTAAGCTAGTGAAACGGCGGGAGTATTAAACGTTAATGTACCGACAATACGTTGGGACAGGCCAGTAAAAACTTTGCCAACTACCCTCTGCCGGCAAAGTACGTACGACGGTATGCACTCTGACATTGTTCTAAAAAGTAAATTTCAATAACCCACAAAGTTTGACAGTAAGGCGTCCGATGTTGTGGTCGGCACGACTCCAGAACTCCTATATTCATTTTTCAGAACTTTGTAAACAATTATTTTCCCCTTAAATTATATGAAGTGTGTTTTCTATTCGAATAAGTTCAACCCATCGACTATGGAAGAAAGGCTGATTGGTCTGTGGTTCAACCAAACATAACAGATGTTTTTTTTTCTGAATTCTAAATATTTGACGTGCTTTATTCTAACTGTAGCACAATATTTATTTGTATCTTATAATTTATTATTGTAAGTCATATCAAGTTAAAAACACAAGTTTTGTTATTGTTATCAGGTTAATATTAATATTCGTTAATCAAACTGCAAATGAATGTGTACCTCTTTTTTAAACATTCGACATCGAGTTTTGCATTCAGATTGAAGGAGAATTTTGCATAACATATTAGCGGTAATATGTTAATGTTTAACCTTACTTTTTCCCCATTAGACTATTCAATTCCATTAAATTGTATTGGTTCTTACACGAATAGAAACAATTTTTCACACTTCTAATGTTAAAAAACACAGAAAGCTTTTTTTCGCACAATAACTGAAATTATTATATTGTTATATAACACAACATAATGTTGTCTTTTAAGTTTTTTACTCAGGGTTGTTACCAGAGAGCCTAGAACATTTGAAACGTTTAATAAAGAATATCAAACAAAATGACACAATAATATCTAAAATAATTTACATAAACATTAATTTAGTTTAGACAGAGAATATAATAGGTTGGGGAAAAAGTCTTTTCGCATTATAGTATGTATGAACTTGTAATAAAATCTCTTTGGCTGTAGTATTTGTATCTGGCTTGTTTTGGTATCATTGAAAGTTAAAATTTCAAAGAACTTAATTCCAAATTCAAATTAGGCAAATGTGTGATTTTCATTTGTTTTTCGTACTGTCAAGATGAGTGAATCTAATGAAGAAATTCGATACATTTAAAAATTTTACTACAAAAAAGGTAAAAATGCAAAGCAAGCCGCGAAAAAAAATTGCGATGTTTATGGACCTAGTGCAGTGTCTGTGAGAGTAGCTCAAATTTGGTTTAAGCGTTTTCAATCCGGAAATTTTGATGTCAAAGATGCACCTCGCTCTGGTCGCCCATTACGGATAAAATGGATGCCATTTTTGAAAAAGTGGAGCCAGATCGACATATCAGTAGTTACGACGTAGCTGAAGAACTGAGAATTGATCACAAAACAGTTTTGACGCATTTGAAAAAAGCTGGGTACAAAAAAAAAGCTCGATATTTGGGTACCTCACGAGCTCACTGAAAGAAACCTAATGAACCGTGTACTCATTTGTGATTCTTTATTACGACGTAATGAAACCGAATCATTTTTGAAGAAGCTGATAACTGGTGATAAAAAGTGGATCACGTACGACAAGAACGTGCGAAAAAGGTCGTGGTCAAAGGCCGGTCAGGCTTCACAGACTGTGGCGAAACCCGGGTTAACTCGTAATAAGGTGATGTTGTGTGTGTGGTGGGATTGGAAGGGCATTACTCATTATGAGCTATTACCACCAGGCAGGACTATCGATTCTGAACTCTACTGCGAACAACTGATGAAATTAAAGCAAGAAGTTGAAAGAAAGCGGCCGGAATTGATCAACAGAAGGGGTGTGGTGTTTCATCATGATAACGCTAGACCTCACACATCTATAGCCACTCAGCAAAAATTAAGAGAGTTTGGCTGGGAGGTGTTAATGCATCCGCCGTATAGTCCTGACCTTGCACCTTCAGATTTCTACCTGTTTCGGTCTCTTCAGAATTCTTTATGCAATGTTAGGTTAACATCACGAGAGGACTGCCAAATCCACTTGTCGCGGTATTTTGATGAGAAGTCCCAAAATTTTTATAGCAATGGGATCATGTCCCTACCTACAAGATGGCAAAAGTTTATCGAACAAAATGGTACATACATACTTTAGTTAAATTTAAATAAACTATATTAATAAATGTTTTGAATTATTTTAAAAAATGCGAATAAACTTTTTCCCCAACTAATATAATAATACTACGTATAGAATGGACACTTCGACGTCCCGCCCGATTTCCCCGCCTCACCCAACCTTCTCCACTCTTATGGGAGACGGTTGGTATTTTCTACGTGGACCAAAGGAATTTTGGCGGAGTGTCCGCGGTGTGCTTTAGATGGAACATTTTATTTGTAAATGTTATTTAGCTATAAGGTATATAAAGGACCTGTATTTTAAAATTTACTGAATAAACAAACATTCTTAAATGACGTTGTAAAAAATTTTGTTATAATATCAGCTAGTTGCGAAACTTAACCTAAAAGTTTAACTTGGGAACGTAACCGTAACATACAATAGTACAGGGTCGCTACGATCTACGAACGTAGTACCTACGCACAGGTCACACAGGTAGTACACAAATCAAATGTAACCTGTAATAGCTGAGCGTTGCATTCCACATATTCAGTAGTTACGGGTGCAATAATTGGTATTCAGTGCACTGGACGCGCCTACGACGGAAATTAAAAATGATTGTACTGCCCCCCAACTCCATACTCGCGGATCTAGTGTAGCCCCGATTCCACTTTTTTTACCCTACCTGAACTGTGTTTTTGTGAAACATCTATATTGGCTATGCATTTAGTCGATAAATATTCAGTCGCTACAGATTTACATGTAGAATAGTTTGTTTGAGATTTTAACATAGTTTCAATCAACAAAAAAGGTTAATGCATTTTGCGAATACAAAAATATCCTAAAATAAACATTAAGTATAAAAATAATAAACACACGACAAAGTAAAAGGTCAAATTACCAATTGGCCCATCAATTATGAAATTAAGCGTCAAAATTAACAGAAATCACTCCCATTATCGCAATGTTAATATTTACTCCCACCGAAAGTTCAAACACGCGAATTGCACACTTCCACCAATTAATGTTTCGTTTAAAAACGAACAACAAAGGGCGAGCTGTCATCGTTCGGTGCCCGTAAATGTTTACTCGACACATCGGTGGATGTGCGCATCAATTAAAAATATATTACTTGCCGTCCTCAGTTCCGCTCGTTTGTACAGCTTCGCTTCGCTCATTTTTACTGCATTTAAAGGGTGGATTCATCAAGTTACTCGTAAAATGGGTAAGTTTTACTGCATTTCAGTAAAACTTGAAAAAAATTTTCCAGCCAAAAGACGTCCACTGCTGGACAAAGCCTACCCCAAAAACGGCCAAAACCGTGTTCTGTGTTATAAGGTGAGCATATACCATAATCGCCACGCTTGGCCGGTGGATTGGCGGTAGTTTTCGTATTCTGATGCCCGTCCCACGTTTTAATATTTATTACCCATAATGCAATGTTAACTGCCATTGTTCGGTTGGACTTTGTATTTTAAAGTATTTAATTAAAATAATAACTGTTTTTTTTTTTGTAATTAAAATAAGAAACGACTTATCAAAAAGATCAGACCAACTGTAATTAGGTATTAAGAAAAATCATCGAAAACACAAACTAATTTTTTCAAAGACAAAATAAGTTAAACTAAAAATTAAAACATTTTGGGATAATTTTTGGAGAACAGGTAATACAAGTAAATTATTTGAAATTAGAAATTCTGTATTTGATAAAAGTCCTCTTTTATTTAAGACTAGGAAAGACCAAGGAGTAATTACTAGATTGCGTATCGGACATACAAATATGACACATATTCACCAGATAACGAAACAAGATAAAAACAAATGCAAATGTGGACTCGAATTGACTGTTTTACATCTATTAGTAGATTGCACAGCTTTCAGTAATGAAAAACAGAAATGTAAATTACCTAACAGTATAAAGGAATGTTTAAATGAAGATGGATGTACAAGAACTTTAAGTTTTTTTAAATTGATTAATATGTACAAATTAATTTAAGAAATTATAGTTTTTGCCGTGGTCGCTAATGACCTTAGATGTTAAAAAGCGACCTTAAATAAATAAAAAAAAATAAAAAAAAAAAATAAGTTACTCAGATATTAGTAACAATCCAAATATGATATCAAAGATATTCAAATTTATCAAGTTATCAGTGATGTACCTAAATATAAATAACCAAGAATGTTAAGTGACAAACAAGTTCACATTGATGGTAGTGGTAATGTAACCGTTAAACATCTACTTAAAAACCAAAGATTTTAATGTGTTTTGTAATTCCTGAATTGAATTGACCTAAGCTTTTATACCTCAGCGTAATAAAAAACGGGGCCGTACACTATAGCTGATCAGTACAACATAGCAAGTATATTAGATAACTAATGCGTCACCGTCAATAGGTTCTTAATTTACTCATAATAAAATGATTCATGTTCTTAAACAATTTCTATATTATTATTCTCATTTACTCGTAGATGTGATGATTTTTACTGGTGGTAGAGCTCCAGTGACGGAGCTCGCGGGCGTAGTCACCACCGCATTACCTAATATACTTGCCGCTAAATGGTAGTGTTCAGCACTATCGTGTTCCGGTACAGCCCTGTAATTTCCGGCACAGAGGCATAACACCTTAGGCCTCAGGAGTGGCAACGCATCTGCATTTTGACCTCTGGTCATTATGTAAGTGTCTATAGGCTGCAGTCATCATTTAACATCAATGTGAACTGCATGCTTGTTTGCCACTTTTATTACATAAAAAAGTGATGTAATGACAAAAAAAGTTCTTTATAATTTTTATAACATAACATGCAACGAACGTAGTGACATGAAATGTGTCTCGGATTAAAATAAAATAGATTAAGTTACTCTGGGCGTGACACGGCCATTTCATGCCGTAATTTGGAATCACGTCTGTAATACACGGTTTTTTCATGAAACATTCATATTTGCTCAACTTTTATCCTAACCATTTAACTTTCGCTAGGTGCATTCGTTGCCATATTTGCATATGAATTTACCGATTCGTGTGACATATTTTCAACTGTTTTACACATTTATTTGCTTGTCGGTTAACTACCGATATTCTATCAGTGAAATCGGTAGGTACGATCCTTTGACTATTGAAAATATGAAAGGACCATTTTTCATGAAATTACGAGTAGATTCTATTGAATAGCAATTTAGATTGACGAGATCGTTTTTGTCGGGCAAGCATTTTTGTAATATTATGTCTTTGATCTTTTTAGTCTTACGTAGGAAGTTTTCTATAAAAAATATTAGTTTGATCACCTAAACCTCTTTCATTTCATCGTAATCGGTTTACCTGTTTTGTTGGTGGGTGAGTTCGAAGGCACCAAGAGTAACCTTATTTTTATTTACTACTAGCTTTTGCCCGCGACTTCGTTCGCGTGGACTTCAGGTTCGTCCCGTCTAGTCTAGTAATAAGTAAGAAATACGGTAACTAAGCACTGCAGAGCCCTAATTTGTACGTGTAACTCCTAACCAAAAAGAAACCTGGCATTAACTAACCTTAGGCCTATATTACTTAAAGTAGGCGACCATACGTTTTTATCAAATCGCTAGTGCCTTGAAAATTCGCAAAACGGACACAACCGTCAACGACGTCTGCCCTCACGCGTCTGCCCGCGTTCGGGTCGCGCACTCAGCGATGAGCCACTTCTTCCCCACCGCACCTACCCCGCTCCCCCCACGCCCCGTTCGCCTGGCGCCGCTGCCGGTATTTATCACCGAAACGGTATTTATCGCCGAAATTGCTATGACTCTGCATTTTAAATCTGTGATATCTTCGAAAATATTTATTTAATTTACATGCTGTAAAAAGCCATATTGATCTTTATTAAATGCACAATTTATTTAAGATACTTAATTGGATAAGGATTAATACTGTATTGCTTAAATATTCGCTTCGTAAATAAGCCATTATTTCTCGTACAAAGTAAAGGATAAAAAATGGTTATTGTGGGTTATTCCTAAGAGATAAACATATACCATCACGGACTTTTTTGTAGACCTTTTTAAGTTGTACAATACTGTAGTAAATTGTTTTGATCTATCTTGTAGGATTCAGTCAGCGTTTGCAATGTAAGCGCAAAAAATGTGTTTTTTCTACGACCTCACATTAAAAACCTCAAAAATTGTAGCCTATGTGTTATTCTGATGTATAAGCTATAGCCTATGTGTTATTCTGATGTATAAGCTATATTGTGGTAAAGTTTCATTCAATTCCATTCAGTAGTTTTTACGTGAAAGAGTAACAAACATCCATACATCCATACTTACAAACTTTCGCCTTTATAATAGTAGTAGGAAGTAGGATTGATATTGAATTGAATTTGACGACCCGGTTCCAGCAGGGTGAGACGACCTATTGATTCGAAGAGTCGCGGGTTCGATCACCGCATCGCCGGTGCGGGATCGTACCCGCAACTCTTTCAAATGTTTGTATGGCCTATATTTGTTTCGGGTCTGTATGGTTGTGTTTGTGTTATGTGTGTACAATGGCACCCACGATACCGGTTTATACCTTATATGGGGCTGTGAGTGTAAGCGTATGTTAAAAAATAGGGTTCCGACTTTTAAGTCTGTAGTATTAGATGACTATGACATTTTAGGCCACGTTTAATTTGCTGAAGTTGACTTCAGAAGGTTTCCTACCTACCTCTATTTTGAATATCGTCCATAATGAAATGGAGCGGGTAGCCACCTCCAGAAGATGGCCTAAATTGATCTTATTTAAACTATTTATAATAATATATCGTTTAACATTATGTAAATCTTTAATTTTTCAAAAACTTTCATACCATTCGTGGTTGAAGTTGGGATAAACCAACGAAACGTACCCTATTTTTAAAAGTATATCTTATGTTTCACTGTCCAAGTTCCGGCTCAATTTCTAGATATCAGTGATGCTAAGATGATTTTGGTAATTCGCTGTTAGATCTTTATTTAGTCATAAATGGTAAGAATATGGTAAGTATAATAATCTGATTTTATTCTATAGTAGAGAGTTGAACAGAATATCTTAACAGCTATTCCTAGAAATTCTAATTTTAATATTCATGTGTATTTCTAGGGATGCAGCCGCTATGCAGTGGATTGTGCTTCCTTGATGTTTAATTATCCGCGTATTAATTCAACCGTTATCTGAGCATTACACAATAGTGAATTGTATTAGGTACCAAATAACTTGTAATAGTCCTTATTAAATGTAATTTAGAACGGGAGATATGTCTTATACTGCATTTGAATACCAATATACGAGTGTATTTAATCATAAATATTAATAAAAAAACGTTTGTTAAGTACTGTTTGACTGACTGACAACGGTCCGACAAAGATAATGTCTTAGAAAACTGAAATGTTGTATGTTCCTTGGTTTCTTCGAGAGTGCATGGGATCAAGGATTTCCCAAAATTCTTACGAGAATGGGATGCGCGTACAAAGTCGCGAGCTAAAGCTAGTTTTATATAAACTTTTCCTTTTTTTCATATCAACTTCTCATTTAAACTAGGTACTCGTAACGGAATCATAAATATTGAGTTTATTTATTTAATTAGCTGTGCCCGCGACTTCGTCTACGTAAGAAAAAACATGATTGTTCAGTATCTACGCGGACGAAGTCGTGGCCGCAGCTAGTATAAAAGTAGCGTAAGATACTCCTTATTACATCAGCTAACTGCCAGTGAAAGTCCCGTCAAAATCGGAGACACTCAAATTCTGTGTATTTGTATGTAGTTACGTATGTATGTATGGTTGTACGGAGATAAAAGTAGCCCAAGTTACTCCTTATCACATCAGCTATCTGCCAGTGAAAGTCCCGTCAAAATCGGAGACACTCAAATTCTGTTTATTTGTATGTATGGTTGTATGGAGATAAAAGTAGCCTAACGGCCAAATACTCAAACGTCACTTAAATATCTAAGTGGGACTTAAAAGTCTTTTGTCTTTATAAAACACGTTCAAACGATAGAGATAGCGCACATTTGAGCGTTGCTTAAAATTGAGTGACGTTTGAGTATTCGGCCATAAGTTACTTCTCATCACATCAGCTACCTGCCAGTGAAAGACCCGTCAAAGTCGGATACACTCCAATTCTACTTATTTGTATGTAGGTATGTATGTGTGTATGGATGTATGGAGATGAAAGAAGCCTAAGTTACTCCTTACCACATCAGCTATCTGCCAGTGAAAGTTCCGTCAAAATCGGTCAAGCCGTTCCTAAGATTAGCCCCGCCAAACAGACAGACTGACAGACAGACAGACAAAAATTGAAAAAAATGTTGTTTTGGTATATGTACCGTGTATGGGTACATACATATGCGTTTAGTAAAAAGCGGTTATTTTAATATTACCTACAAACAGACACTCCAATTTTATTTATTTGTACGTATATAGATTTATTATGGAGGCTACAATACAACATACGACCTAAAAATTCTGTAAAAATTTTAAGCGTCTACATTATAGCGGTAAAACCGAAACACATAATTTGTAAAAATATTACCTATCTAGCTATCACTATTTATGAGATATAGCCTGGTGACAGACAGACGGACGGACGGACAGACAGACAGACAGCGGAGGATTAGTTATCCGTAAGGTCCGTTTTTACCTATAAGGTACGACACTCCCTAAAAGATAGAAGATACAGAATAGCTTAAAAATATTCGATACAATTATTTAAATTGACATAACTTTTTTATTTCTGAACCGATTCACATGAAACAAACATTAAATGTTAAGTGAAACTTCCCACAATATTTGTGAAAACCGCAAATCGAATAAGCCGTTTCCGATATTAGCGTGCACAAACACACAGACAATCAGACATTTTTTCGGGATAAAAAGTACCCAGTGTTGTGCGCCAAAGGTTAAAATATAATCATACTAAGTTTAATTGTAATCGGACCTGTAGTTTTTATGTGATGCTTGAACAAACAGACAGACAGACAGACGAAAAAATTTCTAATCACATATTTGTGTTCGGTATCGATCTAATAACATCCCCTGATATTTATTTTTTCAATAATTTTAATGTACAGAATTTACACTTCTACAGATTTATTATAAGTATAGATTTTGAATTTCGTACTTAATGAAATGGAACGGGTACTCATCTTCAGAAGATGGCCTAAATTGGTCTTATTTAACCTATCCATAATAATAATGTATTGTTTAACATTATGTAAATCTTAAATTTTTCAAAAACTTTCATATCATATATGTCTTACAGTAAAACTATGTGACGTGGTTGAAGTAAGGATAAACCAACGAAACGTGGCCTAGTTTTAAAAGTGTACATCTTATTTTTCATTGTCTAAGTTCCCGCTCAATTTATAGATCTCTTTATTTATTTATCCGCCGATTTGATGTGAAATAGTGTACCGATAGAAATGAATAAATTCAAACATTCTTAACAGAAAACGTATAATAATAGGCATGCGAAGATTTATCTCCCGACGGCCGCCCCGCTTGTTTACACGAATTTCACGAAGCGCGGAAGGCTGCATATTTTAAACCTACCTACCGCTCGCCGGCCCGATATGTTTATCTTGGTCTCATCTCGATATATTTATTGGGGAAAGCCACGATCGGATCTTTCCTTATTGGTTTCAACGGAGAACGTAATCGGTTTACCTGTTTATTGTTATTGAATTTTAATGTAAATTTTCTTACATTCGCGAAAAGTATCTCTGAAATGGAATACCTTAAATGAACATTATAATCGACACAACGCGTCCTCTCGATTATAATGCTCAATTTTGTAATAATGTGTCCCCGCCTGAAACGTGAATTTTTTCTCATTAAAGAAGTAATTTCGCGTGAAATTAATAAAACTATGGGATTGTATACATGTACACGGTGTTCTGATGTTGGCTTTCCATCAACATGGTAATCGTGTAAAAATATTGGTTGAAACGCGACTGGGGCGCACCTGCGTTGAATTAAATAAAAATAACCCACAAAATGAGCGCAATGGGTAATTTCTGTTGAATGTTTATAAAGGGAATGTTTCAGTAGTCAGACATATACAGTATGTAAAACAGCTTTTGGAGCGTAAAAATGTTATAATTTAAACACGGACTGTAGAAATGGAATTTACCAATTTCGAGTGTTACTTGCCTACTTTATAAAGCCAATGTTCTAATTCGAAACCTAAATATCACATTCTTTTTTGTAATCTGGATAGTAAACAATCAAAACTGTACACTTAATCAATTGTTGCTTAGACATTACTTGAAGCACACCTTCGTTCGTGTAATGACCTATGAAACCGTTGTTTACGAGTAGTTTTTGGTCTCCCCTATACGGTATTACATGCTAAGCAACACTCGTAAAATTTCAGTGACATGTTTTACACCGTCCGTAAATACGAGTGGCATTTTATTGGAGGAAAGTTGGTTGACGTATAGGTAATCTATTCAGCGACCGAACTGGGACCAGTTTAATGAAGTCCAATAAAATCTTTTTCGCTCGAATGTGTTTCACCTATGTTTTGGACAACGTAGGAATACTGATCATGGGGCAGTATGGTTTAACGGTCGTATTTTTACTTAGATTTACTACCATTATTTTAATGACTAAACTAGTAATAAATAAGGATTCTCTGAATAGGTATTTTGTTAATTATTTAGCAAAATATTCCTCCGAAATTACCAGTGTACCTTGTCCGAATCAGATTTTGGAGATAAACCCGGAAAGATAAATATAAAAAAATCAACAAATAAAAATTAGTATTTGGGAAAAATCTCGCAATCATAAAACACAGCGTAAAGATACTAATAACTGTATAAATATATCATATGACATAGAATTTTATAGTTGCTGCAACATTTGTAAAATTTTGAAATTATATTAATTACTTAGAAACTGCCTCGGTAGCCTAGTGGTAGCAGGCCACTACTACTACGCTGAGGTCCTCGGTTCGATTTCCAGGTAAGGGGTTATCAGAGATAATGGTGTAAAGTCCTTTATCTCTGGTTCTATTAATTTTTTACCATTTTCTGGAAATTTCGCAGTACCTTGAGTGGATTTGGCAGTCCTCTCGTGATGTTAACCTAACATTGCATAGAGAATTCTGAAGAGACCGAAACAGGTATAAATCTGAAGGTGCAAGGTCAGGACTATACGGCGGATGCATTAACACCTCCCAGCCAAACTCTCTTAATTTTTGCTGAGTGGCTATAGATGTGTGAGGTCTAACGTTATCATGATGAAACACCACACTCCTTCTGTTGATCAATTCCGGCCGCTTTCTCTCAACTTCTTGCTTTAATCTCATCAGTTGTTCGCAGTAGAGTTCAGAATCGATAGTCCTGCCTGGTGGTAATAGCTCATAATGAATAATGCCCTTCCAATCCCACCACACACACAATCACCTTATTGCGAGTTAACCCGGGTTTCGCCACAGTCTGTGAAGCCTGACCGGCCTTTGACCACGACCTTTTTCGCACATTCTTGTCGTACGTGATCCTCTTTTCATCACTAGTTATCAGCTTCTTCAAAAATGATTCGGTTTCATTACGTCGTAATAAAGAATCACAAATGAGTACACTTTTTCAAAAATGGCATCCATTTTATCCGTAATAGGGCGACCAGAGCGAGGTGCATCTTTGACATCAAAATTTCCGGATTGAAAACGCTTAAACCAAATTTGTGCTACTCTCACAGACACTGCACTAGGTCCATAAACATCGCAAATTTTTTTCGCGGCTTGCGTTGCATTTTTACCTTTTTTGTAGTAAAATTTTAAAATGTATCGAAATTCTTCTTAGATTCACTCATCTTGACAGTACGAAAAACAAATGAAAATCACACATTTGCCTAATTTTAATTTGGAATGATGTTCTTTAAAATTTTAAATTTCAATGATACCAAAACCAGCCAGATACAAATACTACAGCCAAAGAGATTTTATTACAAGTTCATACATACTATAATGCGAAAAGACTTTTTCCCCAACCTATTATGTTGTAAAAAAAACTATTTATATGCTGTAATGAAGTTATTTTCCACTTTTTCAGTTATCAATTTTTGATGCGGACTGTAATGTAATTTGTGTCGGATATTGTAGCGCGGCAAATTGACAGGATCTGTAATACATTTTAATATTAACTGAACCATCACTGAAGCTGGCATAAATAAACGGGGATCAACATTATACGAGATATTTAAGATTTTTCATAAATTCTATGTTTACTCACTAACACCTGTGGAATCTTATTATAAAGGTTAAATTAAATTTGTCTTTCGGACAGACTTGAGCCTATCAACTCCAGGTGACTGTTCCGTTTTACTAAGTTCTTGAAAACATTTCATGATATGCCGATTGCTTGGAGTTATTCTTATTTTGGCGTTTTGGATAAAATAATGCTTGTGAATTTGTAAAAATTGCAACAGACTGAAGTTAGTTGTTAAACAGATAAAAGCAACAAACAGTCTGAAGTAAGTTGCTTTACTTTTTATTAATTTAATCGTATACATACATAGTGTTATATACCTCTTTATTAATAATTTGTCAGTATAAATATTTATTTTGAATATTAATGGTAAAAGTATTCATAATTTTATGTTAATTGTCGGTATGTATAATTTATTTACATTGTAAATTATAAATTACTAGCTGTTGTCCGCGTGGTTGTCGAAAAGTAGCCTATGTTCTTTCTCAAAGTCAGCTTTATCTCTGTACCAAATTTCATTCAAATCGGTTCAGTCGTTTGGACGTGAAAAGGTAACAGACAGACAGAGTTACTTTCGCATTTATAATATTAGTAGGGATTACATTATTGTCTAATATACCTTTTTTTGTCGTTTTGTTTTTTTATTTCTGGTGTATAATTGGATTGTTACGCTAACGACTTCTAACGTGTGTACCTACATAAGTACACACACTGTGTATTTTTTTTCATTTATTTCCTGTCACAAATCCGGTCTCAATCTGGAACTCAGTTATATTACAATACTTCAATGTTCAGTCAAAGGCACGGCAAATGCGCGACACGGTTGTGTCAAGGGTACAACGAGCATCGGGCTTACGCGATTTGGACGGGGTAATGAAGTACAATCGTGGAAATGACGCGAGTCATTTGCACACAAAGGTTGCTAATTGTTCGCTACGTTTGCTCTATTTAAGGTTATAGGTAAACGAAATGTGAATTTGAAACGCACATTTTAATCATGATTCCTAATCAAAAGTCACTGAGGCTGTCATTAACAAACAACAATATGTGCAAAATATATGATTTTTCTTCTTATACTCGCGTTGTTTTCATGCATCGAATTGCAAGCGTATTTTAAAGTAAAAAGAATAAAGAAAGGTAAAAAAATGTCACTAAGCACTGCTTGAACGACCTTCAAACGAATATTCTTGTTGTTTTTACCGACTGAGTGTCGGAGATAGTTTCGCTCAATACTAATATTTTAAGTCCGGCCTCAATCTGGCACTCACTTGATACTTCAATATTCAGTCAAAGCCTCGGCAAATACGCGACATAGTTTTGTCAAGGGTACTACGAGCATCGATCTCAAGCAATTTGGACGAAGTACAGTCATGAAATTGATGCTAATTATTTACTACATTAGCTACATTAGGTCTTTATATCAGTTTAAGGTTCTGATCACACAAGTATAAAAATGAACTTGCAGTTCAAATTCAAATCTACTTCCTACTTAGAGATTATTATTCCCGTTCCCGTTATTTCAGACACAGAGGCATGAACCTCAGAAATCGTTTCTTCTGCGGATGCGTCCATTTACATGGTCTAACTGGTGGTACCACTCCAGTGTCTGGAGCTAGTGAGATGGCGCGAAATATATCTGTATACAGGATCTATCTGCAATAAACATTCATGTGAACGGCATGTTTACCACGCGGCCATCATCATTAAAAATCATCGAAATCTCTATTGTATGTGTAGATGGGCTACAATATTCACTCATTATACGCTTGTTTGCCACTTTCAAAACAAAAAACTTTCGTGCTTCGGCAATTTTTTCTTGTTTTTTTAATCGCGAAACCTTCATTAACAAGCAAGAGTTCGGAACTGCGCCCTATAAATTTCAATAGGCTCGCCACCTATTACACGGGGTTTAGTTCCTTTGAAGGAACTACTGAGAACAATGCAAACAAATTAACACGTCGGAGAGTTCTCGGTTGAGTGAACAGTAAAAACTCTTAGCTTCTGGTGCCAATAATAGTTTCCAATTAGACTTGGTACACTGCATCCAAATGCCTAAAAAGCTCAGGTGTTGAAGTAAAATGGGACTAAAAAGTTTATTATTAAATTATTTATTTGGCCTATGATAAGCTAATCGAATCGACATATTATTATGACAGTTATCATTGTTTTTCGCAATAACACATGCAAGTGGATTTATAGCTTATAAAGGAAAATGGAAAGGAAACATTTGGCTGGGGATCATAGAATACAATTTTCTAATAATTATTAAAACATGAATCACGTCTCACACACAAATATGAATGATAATACGCGTACCGGAGTATTTTTAGTCAGTGTTGAAATGTAAATTCTTCGGTATGTACTTATATGTAAGAAGCGAATTGAATAAAGGCATTATAATATTGCACAGTTTTGCTTCATTTTATCAAAAGTTTAATTACAAATACCTAAAATTTCACAACATCTCACTTATGGAGCGCATTTCTCAGCTTCTAGACAATTTGACCGATTAATAAAACGGTAACTCATTAAACAAACCTAAGGAATCATATTTATTCAAGTTTTCATAGACCTAAGCCGCAGAAGTTCAAATAAAATTTGAACGTTAAAATATTTACTACTGGTGATAGAGCTCTAGTGACGGAGCTTGTTTGCCACTTCCGTACCATAAAAATAAAAAAAAATATGTTGGGCATTAGTAACCTAACCTAATAATCCTCGTACGCCTTCCGAGATAACTCTATCGATAAAAACATACGGTAGTTACGTTACCACTGGCATCTATGACGATTTATTGCAATGGGAATGGTTCTTTCGGGACCCGCTACGGCCGCTCGGGTGTTTTACACAAATATAATTTCCTAAGAACCGCACTTTCGCATTATGTTGTATTGAACCACTCTTATTAGATGGATGGGTGATTGGGACCGTAATATATCCTTGCTTTCAACATTTCACGGTAAGATATATAATGCATTTTGAAAAGTATTCGTTTTCATTTATTTCTTAGTTTGAGTAACAACTAAATAAATGGCTCCTTAATACATCACAGGGGTAAAAAATTGAGGCATCAGGGGTGGCCACGCATTTGCATTTTAGTCACCATAGTGAACTGCGTGCTTGTTTGCTACCAGCGTAAAATTTTGCGATTAGAGAGAGATAAATATACATGACACTATTCTATTAATTCTCGAATCGATAATAGCACAATAGGAACTCTACTATATTTTTATTGATGGTATGTTTGTTTTGTTTGTTGCATCGTGTTGAGTGTGTTTTTGGATGAATGGAAATAATTGTTTTTAATTTTCTGATGCAATAATTGCACGTTGATAAATAATAATAATATGTGTATACTATTTATTAAAATATACAAAACTACATCCTTCATTATTATCAAAATATGATTGATATTTTAGTTTGATAAACAAAACCTAACAATCGCTATCCGCATAATTTACATTATTCTATAATTTGGTTATTTACATCACGTATGGTATATTAATATGCGTACAGCCGTTTCAACTCGATAATACAACTTGTAATATACGACAATAATAGCGTTAGATATTCTCTAACACCGGTGCTGGTCGAGCGACCGCGATATCCGTTGTCAGCATCAGGTGGCGACTTAACATGAATTTACACTATTATGATGCTGCATGTCCTATATCTATTTAAATAAAAATCAATTGTTGCATTTACGAAGGACCGTCATAGGAGAACGGATCGATCTTTCTTATTTCGATACATTGCACAACTGCGGTGGCATTTCTAGATGCCAGAGATGGATTTACTAACAATTCAAAAACGTGCCATTCGAATCGTCAACGACCCAGGAATCACAGATCGACTCGAAGATCTGAGTCTGCGCAGAGACAACGGATGTCTGTACATCTTGTACCGTTCTTATAATGGTGAGTACTTTGATGAACTGTTCCATCTGGTGCCATTGTCTCCATTCCTAAATCGTACCACTTACACATATTGGGCACTTGGAAGTGCTCAACAGCCCGATTCGCGCGTTCATTCCTGCCTAGAACGTGCAAATTGTGGACCGAACTTCCCTCTAAGTTCTTCCCCCGGCGCTACAATGTGGGGTTCTTCAAAACTGGCGTCAAAAGAGTCCTTCAGGGCTGGCAGCGCGTTAGCAACTCCCCTGATGTTGCGAAAGTTCATAGGCGACGGTATTCACTTCCCATCAGGTGTATGACATTAAAAAAAATAGGTTACTATTGTAACATTATCTTCTACATTATGTAGCATACGAAAACAATAGCGTTAGGCAATCTCCAACACCAAAGCTAGCCGGGTGACAGCAATATTCGTTGTCAACTTCAAGTGTTTGCCGCCAATAATCGATTTAGTTAATACGATGTAAAGATCTGAAAATTGTTCCTACCTCCTTGATACATGGTACAACATTACAAAATAATAACGCCTGGTAATATCTAACACACACCATCGGTAAACGGGGTATTGAGATATCCCTTGTCAACCTCAAGTGCCGACTTAAAATCTACATATTAACATGACTATGCTGCTGTGTGTTTGTGCCATGCCATTTATTTGAATTAAAATCAGATGGCGATCGTCCCTTGAGAACGGTACGGCACAATTGTGTTTTTTACACTGCACTAGTGCGGAGAGACATTTCTAGGAGTCGGATTTATTGTCGGATTTCGATGACATATTAATATCTGATGAAAATCTCAATTATAAAATCCGTCAATTCGATTAATAGTTCTGGAGTGCCGAGTAAGAAGACCTTCCTTTTATTTTTCGTTCAGTGCACATTCATCCCTTATTCTTCTTATAATACGGCGTTTATAAAATAACTTAATCATGAGAATGGCTGGACTGAATCCGAATTTTTTGCTGTGTGAAAAATCAACTAGGAATTGAGGTGATATATTTGAATGAAAATCTCAATTATGCAATTCAACAATCCGATTAGTCTGTGAATCCGAAAAAGAACGAATTTTTATTTAGTTTTTGTTTCGTGGACATTCATGTTTTCTTTAGAAAATCGCATTGGCAGAATGCCTAGTCTCTATTTATTTCAATAAATAAGTTCGTTATTTGTATCATACCATAATTATTATGTGATTACCTTCACCAACATAAATCACATGTAATATGGAGCGTACGTATTCGATAATTCTACACATGTAACACACGATAATAGTGGCACTAGATACTCTAACACCGGAGCTGGGTGGCGACCGCGATACCCGCTGTCAACATCAGGTGGCGACTCAACGTGTGTACTAACACGACTGTATCCCAGCGTATATGTTAATGCTTGATTTAACCCTTAAATTAAATTGTAATCGTGATAAATTTATTTACAAGGGATTAACGATAACGATCATGAAATAATCGAACTCGTTAAAAAGAATTGAAATCTCATCTAGTTTTCTGATTGTCATTGAAATTTGCTGTCTACCTTATTTTTTCTTTCATCACGTCAATTTACCGTCATATTGGTAAAAATGATATTAAATGTCCCTTTAGACAGACTAACAATTATTGAAGTAATTATTAATGTGTTAGTAAAAAACAGGTCATCGGACAAATTATTGTGATATTGTGTTGTGTTTATAAGACATCTGTTTATGATTTTTTTTTTCCTTTTTACAGGTAAGAATCTGCAGTCGAAATTGTTTGTGTCTCTGTCTGTCCAAGTGGTAAGTCTAATCTTTAACTTCGCACACAATGAATACACACATGTGGAACACTTTAAATACACTACAAAAATAAATTCATAATTAGTAAATGCAAAAATTAAGACCCTCTCTAGCACTGTAACGCCTAGATTTTAGAGATTAGCGTTAAAAAAAAACCTCTTCAGCTTTATAAAATTAGTTCAGGTAGTGAACGTGCTCTGTACGATCAGAACTATCAAAAAGTAATCCAAGTTCACCAATACGCAGTAGATATGTATAATACATTCAATGATATTGCTGTTGCGATGTTCCTATTTCGTGTATTCTATCTTACCTATTAAGGTATTGTATCTTACATTTTTTATTTGTTTCCTTGTTATTGTCGTCTTTAGATATCTTTTTTATTTATTTATTTATTTATACACTTAATTGTACACCAGAAAACTTAACCAATTATACAAGCTAGAAAAGAAATAAAAGTACAAAAGGCGGTCTTATCGCAAAAGGTGCGATTTCTTCCAGACAACCTTTTAGTGAGGAACATAAAGAAAGAAATTATTTATTTGCCGGCAGGGTGTACTGAGCAATAATAACGATAAACAATAAAACATAATAATAAATGCATAGATAATTACGAAACGAGGTGAAATATTATAATTATTTATACATTTATTCATAGAAAGAGCAATGCATGACCAAAAGATAAAGTTTAAAAGTTTTAGAAAAAGAGGAAAAAGAAGAAGGATAAAAAAGGATAGATAGTTACAGAGTCTGAGTTAAATTAAAATCTTTGACCTTATGTTTAAAGGAAACGACAGTTTGGGCTTGCCAAACTGTCGTTGGTAAGCTGTTCCAAAGATGAACAGCTTCTACAGTAAAAGATTTTGAATAGAATTGAGAAGAATGCTTGGGAATGTGAAGCTGAAGGTTTTCAGAGGATCGAAGGGAAAGTGAATAGGAGAGATATACGTACTGGAAACGTTCTTTAAGGTAAAATGGAGCATTCGGATTGAATAGAACACAGTATAAAAGTGAAAGAATGTGGGTGTTCCGGCAAAGATGAATTGGGAGCCACTTGAGTTTATCAGGGTAGCTGGAGATGTGGTCATATTTGCGCAAACCAAATATAAACCGAATGTTTTAGAGACGCTCAAGCTTATTAGGTTGCTCCTGGGTCAAATCAAGGTAGCAGACATCAGCATAATCAAGAATTGGAAAAAGTAGAGAGTGTGCAAGCGCAATCTTAGTAGACACCGGAAGAAATCCTCGCAACCTCCTCAAGGAACCAATCGCGGAAAACGTCCTCCTGCTGACTTCAGTAATCTGTGGAGACCAAGAGAAATGTGAATCAAATGTGATATCACTTCTATCAATCTTTTGGCAGTGATAAAAATGCTAGCTGAGGTCTAAGCCCTTTTATTTCAATATTATGCCTTGATGCCCCACTCTTGTGAATTGCAGCGTAATGTTTTATAAAAGTGGACTATTCAACACAAAAATATTTTTTCAATTTGAACCAGTTGGTAGTCCCTGAGATAAACATAGTCTTCAGCTTTATTATATAAGTAGATATATACACATAGATTAAAACGATCAAACTATCAAAAATAATGTAAACCAAATACTCCAAAACGCAGTAGATTTGTATAATAAAAGCTATTTGTTCCCATCGTCAACACCCTAAACAACCAAAAGTATTCGATCCGAGAGAGAGCCAAATATTGCGTCTCGATCCTTTCAAAGGAACACGCGATACCCCCGCATTGTAGGTGCGCGAACCTCTTTCCCTCACAAAAGCCTTCCTTATTATGCTCCTGTGTAGGATATGAGGCAATTGGCTGAATGGCTTTATATGAAAAACTCACGTAATGTTAGCGGGTGTGGTCGACAATATCGTGCACTTGGCACTCGAGCCGCGTCAGTAATGGCGGGTACATTCAATGTTGTTGTTGCGACGTTCCTATTTCGCGACTTTCTGTCTTACCTATTGAGGCTATCTTTGACTTATTATTGATCAAGGAATCCTTACAGATTTCTTTTATCGAAACGATTTTTTTTTTGCTAATCTTAGATGTTAATAAATTCTTCACCTTCGTATTTTTTTCAATAAATCGTAGTTGCCTAACTAGCATAGTTGGCAATAGATGACGCTGCTGCTACCATAAAGCAATGCAATAAATGTGAAGGATAGATTTGACAAATCGGGGAGGACTTCAGTAGCTCAATTGGAAGAGCGGCTGGACTAGATTCCCAGTAGGCCGCGAGTTCGAGTCTCGCCTGAAGGCAAATTTTTCTTTCCATTTTTTTTAAATAAAAAATATATTATATAATCTATAAATTTAATGTGTAAAGACGCGAACCTTGCGATGCCCCTACGGGGTGTTACATGTAATAGCTCCGAGGATTTATATTTAAGACATCTATGTAACCATGTAACAAGCAGAATAAATAAATATATAAATACACATAAACAGACGTTACTTACCGACGTTGTTGCGGTAACTTTCTCTGATATTCTCAAATCTCCTTGGGACTTCAAATCTGATTATTTATATTAATTTCAACTGGATCCTCCACGCACTCTTCAGAAAAAGGGAGTACCCTTTTCCTAACAGATATCAGACGGACAACAAACTATGGGTTCCTTTTTCTTTTAGAGGTCTGAAATCCGGAACCCTGAAAATATTGACGGAATCAGAAAACGGTAGATAACACAACCGCAACGCGGCGGAAGCTCGATAGGCACCTCAACGCATCTAGGAACTCAAATTTTGTATCTTCGCTGAACGCCTCAACGGCCGACGCGCGACGTCGCGACTTCACCATCCGCCAGTTATGAAAATTCCGACACCGGGATTCCCACTCACACTAGAGATTTTTGCTGAGCTATGCGGTTGTCGTCGACCGGATTTTTTAAAGAACCGAGTCTGTTACGTTTATTTCAGTCTGCATTTTATGGAGGCGGGAATGTGCTCCGCTTTGGTTTATTTGTGAGCCGCCTTTCTCATGAAATTGCGCTGTTTCATTGCTTACGAGCCATTTTGAGGCTCTCGTTAGAGCAACATTTTTTATCTTGATATACTTTTCCCCGCAAATTGTCTATCACGGTAGCCTCTAATATTTTTGGCGGACCATACGCCGATCTGCACAATGCCTTTGGAATATTAAAATTACTTTTCTCAAGGGCGATCGACTATTCCTTACAATAAGAAATCTGCCGCATTAATTTTGAACGAGGATATCTAGTAACAAATGATCCAGCAAAACAAGCTAAAGAAAGAAGCCGAACATAAATTTTCAAAACCCATCAACCATTAACAATTACAAAAGAAAGGTAAGGAATGAAATGTTTTATTCATTCCGCTAACGAGAAAATTACCGAGAGGGCGGCAGCGGTGGATCGGATTGCAAGGAGGACGCCAAGAACCTTTGTCTTTGGGGAGAAGTGTGCCCAATGAGCTTTCTAGGTACCTACACCAATTAACGAAAGCATCTTACTCAAGTACCTATTACCTTTATACCACGAATTCCCTTACTTTTAAAGGGTTCTTGATTGATATTAAACAATTCCTATGAAAAATGTAAAAATTTTAAATCTTAGACATGCACATAATTGTACGATGACATTAATAGTTATTTTGTAAATAATTTAAAAAATCTTTGAAATTCAGTGCAAACATGATAATATTTGAAATTTTACGTTATAAATAACGTTTTTACAACCCACATAACTATTATAAACACCTTTCTTCCAATAAAATATACTGTTACTTTCGCTACCCTGTTGTTACAGGTTTTCATTATTTCGTTAATTTTTAAATTGACTTACATGTGTTTTTGTGAAAAAATAAAAATTTGACAATTTTCATGAAATTTGTGATCATATTCATAATATGCTAAAAAGCAGGTCGTGATATTTAGTAGGTAGGTACATAAAGTACCAATTTACCAAGTATTCTAAAACATTGCTCGTCAACATGAATTTTCTTGCAAACCGCAGAAGTGTAGAAATATAATTATAAAAGTACAACTGATTCGTTCCGCAACACTTAATCCTCAACGTTGTTTAAGAAGATCACCGCGTCAACGCCCAAACTCCGCACCATTTACGCAAACTTCTTTCGAGCCAGTACAAATTCCAAATGGGCTGTAAAGAGTGGGAATTTGCATCGAGGATATTTTTCGTCAACAATTAGCCTGTTAGGCCTTTGTCTGCGCCCGGGTAAGGGTTGGTTTTAACGACGTTTTAAAAGATTTCAACTCTCCGTCCGGGAGCTTATCTCGAACGTGCTGCCTGCTTGTTACAAAAACCCTTTATTAACTTTACGATGCCTTTAAAGAATAACAGATATAATAAATATGCAGGGTTCATTTTACAACGCGGTGCTTTTATGCCCCCGGATACTTTTTACAATCCTATCGTTACTACTGCCCGGATGCCAACCCTCGATTTATTGTCTCGCCTACACGTTGTGTGAACATAGGTGCAATTAAAACGAGGTCATTTTTATTTTAAACGCGTTATTTAAAATCGCACACCACTATCTTTCCGTTTGAAATAAACTTGAATATAGAACAAGCACAGGTAATACAATGTAGAGATACTAAGCTTCTATCTGCAGTCTCAATCTCAGACGACAATACGTTTTATCCAATTAGACATAAACATGTCCAAATTTCGAATGTTACACAAACACAACGGAGTAAATATCGTCGTTTCCTCGTCAACGAGCCTGCATTGTCCACGAAGATAACGTCGTCCACAAGAAACAATACACTAATATTCAGAAATCCGTCAATGGGTGAACTGAAATTGCCTGCTATCAATACTAGCTTTCCATTTAATTTCTGTTAGACACAGGCGGTGCATTATATGGATTCCGGGGTATATTATGAGATACAAAGCCTTTTGCACGTCCGCTTTGAGTGCTACCGTTTAATTGGTTAGACGAAATGCGTTCGCTCTTTGTGTTCTGTGTGCTTCGACACTAATTCAACCAATGAACTATGCACGTTTATCTGTAATACCGAAACAGTCGTTTAAATCTGTTGGTACGCAAATACTGTGTCTGAGTGCCGCTGTTTTTGCAATGTGGATCATTGTACGAATTCCGGACATTGCGTTGCTTGGATTGTAATTAAACCGAATGTGTTCATTCGGACCAACTCTCTATATTAATACAAATGTACTGTTGCTAACTTTTGCCTCGATTCCGTTTACATGGTTTACGATATTAGGCGTACATAGCTTATATTGGCGCCGATTTTTATTTAAATCCATTTAAGTACACATATTTACACACTTTCGTATTTATAGTACGAAGTTTACATAAGCTATAAATTGTAAATTAAAATAATAAAGTAATAATAGCACACGCACGATTGTATTTTGATTTTAGTTCTGACTAGAAATGACTTATCACGAGACGGATTTATTTATGAAATAAACAAGCACTGTAACTATTTTTGACATGAAGCCTTATTTCATCATCAATTCTCATTTAGATAAGAATAACAGTTTTCTCTTTGCCTTAACATCAAACACGATATCGTTGAACAATACCAATTAACGGCAGATAGATTGATTAACCGGTGCGGATGTCTATAAGGCATAGACAACCACACCAGCTACTAAGCCCTTCATCTTTACCACCAGTGAACAATTTCATTAAATGTTTTAACTAAAGTTAGGTAATAGTGCTACTTTTACTAACAATATAAAAATATTTCTAGCCTCAGGTCTATTAGTACTTCAAAAAAAATATTTCACCATACTGTACGAATATTCATAGACCATAAACAGCAACAAAATTCACGTTCTCGCAACTCCACTTGAAAATGTCTTTCTAAAAATTAATGAAATAAATATGTATTAATTAACATAACATGTACGCCAACCAAAAGATAAATTACTCGTCCCAACATTCTAGCTGCATGACTCTTGTCAAATGAATGGCACGCGTAGAATACGGGTATGGCAGAAGGGGGATCATTTTCCGAATGCCACTCGCTCAGATTATAAATTATATACATCCGCGTATGGTGGCCCTGAGGCGAGTTTGCGGGTATACTGTCGACATTGCCCACTGCTCTATACGAACCAAATGATTTACCTACTCGTATATTAATGGTATACGTTAACAACTGATTTTAAAAATTTTCCTTACGTTTTTAAACAAAATGGTAACCTTTTGTATGTGGAACTAAACAAACACATTAAACACATTTAAAAAATATTTATGTGAGATCTGAAAGAATCGGAAACCTATGAAATAATTTCACATCCTGGCATGTTTTTTTTTTAAATGGTGAGTTTACCTCAATTATACACTGCAAACATAGTATAATATATTTTAGATCTTCTTATCCTCATTTCAGACATCCCTACGGTAGTTTTATTTTAAACAATCACATTGTAGCCATACCAAGAGGAATCATAGTTAAGTAACTTCAATTCATAATAAAACATTGTATTATTCATTTATTATTAAAATAATCTTAATGAGTTTTATGAAGTACCTCAAATAACATTTCCAATTTTCCATTTCCCCTGTAATATAACCAACGTTACACATTACCATTCATATCGCTGTAAGAGAGGTAAAAATATTTAGAAATCATACAGTCGGCTGTTTAGTTATGAATAGAAACCGAGGAAACATCATTGAATAAATGACTGTGCATTTGACAAACGAGCATTCACAGCTATATCCCGCGGTAAACGAGTAGAATGATCCCCCCAACGTATTATAAATAATATAGGATTCCACAGGGGGCCCATGGAAATGTACCTCGTCTTTTTTGTTTAGTTCCAAAGAATATAAGTTTGAATTAAGTTAGTAACTCGTACTTATTTTCCATTTTGAGTAAAAGTATCGCAACTTTGGTCATAAATAACCCTTATGATTACTGTTTTATTGTTGAATTTTATTCAGAAGATCATGCTTTAGCGATTAAGTTATTAATTTTATTCGTTTATAGATGCATAAAGGAAATCAAAGTCAAATAGAAATTTCAATAGTATTGATCTCGAGTTTAAGTGATTTTTAAAATAAGTAACGTACCTAAAATATATTAGGAGGGTGATAAGTAAACTAAGATAAATGCTAAATACTGGATAATTATATTAAACATCTAGTAACGCCACCATGCTATATTATCAACACACTAGCATCCAGCCTCAAATGCTAGTAAAATAAGTACCTAATTTGCAAGTATTTGATGTCGAAATCCTTACGGGACACTCAGAGTAGTGTGATGTTCTTACTAAATAATAACTTAATCGCGACAATGACGTACAATACCGAAAACTGCGCAGAAGCAGCTATGTCACCGAAAATTTAAGACTTTCGCTGCTGCACTTAGCCTGGGTTGCACCAAGACGTTTATTAAAGTTATTGTAACATTTCACATCCTGCTCTAACTTTAACAGATTTCTTTAAGTTAGAGAAGGATGTGAAATGTTACAATAACTTTCTTCACACTTTCTTAATAACATCTTGGTGCAACCTAGGCTAAGAAAGAATATCATTAGTAAGAAATTTGCTCTTCAAGTAAGTACGTATTTTCACAAGAAATAGAAAAGGAAATTAGATAAACAGGTTCATATGATTAAGCGTGCGTTGTGCAAACGCGTATGAAGATTATAAAACAATATCCCGCCAGTACTAGAAGTTTGCGAGTCGCATAATAACGTGACATTATTGAGTAACACAATTCTTCAGAATGAACGTAGCAAGGCATCGCATACTTGTTTTTCTTAAATCTCTCTGTGAACAACTCTATTATGGGGAATCTTGTTAACGTTTGAAATCATTTTCTCTGCCCCGGGAATAATGAGTTCTGTGTTTTCACTCGAAACCGCGGTGACTTTTGTTTAATGGAATGATAATACAAATGCTGGCCTCTTTGTAGTGAGGGGTCGAGGATATTGTTGTTTTTCCTCGGGCGGGTCACTTTAGTTCCAAGGGTAATTTCGTTGCTTTTCTAAAAAAATTGCTCCTCCTAATGGATT
This sequence comes from Macrosoma leucophasiata, assembly GCA_036365455.1. Lineage (NCBI taxonomy): Eukaryota > Metazoa > Arthropoda > Insecta > Lepidoptera > Hedylidae > Macrosoma > Macrosoma leucophasiata. The sequence goes on from JAWQUS010000010.1 coordinate 9,241,556, forward strand.
TTGACTGTACAATATTAATGTTGACTTAGTACGTTTCCAGAACTCATTTCATATTTTCATAAAGTGTCTTGTTTGTTAAAAGTACATCAATATAGAATTCATTTCGTTTTTGTTTGTGTTAAAGGGATTGCTCCGTCATTAATTCGATAGCATAGAAGCAAGGGAGTAGCCGTAGCGTTTATTAGTTTGTCATTTTTTGCGGGGGGAAAATACGTGTGATACATACACACACTACAAAAATCGTCCATAACTACGATACTCACACCCTGACATTAATTAAACACATAAACAATAACAAAACATCTAGGCAACAGGGACAGGCACACTTGTGCATGAAAGCCTGTATATGACTACTCCTCTGTGGCCCTCGTTGCTCTATGTTCGATAGTGATGGTATTTTGATTATCTGAATTAGTCACACATTGGGATTATAGATGTTAGACAATGAATAATCTATGAACGCTAAGTACTAACTGTTGTCGTTTTATATATATAATACAGGTTCATAACTGCCTGGGTAGCCTAGTGTTAGCAGGCCACTACTACTACGCTGGGGTCCTGGGTTCGATTCCCGGGTAGGGGGTTATTAGAGATAATGGTGTAAAGTCCTTTATCTCAGGCTCTATTGGATTTATCCATTTTCTGGAATTCCAAGTACCTCGAAACTTGGTAATATGCCCGGAGATGTCAACAGGCTCGCCACCTGATACATGGGCCAAAAACGTAACCGGTGAAGCATGGGTGTTTGCATGAATGCTTGAATGCATGCATTTATCTCTGCCAACCCTCTTCGGGGATTAAAGGCGTGAAGTTACGTTCATACTTATTAACGCTGATTTATTTGATGTTATAACTTACAATAATATTGAGCTTAAGAAGAAATTACGATTATTATCAAACCGCAGTTTGAAAAACAGCAATCACAACAATAAAACATCAAAAATATCTCCCAAAATTTACCTTTTCCAATGAAAACAAATCATAATTCCTGCGCAATATTCGAACGATATTTATTTGGAAGTGACTTAAAAACTAAAATTACCTCAACTTTTTACCCTCGAAGTTACCGGAAAAGTTTTTATTTTGTAACAGAATATAATGTAGGTAAACAAATTTAATTACAGCCCTGTATTAGCCACAATGGCCGGTTGGCGCGCGTCGCCCCAAATGCTGAACTTTGGAGACCTCAACTTTAAACGAGTCCCTCAGTGCGCCCAACGCAAAGTTCCCTTTTCATAAAATTGTGCTTATAAAGAAACTGATATATTCTTTTCACAGAAAACATTATGACCGGTTAAATTTTATATATGAACTTTACTTAAATCTTCATTTACAGGTTTTGTAAGAAGTCTTACAAAAGTCTGCATAGTTAGCATAGTTTTCTTGGTGGCAAACAAACAGCCCGAGCTCGTATGGGGACGTTACGTGATAATGTTTAAATTTTTGTAATGGCTATGATGTATCCCGATAAGCCCGAAATTAAAATCTGAGTTCGTAGTACAAAAACATTGAAATATAATATTTGAGGCGAAACATGTATTTTGTTTGAGAAAATTTAAAATATTTGAGTCATTCTTTAAAATTTAGATAATCGTATTATACTGCTTATACATTCGTATTATACAAATGCTTATTTACACAGTAATCGTATATTGAATACAAAAAATACGCTTCATGAAAATAACTCTGATTATAAAATACAAGCCGATTAAGGGCGCGTTTGGAAATCTGATAAAAATAATCTTCTTTTCCACTCAACTTGCTACAAAACGAAACCAGATGAAACCAATATCAATGCCTATGTTATATCGATTACTTGTTTATATTTGAATCATTGTTTTTTGCGCGTTACGATCGGCGTAAATAAGACTATCTGTTAGCTCTGTTGGGTCTTTACGTTCATTTATCTAGGCGGTAAAGTCTGTCTGTATTAGGGGAAATAAGTTTTATTTCATAGGGCGGAAGTTAATGACAAAACACATTTGAACAAAACATATACAATATGTTGGCTTATTTTTACATCGAAACCTACAATCGCATGTGTATGTATGCGTTAAAACTTTAAACAACATAATAATATAGTTAAATGATGTGAAGCGATTTCAAGCTCACTCATTGAATGCCTCCTCAAATAATGAAAACAAAATAAAACGCCTTTCTGTAGCCCGCATATTTAGTTGTAATTTTATATCAATTAATAAAGTTATAATCGTACCCGAGCCCATACAATGAAGCAATACTAAAACTCGCTTGTACAATTTATGACAAACTAAATCTAATCAATTTAGAAAACGATACCCCATTTAATATCAAATCTACGTTTTCCCAAAGGTTAGAATTCGTGAGGCGAAATTGCGGTATTGTACTGAATAAATTGTTATTAATGACCAAAATGCTCCCTACTTGTAATAATAATAGCTGTCCGTATTTTGTTCAGTGATAAATTTCGTATACCTACATAGTTGAAATAGGGAAAATCTGCATAACTGGGTAAGGCGGCCTCAGACTCAAGGATTTTGTATTGTAACTGTATCAGGATTTGAGATGGGACAAGGGATATTAAAGAAATACATTTGTAGTAACGTATAAAAATATTAAACAAGTTGTACGTAACAATAGGCTCATCAAGACGACTTTAAATATGTTTGTTTAAAGTTATAGACGTTTAGAGGAGTTATGTAGTTACTCCCTTATTCATAAACGTATTTTAGCTAAAGTGTCGCTAATCTCTCCTCTGTCTTTTTCTATCCTGCACATTTGACAATGCAACTGACAAGGACAAAGCATTCTCTAGCCAAAACGTATTTAATGTACGTTTATGAATAAGGGGGTTAGTATATATATTTTACACTTCTTAAGTACCTACTTATGATTAATAATCAGTGGCGTAGCTAACATGGGTGGCACCCGGAGCGGATCAGCAAAAAAAGAGGAAATACTCGTAATTCTTTTGTATCTTATTTCTCCATTCTCCATCGTTGTACCCCCTGTTTGAGGTAATTCCCTGTCTCTGGCTCCCCTTAGTACAATAAATGCGAAAGTGAGTTTTGTATTGCGCTTTCAAGTCTAAACACTCTTAACAGCTCAAATTTTGGTTATTTAAAGCGAGAGTGTCACCCCCAAACGGTTGGCACCCGGTGCTGGTCGCTCCCCTATAGCTACGCTACTGTTAACAATTTATAAATACATCTACATTGTAATATTTTAAAAACGTATTTTACTTAATAAGTAATTAAGAAAATAAATTCCGAAGAGTTATTGTAAGTCTTCGTAGGAGTGTCGTGTAACAGGGGATGATCTTATTGACATTCATTAGGCACATTTCCAATCTCCGGGGATGTCACTGAGAGTATTCCTAATTGGAATAAACCGAATATCACTTACTCCCCTATCCCTGGCACAAACCTAGCAGCAGTGGAAGGAACCAACAGAATAAGAATAAATGATTCGGCGTACTACAATAAACAGTGTCAGTGCGTCGTTCTACTAATGCTATTATTTTTAATACACGGAAGTTGTATGCTAAGTAGGTATATCATTTGACGGTTAAATAGGGTATTTTACGGTTTCCACTCAGGTATCGTCGTAGGTACAGAGCGTTGTGATGCGGTAATTAAATTTATAAAGAACAACAATTTGGTGGTATGAGGAAAAGGTGTTGTTGTTGTTCAGGCCTTACCTATATTAACACACTGAACTTGAAGTATTTGCACAAATTATATCGACTACGTTAGAGTGGAGTGTCAAACTTCTCTGTTATTAAAATTCCTCCTATATTCTTACATATTATTCAACTATTCGCCTATGTAATAACATTGATTTTACTGCTTAGAAAACTCAATCTTTAAATTACTGAAATTAAAAATCACACTTCATTCGCTGTCCACAAGTTTTTTTATTTGTTCACGAAAATTGTATACCAGAAACACATTAAGGTGAAATAGGGTTTCTTATAGGCGGTACCGACTTGGGTATCGTACAGAGCGCGGTGATACGGTAATAAAGTGCACCGCAATCTGCTTCGCGCGGGTTAACCGTACAATGAAGGAGATTGAACTACAACTATGCGGTACTCGATATTTAAGTCTGATGAAGTTTGCGCGATATGAGATTTTTATTGCATTCGCATATTTGTTCGTGTTTTATAACGACAACATTTTAGGTGCGCTGTTGTTAAAATCGGTGTTTTATAATTAGTGATAGGCTTTGACTTAAATGTATTGAAATACCAGACAGGACACTTCCCTTGGTAGCACGGTTCCAGTTTTCCGAAGTCAATTTACAACACTATCCTGTAGTAACATGACAAATGAAGTGGAAACGTCCAAGATGGGGGTTTTGGCGGGCACCTTGAAAGAGGCGTGTGGTGCTCTTATTTTATCACATTTTCTTGGTGTATTTTTAAGTTACGAGCATTATAAATAAATGTGGTGGCATTTTGTTTGATATAGGCTTATTACAGTACCCGTGTATAGTGAAATAGAATAATAGTGCGAAAACACGTTCTTTCGGGTTGCCTCCAGAACTTCATTGTAAATGGTTCTGGTAAAGTAGCCATCTTTACTCGAATTACTGACTGTGTCTGACTGACGGACTGATAAATTGACTGACTGACTATGACTTTTACGAATACAAAATATCGTTTTACTTGACACTGGCAATATGCGTAATAGCGGTGCCATAATATAAAAAAAGCGTCCAAGATGAATATCTGTCAAATCGATTTAAAATGGAACCAGTTCTTTGTTCCCTGTGTCTTCTCTGTATATCAACCATTGGTAAAAGGTATTTATTCCAATCTTCAAACAGTACACAGCACAAAATAATCAAACACAACCAATACAATAATGTATCCATAAATTAAGAATCCCAGTGCACGCTTAAATGTCTTTGCCTTTGGCGGCGTTGTGTAGCGGGTTGCTCACTTCCCTCTTAAATGGTCGAGGAGGGCAATGGCTGTCACATGCGTCATACTCGTGAACGGGTGCTGTTGGTGGGGACTGGTCTGTTCTGGTTTGCAGGGGCTACATCACATTTAGTAGATAGCAGTTTATTTGCATCTATGCTATGGACGTTCACATTATTTGATTTGTTTTTATATTATTTCGCATTAACACATGCTTGTGAAATATATTTTATTTTTTAAAGAAAAATGGAAAGAAAAAATTGCCTTCAGGCGAGGCTCGAACTCGCGACCTACTGGGAATCTAGTCCAGCCGCTCTTCCAATTGGAGAGTCCAAGAGAGAGTTGAATCCCGCTACCATAAAGCAAGGCAATAAATGTGAAGGAAAGATTTGACAAATCGGGCAGGACTTCAGTAGCTCAATTGGAAGAGCGGCTGGACTAGATTCCCAGTAGGCCGCGAGTTCGAGTCTCGCCTGAAGTCAAATTTTTCTTTCCATTTTTCTTTAAATAAAATATTATTTGATTTTTCACGATAATCTGTACTGGATTTAAGCTCTCATTTAAAAGAGCTCTTACTGAGTTTGTTGGGTAGCGGAGTTCTTCTCAGTAGTGACTGCACTTGGAATTCTGCTAAGTGAATAACATTGATCTTGACGAATAAGTTTTTCTTTTTCTTCATTTATTATAATTGAAGGAATTGAAAAATTTTATGATTATTATGTTTTAACCAATGGTTATTCACTCTAGGTAGTTTATGAGTTATTGACGTTTTGAAAGTATCTGTAAAGATCTATTCGAAATAAAAATATTATCTTTTCTTTCTATTCTAATAGCTCATGTGTCTTTCTTTTTAATATACATAATATAGGCTAGGTGCGCTCATAAGTAAGGTTTCTTTAGGAGGTACCGACTCAAGTATCGTACAGAGCGCGGTGATACGGTAATAAAGTGCACCGCAATCTGCTCCGCGCGGGTTAGCCGTGCAATGAAGGAGACGAACTACAACTATGCGGTCTTCAGTGTACCACAGTTTATTATAGTCTGATGAAATGCACGAGATGAGTTTTTTATTACCTTTGCACCTTAGTGTACGCGTAAATTTTGTAAGGGTGAAAGTAAGAGAAATATTAAACAGACTAGGTATTCACTATAAATCTGATTGAATAAGAGATTATAATTAAAGGTGGAATTTTACCATTTTTGAAAAAAAAAAGATTTTAATATAATTTACTTTTACTTATATCTATATAATCTTCTTTTGAATAACAAACAACTTTATTTTATGAAGTGGTTTGATTCACTGAACTATTATTTGCAAATACACCTCGTGAATTAATAAAATATCTAAGAAGTGAGCATGTAGCAAAATGAAATATTCGTATACAAATAATAAAGAATAATATGAATATTCTATAAACACAATATGTTAACCATGTATAAATCTATGAAAATTCTCGGCTCTCTTTTGATAACACACACATTGTATACATGTCAGAATAAAATACACAACAATCATATGCGACCATTGTGACGAGTAATTAATTTTGTAAACTGAACGAAATAATAATTGGGACGCAATGAGTTCTTTTGTCGCCGGTAACCAATTTTCCTGCATTCACTAGAGAAACAATATAAAAGGTAAAACAGGTGGAAGTGATATGGCCCATACTTCAGTTTACGGTTAAAGAGTCTCGGTAGAGTACGTGTTCATCTTGACACGTTTTTGCATACTGATCGAAAATCGTTCGTGCGAATAAATAGATTCGCGTCGTGCGTACGATTGACAAAGGCGATAATATAAGATTACATGACAATACACTTTTTAGAATGGTCGTGAAAAAATGTATTTATGAGAGTTGATCGTTATAACACAATATTGTTGTTATATACATGACTTACCCTATCGACCATTATAGCTTTATATAGTCTATGACTTACCCTAACCGGTTGTCTGTACTGTTACTATTTGTTATAAGAAAAATTGCGTCTGATTTACCGGCAGGTGACCCTTTATAACTTTTAAAAATATGTATAACATTTTATGTATTTTATCTTAAATAAGTAACATAAACTACTTGTGCATACATTTTAAAATTATTATTAACTTTTTCTGCGTAGGTAAATGAAATGCCCGATTGGACCTTCCCGGGGTTAAAAACCGCGTTCACACGTGGTGGTATATTTTATTAAACGACTAAATGGCTTATCGAAATTAGTATTGTTTTAGAGTATTTAAAGATATGATATTTTACGTACCAATACCTAAATACACAAAAAATCAAAAAAGTTGAGAGAGCTGAAATGCGACGACAAACACCGAAGCATGTGATTTCTGTTAAATACATTAGATATTCATAAAATGCATAAAACACTCAGTAGGTATAATAATCCAAATAAAGAAAAACGATACCTACTTTTCTGAAGCATATTAAATCAATGTTCCCTCAATTAATTATAATTTATCTTCTCACCTGAAATACTCATTTTTTAGCAGAAAGTCTTCCATAACGACGAGAAAAATAATAAATCTTGAGCACTCGGAAATTCGAGGTGTAGTAGCCAGTGAAAGTTCAGCTTTCGTAGTAAAGCTTTAACTGTTTAGTCGGAAAATATCGTCAATATTTTTCTCCCACCTACAGATAATCTTATATCAGGATTGAACTTGCCCAGTACTCGGTTCTGTGTGTACCTGGTAAAAGGGTCGGTTACTTTCTATTCATACACCGCGATACTTTTTACGATTCAAGCAAAAACCCGGCAAATGCTACCAGAAGATAAACCCTAGAGCGATGCTGTTGAATTTTACGATTCCGCTAAGCCGCCTTAAAGTCGAGCCTTTCCTGAATATTTTGATTTATTTATAGACGGCAAGGCGGTGGTAAAGGGTGGTCCAGAAACAATAAACCGGTGCTCAGCTGTTGCCACGCTAGCACCTCTCTAGCCACCCATTTTTCACTTAACCCGAAACAGAGCAGTGAGCACTCACCACTAAATATCTATTATACGCGACAAAATATACGAGCACGGAAATTCTGTTTGGATATCATTTTAGCTGTATTGTTTTAGAAGTATGTTAAAATTTAAGAAAAAGAACAAAACATATTTTTTTTGGTTGTAGTTGTGTTTATGGAAATCAAGCATGCAGCTTACATTGATGTTAAGTGACTTATGTAGCCTATAGACATCTACGCAAAAACCAAAGGTCAAAATGCAGATGCGTTGCCACTCCAGAGACCTAAGTTGTCTCTGTGATAGTTATTAGGGGTACCTATAGTAGGTAAAAGTATCATGAGTAATTATATGATAATATAAAAAGACTATTATGTTTTCGTTAGCCAATAAAAGTTATAATTTCACCAGGTTCGGGTTAATATGTGTCGAAAACTCGCACCTTTAATTATCACCGCATCTCGAAGCTTACCAGAAGCGCAAACAAATTTGCGGCGGCGAAGTTTTATACTAAATTCATTATTATATAATGTACTCATGTGAGAAGACGCAGGTCGCATTAAGGACTTGCCGCTCGCGCTTCTAACACTTCATTGTGATGCTAATTTAGGGCAGCTCTATGAATATGGGGGCGCCACTCCGAACGCGCGCACTTTTTACCTCACCGCGCCAAATTAATTTGAATAATACCGCCGATAGGCAAACTCCCTGCGAAATGTCTTTTATACGAGTTTTCGACGTGAAAACTCCTAAGTGGGCGTGTTATGTATTTTTTTTTCAATCTAACAATTAATTATTTTGTAAAGAGGTTTATTGTAGGTACATCAAAAGGATGTTTCTTGAATTAGTAATTTAAAAATGAATTGTATTTGCAGGCTGCAAAGTTCACTATTCTACTTAAATCTGAAGCTAGAGAAAAATGTAATTAACTGTGTCTGTGGCTTTCTTTTAGCACATAATGGACGCGACGAATGTACCATTAAACAATAAGTATGTACATGCACTCAAGCCGGGGACGCGGCTGATAAAATAAATTCTACTTAGCCCCTAATCACGTCTCTAAAGCTTGAGTGTCCACATACCCGTGCAGGTAATGGCGCGAGCACTGAAACAAAATTGACTTAAGCAATCCGCCACTCGCAAAACGCGCCATGCGGTTCTAACGAAAGCGTCCGATTCAAATAGGGAATGCACTCAACACGCGAACGTATTCGTACGTGTTCGTCATAGAAAATACTCGGGTAATTTTTAAGTGTGCCTTTTTCGTGCTGATTAACGTTATTCAGCCGCATTCCTACGTTAGGGCACTTAAAGGAAGCAAAGCCACACTTAAACAAATGTAAGCTCTTTCATGCGCCGTCTTACGTGCTGCTTAGCTAGCTCGCCGATTAACTGAAAGGCAACTAAAGGCGAATGGAGCTTGAATATGGGTTACAAGTTAAGTTAAATCTTGTGTATTCATGGATAAATGAATATGAAGAAATGTGATTGAATAAAACAGAAAATAAACGGAACAATTATCCGAAGTATTCGTGATCTTAATTTCTTCTTCTTTATTACAAAGATACGCCTTAAAATGTATCTCGATCGGCTAGTCAAATAGAATGTGTAGTAATCCTGAGAAATAACTCAGTCTGTTACGATTATTTTGTGACCTCAAATAATATTAACACTGCAATAATAACAAAAGGAAATAATAAAAAAACCAAAGCAAAGACTGAATAGTATAGTATGATCAATGATTTGCAGTATGCAGAGGTAATTGGAACAGAGATAAGATGTACAATGCAAAGTAGGGAAAAATATATTAATTCTACTCTAGTATATTACTATACCTACTACAAATGCAATACTTCTCAGCCATGGTATAAGAGAGGTAGGCCAGGTTGCCACTCATCCCTTTCTCTTCATTACCCATCTCTGTTATAGGAGATTTTATACCTAACAGCCCAAAAACAGATGCCATAACATTCATAAAGATCAAACTCAGTCAAACAACAGCTGTAAGGCTCCTCATTTCAACAATTCTCAATTGCACCAATTGAGAACAATAATGTATTTATTCGGGAACTCGCAACGCTTTTTGCTTTCGTTTAATTTTATTTGTTTAATTTAACTCATTTAATTTACGCGTTAAATTAACGTCGTGATCGGGCTCGGTCCCGGTTTGGGTAACGGGGTATTTATAATTGAGCACCTAATTGCGTTTACGGAGAGATTATTTTCGCGGGACACCACGGCCGAATCGTAGACTGCACGTTTCTATAGACGGGCCTTTTAGCCTACTCACAATACGGTCCGACTCCGTAATGTAGACAACGGTGATTTGATAAATGAGCGAAGCTTTTTGCGTGAAAAGACGAACGCTTTATGTTCTAAAACTGAAACCACTCCCACAAAACCTGTCGCTTGTATGTAACATGTTTGTGGTGTTGGTTTTTGTCAGCTTTTACGCTTCTAACTTCGAGTTGTGAACAGTAAATGATGTCTGTTTGGGGCGATGAAACACAGTGATACAAAGTTGCTAAATTATGTTACGTCCAATATAATGGTATTCTGGATAATATTAAAAGTAATTATTGAAAATCAATATCTTGTAAGCATTTTTATTTCTGTAGTATCGATTAAAACAATTGCTTCCTTTTCATCGTAAAGTATCATAACTTGAAAAAAAATTACCTTATACAATAGTGAATTTATTTTAAGTTTTTATGTTTATGCCATGCCTCCATGGGTAGGACGTCAGGAACTCCCTCAGTCCATCCCAGTCTGCCGACCTGTAATGCCACACTTGTCGAGTTGCCGAGGGCCGCAGCGGCGCCCGAACCGACAATGAGGTTTTTGAGCGTACCAGACAGTGGTCCGAGGATCCTAAGGGAGCCTCGACCACCACCTGATAGTTGGCAGGATGTGAGGTAAGCAGAAGATCCAGCAAATAAGTGTGACCCTCGACATCTGGTATCCGGGTAAACCCGGTTACAACTTGTGAGAGTCCATTAGCCAACGCGAAATCGTGTGCAGATCTTCCAGCGAAGTCCGTGATCCGGGAACTCAACCACTCCGTATGGTGTGCGTTAAAGTCACCAAGAATCACCAACTCCGCAGAAGGATACTGCACAAGCACTGTGTCGACCACCTATTGGATGTGCTCGAACAAGCGAGCTGTCTCCCCGTCTCCGCTATAGGACCTGTACACGCACGCGTATATTCGGGTAGATCCACCGTAATCCACGCGTGCCCACAATAGCGACAGGTCATTGTCTTCAAAATGGTCAAGACGGCGACAAAAGTCATCCTCTCGGACATACAGACATACCCCGGCGCGGCGAACGAAAGTGTTCTCCAGAGTATAGCCGGGGTAAGTAAGATACGCTAGGTCAAGTGGAGAGGATATTTGTGTCTCTGTCAGAAAGAGTAGGGCCGGCTTAGCCGTTTCAAGGTGGTGGTGAACGGCGTTAAGGTTGGTGTGTAAACCCCTGATGTTGCACATGTCCACAGTAGATGTGGGAGGGGCGTCCGCTGCGTTACTACTCTTTTGTCTGTCAATATAATGTACCTAATAGTAGTAACACACGTCCGGATTCGGTACGGCGGACCGAATGCGCCGACCAAATCCGCTCTCACTACACACGACCAGATTTGGTACGGCGGGCCGAATCTGCCTACCAAACCCGCGCGAGGAGGCCGAATCGGATTTGATTAATAATAATTATGTCCGCCGGACTCCTGTACACACGGCCAGATTTGGTTCGAAGCATACCGAATCCGCTGTCCGCTCTGTACCAAATCCAGACATGTGTGTGAATAAGAACCTCTTAGAAATAACATCTTTTCAACATCACATCACATAAACGAAAATACACATAAACCGAAATACCACGTAACAAAAATAATTCAAAAACTAGTGGCTACAATGCCAAGAGCCAGAGCCGTTGACAGCCAATTCGATGGGCAACCGCTAAACGCCCTCCCGCCGCTACGAATGTTTGCCCCAATTGGTTGTCGGCATATCTGTTGATGTAAGTGAAGTAGCGAACATACAGTTGGTGTTTATGGTGAGTGATTAGTATGATTACTATAGGCTGTGAACAAAAAAAAAATAGAAATTGAAATGAAAATTATATTCCTCTAAACACTTCGAGAGCAAAAAATGTGAACAGAAATTCCGCTTCGAAATTTATTTTTCGATTATATTTATGTATCTTATTTCTTTATTCCACCACACACCACACTTCACATCAACTGTTTATACCTGTAGCTTTATCTCTAGACGTCGGTAGACAGGAAGACTTGAATACCATCAATGTGAGCTATATGCCACTTTTATGACCAATTCTCTTCAAACATTATACACTAAACGTCTCTGCTGCCACAAATATTTGGCCTAAACTGTTAGTCCACATATCCGTGGCTATTATTTGTGTTGCGAATTATTCATGTCGCTCTTCTCTCTCATTGTTTTAATTACTGTCAATACTGTCAATGCGAAAGGATAATAGTGTTAGCTGTTCGACTTGTTTTCGGTAATACAAAATATTATGTGATCAAATCAATGCAGACAGGCTACCTTGGTCATTATTAAACTTGTGCGTGAACTTTTAAAACAACAATAAATTCTAGATCCACTGATTAATTGTAGAAGCTTTCGTAGAACTGAAATATGCGTCGCCTACCAATTCCAATGGGTATCTTTTTTTTTTAAGTTGCAATTTTTTTCTAGTTTCACGTTATTAGTTAATAGGGAAACATAATTAAGTTGGATGATACTTAAAATAACTGACGAGAACACGCCTAAAATACCCGAAAATTATCTTTGTGGTGCCTAACTTGTTTGCTTTCTGCCTTGTATTATCTAAACCCTTGCAAGAGAGTTACAGTAATAAATGTAACATACGCCCATGTCACCCATAACACTTACAAATCTCATTCATAAACAGGCGAAACACCATTTAACGTGGCCCCTGTCACGACTTTGTAATCGTGTCAACGGCACGCGACGTCTGAGCCGCGCTCAGTCGGTCTTAACCCAAAACCGCCGCGGGTCGTCGCTGCCTTGTCTTAATAACCAGCTACAATAGTGGCCGGAGCAAACAACGCTCGCTTATTGCTACTCGGCACTACGCAATAACCCGGTAAAAACAATAGCAGGCGTGCTCCTTGTGATTGCTGCTCCGGTCTTATTGTCCCCATTACACTGCGCGCTGTGTCAACCGCGGTTTTAGGTTCAATGTATTATAATTTGTTCAAATGTACTTTTGTATAAATTTAAACTGCGATGTTTTTTTTTAATCATGCTAATAACTGGCGGTTCTAAGAACAGATTATACCTATTAGAAGTAATACAATATTACTTTCTCCATAAAAGTTAAATGATTCTTGTTTCATCTACTTGAGCCTACTTTTAAAAATAAACAGTAGCTATTGGTATACACGGTCAGATATTACTTTAAAAAATATTAAGTATTCCTGTTATATATCGTTTTCAACCAGCTCCTGAATATATTTTGCTTAAATGCAGACAAAAAATATTTCTCGGCCCACATTCTGAGAATATTATACAATGAGTCATATATAAAAAAAACCTTGATATTAAATAACATGCTATTCCATGTTTTTTTTTACACTCATTTTTTATCGGATATCATCAGAAAAGCAACTACAAAAATTACTGTTTTGATTAAAATTATCCTGGATAAAGTTTTGACTCTTAAGCCTGGGTTGCACCAAGATAATTGTTAGAACAACTTTAACAAATATCTTGGTGCAACCCAGGCTTATTCTGGAGTAATTAATTATAAATTACCGCACGACATATTACATAATATTTAAAATTAGGCTATGTAAAACAAGCAGTCTGGCTTCAAATCATTAAAACAACCATTTGTTTATATTAAACATATTGAATTCTATTTATAAATACTGTTCTAGAATCACAAGCAACCAAACAGAAATATTAACAGTCATTCATATTTAAAGGGATGTATACACGACTGATTGATGGTCCGATGTTTAATACAAATCGTCACGGGGTGTCAATCGAACGGCCTTTGGGTTTTAATTCACCGTTATCCGCCCCTGAGCCGGATCCACCGCAGATTGTCATTGCGCGATAACGTTAATTATAACGTGGCCGAGTTACTTTTTAAAATTAATCACCCATGTGATGAGATACGGAACCGAAAACCTTTGCGGCGAACACTTTAATTGGTAATTTTGTTTTCATTTTCGATACGGGTAAGCTTTGGCGATATACTTGTGTGTGGTAACTCTGATATTGGGATAATAAATTTAATTTTTACAGATTTATCTTAAGCAAATAAAAATCATTTTCAATATTTCTCTATTATGTATCCTATAATTGAGATATTAAGCTTTAAGTCCTCCTTGTGTACACTACAATTAATTATTTTATTAAAATATTTAGTCAAGATTTAACTGACGTAGGTACCTAGTTACTGTCCTTAAAATTAAAGGCAAATTGTTGAATTTATTTAAAACAGGTCAATAGTTCACATTGATGGTGAAAATTGCTGCAAACTATCACAATCAAATAAAAATTCTTGATTCGTATGTCGAATTTTCTTTGACTCTACAGCATTGTAACTCATCAGCACACGATATTGTCCTAAAATAACTATTTAGGAGACATATCAACTATGGCTACTATGTGGCAACGCATCATTTCGATCTTCGGATTATGTGTAGATGTCTAAAGATATTTAAGAAAAAAAATCGAAAAAAATTGACTTAGGGCAGGGACCGAACCTGTGAACTCAGAATAACCAGTCCAGCCGCTTTAGAAGAAAAAAGAAGAAAAAAAAGACGTGTGGCACTCGGGGACTGCCGCGGTAAAGCTATTGCATTTACATAATTATCTAAAATTAACAAAATAAAATACAAATAAAAGAAAAAAAAATAGAAAAATGAAACAATAATTTTCTATTAATATTTACCACTTTTTAAATATTGAATGGAAAAACAAACAATAAAAAAAAATGAACAAAAACAATCTTGGCAGCGGTGGGATTCGAACCCACGCCTCCGAAGAGACTGGTGCCTTAAACCAGTGCCTAGACCGCTCGGCCACGCTACCTACGAGGTCGGACGGCGAAATTATACATGACTTTCTTTAAATGAGTTTAAAATTTGTAATGCGGAGCGTCCGGTTTTTTCGTTACGGAATTTCTGAATTCGGTCCCCGCGCTCAAGGTCCGCGATAAAAGCTGCAATAGCTTAAAAAAAGTTTTTTTTTTTTACTTACTACTAAACTACCGACGCCTTGTCAGATGTCTTTAGGCTGCAGTATTCACTAACCACACATGTGAACTGCTCGCTTGTTTGCCTTCATGATTACATAAAAACAGCTCAGACACCACTATTTTGAATAACTTATACCGACGCCAGTAAAAAATAACTCCAAAGGACACGTTGCTATTGATTACGATCCTTGAGTTTCACTTTTAATCATATATATTCAACCCGAGCCTTACATTGGTCAAAAGCATATAAAAGTCACATTACACCCCAGCCATTAAAGATCAATGCCGTATCAGGACATAGAATCGCGTTTATAATATTAAAGATTCAAATCAAGGTGCATTGCCCACATTGATATCGGACGCGGTATAATCCTAATAACTGTAATAAACATCAACGGTAACGAGCAATAGGCAGCGATTCGTGCTGATGTTACACTGTTTTTATACACAGCGGCTACATGGGAAAGCTTTCTAATTGCCGGAACAATGCTGAGCCGGTTATTTGCCGCCGGCATTGTTTTTGTCTGCCGGTTCATTTTACCCCACCTTCCCTTGGGCACGAGATTAATGGAATTTGAATACGCATAGCCTTTGTGTTCGACTTTACGCGTAATTTAAGCGTACACCGGTCCCGTGAGTCGGCGTTTCGCTCGCAATCTTACGGCGATATCGCAGGTGCACCCCTTATGGCTGTAGTGAAAAATCACGTATTGCCCTGTTGTGCCTTATGGACGGGCTTTTGTGCTGCGTCACCGGCTGATAGCGAGAGGATATTATTTTTCCTGCCCACCTTTTTTATTCTCATTGTAAACATCCGCGTTTTCGGAAAGCCGCGACGTGATCATATCGAATCTCCCATTCACCGGATGTTTTCGCGAGTTTTAGTTTCAAAACATGCTTTTGTTTGATGAAATTTCGTATAGTTCTTTGACACGGCAATTGTACTGTCCAATATGCGTTTGTATGCTCAAAACACTATCAATCACCCGGCGGGCCTAGACGCGTCGAGAAATAAAATGTTTGTTTTATTTTATTGCTATTGATTTTGGAAGAAATGACTGATGTTCGACGTAGATAGGTGACGCATTAACAATACGTTTGGCTTATCTATTTACCAATGACACGCAAAGTAAAATAGATCGATATTTTCATGTAATTACAGCGCCAGATATAACTAATGTGTATGTAAGCTTATGGTGTAATAAATAATGCATATCATAGGCGTCACCAACGCCTCAGATTAAAAAAAAAAATCAAAGTTCCTGTAAATAGCCCAATTTACAGGAACTTTGACTAATATCTGCCATATTAAACTGCTCTCCCTCCATCCTCCCCCCTCATCTACCATCATCACCTACCACCTTGCTGTGAAGTGGTCCTATAAGCAATTAATTTAAACAAAATATAGATAACAATTAGAATACAACTATTTTTAATAAAAGAGTGCGTGAACAATATTGGTAATATTTCAAATGGACAAATAAGTTACATATGCTTTAATTTCGGAGACGAGAGTCATAAAGTAAAACTACTTTTTGCTATGTCAATCATAACAAAACCATATATGGACAACAACTATTATACGATTACTGATTAGGGCTCATAGTCACATCTCTTCATTCAACACAAGGTTCAATGACAACAAACAGTAAACAAATATTGAATCAAGAAATGATGTAACAAATAACAATTAGATTGAGATGGAAACGGAGCATATCAATCAGCCAAACGTACTTCTGTTGCTGCGAACCCATTAACATAATTGAGCGGCTTGTTCGGGACACTTGACGGTCCGCATCGTCTTCGGGCGCATCACCGTAATGAGGCCAGGGACAGAAGTCGTGTCATCCACCCTAATGCATATTTACAAAAAGATCCTCCCATCTCCGGGCACGGCAACCTGTATTGTGGAACGATTAATCCCATCACCCCATGCGTTACGATTTCAGCCTGCGTGCTTTCGGATTGGGGATTACAATAACCTCTCATTATCTGGAAACGGATGGATAGGTTTTTCTAATATCGGTATTGAACTTAGCTGAGAATTGTTAAGATACCTGTACCTAATTCAATAATTAGGCTTCACCTACTTTTTATATAACTAACAAGCTTTCCGCCCACGGTTTCGCTCGCGTAAATAACATGTATTTCGCTGTCTCATTTTCCTGTTGTCGAAGATTTAACAATATTGTATTTTTTGCAAAAATAAATATATAAATAGATATATATTCCTTTTTGCAAAAAAATAGCTTTCGCATAGAAGTAAAAATGCTTGAAAAATTGTAAGTTGTGCTCAATTTTTTGAATTCTTTATAATTATATCCTACATTATTTTTCGTAGCCCTTGTGTCTTGTCCGGACTTGACGGTCGGTATTGTCTGCCACTCTAATGCATATTTTCAATAAGATCCTGCCCCCTTCGGCCATAGAAACCTTTATTTTGGATTAATCCTCTGCGTTACGATGTCAGACTGCATTATTTCAGATGGGGGATAATAATGTATTGAAATTACTAACCGACTTCGCGACTTTTTAATCTGCAACATCTATATCTTAAATAGTCCAATTGGCGATCCAGTCAGCAAATAATCCATTAATAATTATCGCAGTATAATTTATATAGATTTTATATGACATTATTGAGATTTTTAGCTAACCTATATATTTATTATAATTTTGCTAGCCAATTCGAAGTCAAATTTAAAAAATGATTGCGTATTTTATTTTTATCAGAAAAGTGAACAGAAATAACACTCTCATCATCAGGAATACTTATTTTCCTCTTCTAAAAACAAAAAATAAGTTAGGTATAACGAGATTTAAAATTCAATACCTATGATATAAAACTCCAAATTAAAAAAATATATATACATACCGGCCGAATTGAGAACCTTCTCGTTTTTTAACTCGGTTAATAATTTAATTTAATACTGCATTGAACCACTTCAACGTATTAAAATGTTTAAAATATTAAACACGACACCGTTTTCAATACAATATCCAAAGATCCGTTATAAAACCCGCCATCAAACGATTTCTCCGCATAATACTGGGGACTTATCATTTCTGAAATCCCAATTTGATTGGGAGTCTGTGCCACAAATTAATTAAGAGCGGGTTTAGGCTTTTTTAACTTATTGCAATTATATTTAAACGGGGCGATTAAAGGAGACGAACGGATGGTCTAGCGTAAACCCAGTTTACACCTCGAAAGGTTAAAGATAGTGGAAAATGGCTAAGGGAAATGGAAGCCTATCAAATTAATCCCTGAAGCATCAGATTGACCCTATTTTTACTGGTGGTAGAGATCCAGTGACAGAGCTCGCGGGCGTAGGCACCACCGCATTACCTAATATACTTGCCGCTAAATGGTAGTGTTCAGCACTATCGTGTTCCGGTCAAGTGGTAATGTACGGCCCTGTAATTTCCGGCATAGAGGCATATTACGAGTACCTTAGGCCTCAGGAGTGGCAACGCATCTGCATTTTGACCTTGGTCTGTGTGGTTGTCTATAGGCTGCAGTCATCACTTAACATCAAAGTGAACTGCATGCTTGTTTGCCACTTCCATAACATAAAAAAAAAGAAAATAGCACACCGCGGACACTTTGCCAAAATTCCATACAAACGCTTATTTTGGTCTCAATTACACAGACATCAATCAGTGATGTGTATTTACACGTGCACCTGTGTGCGTAGCACGTACAAAATACCATCTGTACCGCCCATAAGAGGGGAGGAGGTTGGGTGATGCGGGCAAATCGGGCGCGACGTCGAAGTGTCCAGTCTATACGTAGTATTATTACATATGCTCTGCCTATACGGTTCGAGAACAATAAGAAATCAAGCGTCATATTTTTTGGTGGCCTGAGGGAAAATAAGTTTATGGTATAAGCGGGATGATTGCGGGAGACGAACGGTTAAATGTCTAACGTAAGCGTTCACACGACACGGAATTTGATCAAAACCCTGTGTAATCGGGGACAAATAAATCACACCATTAAAATTAACGGCGACCTCGCCGGCTCGCTTCCGACCTCTTCAGTAGATTTATAATCTCCTTTCAGACCGTCGCCGTGATATTAAACTGTAAAGCAGGTATTAGCCGAATTGTATCATGGTTGCGTCCTTGAAATACATGAAATATGGACTTAAATCATCTTAGGGGGACGTCTATAAATTTTTGAGAATGTTACTTTTCCTAAAGCTTTATTGTAGTACTAGTGTCTTGTCCCGGCTTTGCACGGATGTAATAAACGTTATATAGCTTATGTCACTCAGTGAAGATACAGCTTTCCAATGGTAAAAGAAGTTTTGAAATCGGTCCAGTACTTTTTATGTGAGCAGGTTAAAAACATACATACAAAAACAAAAACTGTTTCATAATGTTGGTATAGATTTAGTATAGATTAGAAGCTTTTCCATTTTTTTTAATATGCTAAAATAATTCTATCTGAAAAACTGAAGAAATAATGGAAAGATAAACTTAGATATTTGGCGCTCCACACTGTCTGCCCTACCCCTTTAGGATCTGGCACGAATATACATACATATTATAAATTTGGTTTTGGGCAGGGCTCGAACCTGTGACCTCGGGATAACCGGTCCAGCGGCCTTACCACTAAACTACTGAATTTAATGTGAGTTTCTGTGTGTGTAACCTATACCTTCACTGTCAAATCGGGACTAATTGTGATAACCCACAGACCAATCAGCCTTCCTGATAGCAGTACTAAACAAATAAGTAAATAAACTAAAAATTTTTTTTGCAGACGGCTAGTACTTAATAAATACTGATCATAGTAGGCTCGTACAAGAGTTAAAAAATTAAGAATTATCGTGTGGCTGAATCGAGAGGCATATTTTGCCAAACGGATTGTTGTAGGTGAGTGCCCACCGACCGCGGCACGCATTGACAAACGACTTGGACCAGTTCATTAATTGCGGTGCTAGGGTGCGAGACCGCGTCTAAATAATTCACGTACTACTGCCCTAACACACCACAATATACAGGCACCATCGCGACCTTCTTCCCCGTTTTGTAATAATCCTATTTCAATTTTTACCCTCTCTTGAAAACCATCTCATGTCTACGGATCTGTCTTAATTTCAATTTTTTCCTTGACGAGAAACTATCTGAGTGTCTGTCTGTTATGCCTTCGCAGTTAAATCGGGACTAATTTAGATCATATTTGGTATGCAAATACATGACTGCCTCGTTGGTGCAATGGTCGCATTCGTGATACTGAAGCCTAAGGTTCCGGGTTCAATCCTCAGGTCGGAAAAAAAAAAAATAATCAAGTCCATTGCGGTCCGCTCGCGCCGTTTTGGTCGACGAATCGAAAGGTACTTTTGGTTACTTTGAAAAAATGTATATTTTGTGACATGTAAATAAAAAAAAAATATTGCGAGAATCAGTTACATTTTTATAATTAATCACTTTTCTGTGTAGTTTTTTGAGAAAATAGACGAATTTTTGAAATTGGCGAAAATTTACCACTTTCTTCCTCTTTATTTTGGAAATTACTGACTCTACATTTTAAAAAATACAGATAATAGTTATTTACCTATAGATTACAAAACAAACTATAAGAAGTTTGATACGAAAATTTTACGGAACCCTATGAACGCGAGTCCGACCCACTTGGCCGCTTCTTTTTTTTTAACAATCCTATTTCAATGGTTTCCCTTGAAAACCGTCTTGAGTCGACGGATTTGTCTTAATTTCCTCGAAGGCGAAGCGGAATCGCAGCATTATCAATTGTTTTAGCCCTTGGAAATTTAAGCCTTTTAGGAATAGTCGTAGATATAAATAGGCATCACAATTTATACAATTGTATTCACATCTTTATAAGTGTTTTAACTGTACCGTGTTTGGGTGTTATTAAACAATTAAATTTAAAAATTTGTGGCTAGTAGTACCTAACAAATTTTTAAACACAAAATATAAAATGTTTTTATTTTTTAAACCGTCACTAGGTATGAAATGAACCTACATCGTGGGTGCCGTTGTACACACTCAATACATGCAGAATCCAGACTCGAGATAAATATATTGTTAAGTAAACCATACAAATATTTATTCCGGTACGGGGTCGAACCCGTCGGTCATCAGAGACCGCTGAACCAACTGGCTTGGCAACTCAAAATAGGGCTGAAACAGTATACAAACACCATAAAATTAAAATTAAACTATCACAATAATTTACCAGTAACAAAAGTCGATATAAAAACAAAACGTCCATTTGCCACATTGTTAACTGAAGCTGAAAAAAAGGCGAAACAAGGAATTTAACGAGGTTTACAAATAATACCCACTGATCTGTTTTATCTTAATCACGGAGCGTTCAGCAAATCGTCGGTGCAGCCCGCCGCCTGGGATTTAATATATTTTACTCACTCAGTTGGGTTCCGTACATAAAAAAGAAAAACGGAATCCTTAAAGGATCACTCGTGCGTTTGTCTGTCTGATACTCCGAAAGTAGGTACTGGGCCGATTTAGTTTAAATTTGATAACACATTATGTAAATCAGTGTCCAAACATGAACATGTTACGTAAATAAACATTTAAACCAAGTAAGCCACTTGAGAATTTATTCCATTCATTCGTTCAAATAAAGAAATGTTTCCAAATGATGTAAGTACCTATGACATTTCAAATGTAAGCTTATGAGGAAACTAAACGAACTATGTCTATTTTTTACTAACTTTATTAAAAAAAGTTTAGAAGCGAGACTAAAAGTATTTGTAACCGAAACTGCGGGTTTTGGAAACAAGTTGAATAAATACGGAAAATTGTACTTTTGTTATAGATTACCTACAGAAAAACCTATGAGAGGCTATAGTTTTTAAGGTTGCATCACTACATCGGAAATCCCTTAATCGTACGGAACCTTGTACACGGGATCCGACTCGCCTGTAACCGGCTTTCACTGCGGCCCTCCGCGACACCTTGCTCGTGACATATTTGTTAAGTTTATGTGTTCGTTTGGACAATTCATTGATTCATATTAATATGGCCGGTTAAAATATTGTATTGTTATTTTTACGTGCTATGTTCGGACGGATTTCGTATTAAGTTTATGTTTTGAAAGTGGAAAGTATACATTTAGTTCTCATTGATGTTATGTAAATAGATAATATAGCTCATAGAAATAAAAAGTTGAAAGGCTCAATAAATTGAGTACTAACAACGAATACTTTAAAAAGTCAAGTTATCAAAGAGTTCTTTATATTACAGAGCATTTGAAACTACGGATTCCATTATACCTGTTACTGAATATTAAATAACAAGAAAACAATTAAATAGTTCTGTAACGTGAGTTCTTTCATTAATGAAGAACATAATTATAATGTCCAATTAGTAAATTGAACCGCAATTTTATAGTGATAGCCTGTAAATTACTTAATATTAAATTAAATGAAGCTCGTATAAAGCTCAACCCGCGATATGTAAGCGGACTCCTCGACCGCAGTCATTAATGCGAGTGCGTAGATTGATCGATATTTTTTTATGTTTATCGTTCCCGTTAAATAAAACTATAGGTAGGGGGTTCGATGAATACGTAATGTCTTAATCTGAGGCGTCTGATGTCGAATGAGCAATAAGAAGAGGTTGGATGAGGAAAAAGCAGCTGTGGACCCACTCGCGCCGCTCGTAACTAGAGTCGTTACGTAATTCGGCAACGGCCTAATTGATTCCTCGCCCTTTCGCCAGACGGGGCGTCGCATTATCGAGCACAGGTGCCAGACTCTCCAATTATTTGCCTCCTTGCGACAGACGATCGTATTGGCCCACCTCTGACACTCAAAATTCGTTTTTCCTTTAATTGTACATCGGATATTCTTTTCGTGACTCTATTTGTAATAAAGATCGAACACGACACCCTGCAGCGGAAATGACTTAATTTTCACCGAGTTGCGAGCACCGTCCTCCGGTGGGCGCCTCCGTCTTCCCCTATTAAAGGTGTGTGTAAATCGAGCGGTTCTTCCGTTAGGTAAAATATTGAGAATGTCTAGTCGATTTGTATGCACGCCAAAACTTCCCGTAAGTAATTTATCTCAAAGTATTTTTGAGACGGTGGAGCACGGCGAGTCGGCGACTACTACTTCGAATTGCGACGTGTCTTCACTCTTTCAATTACATTAAAAGCTTAATTAGGAATATTAGCAAAGTGTCCCCGTTCACTTCCATACTCTTTGGTAGTTGGTTTCAGCGAATTTTCCCCGAGTTTGTTCAAGGAGTCTACCACTGGCCGAAGTTGTGAGATGCTTAGACGAAATATAGCTCGCAATTAGTGTAATGGAAGTAACCTTCCTGGGTGAAATTAACGCCATTCGTCTATAGCGAATGTAAGGGCGCACTCGGTACAATTAAGTTGTGGAGTGGAGAGAAATTGCAACAAGTGCAACGGGCCTCGGCCTGTCCACGGTCCATTTAACCCACTCAGTTTGCGGTCGCTCCGAAACCTACGCCAACTTGCTACACCACTCGCGTAAACACTTACCCTCACATATTGCACACTCGATTAACTTCTTTATATAAACTTCACGTGAATATTTCCAACTTCCTTAAAGATAGGCTTGAAACCGTCTGCGGAAAACGGAGGTCGAGTTTACACGGATTCGTTGTAATACAATTACAACAACTTGTTTTTATTACTAAGTTGTTTTTGTAGCAATTCATTCTCTTTCCATTTTATTTAATTAAAGAGGAGTTTTCAATCGCGTCCCTTTGAAAATTGCTCTAACGTCGCGTCGCTTCGTTTGGGTGTAGCAGTTTTTTAACCGAGTTCACAAAATGAGAAGGTTCTCAATTCGGCCGGTATATATATATATTTTTTTATGTATGTACGCGATTTTCGCCGAGATTTGTTGACCGATTTACGTAATTCTGATGATGTTTGATGCGGAGTAGTTTCGAATTGGTCCCATATAAATTTGATTTAGATAGGCCTCTCAGTTTTTATTTTATGAGCATTTTTATACTTACTTTCACCTCGCACTGAAGGATTATGAATAGACGGCGAGTTGTCATACAGTGCGTTGAATCCACTGACGTAGTCCTAATGCGCATGACAACAAGATGACACAAGTGACAATGACACAAATTATGTAAAGGTCGCTGCCGGAATACTTATAAAAAGACATTTTTATAATAAAGAAAACTAATTTATTAAATGATTACATATTAAACTATAACTAAACTAAAACTAGTGACCCTAAGCGATGTTAGCTATAGAATGTTCACATTTATCACAACCGAGCGCATCAAGACTACGCGACCTCGTAAAACCGCTGCCTCAGCTTCCTCATTCGGTGCCCTGGTGTCGCAGTTACCTAGTGTTCTAGATGTTAGGTGATGACTGCGCGTCCTTGTAAATCAACGCCTCAGCTGCCTTGAATTGTGGAATCGTCATTCGGTGCCCTCGATGTCGGAATTAGGTTCGTTATTCGTCAGCATACCCCTAATGGTTTAGTGGTGTACGTAACACCTCCACCCGCAGTTCAGCGACTATTTTAAAACGCCTAGTGAAAATGTTGCTGGTTGCGAAATTCTTCTAGGACTATCAGGGCTGGCGTAATCATCAGCTTATTCTACTCTGGTTGCTACTACTGCCGTTGCTGGAATGGATTTGGTAATAAATCTTCTCAGCATGATCATGATGGCCAGTACAACTGCACTCGACAGTACTGTATAGTGGTATGTACGGTAAAGTGGTATGGTACATCGACACGGCGCCTTGCTCGACTGGTCTCTGTAGTCCAAAGATCCAATAGCTTGCTATAGATTAAGTTTTGATAGCAGTTCTCCAGTTGAAGGTAGTGGTTAGTCTTCTGTTCGCAGAGATACCGATTGTAACTAAACTTCGGGCATTCAGCCTCTATGTACATGAATGCCTTCCCATTAGTTGCTTATAAAGGATAGGAGTTATAAGGGACTGATGGGATTTATTGGGAACTTTAGCGAGTCTATATAAATTAAATACGTATATTGAAACTATTGGCAATTAATAAAAAAAATATAACTGTTATCCTAACGTCGTAATATTGAGCGGACTGAATGACGTCATAACTTATTCTAATTGTAAAATTTGATTTCTATTATAAATTTTCATAAGGTTTATGTAACATGTCCTTTAAAATATTTAATACATACTATGATAAGTTGTCATAGTGCGTATAAATGACAAAGAACTGTCTACTATAATCAGTTCGGTCAATAGATCCTCTATATCTTCTCCCATAATATTCAAAATTTGCGAGAACTTTGTAAATTTTATAAGGCTGGAGTCTTTTTGCACTTCGCTGTCTAAAATCAACTGTAATGTCGTTTTAATTTTGCTTTGATTTGTGACTAAGTTACTAATTATTATATCTGAATCATAGAGGTATAACGCTGAATGATAAATCATCTATTCTTTGCTAATTAACTTCATCTATAATATACCCCTGTCTATTCTGTAATTTTTTTTATCGCATTATTATAAATAATGGCATCCGAATAGTCAAGGTTTTATGTAATACTTTTTTTTTAAGATACATCCTAACCCGTTTACAAGACTTCGTTTATCACGACCTGGCTCTAATAGTGTTTTCAACTGATTAACTAATTAGGTATTTTAGCTGATATTCATAAAATAAAAAAAAATACATCATTAGGGTCGTTAAATTAAAACAAAATTACGGTAATTGAATGATCGTTCCTAGTCGTAATTGCATGAATATTAGTGACCTCAAACAGGTAGCAAACGGTTGCAAAATTAAAAAAAAAAATTCAATAGTGGGGCTTATAAATGACTAACAGGCCCCGGTATCAATTCATAATTTTAAAGGGGATATTTTAAACTACAATCTTATTCCTATTCGAATCTGAAACTAATTTACGGCTATGTCTACTTGATGTAGACTAAACTACATTATATATCCCTATACGAATTTAATACTAATTTACAGTTATGTCTACTTGATGTAGACTAAACTACCATATATATCCCTATTCGAATCTAATACTAATTTACAGTTATGTCTACTTGATGTAGACTAAACTACCATATATATCCCTATTCGAATCTAATACTAATTTACTGCTATATCTACGCAATGTAGACTAGCTAAGTTCAAATTTTTCGGGGTGAAAATTTTTGGAAAATTTTTAGGAGACACAGGATGCAACACATGAAAGTATTCAAAGGTACTTACAAGCACTGCATGTCGGTCTCTGGGGTCGATTTTTGGATCCCGTTCTCTCCCGGCAGCACTCCTTAGGTTCTGAATACTCGATTAGACTTGATAGTCGGGTCAGCCGCCTTCGCGTGGTCTATCGATATTAGATAGGCCCTAACCTCGAGTATCCTACCGACTGCGCCAATTATGTAAAGGTCGCTGCCGGAATACTTATAAAAAGACATTTTTATAATAAAGAAAACTAATTTATTAAATGATTACATATTAAACTATAACTAAACTAAAACTAGTGACCCTAAGCGATGTTAGCTATAGAATGTTCACATTTATCACAACCGAGCGCATCAAGACTACGCGACCTCGTAAAACCGCTGCCTCAGCTTCCTCATTCGGTGCCCTGGTGTCGCAGTTACCTAGTGTTCTAGATGTTAGGTGATGACTGCGCGTCCTTGTAAATCAACGCCTCAGCTGCCTTGAATTGTGGAATCGTCATTCGGTGCCCTCGATGTCGGAATTAGGTTCGTTATTCGTCAGCATACCCCTAATGGTTTAGTGGTGTACGTAACACACATTTACTCATCGACGACACAACACAGGTTATTTACTCCATCGTGGATATTTTTTTTTCATTGATTTCGTATAGTCGTGTAATAATTTTGTATCGACACACCTAAACAATTTAAATAAGGTATCTAATTGTCACGAAGCTAAAAGAGTCAGATTTTACAAATTTAACAGATGTGAACATTAATCTAATTGGCAATGCAGCAATAAACTAAAAAGTATTAAATAAATATAACTACGTTAAGAAAAACCGACTTCAAAACTGAAAAGTAAAAAATAATAAAGATTTAATTGTAATTATATACTACCTATTATTTATATGCGCTATTTACTAATAGGTTTGAAGTCGGTGCCAAGCCAAAATCAGTAAAGTAGGCATTTCATTGTATTAAAACGTAACTTCACGCCTGTAATCCCCGAAGGGGTAGGCAGAGGTAAATGTATAAATTCAAGCATACATGCAAACACCCACGATTCGCCGGTTACGTTTTGTTCAGTGTATTAATTTGCTCGTATTCATATTTAAATGATTAAAATATAATTATTTGTTTAAGGCTTGGCACCGACTTCAAACCTATTAGTAAATAGCACATATAAATAATAGGTAGTATAATTATAATTATAATTAAATCTTTATTATTTTTTACTTTTCAGTTTTTCTTAACGTAGTTATATTTATTTAATAAATCTGTTAACGAGGCGTCACAGTGTTCCTCTCGATAGAGGAACACTGTGACGCCTGTGTGAGCCTCTTTGGACTCCTAACAATCAAACGAGAATGCACAATTGGTTTTTCTCTCTGAAGTATTTTCTTTTGAGGCGTTGCTTTGAAGATACTTCGACTTCCAATGTCAATACTTGAATTTAAAGAAAGCTATTTTCCTTTATTTTCTTTTCACATTCATCTCTTTTTAAACCTAATTAATATTTTCTCAGAAATTCGTATTCGGAAACAAGCTATGTACATATTACAGTATGTCAATGAGATATGAAAGCTATTTCGTGAGCTTAGTGAGTATATTACATTATTATCATGGAAAAATATTACAAAGTATTACCCGCGATTCCTTTACAAACAATTTGCCTAATGTGGCTAACGTTCCATCACCTCGACTTTCTTTCTCCGTCTTGCTATACATTTAGACACGTATGAATTCTTTTATTTCCTTCTCACTTCGTGCTAACGGAAGTGAACTCTAAAGCTTGAGGAATAAAAAATATATTGGCTTGTGTGACATGCCAACTTGTTGCTGCCTCATTCGACCGCACATAGGATCAAGCGGTCTCGCGAACTAGATGTCTGTTCCCCTATTTTCGGGAAAAAACAAGGAAGTGTTCCAACAATGTCGTCCTTGAGCACATAATTTGTCGTACGGGTCTCGATGTGGATAACCATTTCGTTGTTCGACTTGTTACAACTGTTATTTGGCCGTGTTTGTGACCATCGTGAACGAGTGCTCACAAGTGTTCTGTTTCCTCGAATAAAACTGTGTGTTATCAAGATAAATTATGCTTTTAGCCGTACTAAGCGTAGTTCTTAGAATGCACATTCTTTTAAGTAACTAGAATATTATAGTTATAACTATCCCATTTTATTTTTGCTGTAGAAGTAATTTAGTAGAAAATTGAAATTAAGTCTTAAGATCGTTTCATACATACGAGTATAGGTACCTACAGACAATAGAGTGTGTCGTGTCATCATCCGTGATTATCAAAAAAAGTACTTCAATAGGATTTGTACTTGATGTTTTCATATCTACTGCGTATATCTCATAAATAGTGATAGCTAGAAAGCTAACATTTACACAAATTATGTATTTCTGTTACCGCTATAATGTAGACGCTTTAAATTTTCACAGAATTTTTAGGTCTTATGTTGTAATGTAGCTTCCATAATAAATCTATATATAATACATACAAACAAATAAAATTGGAGTGTATTTTTGTAATATTAAAATAACCGCTTTTTACTAAACGCATATGTATGTACCCATACACGGTACATATACCAAAACAACATTTTTTTCAATTTTTGTCTGTCTGTCTGTCAGTCTGTCTGTTTGGCGGGGCTAATCTTGGGAACGGCTTGACCGATTTTGATGGGACTTTCACTGGCAGATAGATGATGTAATTAGGATGTACTTTTATCTTCATACATACATTCACATACATACCTACATACAAATAAGTAGAATTAGAGTGTATCCGACTTTGACGGGACTTCCACGGGTAGGTAGCTGATGTAACCAGGAGTAACTTAGGCTACTATTATCTCCATACAACCATACATACATACATACCTACATACAAATAAACAGTATTTGAGTGTCTCCGATTTTGACGGGACTTTCACAGGCAGATAGCTGATGTAATAAGGAGTAACTTGAGCTACTTTTATACTAGCTGCGCCCACGACTTCGTCCGGGTAGATACTGAACAATCATATTTTTTCTCACTTAGACGAAGTCGCGGGCACAGCTAGTATCATAATAATATCTGTCACACTCAATGTTGATGGATATGAAACTTTTTATATAAGAAAATTTTATGAACCTTTAGTCGATGATATGAAGAGAAATAGACACACAAACCATGTGTTGCATAATTATAAATTCAGATTTGTATAAAGTAATTAATAGTACAGCAGTAACTATGTCTCCTATTTTCTCCACTGATACTTTAAATCCACAAAAATTCTATACTTACAACAAAATATGTCTCAAAATAAATAAAATAACATTAATTAATTTATACCCTGACATCTAAAATTTATTCTATTCATTGTGTGAACATCTATACAGTGATATTTACACAGGAAAATTCTGAAAAAAAAGACATTAAAACAAAATGGGCTATAAAAACGCCATAAAATAACTTTAGTACAAAATTAAAAATAACATGCTACCCATCTGTCGGTCCATAATTTCTGCACAGATTTACATGTTTGGTTGGCTTGTCTAATTTTTGAGAGACTTTTGATGTCATAAAATAGCCAGGGGTCATTTTATGCCATGGCAATCAGGCTTACAGTTCACATGATTGTGCAATTTGTGAATACTGCAGTGTACAGTGATTATATGTAAAACCAAGGATTCTCGAAGGAGAAGCGTTTGGGACTTAAGATGTTTTATCTATGTGTCAGTACATATTTTATACCATTAGCTTACACACGGTATAACTGAACTAGCAAATAGCGATAGATAAGTTAGGCAATGTGGCGGTATATTTATTTAACGAAAAATGCAAAGAAAAATTTTACTTCAGGCGAGACTCGAACTCACGGCCACTGGGAATCTAGTCCAGCCGCTCTTCCAACTGAGCTACCGAAGTCCTGCCCGATTTGTCAAATTTTTCCTTCAAATTTATTGCATTGCCTTATGGTGGCAGCAGCGCCATCTATTGCCAGACTATGATAGTTAGGCAATGAGATTGGACAAATTGGGCAGGACTTCGGTAGCTCAGTTGGAAGAGCGGCTGGACTAGATTCCCAGTGGCCGCGAGTTCGAGTCTCGCCTGAAGTCAAATTTTTCTTTCCATTTTTCTTTAAATAAATATATTAAACAATGTGGTGGTACTTACGGGCTCGAACTCAACGTTAGAAACGTTATCTATTCTGTCTTATACTACAAGACAGAAAAGTTTCTTTGTTAATTTAGTTGGTTGAACCCGAGTCAGGTGGTCCGAATATATATTTTTTTTATTAGTTTATCTGTTGAGGAAGGTTATAGGTTATATGACATAACGCTATAGAAGCAGAGCAATTATCATGCTTTAAGTGACCGGGACTACGCTTGGATATTCGGATCTGCCAGTCAATGGCAAAGAATGACTCTTTATATTTTCTCTTTACTCTTTATTATCAGTTTGTACAAGGGGAAATGAGACATTCTACATACTTATTTACATTAGTTTATATTTCGTTTTATCTTAGTGATGTTCTTGACTATACATATATTTTTATCTTGTTCTACACATGTAAAACTAAAGTGAATAATTATTCACTTTAATTTTTTTTTTGTTTTTGACGTGTCATAAAGAGGTGCCTGTCACCCTAAATGAATAAATGAGTTTCTGATTCTGATTATGGTAGTGGGATACAGCGCTGTTATAGGAAACAATTTTCAAATATAGAAGTTGCGGGTAGCAGCAAATTGGTAGTAGGCACCTCTATATTCGTAATAACGGAGTCGTGTATTAATAGATACGGGTCTTGGGTCAAAAATTCAAAAAGAACTCTTGGGCGATTCACACCCCTATTCGAATCCGTCGCAGTTTGAAACGCCCCAAGATCCAAATACTACTCGTACACATACACATTTCAATGACATTGCATAAACTTTAGCATGGATTTACTGAACCACCACACCAAAATAATATTATGTTAAACTCGATAAGTAATTATTAGTCCCTAATTATTTATACAAATTCGACTTTTATTCGCCAGTTTTAGAGACAAACAAGCGGTTACGCTTTAATGCAATAAGCCTCTCTCAGCGTTGAAATTTACCTTATTAATTTCATTAGCGCGAAATAATCACGCTGGCTGGCTCCACTGATCCTTAAAATTATTTATGTGGATACCCTCGCAATATGCCAAAGGTTTGCACACAATTTCTCTACACCTTTGACGATTTCACGGCTTTACCTAGTGGAAATTCATTAAAGTTGGTCGCTAAACTTCTCATCATATTAACGATACTTAACATTTCGATTAGAAACTTTAAGTTAACTAATAATTTAATAATTCGCGCTAAATTTCGGGCGTTAGCAGTTACAAGTTGGCTTTGAGTATATATTGGACATTTTTGATAGTGAACTAGAATAGTTGTTACTTAATTGGTGTTTAGTTATTTGTTGTTTATAATAGTATTGAATTGCGTGAAATTTCGCAGCGTAGTTTTGACGATATGATTGCTCAAATTAAGCACCGTTGTGTGAGGTCAGTACTTGGATAATTTCGTGTTTCTAAGACGCGTTAAGCCGTCACGGTTATTGCCTATGGGCAGTTTAGATAAATTTTGACTGAACACTGACCACTAATCTACGTTTCTCATCCAACATCGAAGCAACCTCGTACGTAATGGTTTATTTTTAGCACACTAGACATTAATTAAGGAACAAAAGCTTATCGTTTTGATTAGGTAAATATCCTTAGCAACTTTTTGTGTTAAATTATATTATTAAAAAAATTTCGTAAGTAAGCGCATAACTTCCAAACGGCTGCACCAAATAAGATAAATCTTCTTTTATGTGTTCTCTATTGATTGACAAAAGAAGGTTGACCAGAAACAATTAATGAATGAAAATGAAAAAAACCCATGAAGGTAAGAAAAGTAAAAGAAAAGTATTTTGAACACATTCACATAATAAGTTGAACAATATAAAAAGCCACAGTTAAAGGAGAGTCTCTTTACGGTTGCTAACAGGTAGATAACAGTCGCTAAACCTTGTTGAAGGTCTTATGGGCGATTTGTAAACATCCGACAACGGGTTGGCCACTAACCCATATCTCCACCGACCCGCATTGGAGCAGCGTGGTGGAGTAATCGCCAGGCCTTCCCCCAACGAGGGGAGAAACTCGTGCCCAGCAGTGGGACGTATAATTTTTTTATTATTAAGTACCTAGTAGCAACCTACTTAGTGCATGTCTCACCGGCTGCATCAATAAAATGTTTTTCTTTCTATTTTTAATATGTATGTATCTTCACGCCAGGTTCCTAACGGGGTAGGCAGAGAGTGTAGAGCGCCAGACATCCCGGTTCTGACAAACCTCTCGTGCCTTCGTTCTATTTTTAAAACCACAAGAAACACCAATCAGCGATAAATGCACCGTATACCCGATAAAAAATGTACTTAAACTGAAAGATGATGTTGAAAAGGGGAACATTCTTTAAGTTTAAATCGGGTTGGCGAGGGCACGCGCTTATCCACACAATCTAACCTTCACGAAGTCGCGCCAGTTCCTTCTGTCTCCCGTCTTACACAATCTGATCGAGTAACTTCGCCCGAGGTGAGTTATAGCTCAGGAGTTAGTTGCAAAGCCACGAGGTCTGCGACTGTACCACTTCGCTATCAACAGTTTCAAATTGAACCTCAATACTACCTAACTCGTGCGAAACTGATAACGTCTGCGTATTAGTTTATTGAGCATAAATTTAGACGATTGCAAAGTAGCACGAAGCACACATTTCTGAAGTAATACACCAGTTCGACGTGACCTTTTACACTATTTTAAATGTAATCAATGTTATGAAAAATATTCCAAAGTTTTGCAATTACTTATTCAATGAGTCAATCGAGAACAAATTCGTTGCCCTTTGTACAAGCGACTCTATGAAAAGAAATCAGCGAATAGGTGAGCGCGGGCAAACTCAGGAGTAAACATTTGCGTATGTAAACTGGAATTATTCACGAAAAAACTTTTAATGGCGTCCCCGGAGTTCCCGTCAAACATTTATCAACAAAAGAACGAACGTCCCGCAGGCGATAGAACTTGAAATGTATGGAAATTACCCAGTCACGAGCGGGAGAACAATTCACTAACGGCATAGGCAAATGTTTTTGTCGCGGTTTGTTTCGTCGGATTTCAGTTACGACTAAGATCCAGAGTTATACTCAGCACAAGAGCGAATTCTCCGTCTTGCGCAGGTCTTTAGAACAGAAATAACATCAACAGTACGAATTACATTATTCTGGTGTTAGTATTGTTCTGAGGCAGACTATTAGAGATTTTCCGTGTCTTAAATGTAGTGATTATTTTACTCTTTGTTTTATACACAAACTATACCTACTACGCTCTGAAAGTTCATAAACAAATGTGAAGTCAAGTCACAGAATAAAAACGTACAGAAGTCAATCTCATGTATGTACTTAACTTTTCATGCCTACGCTCGGCGGTCGCGCTAGGGTTGTTAACATTGGCTTATGCACAAAAAATTGCAGTGATAGTGGCACTCGAAACCTTTTCCTACAATATCAAAACAAAACATTAAAAATAGTCTAACAATACAAAAAGTTAACACTATTTTTATTGTTTCGCATTAACACATGCTTGTGAAATATATTTTATTTTAAAGAAAAAATGTTTTTGTTGTCAAATTTTTCTTTCTAATTTTCTTTAAAATAAAAGTTAACACTGCAAAAACAAAACACAAAATTTTACTTTTCACAATTTCCACAATAGAAAATCACTGATAACTTCTAAATGGAATACCCTATTTACCCAATTTATATTGTCCTATATGTTTTCGAGCTAAACCTACCAAATGACACAGAACACACAAACAAAAAATCACGTTTTCAACTTACGTTATATATGGTGGTGTAAATTTTCCTTACAAAATGGCAGTCGCGAATGTATTCGACTGAATCCGACCCGAGATACCGTGTCGGTGAGCGGTGTCTATGTGTGCGTTGCTCGAGCGCGCTTTGTACGTAGATTGACTTCTGTACCTTTTTTATTTTGTGGTCAAGTTCTGTGTAAAATTCAATTTAAATATAATGCACGGTAACAATGCCTTCTAATGTACTCGGAGAAGCCACTGATTCCCGAAATACAGTGTAGACTAGTTCGGGAATCTATGGATTCAATATTAACCATTGTAAAAATGTGTTTGTCAATAAATGATTATATTATGTTATATTATTACTGTATATATGTAAATCGATAACTTAGGCAACTTTATTCTCAAACACAATATTACCACATTACATTTGGTCTCTATTGAAATACAGAAATCTGTCATTCGCCCCTATTTGAGGAAAGAAAAAAGTCATGATATCGAATGTTAAATATTGATAGCATGCCTTCCTAATTTCAAAGATTAACTAAGAAGTTAGATAGAATAAATACGATCCAAACGGACACATTTCATTTGCATTTCAATCAGAATGATATAGCCGGTGGGAAGGAAAATCCGCTCCGTCGCCTCACTTAAAGCTTTTGAAATATTCCTATAACTTCTGATTCAACGAGAAAAAAACCTATTTGAATTGGAAAGATCAAAGCGTAAAAATTTATCGCAACAAAAAAAAGTGCGGCAGAACGTCCAAAAAGGCGTCAGGCACTTATTATTTCAACAGTGCCAATGTCTCGTCTCCTCTCTCATTCTATTTGTCTTTTCGATTGTTCCGGTGCATAGACTCCTCCATTACTCGGCACTGAAAGGAAAGTTTTGTATTCAATTTGGTATTATAATTCCCATTTGAAGTCGCCACGCACCATCGCGCCGACATCGACTATGTAAATGGGCGCTTCCGGGACTTACTCGCGTTTTCGTCAAAAAGACGAATTTTTTGTTCTAAAATGTCACCTGTAATCTTTCACTTGTAGCTTCTTAAGCCTTTCTCGCCAGTTATATGTTTACGATGAATATTTTCATTCAAAAACTCATCCATACTGTGTAAATAAAATCTTCGAGGAAAACCCATAAGTTGCGCGTTGCATTTATTTATTTAACCACTTGTAAGTTCCTCGGTTTGTGTAAATATTGCCTTCCGCTTGCCTGACGTGAATTTTTATTCATCCACGCGCCTTCAGCCCCGGCGGGAGACAAGGAAACATTTCAGAGTTTCTCTTCAATTTAAAATGGAAACTTATCCCTCGGCTACCATAAAGTCTGCATTTTCCATAGAAATCCACGTAGCTCCGTTGTGTTCGATCCTAACTGGTGTCCACACCGAATCCAGGTGGATTTAAGGCGCGTCGGTTGAGCTGCTTCGAAGAAAAGTCTTGCATCTTCGTTGTGCGCGACAGCTTTTATTTTACGAGATGTTTTCCGCGGCCGTTTCGCAGATACTAAAATAATAAGAGTTTTACGTCGCCGCGTATTATGTAGCTTTTATGGCCCCCTGAGCTCGCTGAAGCGCTGTTACAGTGGCTTACTGGGGTTCTCGTGACGAAATAATTAACCCTGTAGGTATTATTCGTATTAGAGTCTGTTACCAGCTAACATGGAATCCTTATACGTTCACATTAATTTACAGCCGTTTCGCATTGTATACATTTTATTGCCGACTGCTTATTACATTAGGCTTTTTCAGAGACTCATTATGTAAGTCTACAACTTTTGCTCGCCATGATTTTGCTATATTTCACCTGACTCCAAAGCTTTTATCGTTGCAAATTTTTTACAGAACAATATTTCTAACTGACGTTTTGTATATTGTTTGAACGCGAAAATGTTTTTAAAGCCCACGAATTCCCAAAATCACTGTGAAAACGAAGAACGTCTATATTCAAGCAAGAGACAAGGGACCGATAACAGATTACCCGCAAACACGTTTTAAATTCATTTCCCGACCCTAGCGCCGATCGTTCCCCGATAAAATGTGGGGAGGTCCGAGGAAACGGGGACATATTTACTTTGTCTCCCCGCGGCGCGCCCACGACCACTTTCCCGGTCAGGTAACGTACCAAGTGGCAAAATATTTGTACGGGGCCCGTTACTCGCCCGTTCAGATTTAAGAACATTAGCTCCCAAATCGGAACTTAGGCTGTTAACCATTACGTACCATTACCGTAGTGCAAATAAAAACAGATTATACTAAACTCAACTTTAATTGATTGAAGTTGGGTCATATTAGTAAAACATGTTAGTACCATTTTGTTATTTTAGGTACCAGCAAAACTCGAGCTTTATAAAATAAACCTTTAATAATTCATTTCTTTTTATTTTAAAACGTTAGTCGTGAATTTGTTCTTTAATTTGTGACTCTTCCTTGATTTAATTTGTGATGGCTCTTATCATCATTCACGTAACCTCATAAATACACAGAAGGTTTACAAAAATATAGACTCTGGGATTTTAGACGTTATTAAGATACGATTTTAAAACTATCTGTAACAATCAACAAACTTATAAGTATCGCGAATAAATTACATATACAAACCAGGAAGAAACACAGTTAAACTCTTATTTGCAACACGTAACACCCCTGTTCCTGTAACCACACAACCCTTCGAAACAAGTTGTCCGCCAGCTAACACCATTAGCGAGTCAAGACCGGTGTTTTGACTCCGATAATTTTATAACTAGGCTCGATGCCAACACTGAATCCGCTCAAATGGTTTGTAAAGACAATGTATAAATTGATAAGTATCGCAAATAAAATAAACGGACAAACAAAGAAAAATTACTCGAAATTAAACTCTTGTTTTCAATATTGTTATTCCCGTTACCGCAGATCCCTTCGAAACAAATTGTCCGCCAGCTAACACCATTAGCGAGTCAAGGCCGATGTTTCACTCTGTCCATTTTGTAACTAGGCCCGGTGCCAACACTAAACCCACTCACATGCTTTGTGAAGCAAAGGCTTTGCATGAAACTTTCCCACGATTTTATTGAATTACACCTAACAAAGATACGCTGTTATCAGGAACGGATAAGCTGTTTAAACTTCAATTATGTTTGACTTGTTCGTACTTGTTTGCCCGCACGTCTTTGAGATCAGAGAGACCTGTCGCCCAACTTTTGCATAATGTAGACCATCCGTGAAATTTGCCTTGATGAGAACATTTGAACAATATTTAGGTCACTTATACCATTTGTCTTACAGCTTCGCGTAAATATTGCTGTAATTTATTTACTCCAAGTAAGCGTACGGATTACCTTCTTTTTATGGTTTCATAATAATTATACTGCTACGCAAAGCTATTAAAATATTGCTTAATGACTTAAATGGACTTTCATTAAATCTGCCACATTAAAATCTGTATTAAAAACTCCTACACCAGTATGGTTTTGCTTAATATACTCGGGGCGTATATTAAGCAAAACCATACTGGTTTTATATGTCCCTCTTCTTTTGTGATATGATTTTTAACCACGTTGATAGGTTAAAGCTTTAAATGCGGGCATTTATATAAAATTGGTTAAAATGTCTACGAGATCCTCATAATAAGATTTACAATTTTTTATTCCTTCATTTAGCACCCAATAGTGGCCCATGGGTTTTAAATCCACTTATTTTGGGTGACTATTTACCTGTGCGTATCAAATCGCAACTTAATCGGCCCAGTCCTATTGGAGAAAATCGATTATGACAGACGGACAGACAGGTTCAGTTTTTTCCTTTTTAAGTACTGAACCCTAATTATCGCTAAATATTAAAATTATGAAGCAACATCGGAATCAGACAGAAAGTAGTGAAAGAATAATATTACTTTAAGAAAATTTCCACACAAAACTGTGCAAAAATCAAAATCTGCAGTGACGAGCCAATATTTCATAGCGTTCGTCGCTAGTAAAATGTAGACACAAATCTACGGTTGGAAGTGGGAGAATAAGGACAAAAAGTATTTAAATCTCAGCTTTTATTTATCTTTGCGGAGCGCCGTCGGCGGTTAAATATCTGAGGGTAGCCGGCGCAGTCCTAGATACAAACGTAAACACAGGCACTGCCTTTGAAGCACTGTACTTTAGATATTTGTGTTTCCCATGCGGAATCCGACCACATTTTTTAAGTGTCATTATTTAATTCTGCACTGTCACCATCGCGATGTACGTGCAAACTGGTTTTTTTTACCGTCTGAAAAAGTTGTTTATTTTTTCCTTTCCCACTACATATCTCTATATAAATGAATCACCGAAATGTTTGTAAGTGCATAACTTCCAAACGACTGCACCAAATTGGATAAATTTTTCTTTTATGTATTCTTTATTGTTAGGAATAGGTTTGCTAGTTATATATTATACCTTTTTGTAACTATATATATATATAATAAACATATGAAGATTTTTATAGTGATTTAGTGCTAACGTGTTAAACTAATTGGCACACAATTTCTGACACAGGCTCGCATATGAAAATCAGCGTCAAGTTGATTGATGTTATCAACTTACTAGACATAAAGCTGATCTGTGCTCCCATTTGTATCAGCCGTGAGACCTTATTTCTTATTTTTTTAATATTGTTTATTGTTCATTTATTAATTTGGTTAGGTGGTCTAACGTTGTTTGTAATCTTCGGAATATTTCACTTTTTTGTGTCTCTGTGCTGTTTAAATCAATGGTTTCGTTCTTTCTTTCTTACATTTTACCGTGGTCTTTCCATTACGTACCACCGGTTTTACTGACCTACCCAATTTAATATATCTTTTTTTTCTGTTCGAACCTGATCAGATCCTAATGGCTAGATCATCCTCTTATTGATCTCCATCTTTGTTGTGCTTTCATATAAGTGTCTACTATTCTCAGTGGATACAATTTATAAAGAAATATAGCAAACGTCAAAATCGACATGAAGTGAAGAGTCACGTCTTCACAAAATATAATATTGGCTCATGCAGCACAAAATTCGTATTTGAACTGTAAAAATAATAAATTGGAAAAGAATTACCGATACCAAAACAAGAAATAAAGAGCGTATAGAATGCAAGATTTACATGGTATCAAAGCGTATACCTACGTCGACATAAGCCTTCGACCAGGTTTTTGACATCCGCGACTAAAGGGGTGTAACATTCTGTATTCTTTGCGAGATATCTTTGTGACTGTTATTTCAAGTGTCTAAGGATTGCTCCTTGAATATTATTTTTATTTTGAAATATTTCAATGTTTTGAAATATATCAGTTATAAGTTATCTGGCAGATCTTTTGTTTGGTACACTTCAGATATCGAGCCGTGCTTAGAGTTAAAAGCGACTTGCTAACGGCCAAATACTCAAACTTCACTTAAATCTAAGTGGGACTTAAAAGTCTTCTGTCTTTATAACACACGTTCAAACGATAGAGTTAGCGCACATTTGAGGGTTGCATAAAGTTGAGCTACGTTTGAGTATTCGGCCATAAATAAATTAAAAAAAAATCTTAAATCACTTGATTTTATTTAAGTAAAACTTAGTATAGTTTGATAGTGTATTTCTCTGCATTTATTTAGTCATCTCATATAAAAATTTCACGCTTGTGCTATCAGAGGTTATGGAGAGCAATCCTGTTGACATTCATAACGTACACTTCCGATAGACATGTAGGCAAAACATGGTGGTCTGTAAAGTCGGATCACGGACGAAATTTTTGAAGTGCAATTTGTGCAGCCGGTTTATCATCGATTTATACAAAGTGTCCCAGAAATCAACGATAAATCGAAAACGGGTGATAGGCCAAGTGATGAAATTGTTATTTTTGCTGAGTCTATTAATATATTATTTCTGAGCTGAATATATTATTGCTGAGTACTGGGACACCCTGTATAACGTCAAAAAAAAGCAACGCAATGCCTCCGAAAAGCGAGAACTTCCATACGTTTACGGGACTGATCGAGTAAGAAGAATAAATTTCAGTTATACCGTCCTTATTGTCTTATTTGTTTTTTTATGAGCACATCGTTCACATCCGTCAACCGTGATTTTGAAACTGTTTTCCTTAAAGTGGAAGAAAAGTCAAGTGATTCTGTGTATTTGCTTAACTGATGCTTCATGTGTCGATATACTAAATCGGAGAGGTGCGAGGGGCTTGAAATAACAAACGAAATCGCGGCCGTGTATCGGGTGGCACAACATTTGGGAGGCAAAAGGAAAATATGAAAAGGCGGAATATTGCCCGACGAAATTACGATCGCTTTAGATTCCATACGGCCCATTGAGGGGTGAATTGTTACCTTCATACATTGCTATAAAGAATCTATTTGTTTTTCTTCACCAAACCAAGTGATATCGATTGTACCTTTGCCTCGATTGACTCTGACGATGCGTGAAAATCACGTACTGAGCTTGCTATATTAGAGAAAAGTAGAATAAACTTCTTTTTATCACGTAAAAAATGTAGATATGTGTCTACTATTATATTTCGTGTACATATATATATTATGTATGTACACATACCTACACTTTACGGCTTATATAATATGTTAGTTGAATCAGTTAAAAAATTAATGTGATGTTCAATCCGAACAAGTGTAGCCAAAGCCCAGTTACGAAAATTATTAATTACTAGCTGACCCGGCAAACTTCGTATTCCCTCAGAATGAAATAATGTGTCAAAGGTTTGATAGATACGGACTATTTGTATGGGAAAATGAAATTGTGGTTTTTACTATTTCCCTTCTTCAATTCCTTCATATTTTCTTACCTTTTAAACCTTTCCTGGACTTCCAATAATCATTCAAAACCAAAATTAGCTAAATCGGTCCAGCTGTTCTCTAGTTTTAGCGAGACTAAGGAACAGCAATTGATTTTTATATATATAGATATAGATAAAAGAAATAATCTAGAGGAAGCATACTTCACCAGGCAATAGTCGAGCGCCAATTGATCTCAGCATATAAACACAGGAACATTATTCTGAATACGAAAATATTTC
Source organism: Macrosoma leucophasiata (assembly GCA_036365455.1). NCBI lineage: Eukaryota > Metazoa > Arthropoda > Insecta > Lepidoptera > Hedylidae > Macrosoma > Macrosoma leucophasiata. The sequence goes on from JAWQUS010000010.1 coordinate 9,282,720, forward strand.
AACTCGGTTATAAGTACCTACTATTCTTCGAAGCAAAGAACAACTTTCCACTAACCTCTAAAGTAGGTTCACAAGTTCGACAATGTTAGTGTTTCACATGAAATTACAAACTTAATTGTAGACAGATGTCTAACTGAGTGCAAGGAGTTGAGGTTGGAATTGAATATTAGCATTATCAAGACAAATATGTCGTTACAGTTTGATAGTTTCCCAGTAAGCTGGTCGCGGCGTCTTGGAGCTAAATTCGCGGAACTTTCAATAAATTCTGCTTATGTTTATAATAAGGTTCCTTAAAATATCATTATTTCTTCTCATGTGCTTGTATTATCATTTAATTTTTAATTAACTTCAGCAAAATATTGATGCATATAATTGCAGTTGGAGTTTTGAAAAAAAAAAAAAGAAATTAAGCAGATATATTCATCTAAAAAAGTAAGTTTTCTTAAATAAATCTGTGTATGATTTTCAATCATTATTTTCTACTTGCAATTTTGTTTTCGCTTTCATTAAAACCAGTTCAATCATTTAAATACTTTAAATAGTACTTAACCTACTGAATACAGGGTCCACGTCATTTACAACATTTTTCGAAAAAAAAGTTAAATTATAGGATATTATTTTGTAAAAATTAAAAAGAGTACAAATTTCATTTCAAAATTGCATCCACTAGGTACCTATCGATTTTCGGAAGAATTATGGAATTTTTATTTTCAAATTTCTGTTCGTCACACAAGGAAATAATGTTTAATTATTACGTTGTTTAATTGGGATACATACATGTGCATTTATAGTAATGATGTCTGTACTACCCAAGCAGACACATTTTCTTAAGAATTCTAAAAAAAGGTGTTATCATCAGTACGATAGGTCAGCAATGCCCAGACATAGCTCACGGGCCACGATAAATAGTGACCATTAACACGTTTCTTAGAGTGACATTAGGCTTTATTGGATCCAGGGAAGTAACTCAATCTCTCAGAAACAAAGTGTTCAGATTAATTTTATTTCGGATAAACATATAACCACTTTACCCAAAATGGCTAAAAATTTGTAGAACTCCGCTTCAGAGAAAATATAGGTACGTCAATATATTTTTTTAAATCACCTGTACCTATATTTTATAAAAACGTAGTATGTGTACAGTTACACGAAATTTTTTAAGCAGTAATTTTAGATACAGTTATTTTTTAAATCGTTAATCAAATTACCTTCACACACCCATAATCATTTTGTATTTTTATCAGTCTAATAAGATGTATTAATTTAATAGAAGTCGTTTCTAAAACTCGCAAACAGTTTATCGACGAATTATACAATCACGATACAAAATTATAATAAAACAATATAATCTGGATCTTACATTAAGAGATCGTCCACTAAACGATATTTATTCAAACTGTCTCTTATTCAAATGAATGTCTTTAAACTCTGCCCGTTGTTTCTCCTGTCGTTTAAATTTACTTTTATCTCTCAACTTTTCCAAAGCCTAGATTAGTTTTACTTAAGAATATTGTAAATTATACCCCCGACTATGCCGTACAAGTGTCTAGTGATGCGGTTTATCTCGAAACTTTTACGGAGGCTTTGCATAGCACCTGGATATTTAATTAAAGCTCAATAAATGCTCGCACAGACCGATAACAACTCGGCCCGTATCGAAGCCGTAGGTCAGCATAGTTTATCGCCGAGTACAAGTTAAAATGGTATGCGAGTTGCGCTCGAGTGGTTACGTTTGACGTCTCTATTCATTACTAAAGTAACCAGACTCAGCAACTTTGTTCACACAAACTCCTCTGCCTCTACTTTCCCTATAAAGTAGAGTTGTGACAGCGAGTAATGTCTCCTTATATTGTTCAGGGGCTAAGAGGTTTGCCTTCTAGTTGTGATGAGAATTGTAAACTTTTACTGTTTAGTCTCAAGTCAATTTACTGTGACGAAGTTTTAAATATTTTAAGCTTTTGCAACCGCCAGAAGCCGCAGCGGAATATCTCAATCTTTAATTGATATTATTTCCGAGTCTCGTAACGGTTTGTAAATTATTTGGATGTTGTTCGAGCGTCAGAAGTTACGCTACGATATCGCTAATCGATATCCGAATATCGATTATGAAGTTGGTGCGAAAATTATCCTCTGCGGGTGGGTGCTTGACAAATGTCCGTTATAAGCGCAGAACAAATTGGTGCAATTAATTACGAGTGGCGCTGGCAGCGCTGAGCCAACAAATATTATCAAGATCGTTAATTTCGACATCTTAGTCGGAGGCGCCCGGATGATATTAGTCGCCGGAGACGAATGTGCGGCACACGGCACGCCAGCGGCCCCTAATGCTCTCCAGCCCCTCTGATCACTTCGTAATGCATGATATAGTGGACGTTAACACGGACAAACTCATCAATAGGACAGTTTGCCCGGAATTAACTCGTCCGGACCGTCCCTTCGCTTGAGACATTAGGCGACCACATAAATAATGCTGTCTTATGAACTCCTTTATATTTTGACCCGTTCGCAACTTACATTTTGTAATTCCTTTGTTATTAATTTTCACTGAGCGAAACTTATTTCTTTTCACGTTTTCTTTTGCTGGGTCCACGCGAAACAATTACGAGTATGTTTCTCTTTAATTAGTGTAGTGTATTAAATTTAATTAGTGGAAATGTTGCAACTCGGATTTTGTTCTTTTGATTAAAGATCGCACAAAAGACTTTGGTTTGTAGGAATCAAACGATATTTTATACTCTCAAGAACAATTAATTAGATTTGTCTTAGAATATAACTTAAATTGGCGACAAAAGAGGGAAACACAAAGACCGAATAATGTTTGCCTACGATTCAATCCCACTGAATTACTTGAGCTCATAAAAATGAATATAAAATTTTGAGGGTAACACATGACTCTTAATGAAAAGTATATTATCTCACATAAAAACATTATATGCTCGTTTTCAACGGTGGTTATTAAATTAAATCATAATTTACACACGTCGAGTTAAATCAGACTGGTAAGGTCGTGAAATAGCAATAAAAATTATTAGACTCGCTACAGCTTTTCCACGCTATACCCTTTTTATTCTTTTTCATATTAAGTAGAGCCGTTCTCAGGAACAATAACGTCATAAATGCCGAAACGATTTTTCATTCTCATCGTAAACGTTCGTATTCTCTCGGCTCTCGGTGTTTTATTCGGCCACAGAAACAATGTATGAGTGATGCATGAATATTTTATTTAAGTTTTTCTTTCGGTCTGAGGCGTCCGTTATCGATGGCCGTTCGCGGTGGTATTCCGTCGGCGTTGATGAATACTTAAAAATATTTCCATAAGTTTCACATAGGTACGGCTTACTATTAAAACACAATTCATTTATAGTTAAAGACCAATTTTTTTATGTAATGAAGGTGGCAAACAAGTATGCATTTCAAATTGATTTTAAGTGCAGCCTATAAACACTTACATGTAGACCAGAGATCAAAATGCAGATAATCCGGATAGATAGTAATGTATGGCTCCGTAATAACTATCACAGAAACATAACAACTTGAACGTCGGGTACCAGCCTAGGTATCTACATTTTGATTCGGTTTTTTTGTTAATGTCTGCAGTATTCACTTACCATCAGTTTAAACTGCACGCTTGTTTGTCATCATCAAAAATATGCCTATTATATTCTGTAATTCAACTTTATAGCCACTTTGCGGAACATTGCTGTTTTCCTAAAATGATCGTTATTATGTCAAAAAAAACAATGTACTGCAAAGTGATTATCGAAATAATGTCAACCGAGATACATAAAATTCCATCAGTAAATACAACCGAACTAACTATTTGACCTAAATTTGGTAATATCTCGTATCGTCGGGTCAGTTTTTTAAAGGAATGCAATCAACTGTTGGAATCGGAATCGATTAACGATTTGAATAGAGTAAGTGACACATAAATATTTCATTCGACATCGATAGTTGGTTATCGCTCGTGTTTATGGCCTTCATAAAAATTCTGAAGGGGCGCCGCTAGAGAAATGTTTTTATTAAAGTTTTATTCACACTATTAATCGTGATCTTACCCATTGCGAACATGAAAACAAAATTTAATTGTATACCTAATTATTACTAAGAAGGGAATTAATTATATTGTAAGCTGTTTTAATTCCAATAGTAAGCATACCAAATTACCGCAAATAAAAGATTCCACTTCCACAATTATCAAGATCCGAGTAAAATCCTCACTTCTCCCCCTTGTAGGTTGCTGCTTTTCGATCTACTGATCTGGGAGTGAGTACTGTAGGTATCGTCGGAGTTTAGAAATATACCAGGTGAATGTCAAAACCCGAGTCACCTAATATTTTATTATTATCATATTCTAACCATCTAATTTTTAATTTTTATCTTTTAAAACACTCGTGATTCATATAAAAAAGTTAATAATTATATTTTTATCGAAGTGTGTGAACATATTTGTAGGTACATACACTACATACGACTGATGTATACCTAGTACACATAGTAACATACTTTTTCACATGCTGACATTTTATAATCCTTCGCACCTAGACCTTGTAGGAACTCATCGTTAACCCTGCAGTTTACGACTACAGCCGCGGGCAGTCCCTAGTTAAAGTCATAAGATACCGTATTTAACCTAAAACAACATCATAATTTTATCTTGTCCCACAGAAATTGCTGGCAATGTACCTACTTAAATATGGTCTACAAATCGCGGAGGGTATAATGCGACGAAAATTATACCTAAAATAATATTGACTCAAGCAATCTGTAAAATAGGGGAGTCCCTTTCTGAAATAACAATAAAATCTCGCTGACCCATCTCTCCGATGTTTTTGTGTACATTTTAATATCACTAATAGATTATATGTATCGATTCCGTTGAACGGGTCTTATAGACGTCTTTGACTTCGTAAACATGTATATGATTTCGGGCACACTATCTTTTTGAGGTATTATCTTTAGGAGATTGGATTCCGTATATTCTTATCCGTAGACTCGTGCAATTGTACATCTTTTATTGTTGTAGTGTCCGTTGCAGTGGAACATCAATAAACACTTATTTTAAGTGGTTTAAACCATGAAGAATTGAATATGACAGTCATATAGAGTTCATAGTTGGAGTCAAAGTCAACATTTTTGGAGAAGACGTTTTAAATTATATCGCCAAATATTCAACAAGAAAAATAACATTTACTGGCGTTGAGTTCCACTATTGGATCTGGACTGAAACGTGTTGGATTTCGAGGGCGTAGACACTACCGCATTGGCTAATCTATCTGTCGACATACACCAAATAGACATTTTCAACACTATCGTGTTCAAAAGAACTAAGGTCTCAAAGGTGGCAACGCATCTGGTTTTAGAGTTCTAAATATTTATAGTTCGTAGTATTCTCTTAAGTAATACTAACTGCGTGCTTGTTTGCCACCACCATAACATAAAAAAGAAATAGTAATTGAAAATAGGATGAAGAATATCAGTAGAGTAGTCCATGTTTATTAAATAAATTAATGATCAAAGTATACTCGAATCGTTTTATTATATTTGTGATAGTCCCCAGCAAACAAGAGGAACGCAAACACACTCAGAAGAGTCCCTGTCTCGGCGCAACCCTAAAAAGGACTGTGGTTTGCTCCTGTGATCTAAGTAAACCTCACCTTTTATGTATATTTTATTTCTGATAATATTCGAAGGGCCCTTGTATCACATTCATTGAAATGACATATTGGAGAAACGTTTCAGTATGTTTTGATCGCGAATAATATCTAGAGCTTTCTTTGGAGAGAAAAGCCGCATGTATTTCCCGGGGCCAATATAAAGAATTGACTTTGTTGTCCCATCTAAAGCTCTCGAATGATATAGGTGTCTATCCTGGAATTAATGAGCTCTCCCGAACTTACCTATGTAGATGTGTTTGCGTTGAAGCAGATATTGCCTAGGGACTACAATTTTCACTTACCGTCATGCGGATTGTTATTTCGTTACCACATTGCAAAAATACATATATTTCATCTTAGCCCACACAGTAAAAACTAGCAAACTATATGGCTCTTTTGCTACCTACAAGTCCAATTCTCAATGCCTCAATTATCAAGATCTAAACAAGTACAAGAATGTTTATGACATTTATTCTAAGTATTTCTAATAAATATAAAGCGTAAAATCGTCCTCATTAGACGAGAAGTTTGCGATGCAAACAAATATTGCTGCAGCGAAAGCGTTCGTGCGACAAATATGATACTGGCAATGCTAACGCGCATTCGTCGGCATAATAATTCTGTAGATATAAATATTTAATTGTATCTCTTTTATATATAAATGTGAAAGGGTTTTTTGCTAGGAACATGGTGTCTGGTGACTTGATCGTACAAGACTCTCAGATATAGTTTAGAAACCTTCTATATTATATTGGTGTCTTATAGGTATAACATTTTAATAACAATAATCATTTATTGAGAAAAAGATTTTTACAATTGTTAATATTGAATCCATAGATTCCCGAACTAATCTTCACTGTATTTCGGGAATCAGTGGCTTCTCCGAGTTGTAACTTAGTTTAAGCATTTTGTCATAAAATATAATTATTATGCTCAAGTTTATCAGAATATATAACCTGCAGCTTTAAAGTAATCCTTTAAATTGTTGGATAATTTATTTTGGTATATAATACACATTACAAAGTTATTTCGATAACGGGATACATGTATAACAAATTGTCCAAATTCAGAACAAATTCCAGTAACATTAATAAAAAATAAGTTGTAGCACCGAGCCAATAAATATTTTCACATTTAGGTACTGGCTTCTAATCTTAGTAAGTACCTATCGGGCAGTACTACTACTAAGAGATAAATGAATAAGGTCATACTGTTGTACTTTTATTGTCGAGCTCCCTTTTAACAATTGCTAAACAATTGAATTAATCTCATGATTATAATATATTACCCATACAGACAAAATTCCGATCTTTTGATCATAATGTCAGCCCTATCTTCGTATTTATTTTAAAAGATCTTACAGTAGTACGAAGTTGATGTAACGTAAACGAAAGCTAACTTATTTTATAACGCGTTTCGCAACAAAATTTCCATCCACGTTGGTTCTTTGTTGTGAAAAATGTTATTTAATTTCGGGCAATTATTACACGCGCTCCACGAAATTACTCCAAGGAATAGGACCTCGTGTTGGTTTTATTCCAGAGAAAACGGTTCTTATTCCTACAATGAAAGCTTTATGTCGAAAAATGGGGATCCCGCTGTTACTATAATCTTTTAATTCTATTATTCAAATTGTAGAAAGAGTATTTCTAATATCTATCTGAATTGTCGACGTTCAAGTAAGTACTGCTGAAAGTGTCGGAAAAAAAACCAGGCACATTCACTTCGTTACGTTCGTTATTTAAATACTTCAGCTTGCTAATTAAATTACTCTGCTTATTCAGTGAAATTAACTATATTTCTGTGTTTTCATTGCAAAATCTCGGAATTTAAAATATTAGATATTATAAAAACCATCTCGAGTTTATGAAGTACCTAATGTTGAGAAAATTAAAAATTCATTGACTTATTTGTATTACAAAAAACTTACGGCATCCTACGAATAAGTAAATAAATGTAATCAGTTATAAAAAGTATCCCCAAATTTTTGTCAGTAATCGATACCTACCTGTCGTTTAATATCAAAATTTGTATGCAATTTCTCTGTCTGTCTACTATAATTAATAGATTCGATCCAAGTTTACATTTTAATGATTTCTGATGTATTAAGGAGAAAAAATGGACGAATTAAAACAATACAATTAGTTTCACACTTGAATTCTGTAACTGTGAAAGATGAATATCGAAAATATTAAAGAAGTTTTAGAAAAACGTATGAAAGTTAAAGTAGCATTATTTAATTTTGAAACCTTATATAAGTCACATGTATATATTTAGAAAATACACCAATAACATTTGGTATATAATACAATTATACCTTATCAACCTACTACACAATTAATCATAAATCCACATCTTAATTATTGCTATTCTTATAATAAGGCAGTTTATTTTGAAGTCAAAGTATTCTGAGCAATTTGAGATAGGCGCAGCGCATTTCAAATAAAGTTTCGAAGTAAACTTATATTGCCTGTAAGTGCAGGTTGGCAAGTTTCATAGTCGAAGATCTTTATGATTTGCTTTCGACGAATCTTGCCTATTTTATATATTTTATAATAATAAGCCTATTTCATTAACGGTAGAGTAATAGGTAGATACAATTGTGCATCCACTGCAATGTGTTTAAAAAAAAAAGATTCTTGTAAAAAAAAATTGCTTCCAAAAATGTATGCACATGACACTTACCTGTTCATCACAGCATGGTTAATAATATATTTAAATACTCACTACTCAGCAGTGAAACAAATATGTGTATAATCAGACAGACTGATTAAAAAACATATTATTACTACATACAGAAAAATGTAAAGTTAAATTTGTCTTCAGGTGGGACTTGCACCCGCGACCACTGGGATCTCTAGTCCAGCCGCTATCCCAACTGATCTAACAAAATCTACACCTGACGGTCGATTTTTTTTTTCCATTTTTCTTTAAAATATTTTCTCGCATTTGTTATTGCGAAAAATCCAATAAAATGGAACACTTACGTATTGGTTTACCGTTTAATTATTTAGAACATGTATGTTTGAGATAAACATTTTTTTTGTTTTGTTGACTCTCCCGTACCATCTGCCGTTACCGGAAATAAACAGTGATACGTCATATTTGTGGGCAATATTGCTATCAGTTTTCGTTTTGTTTTATTTTCTACGGGAAAAGCGTCTCGGATGACGTGTGGGGCCTTTATTATGTGTCTCACGTGACGGATATCCCAGCAGGTGTGTCTGCTACTCGCGTCTAGTGACGTTCCGAACGCGTCGAACTTTTTACAATGCTAACAAGATTACTGAATATACGAGTACAAGAAGATTAGACGAACAAAAAATATTTTTGTTGCCTCGTGAGCTAATTATTCTGTTTTGCCTTATTGTCTTCCTGTACATCTACCACACAGGAGGATAATAAGCGAAAGAAAGGTATAAGAAATTACTACTAATTTCACTGTCATTAAGCATTACAAGAATGACATGTGGGCTTTTATTATGTGTCCCACAGTCTCACGTCACGCAATGGATATTATGAATAACATTTTGAAATGCTAACCAAGTAAAAAAAAACTTTTTTGAGAACTTTCAAAGTATTTTTTTTTCTTTATCGATAGGTATATTGTAGGTATGTTCGCTCGCAAGTTGATTATTCTGTACTAATTGCTATGTATATAAAAGTTTAGGTAGGTTTATGCGTGAATCTGTAATAAATATCAGCATGAAACATCAAGAATTGAATAAATGGCAAAATTATTAACATGTTTTTCAGACTTTTTAAATATATATATGTAGGTATCTTATAGATAATTAATTTTATCTGTGACAGCGACACATCACTACCCGCGAAACAAACCGCGTACGTAAGAGTCGTATAGTCTGCGTAGCTTCAGTTATTTGTACATTTGCCTTATTACAGAGGGTGATTTATATTTGTACCCGGTGCGTTTAACTGCCGACGCTTGTCATTTCCTCGTCTTAAATTGAGATTGATCCCGATGACGAAGGGCGGGTTGACGTGTGCACTCGCGTGACTTGAATTTGTTTTGTTTCCTGTTATGAACACCTGAGAAGGATTGCCGGTGTGTGCTCACATTTTAAAAATAAATGGAGTTGTTGAAGAGGGATTTCAACTCGATGGTTTTTAAAAGATCGATTCGCGAATTTGTAATGGTAATGTGAATAGTCGATGGAACGCAAATTAAACTCGTGTAGCTATAAATCCATAAAATAAGTTACTTTTTAACTGCATTACATTTTAACAATATTAACCCATTCAGTGTCCCATGTGAAACACAATTACTTCAACAATGTACTTGCTCACATGTGATTCATGGTGCTGTAAACCTGTAATTACATGCACTTAAAAATGCTTTGAGACTGTTTAAATATATAGATCATCAATTAAGTGCCCGTGTGTACACTTATATTAACAGTGATACTATCAAATTGTGCTTGAGAAAATAGTAGAATCACTATAGGTACTTACAAAATGTACACCAAATTATTATCTTTAGAAGTTCCGATTCACCTGCAGTCTTTTCAATCTAATGAATTTTCATCTAGTTGCATCACATTATTTATGCCTTGTCTTTATGTTAGTCTAACAATAAAGTGAACTTAATTTTATTTAAAAACTGTTTAAATGCCATTGAACTCGTAGGAATTTGTAATAAAATTTCATTTCTATCTTTTGCAGAGAGGCTCCGACGAGCTTCTTTCGCAGAGTGGCGTCACCGTCATGGCGCCCGCCGCTCCACACCACGCAGACAACAACAATCAGGACTCCGCCGCGAAAAAGGTATAAAATATGTTTTTATTACTGACAAGTAGGTATATGCTACGACGACTTGCTTCTGTCGGTTTGTGTGACCGCATCAAAGGAGCTTCAATTGACCGCTAGCGCAGTTAGAACGGTTAAGCTATACAGATTCACATAATGCGCGATCAAGATGACAAGGTTTTTTTTAGTTTAAATAAAATCTGTCTCTCAATTGTAAACAACTACTTTATCTCCTTGATAACAAAAAAAAGATACTTCTATTTTAAGTAGGTAAGTAGGTAGGTACTCGTATATGAATGGGGACATATCCTTTTTGTGCTCATTAAGCATTTAGCTTAGCTCAGAGTATCTTAGTACCAAAAAACTGTAATTTGGCATGATTTTTGTTAAAATTGCAGCATAGGCGGTAAAATAAAATTGTGAAAAATATCAGGGTTATAAATATGTGTTTTTTTCTCGCGCACCATTTTTGGAGTAACGGAACCATATTCTGCGCATGATCCGACACACGCATGTCCGATTTTCTTATTTTAATGTGTAGGTGAGTGCGCCTACATATTAAAATAAGAAAATATTATTTCTTTCCAGCAATAAAGAAAGAATATTTTTTTTTAAATAGAAGCAACATAAGAAATATGAAATATGTTTTAGATAAAAAATCCAATTCTTTGTAAGTAAATACTTACTTGGATGATTTTATTTAATTATCAATCCGAAAAAATGTTAAATCAACATAAATGCGATATCGAAATAAGTATTCAAGTAAAAGAGCCCTCATAAAAAGCCAACGTGCCATAAAGGGACATCCCCGGCGGGTTTAGGGCCGAAATTTTATTAATCTGTACCCGCCTCACAGATTGGTTGGTTTCTTACATATTGAATAGATATTGAATTGATAATTTTTCTACGAATGAACCGTAAAGATTCATCACGTACTAAACGATTTTTTACGCTTTCTTTCCTGTTCGGGGATCATGAAATTATAACAATATTTAGGAGATTCTTTGACTAATATTTCTTATCGTAAGTAAACTTGGAAGATATTATTTTCGTTTCAAAGTATATTTCTATTTTATTTAATGTACTAAAGGCGGCAAAAAGGCATGCAGTTCACATTGCTGTTAAGTGATGGCTGCAGCCTACAGACACCCACACAAAGCCAAAGATCAGAGGTCAAAATGCAGATACGTTGCCGACCCTAAGACCTTACTATGTCTCTGTGATACGTTATTACGGGGCTGTACATTACTATCTAGCCGGAACGCGATGGTGCTGAACACTACCATTTAGCGGCAGATAGATTAGGTAATGCAGTGGTGCTTACGCCCCCGAGCTTTTTTTTATGTGATGGAAGTGGCAAGCAAGCATGCAGCTTACATTGATGTTAAATGATGATTGCAGCCTATAGACATCCACACAAAGACCAAGGTCAAAATGCAGATGCGTTACCACTCCTGAAACCTGAGGTGTTATGCCTCTGTGCCGGAAATTACAGGGCCGTACATTACCACCTGACCGGAACACGATAGTGCTGAACACTACCATTTAGCGGTAAGTATATTAGGTAATGCGGTGGTACTTACGCCCGCGAGCTCTTGCAGTAGACTAGAACTCTACCACCAGTAAGTCTATATTATATCAAAACAAATTATGAAGTACACAACGAACATAGAAACACACATAAAAAAATACACTCGCTCGAGCTAATGCGTGTATTTTAAACTAGACGAGCCTAAACAATAGTGGAATATGAAACTGTTATAAAAATAAACACTGTTGCAGTTTCGGCGTTTTTTTCGACGTTGCGTAGTTGTTTCGTATGTTTACGAAGGTCGGTGCGGTAAAAGCACACTTTGTTTGGTTCAGTATAAACAAGGCACTTTTGTTTGGGTATCCCACTGGCCGCGTGCAAATGGATTGTGTCATCCATTACACTTCTCTAATATTCTTTCGTTTCATTACTCTGTGTAGATAGCGATTCTGTTATGTTATTTTGCATCGGTTGCACTTTTTCGGTTGAATAGTGTTGCTGTTTGGTGATATAGTAAAAATAGAATAGGCTTCTGTGTTGGAAAGTAAGAGAAAGAAAGGATACATTTCTTAAAATTAAAATGGAATTTTAATTGATAATATTATGTGTTATACTGGACAATTTTCAATAGTCCGTTAACTCATCATTTTGAACTACTTTTACTATCTTTTTTTGATGTAACGTAAGTGACAAACAAGCATGCAGTTCACAATATTGTTAAGTGCGTGTGCAGCCTAAAGACACCCACACAAAGACCAAGGTCAAAATGCAGATGATGGCTGACCACTCCTGAGGCCTTAGGTGTTATGGCTCTGTGCCGGAAGCTCCGTCACTGGAGTCAATCCTGAAAACACGAAAAAAATTCAGCTTCTCCTTACAAAATGTTCATCCTCGGACAGTAAAATGAATGGAGCGGCTGTTTTTTCAGGCTGCTATTTCACGATTTCAGGGTTGGTCCAGCGATAAAAAATATTCATAATAATGATGATTTAAATGCCCCCCCTAACTTATGCATGTGTATGCAATATCAAAGTATTTTAGCTCTACTTTCTAGCTCAACATGTACCTACTGTAAAAAAATAACAAAACTCATTTTATAACATTTACTACTTTTACATATAATTTATACAACGATATAATTAAGTAAGTATATACCAGCGTACGTACGAAACATAACCTACTCAGTTAATTTGGTTGAACATTATAGGTTAGGATCCCACTGCAGAATCATTTCGTTCATCCAGATATGCTACAAACCTAATTTTTATGCTAATTTATAATCTAGAGAATATATATCCACTAGGTTGCCTATAAACATTTGGGCGCAAGTATTTTTTTATATTTTTTATTGGGAAATATTTTTTTTTACTCTTTTTTTCAATAAAATATCCTAGCCTACTTCAGGGCAATATGTATAAAGACTATGAAAAATCATGGCTGCCGTTACGCACTTGGCCAACCCTACCTAGTTTCATTCCGCCTCGATAACTTTTTACTTCCATGACGTACATGTATTATTTCTATATCAAATTAAAGCTAATTTTTTTCTCTACATTATGGCATACGGAAGCAAAATTAAATCCGCCTCAAATAAGAGTTGCTGGCTGCTAATGATAAAAAATAATAATAAAAAATACTTGCGGCCAAATTTTAATTGGCAACCTAGTAAATGTATATTTTCTAAATTAAAATATGCATAAAAAATAGGTTTGCAGTTTATCTGGATGAACGAAATGATTCTGCAGTGGGATCCTAACCTATTATATTTTAACTCTGCTTGTTTTATCATCCGATTATGTCATACCTACTTCATAATACATTAAATTAATTCCATTCAGCCCATGGATTAAATATCCAGGCAGTATTATGAAAACCAAATTGAAAATTATATTTTAATAATAGGTATCCTTTACTTAAAGGCTTCTGAAAAACATAGTAATTCAATCTTAACAGATTTAATATCAAAAGCACGTTCTAAGACCAAAATTTGTTGAACCATAACTTTTCTATTTTCTTCGAGCTTAAATATCCAATCCCTACGTAGCCAAGGTAAAAATTTTAGTTTTCCGTGATGTACGGCGTAGTCGGATAAACTGATTGCTTTTTTTTTTCTAAATGTTGTTCCTCCCTGCCATAAATTGCGCGTTACCGGGAGAAAAACAAGGTCGCCGCGCTAGTTTTGCCGACCATTTACTCTCACTTGTTGGGGACGCTTGAAAAAACCTCGCCGCAGTAATCTTAATTACATTGTGATCTCGTTACAGCCCGGCCTTAATTCATAATTAAATAGGGACGTGTCCCTGCGTCGTTTTATTTATTTGCTATTTTATGGGTTTGCGATTGTTTCATACTTTTTTTCCACTCTGCGAGAATTTAGACAGTTCTTTTTTGCGACACCCCTTCTTCTTTGTCGCACTGAATATTCATTTAGAATCCATCAGTGGAATGGCGACTCGTTTTTAAGAGTATTTTTTCATGTTCTTTCTTTGTGTCGTTTGGGAAACACCTCGTGCACTGGAAATATTAGAGGCAAGGGCCGAATGTTGCTTTAAAAATCGTATATTTCGGGCCTCTCGTAAACACTGACCTAATCATAGAAACGTTCAATGCTACACAAAATTCTTTCGCTCGACAAATTCTAATATGAGACTGGACGTCTGTAGAAAACACACTAATCAACCCTCGTCCTCTTTGACCGGGTCATTAATGTCTAAATAAAGTAATTAATTATGTTGCCCGTTTTTTCCCTAATTTTCCTGACGTCGGCCTGTAAAAATATAGAGCGCCGTGTGCCGGAGATCAATCAAATCAGTGGATGTTGCCGAAGAGGCCACGTTTTACCACTACTTAAGCATTTACGAGCCTGTCTTACGAATTACGACCCAGTCGATATAGCCCGGTTGTTATTGTTGTTAGGCAAACAAAATTGAGCTTCGGATATTCTCGTATGGAGTTTTTCCATCTAAAACATCTTTCCGCAATCGCTACTCATAAAGTGTATAAGGTTAAAAGCGTGTACTCGTCGCAGGTAATAGATTTCGATAATACTTCATATGAACGTTTATGGGGTTAATATCTGTATCAAGTTCATAAATGTGGGGGATAAATCACGGACATGGCTTATATTTTGCGGGACACGCCTTTATTGGCCCGTTCTGAAATCCTCACAAAATTCCTTTTTATTTACATGTGATAAAGTTTCTTTTTTTGCACGATGAAAGTACGTATTTCATGTGAAACGCATTTGGAACGTCGAGGCATAAATTGAAGCGTTTTATGAAATTGAAATCATTAATAAAATAATTTATGTTTTAATTATATCAAGAAAAAAACACTAAGTTCATGGCATAGTCAGAAATGAGTTGTATACGAGTAGGTTCAATCTGATCTTATTATGAATACAAAATTTACTCTATACGTCTGTTACGCTTTCACGATCATGCTGGGCTTATTGTTATGAATTTAACTTGCATGTAGTTTGAACTCTAAGCCTGGGTTGCACCAAGATATTAGTTAAAGTTAAAGTTAAAGTTATTGTAACATTTCACATCCTTCTCTGTCTCAAAGAAATCTGTTAAAGTTAGGGAAGGATGTGGAATGTTACAATAACATAAACTTTAACAAATATCTTGATGCAACCCAGGCTAAGAAAGGACAACTTTTTGTGCCATAACCAAATATAGGAGTTACAAAGCCGCGGGAAACAACTTGTAAAATATAACCGGCACAGAGGCATAACACCTTAGGCCTAAGGAGTGGTAACGCATCTGCATTCTGAACTTGGTCTTTGGGTGTGTGTCTATAGGCTGCAGTCATCACTTAACATCAATGTGAACTGCATGCTTGTATGCCACTTCCATTACATAAAAAATAATAAAAAATAACACAGGAAGAAACATCCATAGGCGAACAAAAAAAAATTTTTTTTTTAATAATATCTA
This sequence comes from Macrosoma leucophasiata, assembly GCA_036365455.1. Classification (NCBI taxonomy): domain Eukaryota; kingdom Metazoa; phylum Arthropoda; class Insecta; order Lepidoptera; family Hedylidae; genus Macrosoma; species Macrosoma leucophasiata. The sequence goes on from JAWQUS010000010.1 coordinate 9,298,616, forward strand.
CGTTAATGTATATGGCTCTGTAGTTTCCAGCACAAATGTACCTACCTATAACAACTTAGATCTCAGGAGTGACAACGCATCTATATTGAAATCTCTGGTTTTTATGTAATTGTTTATAGGCATACAGTATTCACTTATCAGCGCCGTGAACTTCTGCTTGTTTGCGAAAAAAAAAATGCGTTAATTCATTAAATTGCATATTATTATAGTGGTATTTCGTAAAGCATACTCTGACAAAAGAGAGTCGACGTTGAAACATAGGTTAAACTATTAATAACTGGGTTCAATCGAATATCATCCACTGAGTAAAATAAGCGTAGCAATTATTAAAATCATCACTGGCAACGTTTACGGTATGTACTATGAACCGAACCTCAAAAACACTTTGAGGTTTGGTTCATAGTACCTACGAACTGAAAATAACAATATTCTTAGTACAGACGTACCTTAACCAATCTCTAATAGGTTCTCGTGGTAACGTAGGCATTAGGTGCCTACGTACCCTTGTAATTTGAAGAAAGATACCTATCCCGTGGGAGACGTAAAAGCTGCTACGAACATCATAAGCTCTGTATAAATCGTTTCGAATTATACCCTCAGTTATTATATGAGATGTGCTAATTCGGCTTTCCACTAATGGTTAATGTTTCGGCCTAAAGATTTGAATATTAATTAAGTAAATTGTATTGTGTATTTCATTTACATGAAAATATTTACACTTTGTTACATAAAAATACAGTGGCAGAATCTAAAACGAAAAACACGCCAGGTTCAGCGTTATATTTTAAACTTTATATAGCTCCTACATAAAGTACTAAATATTACTAATGTATTTTATGTACTAGGTACTTTCATCGAATTTGTCATTTTACAAAATTTCAAATCACCCTTATGCCTAAATTGCATGCAATAAAAAATCATCAGACATACACGGCAACTTTTTCATTTGAACGAGTTAATAAGAATGTAGGTTACGTAGTACCTTACGTTAAAGCTTTAAAAACAATAAAGCCACTGCCGCCACAGGTTTGGGTTCCTGGGTTCGATCCACAAGTCGGTGAATAAATTATACCTATTATATTTTTTCCAAGGTTTCCCAGAGTTGCTATTTGTCAAAATTTTATCGAAAGTAAAAACTGATTCGGAAAAAAAAGGATTATGCCTATCCATTTGGAGGGATACAGGCGTTGTGACTGTAAAAAAAATCTCTTACTTTCCTACTTATACCTAAAGTTGCAACTATTGTAAGCAATTTTAGCACAGACAGGCGTATTTCAAGTGTCAATATTGGTTCATGATAGCAATATTCAGTGGCTGCCAATTAAAAGTTCCGTCGGATCAGTCTGCGGAGATTTCTGGTGAACCTAATAATAGTCTTGAAATTTTAACAGCCTTCGTAATATCTAAGTAAATAAAGTATATATTTCGTTAAATATTTTTTTGATGAATTTTTCAAGATTAATAATTCCAGTTTCAGTAATTTATAGTTAAAATGCTTTACAGGATAATAATTTGTTATTTTTAATAAATGAGGAAATATTGTTTAAAAACGCATTTCTATGGGATTATTAGATTAACACTTCTATAAATTAAATATGTGATAATCCAAAGTGTACCTAGTGTTTTACAAGAACTAATACTTACCTACATCTTAAATAATTAAATGGTTCCTCTTTACTTCGTGATATTGTCTGTGGAAAATACATTAAAAATAGTAAAATCACAATTCATGTTTTTCATAAACATTCATATTTTTTGCATAATTATCAACATATTAAAAAAATAGAAATAAACAGAGCTTTTTTGTTTGATTTATTTCAATTAAATAAAAGAGAGTATTTAAAAGAAAGTGAGCGCCAAAAGGTAAAATTAAATCTGTGCATTGAACAAATCGCTGAACTTTCTGTAATCGCCGTATGACTGTACAGTTTTAGGGATTCCAACTTCACCGGGACCTACGATCTTTATTCATTAAATTGTGGACTTTTAGTACTAATAAAATGGAAAACGAATACCTATGCAACTCAGGTTTAAAACTTGTGTTTAAGACAAAAATATCCTATCAATGTAAGGCCGTAAACATTGTACTAATGTCTCATCTATCAATAAATGTATTTCTATTGCATCTGTCGCTAAATATTAATAATGTTTTTGGCATCGTTATGTGAGGTAGTAAGTACATCTCAGAGCCACAGGTTTCTTCCCAAGATATCTTCAATATCTAAGCTCCAGCACGCCGCGAAGCTCTACCTTCCTCCAGATTTTTTCTGATAAGTAATTATATTATACGTACAAAGAGAAGGAAAAATTGAAATGTTAATTAGAGAGATGAGAGTAATAGATTATCTTAGGGATAAGATATAAATGAGATCACGGACGCATGATAAGGTCATTAAGCTGGAAATAGACGAGATAGTTGATGCCGTAACGCTACCTGGGCGGCCAACTGAGAAATGTTATTTCAATAAACACGAGCGGCGCAATCATCAGGAAAATTGACCGATTCCGGGCAATCCTCGCAGGAAAATGTCACACGATATCTCTTTTTTTCTATCCCAGCAACCAAGCCAAGATTTAATATTTATGGATGAAATGTGAGACGGAGCGGATGATTTAAAGTGTCTGATGTGGAAATCGTACTTCGCAGATTTTCTGACCCAGCGAAAGTAATGTCCTTCTTTACGTTTTACGTACCAGTTGTTTTCTTTCGAGAATCGAGAAAATAGCGAAATGTACCCTGAAGGTGCGCGAACGTGTTCCACGATTTATTCCTCGCTTTCGCGATTCGGTTTGGAAAAAAATGTTTTTTTTTTATTTGTTTACTCACGGAGATTTGCTTCTTTTGATGTCGATTGTAAGACTTCGTATTGTTGGAAAATATAATATGTTGTCTGTTTATATTGTTATTTTTTTTAGTAGCCGGATTGTTAATACCAGATTGAAGTCAACCAACGTATATTCATTTGTCGGAGGGTAAAAGATGGGATAAATAAAAATGCCCGCAGCGGCAACCTTTGCGGCGGAATCCAATTCCACTAATTATTACATTTTTAAACGAATAATTATAATTGTCATTAAATTGTTAATTACTGAAGTAATTGAAGTAGATTGCTACTCTTATCTTATTGTTTATTCTCATTTTTAGTTCTGCAAATTGAATAGACTTTAAAATAGTTTCAAGACTGTAGTACAATAACTGTGGTTAGTTATTTGATCATAATTAGTCTGAGATTAAGTATAGCCTATAGTTGTATATTTGGACTATTAAAAGATGTTAAGCATGACTGAATATAAACGTGAAAAGCAGTTCCGAACCTATTATCGATTTTAATAAATCACTAAAAAGTAATCTAACTGATAATTGACTGACTAATTCTCCGCCAGGTATACAAAAAATGTCCGACAAGAGTGACAGCACTCGCTCTTTTCACCTCAATAGAAAGTGAAGTGTCATATGAAGCTACATTATATTGGGGACCTCAGTTCGGGCTCGCCGTAATCAAAAGCCTCTCCCGGGAACAATAGCGCCCACATCGAGGTCGGGACCGATAAGCCTCGACAATTATACTACATCGACTTTTCAATTATCCAACCGACTCTTCCCCGCGAACAATACTAGCTTTATTTATGTATATTAGAGCGGTCATTTTGTGCGTCGTTTAGACTCACATTCACTCCGACATAATTCTCCATTAAACAATGTAGGAACGCGCCCGGGACATTAAATTTGTATCCCGACGTGTAGATTATTTTTTTTTGTATCCCATATTATCTCTGCTTTATTTATGGGAACAATGACGGTTGGGATAAGTAAGATTCACTTAGGTTGTCGAAACATTTATTTTATGTCAGAGTATTTTTATTGTGGTTGTGATTTCGATGACTCGAGCTTCGTTTTGGAATTATTATTGAAATTGTTGTGTGTAATTTTCATTTTTATTTTTATCTTGTTCGTGGGGTATCACTCAAGTGCCATATTCAAGTCTAATTTGTTTTCCGTTATTAGCCTCACAGTTAGCTAACATACAGAATTTCTCAAATGTAAGATGGATACATCCCGTTATTATGGAAAATATGCTTAAATCATAAATCAAGATATGCTTACCTAACTCGTACATTACATACATTTAAAAATATTTCAGCTCTCAATATCAAAATATTAATCGATGAATTGCTAAACACACTGATATTTTGGTTGGTATAGATTGGTGGATATCAACCACAATTCATAGCAAAGTAGCATAGCACATCTCTGGTGGAAAAGCACCCTTAAATATGACAATGTTAGTTTGAATGAGAATTGGCAAATTATCAATAAGATGATTTAATTTGCTTATTCTCACAAACCGACATATGTTTCCATCAAATAATATCAAATGAAAAATATAACGAACAAATTACTCATACTATTAAATCCCAAATGCTCTCCAAATATAATATAATATATCGTTAACATGACTGAAATACGTGACTTGTTTGCAGGTGAAACTGGAACAGAATGTTGGGAAGCCTTCGCGCGTTATTCACATACGGAACATACCCAACGAAACGACAGAAGCGGAGATCATACAGCTCGGCCTGCCCTTCGGACGGGTCACCAATGTGCTCGTGCTCAAAGGCAAAAATCAGGTAATTACATTTAAGACTAGAATAGAAGGCGTATTATATATCTTGGCCATCATTTCAATAGTAACTTTGTCGTATTAAATAACCGCGGTATTATATCTATTGTTAACCTGAAATATGTCTTCAGTTAATTTAACTACACCTCGAAAACGCTTATTATAAAAAAGCTGAAGGTAAAAATGGAGTTAATATCAATATTTATAAATCACTTTTTATTCTTATCATAAAGATTTCTTATTTGTAAAGCGAAACCAGTTTCAAACCACGAAATAATATTTGTATTTGTCTTTCCAACGTAAGTATTTTATCGCGATATAAATTGTGGTTTTCAAAAAGCTACTCTCAAATAAATTAATAGCTTCCATACAGAGTACGGACGAGCTAGTTATCTGAAATGATTAATGATGCATTTGGTTGTGCAGTAGATAGTGGCGCAGCGTCCAATATAATTCGCGCCAACCGAACAAACAACGTTGGGCACGACTGCAACAAGGAATATACAATAATATGACTACAGTTAGCAAATAGTTGTTACTGCGCTCTCTACAAGAAAATAACTCAAGCAGCATCTATCAATTAGGACGGCTCACGACGGACTTTCTAAATAATATTTAACTTCTTTTGTCGTTCTGTTTTATGAGTATCCGTTTGAAGAACATTTTTTTTTTCCATCTAATATTTATCTATTTATTGTTATATTTTAATGTACTTACTGGATGTCTCACCGGCTGCACCAATAAAGTGTTTTTGTCCTGGAGGCCGACCGGCTAACTCTAATGCTTTCGTTTAATTTTCGATATGACATGATCATGTCAGTAGCGTACCGCCTTACTTTTTCCTGGAAGTTCTCGACAGCAGGGTGTACGAAAATGACAAGATAACGTCATAAGCGAAAGCATTGGAGTTAGGCGGTCGGCTCCCTGCTCAACAAACTTAAAAGACGACACTCATCTAAAATAACATGAAAATAACTGTTTGTGAGGTACCTAATTCTCTTAGAGGTGTACTAAAACTTACGGACGACATAGCGGGCAGTTGCAGTTTAACAAAGACGTTAGTGAAGAAGTAATATGAGTTCTTGAGCTACAAAGTTAAAATGTAACAACCCATTTTTGACTCGGCAATGGTTATGTTGTCGAAGTTAAAGAAACGCTCGCAGGTGGATAGACTTAATGTTTCCAACTATCATTTAGATAGACTATGCATCGTGGAGTTGGTAGTTAATGTCGAATGTTCGTATGAAATAATAATATTCTTTCACACGGACATTCAGGTTTTGACGGTACCTAATAGTTTTTTGCTCCGCCGTTTTGTAGCATATGCATTACTATGGGCGGGTTCATACGAGCATCCTCTTGCTATATTGTTTTTTTCAAATTTCGTTCGAGTGTTTGCAGTTATCACTTATTTGCACGTATCTTTTAAAGTCCACAATTTGCATTGGAACTGGAAATCGAAGTATAATCTTTAGCTTATACTTACTGTCACTTTTTCAAATTGTAATACTAGGTTTTGTTTTGATTGTTCTTGTATGCACCAAGATATAGGTATTAAAAATTACTAATATCGAAATTAATAGAGTATATACCAACAACAGTGCATTGATTTCATAAACTATAAAACCGTGTCTGAAGCTATAATAAATAAATGTATTTTATCGTAAATGTATTTTTACGATAAAATGCAGATATTATATAATTAACTAGCGACCCGCCCCGGCTTCGCCCGCGCTGCTCTGCTCCTATTAGTCATAGCGTAATGTAAGCTATCCTATCTCTCAAGTTGGATCGAACTGCACATGGTGTGCGAATTTTATTATAATCGGTTAAGTGGTTTAGGAGTCCATTGAGGACAAACATTGTGACACGAGATTTATATATATTAAGATTATGCAGATGAACCATTTAATTCATAAAATAACATGACCGTTGCTAATTAAATGAAAACACAAAATTTTCCAATACACAAAAGGTCTTTTAAAGCAGCCCAAACGCGATGCACTGGTAATGCGATCGGACTAGCTTGGTTATGCACCAATTAGACAAGGCCTTTAATCTACACGGAACATTAATGGGCTGTTACAGTAATCTGTTCGACCATGTAATAGAGTACGGTGTTCGAATGTACCTTATAATTTGTCGCCTGTAGCTACTTTACAATTATCGCCAAAATTATTATCAAGAAACAGTTGTGTGGGTAATTATATACATATAGTTGTTTACACGAATACTGCTCAAGCACTGCAGAGTTACAACCCAAAGGAAGCTGTTAGGTAGTGTCACACTCCACTACTAAAATCAGATCCCCCTTGCTTCGTGGGTATTGACTGCAAGAACTGGGCCTAAGGGCCACGGTGAAACTCTCTCCATAGCCCTCGTGGACTTTATCTTGAAACTTATTCCTGGAGACAGCATTTAGCCGCTTTTTTCATATAATTATAGTCTGTGGAGGAACAAAATAAAGTTACTAAAATCAAGCTATTAACAATCATCCAATACGTTATCAAAGTATTTTGAAGTTACTACTGCAGCAATAAGCTGAGATGGGTACCGTTTCTTTGACTTCACACAATCACATTTGATGATATTACTTGCTTCTTATTGTTACTTATTTATTGTGTTGTGTAAGTTAAAAAAATTAAAAAAAAAACATTTCTTTTTTTCTTTCATAAAATAAAGTGCCTCACATCATATCAGTCCAACCAATCGAATGACAAAAATCAAATGTACAAAACCCTCATGAAATCTATTAACTCGGGTTAGTAGAACTAGTGACAACAAACGGCGAGACTCGGCCGGAAGCACAACAAGTGGGTGGCGTGGCTCGCCCGCAAATAGGCCGCTAACCATTGTGACGCAGTGCTTAGTGCCCATTTTATACGTAGATAGGGAAAGAGGTCGTGACCCAGCTGTTCAGCTCTGGCTGTTCTCTGTAATACAAATTGTGTATTTTATTTTTATGAATTCGTCATGTTGAAAAACACGGATTGCCAATGTCCGATATTTATGACATTAATACGAAGTGGGAGCTACGCGACAAAATATTTCACAGATCTAATAAAGTTTCCGCAATTTTCTTCGCTAAGAACATTATAAAGTATTTAATAAGATTGTACTTATTGTTGTAAAGTCACTAATATTTTCACTTCTGATATAGAATACAAATATGTAACATAAAACTTTTGCGTTGCCGATTTAAGTCTAAGAATAATAGTAATAATCTAATATAGGAATCCCTCATGTAATATAGTATCTCGGGTCAGTAGAACTAGTAACAGCAAACGGCGAGCCTCGGCCGGAAGCACAACAAGTGGGTGGCGTGGCTCGCCCGCAAATAGGCCGCTAACCATTGTGACGCAGTGCTTAGTGCCCATTTTATACGTAGAGAGGCAAAGAGGTCGTGACCCAGCTGTCCAGTTCTCGCTGTTCTCGATAGTACAGATTGTATTTTTTAATTTTAGGAAAATGACATCCAAATGTTGTTAAAATAAATTTTTGCACGCATCTGCTGCGTGCGTATAACTAAACTACTTATAACCTACTGAAGGTCACAGACACGTCATTATTTTAGTAAGGTCTTATAAAAAACCCTTTTAGGTGATATTTGTTAATAATAACTGTATGAAAGTACCAGTTACCGGTTATGAGTAAATAAGTAATCATTTATTGTAGGTACACTAAAACATGCAGAAAATATGTATAGCTTTTTCTTATCCTTAAATAATAAAGAGAAAACGTGCTGTTTGAGTCACCAACAATGTAAATTCTGATATAATACGAACTTCTGCGTCGTCAATGTCTCGAGTCATAGCGACCCGACCAATCGCATGATTACAAAGATCAAACACAAATACAACCCTCCTTTAATGTATTTATCCGACCATGTAATAGAACTAGTGACAACGACCGCCGAAGCTCGAACGGAAGACCAAGTGAATGACATTACTTGTCCGCAAATAGTTCGTTACCAATGGGTTTTTTTGGAATTCCGTATCTCAAACGGACAAAACGGAACACTTATACGATCACTCGTGTGTCTGTCCGTCCCACAGTCAATGCAAAGAAAATAAATTTATTTTTAATATAACAGACACTTTTCCGGATAAGAAAGAGAGAAAAAAGATAGTTAGATATTGAAAAAAGATACATTTTTGATATATCGAATAAAATAAATTTAGTAGAAACATATTTTTACTATGTAAATTTAATTGTTCAAGAAAATGTTTGCAAAATTACCATTTAATGCCGAAACCACAAGACCTAAGGGCGGCCACACAAAACTGCAATGCGATGCGAATTCGCAGTTATGTGTGAGAGCCCTAAACATTCGAAAATATAGGAAATATAGTACTGTACACGAAACTGTAAGATGTCTGTGCTAAGTAAGGTTACACAGAAAAAAAAAGTGTACAGAGCCCTGTAAACGGTTATATTTTCTTTTTTCCAAAGACCTAAAACAAGGGATGCTTTTAACATCGACAGCTACAAAGAAACTCGTCGTAGTAAGTAAAGGACGTAAATCCCACATTTTTTTTTAACAATGTGGGAACAACAAAAAATGTCTTAACATCTCACCTCATGTAACAGCTCTCTAGGGGGAGAGAGCCGGGATATGAGGGACTGGAACCCTCTAAAACCAACTCGGTGCCGACTTCAGTGCACGAAGGGGAACCGGGTACACTAAAACATTGCTCCGGTTCCCCCCACTCACTTCGCCTCCATAAGGCTCGTCCACGGGGACTCTGACAGCCCCATTCTGTCCCACGGTCGCAGTTTGCATGGAACTGCGAGTGCTGGACGACTAGAGCCCCCACTATGGCCGCCCGCGGTTCATTCCCCTTTTTACTCGCCTCTTACGACAGGCAGAGGATACCTCAGTCCTTTTCTACAAGCCCGGTACTGCAGTGCCCACGTGAATTTCACTGAATCATTCATAGTACCTAGTAGTGGGTACTGTGGTCTGGTCCTCCACTCAGAGTTAACTCAGGCTTCTTCTTGGGGCGGCATAGCCGCGCCAGATATCCCGGTCCTGACACCCTCCCTTGCTTATTCTTACTACTCCGTAAAAGACTTAAGGTGAAGATACATACATACATACATTTTACTAAACCGTGCCGCCGCTTTCTAAAATGTAAAATAACAAATGAATTACGTTTCGTATACCAATGAAATAAAAATTCACACCATAAAATCCCAGCTAATAAAATCGTAATAATTGAGATTTTAGTCTAATGAGGCAGGAAAAGTCATTGCGTTAAATGGTTTCGGAACGCGGCAAAATTCGGGATCGTTATCGCATTAAATTTGACTTCGAATAGGAGAGCCCAAGAAATCTTAATGATAATGGACGTGTAAACTTTTACTAAATTATAAGACGACGTTGATCACGATAAATCTTTCAATAACCTACTGTATTATGATTGCTAATTAATTTGCGCGTTCTTATTTCTTATTGATGATAAAGCTGTATGTTTTTTTTAATCCATACTAAACAACCGAATCTAAATACATTTGATAAAATGTTGAAATGTTTAATCAATTCATACCTAAGAATAATATAATACGACATTAAAAGTCGAGAGTCCGTACATAAAATATTTTTTCCAAAAAACTGAGGGGGGGTGATTAAAGAAAAAAAAAAGATTTTTTGGAATTTTTGTCTGTCTGTCTGTCTGGTAGGTTATAATTTCGAAACTACTCAACGGATTTGAACGCGGTTTTCACAGGTGGATAACATATCATCAGGTCAAAATCGGTTAAGGGAAAAATAAGCAGACTAGCTAGTCTGCTAGCGGGCACAGCTGTGCCCGCTAGCTAGTTTATAATATAAGGATTAAAATCATTTTTTAATAAAAATCCTCTATTTCAATATATTATTATGTACTGAGAAGGATTATAATTTTTGACAGAAAATTGCTAACCACTTGGAAACAGATTGTTTAAATAAAATAGTTGCGTATGGTTTTTAATATGACACACTTTCTTTGTTTTTTTAACCTAACTCATCCCCGAATACGAGTTATATCAATAAACAGGACGAGGTAGGTAATTATAAAAAAAAACAGTACATACGGGATACGATAGCAAATTAACCCAAACATGAGAAGATGCCATCTAAAATTATATTTGGCGGAAATCAAGGGGTCGTCGGCGTCGAAAATAAATTTCAATTTGGGTCGAGGAGGCATCACCGAGTGTATACTACCTTGGATGTTAATGCCTATATTGTATCGCGCCTCCGCCTTTAACTCAATATTGCTGTGGTCGTTTGATATTTTTATATTGTATCACATAATCACTTGCCTCTGGATGAAGATATGTAATCATTGACTACCGATTGAATCGAGTCACGATTTTATTTATGTACTAGCTGTGCCCGCGACTTCGCCCGCGTGAGAATTTATGATTGTTCAGTATCTACCCGGACGAAGTCGTGGGCGCAGCTAGTATTAATGTAGCCTAAGTTTCTCCTTAGCCTTAGTTACTATTACATCAGCTAGCTGAGAGTGAAAGTCCCGTCAAAATTGGTCCAGCCGTTCCCAAGATTATCAAAAATTGTAAAAAATGTTGTTTTGGTAAATGTACCGTGTATACATACATTTGCATTTAGTAAAAGGCGGTTATTTTTATATTACAAACAGACAGTCCAATTTTATTTATTTGTTTAGATAAAGTTACGTTAACGACTTGCTTAGTATTTAGGCTGAGAGCGCCCTCTGCTCTCGCTGATAGCCCGCTCGAGATGTGCCCATACAAACAAAAACTGACTGAGGTGTCACATGTGGGACTCCCGATTGGAACGAAGTTCCTCTTCAACTTGTAATGAATAAATTTCAAAATTCTTTGTTAATTTTTAAAAATAGCTAATGCTACATACACACGAACACGACAAAACAATGACGCCGATATAATAACCGACTTGGCCGTGGCTTGTCACTGTCGTGAGAGAGAGAGAGAGAGAGAGAACAAATAAGTCGATTCCTGTACTCGGCCTGCCCCCTCTCCGAGCGCTACGCACTATAGGTAAAAGTGTCGTGAGGATTTTTCGTGACACTCGCCTAGCCTTAACCAGCGTACCGCGCGATAAGGAACTTCGTTCCAAAAAAACTTCCTTAACGATAGGATGCTTAGTATTGCTTTAATCTACAATCTTTATTAGGTTCCCATCAACTTTATAACATAAATGCATACATGAACTTTTCTTCTTCTATATTTAAGAGCTGTGCTCTTGTCGGTGGAATAACCGCCAGCGTTTTCTGTTCTGTGCCAACCTTTTGACATCCTGGTACGACACAACTTTTACTTTTTCCTTCACTTGGTCTATATAACTTCTTCTTGGTCTCCCTCTGCTTCTCTTTCCTTCAATTTTCCCTTCCATGATTGTCATGATGTAATTGTCGTGTCGCACCAAGTGGCCCAGCATTCTGCCTCGTCTGTTTTTAATTATGTTTAATATTTCTTTCTTCTCTCTCACCAAAGCAAGCACCTCTTCATTGGTTTTCTTCTCCGTCCAGCTAATTCTCTCCATCCTCCTCCAACACCACATTTCAAATGCCTCCAATCGATCCCTATCCTTTTGTGTCAAGGTCCAGGTCTCACTTCCGTATAGGGCAATACTCCATATGTAAGTTTTAATGAAGCGTTTTGTTTTTACTTTGGTAGCTATTCTTGCCCTAAGTAGATGTTTCATGTTTATAAACTTTTTCTTTGCGATAGCAATTCTGGCTATGATATCATGCGTACATCTGGAGTCCTGCGTTATAACACTTCCTAAATATTTGAAATTAGTTACCTGTTGTATTGTTACATTATTAACCATAATTGGGTCACTGACTGGTGATCCTTTTGAACATATCATTGTTTTAGTATTATTGGTGTTTATTTTCAGGTCAAATTCATTGAACACTTTATCCATTTCACCAATAAGTACTTCCAAATCTGTTTGAGTTTCAGCCAGTGCCGTTATGTCATCTGCAAATCTAATAAAAAAAAAATATTTTCCGTTAAAAGTGACTCCTCCTTTCTCTGACTCTGTTATTCTTCTAATGGCATATTCTATAAAGATATTAAATATTAATGGTGAAAGCGGACACCCTTGTCTTACCCCTTGTCTGATTCTTGCTCTTTTTTCTTCTTCTCCCACATTCACTAAAGTCTCTTGTTCCTTGTAAAGTGTGTATATAATTTTCCAATCTCTATAATCTATCCCCGTGCTCTTTAAAATTTTCATCATTTTTTTCCAATTAACTTTATCAAAAGCTTTTTCTAAATCTATGAAAGCAATATGTGTATCTAAATTTAAGTCCATCCTTCTATCAATCACGAATCGTAGAGCCAAAATAGCCTCTCTTGTTCCTCTATTCTGTCTGAAGCCATATTGGTCGCATCCTAACAAGCTTTCGCTGACCGATCTAATTCTGTGTTGGATTATTTTAAGCAATATTTTGGATGTTTGTGAAATGAGACTAATCGTTCGATGTTCCTCACACTTCAGTGTGTTTTGTTTTTTCGGCAACATCACTATTTTACTTATTTGAAAATCTTTCGGTATGTCCCCTGTTTCATGCATAGTCTTTGTTATTTTAAATATTTCGTCCAATAGAGGTTCACACACTGCATACTTTATAAACTCTATGTAAATTTCGCTTTCCCGTTTAGTATATTCCTTAATGCTCTATCAAATTCTTCTCTCAATATAGTTGGTCCCATATTTGCCTCATCCACTCCGGTGAACTTATGCGTGAATAATTAGTTATCTGGGTAATGATATCATCTAATCACTTACTTTCCCGCTAAGATAATATCCCTTTGATTATTTATTCGATTTAATATTACCTACTTATTACCCACACGAGTATCGATCAACAGTACTGCACAATAACTAAACGTTCCTAAAGTCACATTGTATATATGCTGTGAATTATTATATTTACACTCATAAAGTTAGAGAAAGAAAGACTAGCTATATATATATATATATATATATACATGAAATGTGGGGGATTAGGCAGCGCTTTTGGATATACATTTTGGCTAATTTTGGATCATAAACACTTTTGGGTAGCTAAAAAAATCTATTTTACGGTAATGCTTCTCTGTACACGATATTAGACGTATGACCATCGGGGATAAAAGCACACAGGCTGCTAGGATTGCGAAAAATTGCTAATTATGTGTTTAAACGCGCATCCATCCTATGCTGAACCTTATTTTCGAAAATGCCATTTTAAACTTCTATGCTTATTATTTTTTTATAGAAAATTATTAGAAACTTTTGTAAATTTTCAGTCAATTTTTAAACATAAAAGATAGATCTATGCATAATATGAGCACCCCGTAAGAGCCGGCAGAAGAGAAAAATTGAATATTAACGTTGTGCATTTTTACCCACTAATGCCACCACCACCACCGCCACCACTACAATCGCCACCACTACAATCGCCACCACTACAATCGCCACCAACGCCATCAACGCCATCACCATCACCAAACACCTACGCCACCAATGCCACCACTGATACAAACGCCACCAAAACCACCACCACCACCACCACAACCAATGCCACCAACGCCCCCAAAACTACCAACAACACCACCAACATAACCAACGCCACCAATGCCTCCACCGCCAGTAAAACCACCGCCAGTACCACTAACGCCACCAACACCACCACCAGAGTCACCAACAACACCTATGCCACCAACGACACCAACGCCACCACCACCACTACAAACACCACCAATGCCACCACCACCACCACCACCACCACCATCGCCATCATCATAATCACATCCGAAAGACGTCCATCCGTCTCCGCTGGACAAAGCCTTTCCTGAAGATGCTCCTAAAAGTGTTGTGCGTCATAAGGAAAGAATACGCCATAATTGCCATTGGAGATTGTTTTATGCCGGGACGCTGCTATGCGGTATGCTTAATGTTACTAACAGAGAAAAACCGGTCAAGTGCGAGTCGAACTCGTGCACAAAGGGTTCCGTACAAAAAAATCCATAAAAAATTCGTTTGTTGGAAGGTAATATACAACATAAGACCTAAAAATTCTGTGAAAATTTTAAGCGTATACTTGATAACGTTATAGATATCGAGCCAAATATATACGAAAAAAAACACGTTTATTGTATGCCCCCTTTACATTTTCATTTTCTTATTTTTAATATTCAATTTTGTCGCTATAGCGGTAACAGAAATACATAATTTGTGAAAATTTTAGCTTTCTAGCTATCACTGTTTATGAGATACAGCCTGGGGACAGACAGACGGATGGACGGACAGACAGACAGACAGCAGAGCATGAGTAATAGGGTCCGTTTTTACCTTTTAGATACGGAACCCTAGAAAAGATAGATTCAGAATAGTTTAAAAATATTCGATGTGATTCCTTAAATTATCGTAACTTTTTTTATTTCTGAACCGATTGACATGAAACAAACAGTAAATGTTAAGTGAAACTTATCACAATATATTATTAAAAAATGAAAATCGGATAAGCCATTTTTGAAATTAGCGTGCACAAACACACAGACAAACATACATTTTTTCGGGATAAAAAGTACCCAGTGTTGTGCGCCAAAGGTTAAAGTATAAATATACCAAGTTTCATAGTAATCGGATCGGTAGATTTTGTGTGATGCTTGAACAAACAGACAGACAGACAGACAAAAAAAATTCTAATCATCTATTTTTTCAATATTTTCAATGTACAGAATTTGAACTTCTACAGTTTTATTATAAGTATAGATAACCTGCTATTATATGTGATCCTTGCAATTTTTACTGTCTATTTACGCTGTATTTTTGCACTGCCTTTAAATATTACGAGTTAAAACATGGTAACGATCTTCGAAGAAACTTGGTCCAGCTATGACAGCAATACGAACTACGTATGGCAGGTGCAAGTCGCCATCCAGGTTTACTGCGCACATTACGTTGGAACAGCTCCGGAAGCACGTGCAATGAGAAATTTACGAGTCGCCGCTGACAAATTAAAAATGAGTTGGTTTACAACCGAGAATAAAAATAGGAAAAAAAGGAAATCTTATTACAAGAACGCGAGGACAGACGCCGCGACAATGTTATCCCCTCTAATAAATAGCCCGTATGACATCCATCCCGTATATATCGTGGCGTGAAGGAAAACAATCTCTCCTCTAGCAAGAGAAACAAGTCGAATCCCTTTTTATGAACGGGCACAGTCTCGACCGTGTTTTCGTGATAAAATTTTCCGTATCTTTTCATTGTCACATTCAAACAAACAATTGAAAATATTTCAAAAGTTTACTTCTCTGCGCTTTGAATTTTCAGTGCTTTACATCACCGCGAAACATTTGACTATTATTGAAGTGATGTCTGAGGAAAAGAAAAATATCTGGAATGCAATCTTAAACGCCTGTTATTCCTGAAATTGAATGTTATTGTTTAGAGCAACTTTGTTTTTTTAAACTATTCACAAATCATTTATGGTTAATATGTACATGAACTCGGCGGGTTATAAATATATAGGTATAAATATTTATTAAAATTAATGATCGCATGCTAATGCATACTTACTGTTACTGAGATCCAAGATCGTTCACCTTTTTGTTACAAATTATGAGACCCTGAATCCAATATTTGCGCAGTAGTATCTTCTCACGAAATTGCCCGAAAATAAAGTACCTAGTCATTAAAAATATGTTGTTTATAAATAAGGATCTCCATGCTGCATGTTGATATTAAACGTACCTATTCAAATGAAGCATATATTTAACGTTGTGTGTCCCAATAAAAAGCATACAAAACCCGACATCGTTCAGGTATTACTTGACACTAATCAATATGAAGCACTCGATCGTACACGGCTTTGGCCCTTTGATGAATCCTGAGAGAATGGTGAAAAGTATCGCAGTTGATGGCACCCGAAGCTCTGAGAGTCCAGTTACAAAGGCTCCATCTGTGGAGAGGTGGGCAAACATTGATGTGAGTGGGTGCGGACAATCGCCTCCACTCTCGGTGATTAAAACGAAAGAGGCGTTGACACTATTTTACGATCGACGCCCGCGTGGTAGATACTTCTATTAAATTGCGCCGCCGCTCAGTATAACGTTTTGCTTGATTTATTCGATATCGTTTTTATTGGGAACATAATTTTAATGCACGTTTAGATTTTTAAATTACTTTAAGTGAATATGAATATTAATTTATACAACGACACTTGTAAATGCCATAGATTTTCTATGCGCTTTCTATTCGTTTTGTATATGTGTGCCGATTTCAAATACTTCTTCTGAAATGATTTCAGTGTCTGATATATGGTGTAAAGTCCTTTATCTCTGGTTCTATTGGGATTTTTCCATTTTCTGGTAATTTCCCAGTACCTCGCAGTTTGGTAATGTGCCCCGTGATGTCAACAGGCTCGCCATCTGTAACATGGGCCAAAACGTAACCGGCGAATCGTGGATGTTTGCATGTATGCATGCATTTACATACTTATAGGCGTAAAGTTACGTTTTTTTTAGTTACGTCTAAATGTTTGGACCAAAAATTACACAGTCTTTAACATTATAAATATTGTTTCGAAAAATGGTAACACATAAATAAAATCCACAAGCCCCAACCCCCCTTCTCGTGGTCTTGAAATACGAAAAAAGTTCTCGATACGGACGCTATTTGCCAAGAGTGTCGCGTTTGCATAATTAACATGATTTGCAAAGATTGTAAGTGCAGTCTGTTTAAATTTACAGTTGCCTCCGCTTCACCACTAGGTATTTGTTTTTTAATTAGCAGCAGACAAATTCTATTTAATTTGCGGCTTGGTACGCGGGCGTGCTGCATTTTGTACGTTGGCCGGCCATGTTCAAATGCCAAAAGCAGAATCCTGCGGTCGTGGATGGCGTGCACGTGAAATAGGACACGGGTATGCTAAATTTTCCCCTCTAAAATGATCGCGGAAATCGTAACGCATTTGGGGAATGATGCAGTGTACATGCGGATCAGTCTTGTTGTTTGGGTAGTGTAGTGGGTTTATGTATGGGCGGGTACGCCGGTCCGATTAATTGCTGCAGACACTGTATTCTGACAAAACCTTGTTACCGGCACGTTACTGCTTTCTGATAAATTTCCTACGATGAATTCTAACAGAAATCTGGGAACGTTCGCCACCTGTCTCGGTTCTTTGTGTAGTGAAAATGTTTTGGTTAACGGACTTGCGAATTTGTGCTTGTCTGTCTTAATTCGTGTTATTTACACTACCTATAATACATATAATCTATTTGCAAGAAACGCTATTTGTTTTACTTTTAAATATAGGCAACCTTACCTGTTATTGGTGTGGTAGAGCTAACTTTCAGTCAATAAAAGTGATGTTTCATATCAATAATATAACTGAAGTTCTTGTTTCCCACTTTTAAAACAACAATTAACCATCAATTTTATAAATTCACCGTTTTAGTAACTAAAACTCCTAAGAAATACAAAAATTAAATTATAATAAACAATCTCCCAGCACCTTAATAATTTTCAACGGGTTCTAGTGAATAGCCATCCAAAGAACATCATAGTGAATTAGATAGCGTCTACCGTCACCGCGAATAAAATATATGGGTGCGACAAACGCGGACCGAGACCTCTCGACACGTCATCTTTCATTCCCATATATTTTACTCCAGACTCCGGTACATTCGATTAGATTAGATGATAGTTGTCGAGTGTACCCGCTAGATACTCAATTTATGTTTATTCTTTGTGTTCTTTACTATCGTTATTCATATCTTAGAAGACTATTCTGTCGAGAAATGCTTTATTTGTGTGTTGATGAATGTGGATGAGTATTTTTATAGGTTTGGAATAAATTATGATCGTGCGTAAGAGAATGAAAGCTAAGTATGTTTCAACTGAGACTATGATTTAGGTCTACGGAGTGTTACGGACCTCTAATTTCGGGTATAGAAGTAGAATATCTGAAGCCTCAGAGTTGGAACGCGTTTGTATTGACTTTTAGTAATTAAATAGAGGTCTGTACTGTAGTATTCACTTCTCATCAATGTGAACTGTGTGTGTTTGGCACTTCCTAGACAACATTAAACCAATTATAATAATTTCTTAAGTTTATACCAATCCAAATCTTTTCTCAGTTCTTAGCTTTAATGGTGCCGTCTGATAAAATTAATTGGAAGACTTGTATAAGTCTTTCATTAAGGTAAATGAAAGCCATATGTACGGGCGGAGAGAATGTGCTACATAAAATAATATAATATTATCTGTTTCAAATTTTTGGGTGGTACACGTTCGACTTGATTTGAATGATTGACGACGAGGCCCGGCCGAGGTCGTAGAAAAGCTAAAATTGGGCACGTAGATTTCTTGAAGAGTATATTGTAGCAATATTTCGAAATCGCAATGGGAGTAAATGCTAGTTAAGTACCTAATAATGATTTTCGGGAAGTTCTATAAGTCTCATTAGTAACAATTGTACATATTTTTTACGCAGGCATTCCTCGAGATGGCGGAAGAAATTTCGGCAGTGGCGATGGTGGCATACTTCTGTGGCTGCGTGGCCCAGCTGCGCGGGCGCGCCGTATATGTACAGTTTTCCAACCACAAGGAACTCAAGACCGATCAGACTCACAGTAACGCCGTAAGTATATTAACATTTTTTAAATGTAATGGCAAAAAATATTTCAACGTAAAGGGTAGTTTCACTTCACGTCTGTGTTTACCGCATGCTTTTTATGTAATGAACGTAACAATTAGTTCTGAGTGATGGTAAGTGACTACAGCGGCCAAAGTGGAAATGCGTTGTCACATCTGAAGTTCTATTGCCTCTGTATATGAAAAAATCGATGACGATAGTGTTGACCACTACCATTGGTCTTTAGACATATTGGCTATATATTTTGTATGACTTACGCCCTCAAAAATAACTTTGCCATGCTTAGTATGTTGGCAATCTTAAATCGCCAATTAAATGAAGCCACCCTATTGATTGGGCATATTTTAGAATCACGAAATTTCAATTGTAAATAGTGCCAGTTGTATCAAACACAATATCAGTAACCATGAACAGTGAGGCCCCAGTAGTATTGGCATATTTAGTAGCATAGTACTACTTAGATACTACAACGCAATAGTAGCCTCATCATCACATTTTTTAACCAATAAAGATAATATGGAACATAGTTTTAACCACCACGTCAGCTCAATCTCCCAATCAGTCGAATATCCGACAACATTTCAGATAATTACTATCTGAACTTCATTTAATCACTATTCAAAATATATTGTAAGATACGAGCTTCGCAGATATGTTATTCACTACTTTCGTACAATAGAAGCATAAATACCTACAAGTAGTGTAGCTCTCGTGATTTCACAGCTGTAAAAAAGCTGGTATTGAAATCATTTCGCCGAGATACATGCACGATATTCATCAGTGTTTTTTTCATCCCGACGCATTCGAAAAACTTTAAATGGATGCCGTTATTATGTTCAATTTTCAACCCGTGCACGGGATTTTCACCTGGTATTCACTATGCCCGCTGATAATGTAACGATAGTCAAATTAACCCTGTTACGACTACAGCTTAGGTTGCGGTGGAGCATTAAAGCCGTAGTTACCAATGGGGAAACCTGGGGCAGTTTGGCCTGCAGTCAAACTGTTAATATAATCTTTGTTAGAGGAATCAGGCGGTTACAATTTAGAGAACAGTATTCAATAAACCCGCATGGCGCGCCAGCCCTGTGCGAGCGTTGTTCGGATTTGATTGAGTTAGTAAACTACGACCGTTGTCCGCCCATCAGTACTGGGCCTGTCACGCTTCTATTCTTATACGTTTTGTTATGCATTCCGATCGAAACCGTAAAGTCACGTTGCGGTAACCGAATGTAACTTCAATACAAAAACGATTCGAGGATGTACTTCGACTGATAATTTTAAAATAAATGTAGATTTTACTCTTTTCCGAGTAGTTAATATAAAGCTGAAACTTTTGCTTACCCTCGCAATCGCCTCACAATCCGTAATCAGAGTGTTCTACACGAAAATAAATGCCGAGCTAAACATATTTTGAGTTAAATTTCTTTTTTTTTTATTTCATCTGACGCCGGTCTAGCACGGGTTGTATAAAATTAAAGTCTTCTCTGAACGTCTCCTTGCACTAAAAATTATGCTTAACCCTTTTAGTGTCATCTCTTGTTGCTTTCCTACGAGTAATTTATTTTACTTTTATTGCCTCACCGGCAAAGTTATAATTGGATGGAGGCTATTAGGCGCTGTATAACTGGGAAACTAATAACGATTTGTAATGGATAGTGATAAAGCTTTGCGAACGAATCTTTTCATATCTTCCCTCTAGCTGCAGAGGAGAATCGATAATTCGGTAACAAAACACCCGATGGTGGGATTAATTAAAACGCTTAATTAGTTTCGTTTATCCACGAAACCTATCGAAAGTAACTGTCGAATGATTTGATGGCTCATAATAGCGAATAAAGGAAAACGGTTTTAACCAAAATGTTACTCGGAATAATCAAGGGAGATGCCACTCGATAGCGTTCAAGAGTTGGCTCCATAGCGACGAGAAATGATTAGTTGTTATAATTAATAACAGAAAGCTTTTAACATGGAATGTTCCTAATGAAAATGTTTTTCACTATGTAAATTATGGTGTGCCATTCGAGTCAAATAATTACCTAAGGTTTTTTTTTTGAAACATGTCTGCAAATATATTTAGTTTTTTTTACTTATAACAACATTTTCGATTGATGTATATATGTTTCTGTCTTCAGAACGATCAAGCCACATATTTTGACTGAGGTATAGAGCTTGTGAACCCTGTTTTTTGTAGAGCTAGGAATTTTAAAGCTAACCCTTCGCTCTACATGAGATCTGACAACTTTTGACAGTGCGAGTCAAAGGTCGCGTCTTAGTTACATTTTACATGAAAAGGTTTTTGATTTATTTTGTCTGTACTTTATTTAACCCATCAAATAAAGAAATTAATCTTTCAGAAAATATTCTATCTTTAAACGTTTTTCTTCTTTGTCTTAAGAATAAGAAAGATAATATTACTTTCAATTGCTACTTAATTATTTCTAACATGAATAATCACACTGTTTGTCAATCGATTGTATAATAGCTGTTTGATCTAATTGTCGACAAAGCAAATAGACGTCTGTTTGAACACAGCGGCTAATTAATGTGATGATTACACTCAAAACGGATAGAACTAGGTGTCTATTATCTGTTTATTTTAATCTGTGTACGCACTGAGGATTTCCACAAATTGAACGCTTGTGCACAGTATTCGATTTAGATCCGAGAAATATGAATTGATTAACGTCACTTTATATTCCTATCTGGAACACGATATCACTATATGTTACTATTTGGTGGCAGATAGATTAGGTAATGCCGTGATGCCTACGCTATCAAGCTCTGACACTGAAACTCTACCACCAGTAAATCGTGTCAAATAACCTTTTAAATGTTGTTTATACTTTACCTCATGGCCAGAGCCGTCTTAAACTATGCTGGGGCCCTTGGGCACACAAGAATTTGGGGCCCTTTTGGATATGTAAAGAAAGTGAACTATGTTTTTTTTCCACTGTGATCTGCTTTATAACACACACTGCACACAATCACTCATGCATACATACACTCACATTCACATACCTACACATACACACACACACACGCACGCACGCACGCACGCACCCAACGACGTAACAAGGGTTGGACGTAACATGGCAACAACCCTTGTTACGTCCCACTTCTGACCACGAGTCTCTTCCCTACCATGCTATGTGGTAATCTCGATCTATCTCATTCCAATGTATAGGTTACATACAACTATACATGGAATATTATTTTAAAGAATTTTTGGGGCGTGATCTACAATCGTAATAATACTAGGCCTATAGCAATAACCTATTTACTCTGCAAAGTCATGGAGCGTGTGATCAACACACAAATGCTGCAGTATCTAGAGGATCACCAGTTGATCAGTGACCGCCAATATGGATTCCGTCCCGGCAGATCTGCTGGTGATCTTCTAGTATATCTCACGCACCGTTGGTCTCACGCGTTGGACAAGAGTGGGGAGGCATTGGCTGTAAGCCTAGATATTGCTAAGGCCTTTGACCGGGTCTGGCACAGGGCACTTCCATCCTACGGTCTTCCCGTGAGGCTATGCAACTGGACAGCCAGCTTTCTGTCTGAGCGTTATATACAGGTCTTAGTTGACGGTCAGCGCTCAGATAGACTACCTATCAACGCTGGTGTGCCGCAAGGCTCTGTGCTATCTCTCACGCTTTTTCTTCTGCATATCAATGAAATGTTGGAGCAAAACTGGAGTTTTTTTTTCATTGCTATACCGATGATAGTACGGGAGATGCACACTACACTGGCCGTGCAAATGCCTCTCGGACACTTATCGAGGAAAGCAGGACTAGACTTGTGTCTGAAGGCGAGCACTCTCTGGAGCGGGTCTCGGACTGGGGTCGACTCAACTTAGTGCAGTTCAACCCCTCGAAGAGACAAATCTGCGCGTTCACCGCTAAAAAAACCCATTCGTTGTAGCACCGCAGTTCCAGGGCACTCCGCTCGCCGTTGGTAAGAGTATCCGTATCCTGGGCGTTGACATATCGAACGAAGTGCAATTTGGGAGTCACATTGAGTGTAAGACCAAGTTGGCATCCAAAAACCTAGGAGTGCTTAACAAAGCGAGGCAGTATTTCACATCGGGGTAGCTATTGCAGCTTTATAAGGCCCAAGTGCGGCCCCATCTGGAATACTGCTCTCATTTGTGGGCGGGAGCCCCCAAATATCAACTTGGTCCACTCGACTTCCTACAAAGACGCGCCGTTCGTATTGTTAATGACCCAGGACTTACTGACGGGCTCGAACATCTGAGCCTGCGCGACGACGTCTGCGACAGACAGATGCGTTTTATACCGTCTCTACAATGGCGAGTGCTCTATCGAACTATTCGACATGGTGCCACCGTCTCTTTTCGTACACAGCACTACCCGTCGAAGAGAAAAGTTCCACCCTCACCGACTGGACACTTGGCAATGTTCAACGGTACGGTTCTCACGTTCGTTTTTGCCCAGAACGTGTAAATTGTGGAATGAACTTCCCTCTGAGGTGTTCCCTCGGTGCTACAATATGGGGTTCTTCAAAAATGGCGTCAAAAGAGTCCTTCAGGGCTGGCAGCGCGTTGGCGACTCCCCTGGTGTTGCAAATGTTCATAGGCGACGGTGACTACTTTCCATCAGGTGGCCCGTCTGCTTGTCTGTCAATCCTTTGACATAAAAAAAAAATACTACGTATAGAGTGGACATTTCGACGACCCACCCGATTTCCCCGCCTCACCCACCCTCCTCCTCTCTTATGGGCGACGGTTGGTATTTTACAGCGAGGTTGCGAGCGGCCTAGTTTTGATACATTTTAAATTCAATATATTATTTATTTACATAAAAATGATGGTTGTGTTCTATAGTAATATATGGTGATAGAGGTACAATGAACGAGCTCGAAAGCGTGAACACCTACATGTCACCTATTTGACCTGCCAGTAAGGGGTTATCGGTTTTCTCCAATGTAAACCGTTATCATGTGTTGGGTAGGTTAAATACTATGGTAGAGCTTCAGTGATGGAGCTCCAAGGCGTACGAGCACCACCGCATTTCCCAATTTACATTTCCCTAAATGGTACCTCACGCAATATGATTAGATCTCTCGTCAGCACGGGGTCCAATTTGAACCCCGGACCATTGTCAGGCTTGCGCGGGGTCATGGGGGGTCCAACACGTAGAGGCCGTTTCGAGAATTTTGATCTACTTTGTAATGGGTTATATTCGGCGGGACCTCTCCCTGACTGCATCAATAGTTAATACAGACACAGACAGACCCCGCAGAATATAATGGAACTATTGTAATGAAAAGTGATTTGCCAAACTTTGGGCTATGAGGGTGAACTGGGGGGACTAGCTGGCTGGGCCTATGGAGTGAGATCCGGCTCCTGCCTATATTCAACATCTCACATTATCGAATCCTACTTTAGGCATGTGGTGACTCGCCTCTCCTTGGTGGCCCCCCCAAACAGCCAAGATTAGATTAGATTATTATTATTCGGATCCAAAATGGTGGTAAAAGTTTTTCTTTCAAAATATGATATGGGTATAAATTTAGAGGTTTGGTGGGGTGCTGATTACAAAAATGGCATCCGTTTTAAGATCCAAGAGGGCGATAGATTTTTTTTTTCAAAATATGATATGTGTATCAATTTCGAGGTTTCTTGGGGTGCTGATTTCGAAAATGGTATGCGAGCGATGCGTGATATGCGTAGTACTGAAAAATGATAACATTTCCGTAACAGCACCCCAAGAAACCTCGAAATTGACATCCATATTACAAATTGGATAATAATCATCTCCGCCATCTAGGATCTGAAAAATGATGACATTTCCGTAATCAACACCCTAAAAAACCTCGACGATTTGTAAACATAATTATGTCCGCCATCTCGGATCTGAAAAAAAGATGTCATTTTCGTAATCAGCACCCCAAAAAATCTCAAAATTGGTACCCATATCATATTTTGTAAAAAAACTGTTTGCCATTTTGGATCTGAAAACGAATGCCATTTCCGAAATCAGCACTCCAAGAAAGAAATTGACACCCATATCACAATTTAGAAAAATAATTATTTCCGCCATCGTTGACTAGAAAAGAGGTACCATTTTTGTAATAATAATCATCACCTCATCGTTGAGGTGATAACCATTTTTACCCTGACATTGACACCCACATTGCTTACATAGTATTGTCGTTAGGTACAATTTAGGGAAATGTAAATTGGGAAATGCGGTGGTGCTCGTACGCCTTGGAGCTCCATCACTGAAGCTCTACCACAGTATTTAACCTACCCAACACATGATAACGGTTTACATTGGAGAAAACCGATAATCACTTACTGGCAGGTCAAATATGTCACATGTAGGTATTCACGCTTTCGAGCTCGTTCATTGGAGCTCTATCACCGTATATTACCATCGAACACAATAGCGTTACAACCACCATTTTTATGTAAATAAATAATATATTGAATTTAAAATGTATCAAAACTAGGCCGCCCGCAACCTCACTGTAGAATACCAACCGTCGCCCATAAGAGGGGAGGTGGTTGGGTGAGGCGGAGAAAATGGGCGGGACGTCGAAGTGTCTATTCTATACGTAGTATTATTACATATTCTCTGACTGGACTGTCAGTGCTTACGTAGCTAGGCAGTGAGCAGCAGAGATAACGCCTAGGAAATACGAAACTAGCTGATTGTCTCTTTCGTAGGCCCCGATGTGCAATGTCTTGCTGGGTACCTTTTATGTGGAAGTCATTATGATCAAAATTGTGAATATATTTAATTGAATGAGATACTATTTCACAATACACATTTTAGTATATTTATCAAACTCTATCAAAATCAATACCTACATTTGTCGCTTTAAGTATTTCATTTAGATAAGCTTTAGTCTTTCACAACAAGTAAATTGACAGAATACTTAGTTTAACAAATATTACGGTACATGATGTACGAATAGCTAAATAAATAGGTATATATTTTAAATAATCCTAATCTTATAAAATAATTATATATATAATAAATCCTAATTTTAAATATATTTTTTTAAAACCATCACTCCACCAGGATATGCGGTTATAAAAAGTCGTACACATATCAAGGAAAGCTTCCGCAGTTATCCGGTTCGTATCGGGCGCAGTACACAAGCACTCTTGCGGAGCGTCGTCGTTGAACCGATTGTTGTTTAATTATTTGAAGCAAATATTAATCCTTAGTTTGAAGGTATTTTAATTCACGGTTGTTATAGTAATTTTGTGTATTTGTTTATGTACCAAGATACTACGATATTTGTCTTCATGTATATAATAGAATAGTATCTTATGGTAGATTAAGATAATGACGCGAATATCAGGTAAATTCAGGTATCATCCGAAATAATTTGTGTAGATTTATTTGCTACATACAGCCTTTTAAACTCTTCCCAACTGTGAAATCCACATTTAGTAGGTATGTGAATGCACTCGACTAATTATTATACCTACTTAATACCTACATACGATGACATGCATGTCCGGGAGAGGCAACACAACTGCGTTTATAATATTTTACACGTAGATCAAAATAAAGAAAAGTAAAAACGACTCAATTTATGCCATGCATCTGCATGGAACGATAGCATATTATGGTGATGTAATAACTGATTGCTGCAGTACATAACGTTAATATTTTGACGTGCGTCTGTCACCCTTATTTCCGTCTCCGGTACGTTCATAATGATGTGACTCAGATGTCACAGATGTTTCTTCAACATTATCAAGGACTTATTTTCCTTGACAGTTTTCAGAGGCAGGCTATTTATTATTTATTACTAGCTGTGCCCCCAACTTTGTCTGCGTGAGAATTTATGATTGTTCAGTACCTACCCGGACGAAGTCGTGGACGCAGCTAGTGTAAAAGTAGCCTAAGTTACTCCTTATTTCATAAGCTATCTGCAAGTGAAAGTCCCGTCAAAATCGGTACAACCGTTCCCGAGATTAGCCGGAACAAACAGACAGACAGACGGACAAACAGACAGACAAAAATTGTAAATAATGTTGTTTTGGTATTTGTACCGTGTATACATTCATTTACATTTAGTAAAAATCGGTTATTTTTATATTACAAACAGACACTCCAATTTTATTTATTTGTACAGATGTATAGATTTTGCGGTAGATATTTCGGGGATCGCAATTGGACGATCTAACAGTTCAATAGAACTGTTAGATCGTCCAAACAAAGCTTATCTATATATTTATTTCGATGCTACAAACGGTTGCCACTTAGTACGTTGCCAAGTTTTTGAAACGCTTTGATGACATAAAATTAAGAAATTTAATTATAAATGCAATAAAAAAATAATATATAATTTATGATTATTTTAAAGTTATTGCGCGAAATATACATAATGAAAATCAGAGTAGATGTCGTGAAATATTTTCGCAAGATTACGAGTACCTATAACGACTATATAACAGTTAATTTTTTCAAAAAACCTTTAGTTCAAATCTGTTGTTAATAACGACAGATTTGACCATTTGATATAGTTATTGATATAAATTATCTTAATAATTATTATCCTATCTGCCACCAGATAGTAGTGTTTAGTACTAGCGTGTTCTGCTTGGATGGTAATAAATAACCCCGTACTAATATTACAGTGGCAAAACGACTTACGCTTCAGGGGTGCATATGCATATTTACCTCCAGTTTTTCTGTAGATATTTATAGGATGCAGTATTCACTTACAGCCAATGTTAATTGCATGTATATTTTACAACCATCATAAACAAAGTACTTAATCAGTTAAGTATATTTTTTGAAGCTCTCACAGTTCGAATGCTCATTTATTTCTTTAAACACAAACCCCCGTATTCATAAACGTATTTTAGCTAAAGTGTTGCCAATCTCTCCTTTGTCTTTTTCTATCCTGCACATTTGACAATGCAACTGACAAAGACAAAGCATTCTATAGCTAAAACGTATCTAAAATACGTTTATGAGTAAGGGGGTTTATGTTAACAGGAAATTACAATATTTATTTCATATTAAAGTACAATAATTGTATTATATTCATAAAGCCCACCTTTACAATATCTCGTATTGAGCACCGATGCATTTTAAAGAACGTATACTGAATGCGAGGCTTTGATCAATCATGCAACACGAGAGGTTTTTGTGGTGGCTGAATGGAAGTCTCCAATAGCGGAAGAAGTTATTTTGTCGTCGCCGTCTGGCAGTGGTCGCGGTGAAAGATTGCACGTCCTGCGAATAAGATGCTTTTGAATAACTCTGCAGTTTGGTGATGCATTTATAGAGGTTCGGTGGTGCAAGCCATTTACAGACAGCCAGTACATTTTGCTGAGACGATATCTAAAACATTTTGTTTCATTACTTATATTTCACATGCTATCTTTATTTACTGCATGATATTTTTGCGTAGATATAAAATTATAATCTCTCCCGACAATGTATAAAATCATTCTCAATATAAATGTACGAACACAAAGATATTATACCTAAGTCATAAATGTTTATTTGTCTAAAATATGTTTCCCCATAAAATCTTCCCACAAAATCTTTCAACAATGCGTACGTATGATGATAATTTGCAAAAAGCTCCATGGACGTATTTCCGCATAAAAAGTTACACAAAAGTTTCCTCGTAAAATTACACTAACAGCTGTTTCAAAGTCTATGAACGAAAGGGAAGAGAAAGGGGGGGAAAAGAAGGGCAAGTCAACGCGAATTTGTACCGGGAGCCTTTGCCGTCGGCAGCAGGCTTACCATGACACGGTTAAAGCCTTATTTTTGTGTCTGGCCTGCACGCTTGTCAGCCCGCCGTCGAGTACAAAGCCATGTGAAAATATAGGATCAAAGAATGCCCGCTCCGTACACAGTGGTGACGTTCTTCTTCAACGCCGTGTGTTTCAGCGAAATTTTACACTTTTTTGTGTACTACCCGTTTTGATCACGTTTTAACACGTCACTCTTTTAATAAAGTACGGCCAGTTTCACTAGCCCATGCAAATTGTGCACGTGAACATTTCCAAACTTTATTTGTTTGTGACTGCAGTTTACTTGTTCGACTCGTGTGAAATTGGAGTTTGGAGTTATCTTTATGATATTCTTCCTTCTGCTGTCGTAGGTCGTTATTTCAACGTCTTGAAATGTGTTGTTTGAAAGCACTTTTTGAATTCATAACAAGTCCATATAAATAAATGGTTTGGAATTTGTTTAGCGAAGTATTAAGTATGGTGTTTGGTAAACTCTTAAATTATTTTGTAAAGTTTATAGATGTGTTTTCTTTGTACCTACATCATTTTGACGACAGTTCCGCACCGGAAGAAATATTTTTATGTGCGCCCAATATAAATATAATAAGGATGATCTACAAATATTTGTTTTGTGTGTGAGTGTTTATCTGTGTGTGATGTATAACTTCACCCACGACCAAACCTGAAACCTAGTAGATACGCGGCTGTGAGTCTAAGAAACGTTTATCTTTATTTGTTATTTGAGCTTGAGTTGTTTTTTCTAATAATCTAGAACCGAATCCAGAATAAAGTCAATTCTGTTTTTATCCAACCACTCAAAACAGTCCACTTGTGAGAGATGTGTCTCAATAATTGAATGTTCGTTTACTTTGCCGTTGTGATCTTCACACTACACCCTCATAGATCCAACAATCCTCATCTTCAGACAAAATAAGTTTATAGTGGCCCTTTGTTTGCACCGTTATCTGGTGGTCGTGGAGCACTCGGAGGTGGCTCGCGTGTGGGTGATAACTGTACGATATTGCGTGCCATTGTTGTTGGTCTTGCGACAGATTAACGCTGGTATTTATTTCTTATGGGAGCCCAAATGTCTTTTATTTCCTGTTCATTCTTCGAGCCGGGTATATTTTGATCCTTGCACTAGTGGCGCGTTGTTGACTTGGTTTGATTGTTTAGTTAATAATTATTGTGACACTGATCACTGATGACTTACACAGGTACGTGATAATCACGGTGATAATAGTGGTATTTTTGATTGTAATGGCTTAGAAAAGTCTTTTTTATTTTATGTTTTACAAGCATTCTCTCTGCTGCTTTAGTGCTAAGTCGAAAAGAATAATCATTAGTTCACAATTACCTAATTACACTTAGTTATAACAAAAGGAGTACTCCTTCCGAGTATCGACATTAGTTATGAAGTAATTAGTGTGACTGTGTAAATATGGTTAGTTAACCTTAGAGTATAATAATTTCACTATTATACATATGAAAATACTGCAGCACGTTATCTCCCCAAAGTCAAAGGTTAGGTACCTCGATTGAAGTTACGGTGCCATCTACAAGAGTTTTACTTCTATATACGAGAAATTGGTAGGCTTTACATGGACTATAAGAAGCCAAAATAAATTTTACAATACTTAGCTAGCAAATCAAGTTTAATATTTTACTAAGTACATCAAATGCGTTTCAGTCAGGACAGACCACATAATTTTCGTCATAATTGTCATATCAGAAACGTCAAAATTGCGCCTTATAACTGAGTAATTTACTCACTTAGCATTTAATTTGTTTTCAGAAAAAAATGGCGGGTTTTATTGACTTTTCAAAGAACTAACATCAGCCATACATAGGTATTCATTCTGTTCTCATTTTTTTCTAAAAACATTAATTGGGTACTATATATTTTGTGTTTACAGTCGGCGTCGGCGCAGGCGGCGCTTCAAGCCGCTCAAGTTATATCGAACACCGCCGGCGCAGCGCTGGTGGCAGGCGCCGGCGCTGGAGCAGCGCTGCAACCTGCCAATGGTGGCACTGAAATTCAGGTACCATCATCAGTATTTACACTTTGATGGACAGTAGACATCTACAGCCACAATAAAACTCTAATAAAACAATAAACATTTTATTGCGTCTCGTAAGGCGGACTTAACGCTAAAAGCACTCTCTCCAGTCAACCATTGGTAGTGTAGAAAGATTGGTTGGCGGCATTAATGAATAATTAGGAAATAATAACTTTATACATACACTCAACAGTACGTACATATTATAATGAAACATACTTACCTTATATTACTTAAACGGAATATAAATAAAACATCTCGATTATACTCTTAAATAACCGTAATTCTAACAATACAAGTAATGGAGTTACTCTTCAAACTTAATTTACTGACCAGAAAAGTAAAAACACATGTCACGTGTCTTATGTAATAACGTCATGACGTAATTTCCTTTTTTCGGCTTGTGATAGATATGATTTTTAATAATAAATATTATTTCCGAAAGAAGAAAAATTACATATCTATAAATCAAATAGAAAATTAAATGTCCAACAAAAACAGTTAAAATAAAAACTGTTTCAGAAGGAAGCAATATGAAAATTACCAAAGAGTTCTCGTAGAAGTAAGGTGTAACCCTATTGAATTTGAAATAATATTTATTGTACTTTATTACTCGTCTCAAATTTCCTAATATAATACCTTAATCTCTATGGTATTAAATAATTCTAGCTGTTAAAAATTGTATTTTCGGTCTTTATACTATTGAAGGGAAATTACTAAATATTGTATCAACTTGATAAATTAATAAATTCAGGATTTTGATGTTTCATCAAAACTCATTCCAAAATTGTTTTAAAGATTGCAGGTTCACGATTAGAAAGCTCATTAATTTTACATGATCGGTTGGTAAGTTAGCGAGATTTTAATTATTTTGAGAGTTGGGGCAAGTTGAAATTTATTTTAAAGCACTATGGGATTGTGATGTTTCATTTACCTACAAAATTGTTAACTCTTCAAACGACATTTTAAAAAACAATTATTACCGAATGCCAATATTATACCTAAAGTAATACTTCTTGTCACTAATATTCGATTTACATTATTTTAATATTTAAGTATTTATAATAAAAATATGATAGATATTCATAATAATATACTTTTCGTGTAATGGTTACCACAAGTACATAGATAATAACGAAAAAATATAATTGAACGCACGAATGGTATCAGTTAAAGGTATTAAAAATACGTCTGAATCCGAGGGCTTGGCTAACCAAAGCAAAGCTGATTACGTAGATCATCTTAAATATTACGAACTCGTTCCGCAAATCAGATTTTGTGCCCCGACGGACGGGTACCTCGGCTGACTCGAGCATAGGTACCTTGGCTAAGTCTTAAGTGCATTCAACAAGCGTTTATTATGAATTGCATCTAAGTGAACTCGAAATGCTGCTTCGTGTGTATGTGTTACAGTAATGAGATGCAGTGTATCAACACTTCAGGTGCTCATATGATATGTACATTCTTAATTTTGTTTTGGTTTATACACTTTTCAGCATTGATATATTTTTCTAAGACTTTTACAGAGACAGAGCTTTATTTGTTATTATTTAAATTTAATGTCATATATAACAGATGTATGAGGACATTTTTAAATCTAAGTCCTTAAAGTTGCAACCGCATCTGCATTGAATGTCTATAGACTGCAGGTGTGGGATGCTCGTTTGCTTATTAATGATATTAAAAAACATAAACCCAGGATACTGCTGTATCCGGAACACGGCCGTGTACGTATTTAGTGAATAAAGAAAGAGAAAGGCAATATTAGAATAATTATAATATACATACGTAGGTACTTAGTTACTTTAAAGTGCCGGCGCTTTGACCTCCGTTGCACTACGCGTGAGGCCTCATTCATAGTCATTGCTCATCGTAACGTTTTTTTTTATTTATCTATTAACATTATTAAAGTTTCTTTTAAGTATAAAAATAGCAGTCCTCAAATTTTTACGAGTTTGGTCTTCCCAGTATAAAATTAGGTTAGAAACCTAATGAAACTAATTTTAAAGTGGCTGATGTCAAAGCTTCATTAGCTTAAATATATTCTTTTTTTTTATTCAATTATTGTTGATATGTTATGATGAAAAACGTATAAAATAATATTCTTGAGTGGCATTACTTTACTTACATATTGCCTAATACTATGCAATATGAAAAGCAGGATTTTCAACATCCGTAGCATTTCATTTATGCTCGAACTAAAGTGACAAGGTTGTGTTAATTGAAAAGTTAAACTGTCGCACTCATATAGTAGACTCTTAAAATCGTATCTTTTTTTAAATATTTTATTTTGTGAATAACCATGAGCTCGATAATGCGATTAGTGGGCTCTTGTGTTACCTATTTGTTTTTAAAACTTTTCTGACTTCCTCCTAGACTCCTCAGGTTTCCCAAAAAATACAACTATTTTTTTTTGTTTTTACTTCTAAAAATATAGCTTTTTTGGTACTTATTCGATACGGTTAACTTAATATTTAGCAGGGTATGGCAGGTCAGGGCCCAAAATTACTAGTCTCCTTTTATATATAGATATTTTGTTGACAACAGTATAATTTATAGTGATATTTTCCTTCACAGGGTGGACCCAACACGGTGTTGCGCGTGATTATTGAGCACATGTTGTACCCGATTGTACTCGACGTGCTATACTCCATCTTCCAGCGATACGGAAAGGTGCTAAAGATCGTCACGTTCACGAAAAACAGTGAGTTTAGTTTTTTTTGTATTCTATTTATACGTTATAAAACCGCGGACTATCGACTAAAATATTAGCCAATTAAAAGAAGCAATGCTCTCGTTACCTATTTTTTTTTTCAATATTCTTACAATCACATCGTCGTGGGTGCCGTTATACACAAACAACACATACACAATTGAGTTACTTATGTTAAATGTTGGTTTTAATAGCCTAAAAAGTGTAACACGCAAAGCTAAAGTTTGCAGGACAGAAATCATATTTAAAAAATGTAAAGACTATCTTTATAATATAATTAATTTTTACTGTGTTAAAGTAGCCTAAAGGATGTTTCATGTAGTCTGAAATCTAGAATTTAAATAATCAAAACAAGTTTTGTCAGTTTTTTCCATCGAATACCGTTTCCAGCTTATATCGTCCATGTGCTAACCATCAAACTCGCAACGGTGGATTTTAAATAGTTTTCAATTATTTTATACCTATTATCAATTTTTTCCTTTACAAACGCCTATTACCGATGTTTAGTGCATCCCCACGGAATCATAGTGAATAAATCAACTATGCATATCGCGGTATTTAAAATTAAATTTCGGCCGGCGTGTTGTAGTGATAGATTTACCAAACATAACACAGGTCTAAAATCCAAGGGCACAATCCGTTTAAAATTTAAATCGTACCCTCATGCATATCCTAAATAAATCCGGTGGCACGGACGCTGCCAGGTAGGTACATATTTGATAAGCTCACCCCGTGGCCACATGCTTCTATACCTATACACCTCATTTCTCCCTAATTATAAATCTACTGAAATGTAAATATCTATATTTTTATGTTCCGTTCGTCGTAGCTGGAGACAAAATGGAAGCAAGTGTTTCTTTTCTATCATTTCTTTTAATTCTTTTGTATACTTATTTTAAGTGTAATCGGGTACTTTATTAATTTAATTGCACGAAATAAATTGCACTGATATGTAGGTAACATATCAGTTCTATTTGCCTTTCACTTATAAAATTATCCTTGTATAGTCTTTTTTCTGTTGATATTATTTTCGTTTTGTCGTGTAATATTATTTCCAGAAAACGATATAAAAGTGGAACTAGTAATGGTTAATTGAACGAATTACTAAATGAGTACCTACCTAAACCCCTTTTTATAAAGAATGTACTTCTAAAAATTCTTTGCAACAATATTTACTCGGTGCGACTATTTCAGCATCTAGGATATCACCTTCGTAGCACGTGAAATGCTCGCGCAAAAATTGAATTTATCTAGAAGTGGCATGCGTTCTTGAGGAGAGTGTATCATCTATTGATATGTGGCTGATTTTTTCCGACCGATTTCAGTTAGATCTATAGTTGTCTTTAAAAAAAAGTATATAATGTAAACGCTTACACTCAAACTCACACACTTGGTTTTTAACCCTTTATCATTGGCGTTATACACGCATATTAAAAACCATAAGACTAGCCATGTAGTCATAATTTCAGATGCAAGGTCCATTGCTATTTTTTAATGTGATAAAAGTGGCAAACAAGCATGCAGTTCACATTGATGTTAAGTGATGACTGCAGCCTATAGACACCCAACAATGACCAGAGGTCAAAATGCAGATACGTTGCTACTCCTGAGGCTTAAGGTGTTATGCCTCTTTGCCGGAAATTACAGGGCCGTACATTACCACCTGACCGGACCACGATAGTGCTGAACACTACCATTTAGCAGCAAGTATATTAGGTAATGCGGTGGTGCCTATGTCCACGAGCTCCGTCACTGGAGCTCTACCACCAGTAAATTGCTGAACAAAAACCTTTACAAATGCCCACTACGACCGTTTGTAGATCGCTCTCATCTAGCGATTGCATGCAACCTCCCCCAGTTCCACCTTATGTAACGGAGTCCATAATACTTTTTGGTCAGGTTATTTTCAGATCCAAAATCAATCAAACATTTTTTTCCGGACAACTTATCTTTACGACCTACCAGATCAAGCGATGACCGCTTGATCCGCTATGAATAACTGAACCGACAGTCATCAAAATTTAATATCATGTGATAAGTGACAAGTGATAGTTAACAGGCATCGAGTTATGATTAAGCCTGGATTGCACCAAGATGTTTGTTAAAGTTAAAGTTATTTGAACATTTCACATCCTACTTTAACTTAAAGAAATCTTTAACAAATATCTTGGTGCAACCCAGTCAAAGTATTCCAAACTTAGGTGGTGAATTAAATAGGTACCTTAAGTATTAACTGTAGGTTTAATATTCACAAATTTCCACCCGCGCTGTAGGTTTTTACAAATTTAATTGTAATCTTACTATTCAATCTCGATTAAACTCGACTATACCGTTCACATTGTCGATTAAACATCAAATTTTAATATCGTCGCTCGGTTTCAGTAGTCGGAGGTATTTGCACTTAGGAAATTCGCTTCGACTATTTAATTGTCCATTCAATTATATTAAGATGTCGATTCGCAGTGGCGTGGACTGATTTGGGCGTGGGCGAAGCTGCATCAGCGAGACCCATTCTGTGGGTACTTGTTCACAAAATATTACTTACGTAACACATGGCACATGTTGGCACATTACCAAACTCCGGGGTACTGGGAAACTTCCAGAAAATGGGAAAATTCCAATAGAAGCAGAGATAAAGGATTTTAAACCGTTATCTCTGATAGTCCCCGACCCGTGAATCGAACCCAGGACCTCCAGCGTAATAGTAGTGGCCCGCTACCACTACGCTACTGAGGCAAAATATTACTTAAAGGTTCTATTCTGCCATATTTTTGAGTAAGTAGGTACCAAAACCTAGTCGTGAAATGGAAAAGGGAAGAAATTGATGTGTACCTATCGACGTAAAATAGACCTCAGTGTGGTTTTATTTTTTTAACCAGAAAAATACGAGACTTTAGAGAGTGCTCAAAATTGCGTTCGTCCACATAGAACAGATATTTAAGTAGCAATACAAAATATTTTCATAAAGTATTTAATTATGCGTAACAAACTTAAATATAAGAAAAAGTCCATTCTATCTAAACATCCATTTTCTGAGGAGTCCTATTCAGATAATGGATGAAACTGCGCGGTTAATAACGCTATACATGTCATATACAAAAAATCGCCTGAAATGAACGGCACAGTCTGAAACATAAAAAACCGGACAAATGAACCTACGAAGGCTGGCTTCATTTACTTACAGACAGTACACATGATTGATATTGTTGTTCGTTGCACAGTTCAGATGCTCTCATAACTTGTCGGTATCGCGATGGCGCTCTACTAATGCATCATTTCCAATTTTCTAACGACGCCCGTCTGACCCAAGCTGTTTCCCAAACGCCAGTTCGCTTTTTTGCCGCATTCGTCATTGTCCAACATTTAGGAGCTCTATTTCTATCCACCTTTCCTATATTTTTAAGAACTTTATGTGATACAATTTTTCCACAAACCATTTCACATTGCATTTAAATGTCGCGAATGTTTTAAACGACACTGTCTGAAACATAAAAAATAGACACATGAGTTTTACTTCATTTACTTAGGCTCGTATTTATAGACAGATAACAGAACACGGCATAAAGATCCTGTTTACTATGGAAAAACGTGTTCTGATAATCGTCTCAAGGACTGAGATCTGTACATGGATCTTGGGGATAGTACACATTATTGATATTTTTGCTGGTTGCAAAGTCCTGAAGCACTCATCACGTGATGGTATTGCTTAGGCACCTCTGCTAATGCATCATTTCCAATTTCCTAACGTCGTCGGTCCGACTCATGCTCTGTTTCCCAAACTCCGGTTCGCTTTTTTGCCACATTCGTCATTGTCCAACCTTAAGAAACTCTGTATCTGTCTACCTTTCCTATATTTTTCAGAACTACATTATGTCTTTAACAAACTCTTCGCCAACCATTTGACATAGCATTTATAGCGTATAATGCATCTTCCAGTTCAGTCATCTAATGTTATTACTTGTGCAAACTGTTTGTATCCTTTGTGAATACTTCCTTCAATCGGCGTGTTATTGTAACTAAATCCTTTACTGTACCGCTAAAGCACAGTCTCTTTGTGGGCTTTATATTCTCCTATATGCAAAATCGTCGCATGCAACACAAATATATCGAATTCTACCCATACAAAGCCAAATGTAGCAACCGTAGTAGATCGTAGATCCGAAACGTATAAATCCCTACTTCAATTATCCTGTCTCGTGGGGAGCAAATAAACCACATATTTCGTATCCATTTCACTTTCAATACCCCTGAACGTGTAACGTAGGTACCTGTCTAAAGTTAAGTAACGTATAATGCTTCGGCGAGCAGTCATTTCGCATGAAATAGTATTCTTTTTCTTCAAACATTATCTTCATAGTATTCACGTTAAAGTATAACTGTCGACAATGGTACCTACGTGTCGTATTATGTATATTTTATACAAAAGCCGAGATTTACACAGTAATATCCAAGCGGGTGGGTACGTACGAATATTCATTGTAGGTGTTGTATCTGGAAAACATATTTGCTCACCGATTATATTTTTCGCGGGGATTTAAGTCCTCTGAACCTTTATCAATCACATGTGCAAATAAACAGGCGGCTTTTGCGAGTCGTATGTAACGTTTAATATTTGACGTTTATTTCTATTTACACATTCAGCACGTCGGCGACCGGCGATGCTTTATAACTTTAACCACTTAGAAGTTGTTGGCGAATTTGGATTCGCGTTGTTTCTCCTTGTTATTTTCGTAAGTTGGCGAGTTTATCTAATGAATATTCCCCAACTTTTTATTACATTACGTCTAATAAAGGCGGTCGAGACGAAAATTGTTTCGTGGGATTGAATAAACGGTGTAAAGATGTAGATTATTTTCATGAGCTGCGTCTCTCGTCCGGTTAACACGTCACGGACGACGGGGGATATTACTATCATACGCGCGCCTAATCCCGAAACAAATCTCAATGAGGAGCGTAGTCGTGGTAATCTCACCCCCTCCCGCCGCTTTGACCCCGCACTCCACCCCCCTCGTACCCTCACCCGATTGGCTTTATTAAGGTGTAGCAGACCGCTACAATTATTATGCGTCCCCTGTTTGTGGTAGATTTTGTGTCTATGTCGCCGTTGGATTCCCGTAATTAAGGATTTGATTCCCCGGCTGATATCGCTTTGCGGTCTCGATATAACTACTACACTAATGTTTTTATTCTTCATTAGCTGTTTATTGCTGGCCGAGTTTCTTTATGAAAATTTCCTTCTGTTTTGGATTAACGTAATATTTTATTCCGTGCGTCTAGTGTCTGAGCGAAGCGGTTTGAAAAGGCGTGCAAATTGCAAACGAGAATGCATTCAAGTTTGACAGAGTAGGTACGCTGTGCAATAATAACGAGATTTAAGACTATTATAATTATACCTACTCACGAAAAATTCTATTGTTTTTTTCAGATTATTAAGTATACGAATGGACGCATTTATGTGTTATTTTGCAAACGCTATTAACATGATAATTACGAATAAATTGCTAATATAGGTAACTATCATAGTTGAAAATGTCTGTCAAAAAGTAAAAGAGAATTCATAGTACAAATGAGCAGATTTTCTTTAGGTGTTTCTTGATAACTCTAGCGAACCATTATTTTTACATAGCGGAAAGAACGGACGCGGCTTTTCTGCTCGGTTATGGCGGATTAGAAAATTTTTAATTTTCGACCACAACTCCCATCTTGTGTTTACGCAGACGTTGGCTTAAATATTCCATAAAGTGATTGCGTGTTCCGGTTGAATTTTTAATGAAACGTTGCGAAATACCGCGCACCGATTGATTGGGGATCATTTGAATTTCTTGCGCGCAATCGGAGCACGATTATTGAATTAGCCCTGGAATATTTCAGCCCGAATAAATAAACTCGCATAAAGGGGTGACCGGGAAAAAGTTGTTTACAAAATTGGCGGCCCTGTTGTTGTTAACTATGTCAATTTTTTTGATCGCAAATATCCCAGTTTCGAGCTGCAATTCGATTTTAAGAGTTCGATCGCACTAGAGGTTCGTTCTGAAACTTTTGAACTATGTCCGGGCATTTGGAGCAATTTTTTAAAATATTCAAATAGTTACACGCGTTTTCCTGTTAAGTGAAATGTTCACAAATAAATTTCTAGTCACAATCACGGGCGCATTTAGTTTCTTTGTTCCAGCGTCTCGTTACAAACAGCTCAGCTGGATGTAAAAGGTTTCCAAGAACGATGGCAATCTTTGAAAGACTTTTTTCAACGTTGAAAGGAATAAGAGAAAGGTTTTATCCCGCGGGTATAAACTTTCGTGTGGTGGCCACATAGAAAACAAATCCCGTAGACACAGACGAGTCTTCATGACATGATATTTGCGTATGATATAGTAAGGAATCGCTCACGGCTATTGTGCCGCTCCGTCTCAAGCATAATGCAAGCACACATGAAATCTATTTCGAACTGCTATCGGTATTCTTTCGATAAATCTATTCTGTATATTTTGAATATTACTTTTTTGTTATCGATCTTATTTAACGTAAATTGACTATCCAACTAATATCATTAATGTAAAAGTGTGGATGTTGGGGAGTTCTAAGATGGATTTGTATGTTTGGCACACAGCTCCATAGTGCTAACATAATTTGACGAACGCTTGGTCCGACAGTTGCGGATTCGATCCCCGCTGCTGGACAAGTTTTTAATGATATGATTACACAAACTTAAAAAACTAAGCAACTAAAGTACACACCAATATTGAGAAAAAATCCCCACTTGGTGACATTACCAAAGTCCGAGGGTACACACTATAGGCAGAGAATATGTATATTAATAATACTACGTATAGAATGGACACTTCGACGTCCCGCCCGATTTCCCCGCTTCACCCAACCTCCTCCCCTCTTATGGGCGACGGTTGGTATTTTCTACGTGCTACGCACACAGGTGCACGTGTAAACACACGTCACTGATTCATATCTGTGTAATAGAGACCAAAATAGGCGTTTGTATGGAATTTTGGTGGAGAGTGTTTGCGGTGTGCTATAGGCACTGGGAAACATTCGAAAAATAATAAAATCCCCATAGGACTTACCTTACTTGGAGATCGAACCAAGAGCCCTAACGCAATAGGAGTAGAGTGCTGCAACTATGTAGACAACTGAGACAATGAAAATATTAAAATTAGACAAATCATATATACTATGCACATACCTACATACTTAAACACATCAAAAAGGCAAAGAGCTTTTCACTGTATTATAACAGTATGAAGGCGACAACATATTTTTTTATTTAAATAGATACCTCGTGGCTCGAGTTGGTCCATTTCTATGTTTTATAGCCGTTGCGAAATTGCTAAGTTATGTTAGGGATAACGGTTACTAGGAAAAGATCTTAAGATATAGAAATAAACAAAAAATATATTCAGATCACATATCGTTTCACTTAGAGTTATTCTAATGTGTCGTAGGAATGGAATAGTAATATAATAAACATGATAAGATATAGCCAATTACGGACCACTATTGAGGAAAGGGCCTCTTGGTTCTTTCATTTCGGACCGGGAACAAAAGCTATATGAGGAACATATAAAGTAACTTTGCCATTATTTGAGTACAACTTACTATTTATTTAACCCTTGAACACACTAGAATCAAAATAAATTCAGACTTGGTACTGAGTCATCTCGAAATAACAGCTCAATCAGATACAGTATAATTATAGGTATTTTTATGCGTTGATAAAATTATTAACCCCCTTATTCATAAACGCACATTAGATACGTTTTAGCTATAGAATGCATTGTCTTTGTCAGTTGCATTGTCAAATGTACAGGACATAAAAAGACAAAGGAGAGATTAGCAACACTTTAGCTAAAATACGTTTATGAATAAGGGGGTAAGTATTTTCAGAAGAAACTTGTCTTGACTAATTTCTATTATAATGATATTGCTATTGTACCGTATCGGAGTGGTTAAAAGTCTCAACTGCAATTTATATCTACAACATCTGCCTATTTCTATGGAAAAAAACCGACGTGTAGTTACAAATATGTTATTCTATGTGTCTTATTCTAATATTATCATTCAAGGAACGAACTCAAAAAGTCAAAAAGCAAACTTCCAGGAAAGCAAAACTGAAAAGCGAATGTAACAATAAATTATACGCTTCAAGTGTTATGATAAGGTTAAAATTACATGAAACTTGTTCTGTGAACTTCAGTGGCATATTTGTTTAAGTGTTGTTGGTGATAAAATAGCTGCGGTGCGCCTAAGACGGAGACTCGCAAACTCTTGAACACTTGGCTCGCACTGAGTCTCGCGCCAATCTCGCCTTCCAACATCCTTAACACGATATTACCTGTCAAACATTCTTACTATACTCGTGCAACAAGACGTAGGTTAAAGTGTTCTTGTAAGATACAAGAACACTTTAACCTAATAAGTGTTTATATTTCTTCGACGAAACCGAACCCTTTCGTAAGTCGCACATTCTCAATTACAAAGTTAACAAATTAGTAGGTAGTTATTTAAGGAATCCATCCTGACTGACATATTCTCTAGGACTATTTTAAACGCCGATCCAAAAGTTATTTTTTTTAGTGCCCTGCAATAAAAGCTATTATCAAACATACAACATATTCCAAACTGGATCTTTCCAAACACTAATTTTTAATATACATACTTAAAATTAATTCACTGCAAAAGTCTAACCCCCATAGTCATAAACGTATTTTAGCAAAGTGTTGCTAATCTCTCCTTTGTCTTTTTCTATCCTGCACATTTGACAATGCAACTGACAAAGACGAAGCATTCTATAGCTAAAACGTATCTAAAGTACGTTTATGAATAAGGGGGTATAAGTATAACTGAAATGAGAAACAGTAAATAATAACCCTTTAAGTTTACGATGAGGTAAAATTACACGAAACTTGTTCAGTGAACTTCAGTAGCATATTTACTTAAGTGTTGTGAATCATGAAATAGCTGCGGTGCACCTGAGACGGGGACTCGCAAACTCTTGAACACTTGGCTCGCGCTGAGCCTCGCGCCAATCTCGCCTTCCTACATCCTTAACACGATATTACCTGTCAAACATTCCACGAGACATCTTACACGAACACTTTAACTTAATAAGTGTTTATATTTAGTCGACGAAACCGAACCCTTTGGTAAGTCGCACCTTGTCAATTACAAAGTCAACAAATTAGTAGGTAGTTATTTAAGGAATACATCTTGACTGACATACCTTGACGATTGTCGCAGATTTAGGTGTATTGAATATTAATGTATGTCCAGGTCAATTTGTTTTTTTTTACTCCTATATTTAATACATACAATTATAATTTTTTACGGTTTTTATTCGTTCATTGGACAAATTACCAAGCGCGAAGGTTACGTTGGCAAAGTCGTCCCAATTCAGAAAAAAATATTTAAGTTGTTTTTTTTTAGTCTAACCTTGATATCGTAGAACTACCTATGTACCATCAAGCATTAAGTCACATTGCTTTTAAATTTTTCAATAATGTAGTGGCGAAAACAATTGAGTTTGAAATAGTGATCATAATTATGGCAACCCATTATACGTCCCACAGCTGGGCACGAGTCTCCCCTTTTTTGGGGGTAGGCCTGGAGCTTACTCCACCACGCTGCTCCAATGCGGATTGGTGGAACTGGCTGGTGGTTAGTGGCCAACCCGCTGTCAGATATTTTCAAACCGCCCATAAGGCCTCCGACAAGGTTTAACGACTGCTATATATCTCTATAGATATATAGCAGTCGTTAAACCTTGTCGGACCGATGGCTTAACGTGCCCTCCGAAGCACGTAAACGCGCATTTAAATTTGCCACTATCGGTCACCCATCACACATCCGACCGCGTCCGTTATGCTTAACCGAGTAGATCACTTACGATCTACGCCAGCCGCTGGGCTATGCGTGCTTCGCAATAGTGATCATAATGTATTACAATGTAAGTGTTTTAATTGCAGAATACGATGATAATTGCAAAGTATTCTTCTTTATTTACTAAGTAGGTCGAAAAAACACGTTGTCCCCTAACATTCAAGGTCTTTCTCAAGTTTGTGTATTCTTTCAAACTAACAACTATGTGACTTCAACGTGCACTTGTTAACTCAGGCATTGATTCGTAGACGTGTGCTACGAACTCGGCTACCGCTACGCGCTACGACCGTAGTTACTACGTACCTACTTTGTTTTCGTTAGTATTACATTCATTCTTAACACTGTTGATCAACCACTTAAAATTGATTCAAATCCCTACATTATTATGATCATTACTGATATATAAAATAGTTCCATATTTGATAATTATCACATCTTGAATTTTAAAAATGTACATAAGTTTAAATCCCTCTAGAAATATATCTATATCTAACAGACTAATATGCCTCGTTAAGAATTGACGATCAAATGTTTAGAATTTTAACACACAAACCTTCCCCGGGCGGCTCTACTTCGATGAATTTTTTATAAAATCCGTTCAGTACTTTGAGGCATTACTTATTAATCAACATAAACAAACGAAAATTTCTAACAGTGTACCTGCTGTGTGTGTATATTACGGTACTGCTCTCACACACCACATAATTTATATTATTTTCTAGTGTAAACGTTCAGTTACGGAGGTCGAGGGCGTAGGCACCACCGTATTACCTAATTTATCTGCCACCAAATGGTATATTGTTCAGTACCACCGTATTCCGGTTAGGTGATAAAGTATGACCCTTTTATAACTAACACCGAAGCAAAACAACTTGGGGCTCAGAGTGGCAAGGCATCTGCATTTTAACCTCTGATTACGTATAGATATTTTATAGGCTGCAGTAATCACTTATCATCTATGTGAGCTGCAAGGATATTAACCATCAACCAGTCCAGCCGCTTTACCACTAAGATACCGAAGCCCACATCCGAGCGTCAA
This sequence comes from Macrosoma leucophasiata, assembly GCA_036365455.1. Taxonomy (NCBI): domain Eukaryota; kingdom Metazoa; phylum Arthropoda; class Insecta; order Lepidoptera; family Hedylidae; genus Macrosoma; species Macrosoma leucophasiata. Next base: position 9,343,331 of record JAWQUS010000010.1, read on the forward strand.
ATTTCTTTTTTCCTTTTTTAGTGTTCCGTAGTAAACAAGGAACCCTTATAGTTTCGCCATGTCCATCTGTCTGTTTGTCCGTCCGCGGCCTAGCGAAAAACTGTTAGTACTAGAGACTTGAAATTTAGCACAAGTATACACCTTAATGACGCCGACAAAGTGTTAGAAAAATATTTAGGGTACCTCCCCTATATGTAACGCGCGTATAATTTTTTTACTTTTCGTTTTCCATTTAGTTATCGATATCGTTGGATAGGTCTTTCAAAAATGTTAGGGATGTGCTTATATCATTTTCTGGAAGTTTCCCAGTACCTCGGAGTTTGGTAATGTGGCCGGAGATGGCAACAGGCTCGCCACCTGTTACATGGCGTAACCGGCGAATCGTGGGTGTTTGCATGTATGTTTGAATGCATACATTTGCCTCTGCCTACCCCTTCGGGGATTACAGGCGTGAAGTTACGTTTTACTGGCGGTAACGTTGTGTCCGAGCTCAAGAGCATAGACATCAACGCATTAATTAATCTATGTGCCGCGAAATGATTGTGGTGTATAGATAATGGGGCACTCCTTTTTACATCATAATAACTATCGCAAAAGCGAAACAACGTAACCCTCAGGGATGGCAACGCATCTAAATTTTGACCATAAGTTTTTACCCTTTCTATATATCTCTGTAATAAGTTTTTTTTAATGGTAGTGACTATAGGTCAACATGGGCCACCGGCCGCGGCGGACTGGAGGGGAGTAGCCATAGCGTTTATTACCTATGCAAAACAGTCTGTCACTTTTTGAGGGGGAAAATGCGTGCGACACACACGCACATTACAAAAATCGTCTATTACTACGAAACTCACACCTTGACTTAAACAAAATACAGAAACAATTTCACGCACACATTTAAACATCTAGGCGACAGGTATAGGCCTATTTGGGCTTGTACTTTGACAAAGGGGAAAGCTTGCATATGGCTACTCCCCTCCGGTGTTGGTCTGTGGTAGTGGCAAACAAGCATGCGGTTCACATTGATGATAGACCATATAAGACCATAGGTCAACATGCAGATGCGTTACCCCTGACACCTCAGGTATTATGTCTCTGTGATAGTTATTACCGCGCTATACATTATCCTCTAACCGGAACACGATAGTGCTGAACATTACAGTATTTACTTACCGTCATTGTTGACTGTATGCTTGTTTGCTACCTTTTAAAATAAAGAAATCGATATGCACATTATTTACAAATACATGCATTTTTATCCAAGTTAAACTACAAGCGGTGCAAATCAATTTTACAATTTGTACATTTTGTTTACAGATTCATTTCAAGCCCTCATCCAGTACCCAGATACCGGGTCAGCACAAATGGCGAAAACGGTGAGTGTTGCGAACTTCTGTTTTTATTTAACAGTTTGTAAAGTAAAGCTATAAAACAAAGTTCTTATAGCCGCACGTTTCATTCACTTTAATGACTCGCTTTCGAACTATCTGGGAATGAAGTGAGTTAGTCCTTCGAGTATCTATTTTATTTCAACTGCGTGTCGCCGTTGGGTCCTGTATTGATAGTTTGTTGTTTGTCTATGTTCGGTGTAGATATATTAATGGTTTGACGATTTATTATCCTTATATTTATAAGCTTATTTGATTTTATGAATAACTACATTATTGTTCACCATGTGTACCGCCTATCTATTCAAAATCTGTCTACGTAAATTTAAAAAGCCTATAAATTTACCGCCTATTGATGTATTATGCACGTCGGTAAATTTTATGAATCATTATTAGAATTTCTTAACCAAAGAACAAGCCACGTCTAAAGTATGTCTGGGCAAAACAGCGCATCGCTAGGAGCGTTGTCAGTTCTTAATTTGTTTTTTATCTAATTTTTTCTTAGCTTTACAGTAATATAAATAATTTATAATCTTTTTATTCTAACAATGTAATAAACGGATGCGTCTACATGATATATAACTATACAAGAAGCAGTAAATAAAACAAGCATTTATTAGTTATCGCTGTAAAATGTATTCCACCAATTTGAACAATATTTAGCTAAAAAATATTAAAATTGGTGCTTAATTTTGACACAAAACACTGGCCCCAATAAATATTTTAATAACAGCTATTCATATATTTTTTTATTGAATTCCCCACTCCGATCGCGTATCATAAAATTGAATTACACAAATCCCGTATCCAAAATAGACGTGCAGCTCAGCATCGACGATTCTGACATCAACGAATGCACCGCACTGAGAATTAAAATCGACTAACTTTTATTCCACTAAATCACGTAGTTCCCCGAGGAAAACTAAACATGTCAGCGGGAGTGAAGTCAGCAGTTAACGTCTAGTCGTTTTTTGTTGCGCACATATTGTGGTGGTGTCCAGTTAGTCATGATTTTATTTTACCATAAAGTGGCATTGACTGACTGATAGACAACGCACAGCCCAAAACTATGTATATAACACGCCAAGTTCCTTGCGGGGTAGACAGAAAACGTAGAGCGACAAATTAAGTAAAACGACCACCGACATCTCGATCCTTACAAACCTGCCGTGTCTCTTCTGCAGAAACTCCTGACTGTAGAAATTGGAACTTGGCATTAGGTTCCTTGAAGATTGAAAAGAAGCATTAAGGAAGGATTTCTTACAATTCTGACTGGATCGGGAATAATATACGCATGGAGTTGTGTGGGCGTAAAATTGAATTACACAAATCCCTTTTTTAAAATAGACGTACGTACAGTTCGACGAAGCCGACATCAATACATGCGGTGCACTTGACTCAGAATTAAAATATATTAGCTTTTATTCCGAAAAATCACTCAGTTACCCCAGGAAAACTAAACATATCAGATAAGTTTTTGTCATAAAAGTGGCAAATGTGTAGGCCACATTAATGGTAAGAGATGCAGCCTGTTGACATTTACTTAATAGCTAATTGCCACACTACAGATGCATCGCTACTATGAAGTTTTTTTTATCTTAGTGCATATAATTACAGGGCCACGCATTACCGTCTAACCGAAACTATTACATATTCTCTGCCAAAACTTTAACGTTGAATTTGAAGAATATGCTGATGTGATAATGCCTACGCCATAGGAGTTATTAAGCTATTTATTAAATACGAAGCCTTCTTTTTATATCTTAAATGCTTATATACGTAACCACGTAATTATATTTTGGTAAACTCCGGTACTAGTGGTGGTAGAAACTCGAAATCGAGAAATTAGTCAGGATACGTACCTAACTCCCAAAAGTTCGTAGATAACTTGTGGTAGTAATCGCTATGCAATGTTAATATGTATCACTTTTAACCTATTCCAGCAAGACTTAGTTCCACTAGTAAGTAGTTCTTGAGAATATCTGTAATAATGTAAAGAGTAATAACTGTTCTAAAAGCCATTTGAAAATTGAAATACTGTTTTAAAATGGACGTATGTTATGAGAACATTGTAGCGAATTAGCGCACGTTTCCAGAGTTCATGCAAACACTTCAAATGAAGCATAAATAGGCGAACGTTTATGTGCATTTAGTAACAATATCGAGAAGCAACTGTGGCGCTATAAGTCGACGACAATACCGCGCTCCAGTCGCCGAGTGGGACATCATTTTTCTCGGCTCAACTTTCCCCATTCGCTATTCATTTGCGTTAGAAGTTGGGCGTACCGCCGCCTACTGCAGCGACTGTTTTAACTTTATTTCTGATGCAGCGTTCAGGGCAAATTAAATTTCGTTTTGCGGCTTCCGCAAACTCACTTTACGAGTATAATAATTATTGAGCTTTTGTTTTTTATGTTACCTCGCTGTTATGAATCGCCGCAGATAAGTTTTTGGTCGATACCCATTTCTCTTTTTTATGCTTATCACTGCAATGTAAAAGAATTTTCAATGTTTATTCATTTCACTTTTGTTTTTACAATCAAAATAATCAAAGAACGACATAATACAGTTTGGCTATATAGAATCTGATTTTTGATTTGTTGTGTATATTTTGTAGAAAAAAATCGTATATAACAGACTTTATTTTTAGCCTAAGTCTGCGTCATCTGTATATCTTATTAAACATATTACAAAAGAAAACATAGACCAAAATTTAGATTGGACATTTCAAATCAATTATATCTACTTGTATCTCTTATGAGAAGACTTCGCTCCCGGATTGCCCTGTAAAAACTACAGTCATCTAGAAACGATCCGCCTACATACATGCAATAAAAAATATTCTCATTACGGCCTTGCCTTCAATCAGGCAAATAAACCGAAACTAAAAAAGACAATCTGAGAATAGCGACGAACACTATACATTTACAAAATATTACATGTTATTTAAGTCACGTATAGATCCAATTAACTTACAATTTAAAACGAGAGAAACAACCACAAACGACAACAATTTCAAATAATGCATGACGAGAACGTACGTAGCGTGGATGTCGGTGAATTTATTTGTTCAGCTTATGACTTGGCCGGCAGATTAATGCCTGCAAGCGGGGAAACCCCTCATGAAATTGAGATATCACCGGAAAAGCGGAGCGATGAAATCTTAGAAACGCTAAGTCCCATGCAGTGACTACCATGATTGGAGTACGTAATAGGAAGATACTATTTCTATGAAATGTTGCAGTTAGTTATAGCGGCCTTTTGTTTTTGAACTTCGTGTTTCAATTTATTCGGCTTGCATTCGTTATTAGGTATGATTACTCCATTTGAAATATGTCTATTGCTGGGCAAAGCCTTCCCCAAAGATGCTTACAATATTGTTGTACATCGTTAGAGGAGAATATGGCATAATCGCCATGATTGGCAGGCGGATTGGCGATCGCAGTCGCGGTAGTTTTATCGCGGGACGCTGCTTCCCTTTCTGCGTTGTTGTGCCGCCCTATTGGAATGGTTTGACCGCCATTATTCGGTTGACTGATTGCACTAATGGAAGAATTCTCTTCCAGTAAAAGATTTTTTTTTTCCGCTAGTGGGCGGTGGGGTCGTCTCGTCCCGACGCCACAATTTTATATATTAGGTATCGTAAATTAGATACCTAACTGTGAACCAACTTCAGAAGTTTAGCGCGATCTATAGGACTTATTACACGGCACGGTATTCAGGGTACGATAGCAAGGGTCATAATAGTGGAATAACATTTAGGGAGTTAGAGCCCTAATTAGGGCGACCAGAGCGGCCCGTGTATTTGTACTGTGTTTGAGTTAGGGTGCTGTCGACCGGATAGTGTAATAAGCGGCAACCCGACGCGAGGCCACGCCCACCCTTTCTGTCGGACCCTGAATACCGTGTCGTGTAATAGCCTTTTATACCCGATGTAGCAATTTTATTAATCGCCATTTTTTAAAATAAATGTGAATGTGTAATAACACAGTAGGAGAATTATCTGCAACATTGACAGCGCGGCACTAGCCTCAATGTATCAGGGATCGTATTGTGGGGAGTTAAGACGGTAATAAGTTCGGTACTCGTTAACGGGTCTGATATCGTAATACTACTCGGAGCCGCCGGTGTCGAGCTAACGAGCGTACAATGTCGCAGCTCTTACTTTACGATTTTCTTCTCTTATTACGTCAACAACAGTGCACCGGTTGACATTTACATTCGTATTTATTTTATTCCTCGATCCGACTCCGAGAGCTTATTTTAAACTAACAAGCTTCATAATACAAACCGATCATATTACCTCTTACAAACTAAAGCGAACCTTCCGTTGCCGTGCAATTAAAGTTTACTTATTCTTTTACATCTCAGCCATTATCCAGTTTGAAATATGAAAATTATGATGCACCTTCAGAACTGTTACAAGTTACGCTTTGATGTAGGTATAATTTTGACGCAGGCCTTAATCGTTTTCATGCAAAAATCTTTTGCAGACTTAAATTGCTCTGGCGGGTACTCCTCGCGAAGGTTAGATACTCAGAGGTTAGGACTGGCCGCGGATTTTTCTCAAAATGAAATTGAAACGTCCCGCAAGGTAAGTGGCAGGAGAAGTAAGAGGTACAAAGTGAAGTGAAGCCGGATAGTGCTCCAGCCACAAAGGGCACAGTCGGATGTTGGAGCGCTGAAATCCCCCGATCCCCGACTCTATGATCCTTGACATAAATCTCTAACCTCGCCATCAAATCTTTTCAGAGGGCGGCTTATGCCCCCAGACACGAAATGTAAGCTCTTAATGTTCTCAATTTTGCTACCTGTAACGTCGTATTGCGTTGTAATAGTAAACATCTCTCGGACTTACACATTTCACTCTGATAAATCCTTGCTTAAAGCAATATGTGGGTATACGACAGTGGAGGATCTTTGCCCTTAATAAATTCTACTCCAAGTATGTAACAAACTTATGATACGGAGAAAATTTGTGTAAACTTGAGCCTCTTAAATAATAGAAACGGCGACACACACCTTTAGCATACCATACCATTTTAGGTATAGTCGAAAAATCTAAAGATTAAAATACATTTTCTTCGATATTGTTTAAATTCTCAACATCCGTATATATTTTCACACTTGAAAATTTGTGAAAAATGGTCATGGCTTATCATTAGATATTAAAGTTTTCAAAGTCCATATGGAACCTAGCCTAATTTGACACGACTTAGTTACGCCAACAAAGTAGTAAAAAAATGTTTGCAAAAATATATTAGGTAACTATAAACACAGAAGGTAGGGAACACATTAAAAAAATGGGAACAGTCCCAATAGAACCAGTTTTAAAGGATTTTACATCTTTATCTGTGGTAGCCCCCTACCAGAGAATTGAACCCACTTGCCTGGTTCTTGTTAATCTACTGACGTTGGCTTTAACTCAACGTATTATGGAATACACCTTTAATCACCAGACTGCTCCATCAATAAGTTATGATTGATAACATTGCGGTTCGCGTGGGCCTCCAGACAGCCCTCTATGCTCTACTCTACCATCCATAACCACGTAGAATGTCGCCACCAATCATTCATACTAACGTGCTTAAGCTATGTTATTTCCACATTCGTAATATGTTGTACAGAGATTATTTGCGATCTTGAAAATAATTAGGCCGTAGATTTAGTATACCAGTACAATATTTCACTGGTGTTCCAGTCATCATCATCATATCAGTCAAAAGATGTTTACTACTGGAACAACCCCCCCCCCCTCCCTTTCTCAAAATGAGGTATGCCATAATCGCCACGCTTGGCATGCGAATTGGCGATGGCAGTGGCGGTAGTTTTATCGCAGGCCGCTGCTGCCCATCTTGCGTTATTGCACTTACTACCGCCCCATTGTAATGGTGACTGACTGGATCGGTAATGAAAAAATTTTCGTCCACTAAAGGGCGATTAACTACCCCCACTGCGAACGCTAATTCGCCTGCCAAGCGTGGCGATTATGGCATATTGTTACCTAATGACGCACGACACTGTTGTAGGCGTCTTTGGGGAAGGCTTTGTCCAGCAGTTGACATTTTTCGGCAGATGACATAAGCATTTTGGATTCGGCCATGGCTTTATGCACTACAATCTTGCATGACCCATTTTAATGCAAAAGAAAATCTTTTCGGTTCAATAAAGTGAAAACCGAGGTAGCTTTTATGTAGTCGAGGTGCGGGCTTTGTTTATATTTTAAAATTGCACTTTGCACCGCGACCACGTTTAACCGAGCCTTTCTGTCAACACCGGAGACGTATTCAAACAACGTATCTGTCGAAAATGTGATACCGGTGCTTTGTGCTTTCTTTGACAAATTGTGCATTTAAAATTTTCGGAAAATGAATGCTCTTGTCATTACGTTTGCATAGCTTAGCGAAGAGTATTCGTGTTGTCTCTTCCTGAGGTCGATGTGCGTTAATTCTTGTTGGATACTGTAATCTCTTACATTTCATGCTACACGCTTCTCGTAAATGAATAAATATAAAAAAAGTAATATTCACAGCCTGCACGCTTCTACCCTTTATTTCAAAGTAATTAAATGTTGGTTGCCCGCGCAACTCTCTCCTCTTGTAAGCTTAAAGCTTAATAAAAACACAAAAATATATTCCTTAATAGGTATGTAGGTAACACAAAAATGTTTCTGTGGTTTAAACATGAATGAACAAATTGTTTTTTATTTGATTTTTACTGTTCAAATTAGAATTATGGAGTTAATCGTAATCGATTTAGAATTTGCCTATTATCTACTCATTTTATGTTTTGAAGTTTACTTAATTCAAACTCAGCAATAATGAAAACATAAAACGTGCATACAACTAGTAGCAGACACTAGCCGCTTAGTAGGTATCTATGCAAAAGCTTAGTTTCGTTGCACTAGTTCTCACTTAATCTTCATCTGAAGCTTACAAAGGTGTTTGTGTCGCTCCAACTTCATCGAAATTTCAGGCTGTCCAACAAACTGGGCTGGCGGAGTGGCAACGACCAAGTCCCCGTTTAAAATTGCACGTGCCATCGCCCTGCCCTGTTTAGATTCCTAGAGGCTGTGTCAACAGCGCTCTAGCTACACTCCACATCACCTCGTTACGTGTCAAACATTGTTTAGCAGTTGTTTTGTTAGTGTTTTGCGGCTGCTTTGCTTACCGTAATCACGAATGCTCCGATAATCGAACGCTCGATGATCCATTTTTATTAACACAACTAACACCCGAATAACTCACCGTGAAATTTCAAATACGTGCGCCCATTTTAACAGTTAACACACGTAAAACAATGCTATTATGTTGCGAACAATATTATTGTTCATAGACAATACCAATTCACCCTATCCACAACAAAAGTTGAAGACCTATATTATTCACGGCGTGGTTGAAACGTTTGTTGACGAACGTTGGTTTCATGAGATCATTCGAGGGGTGGACAATGAAGGTGCGGTTTTTGGTACGCCGCCGTCACATCGATAGTCTGTCATAACTATCTATCACCGACAATTAGGGGTAACCTCGGGTATTAATTACATTGTCTAATGGAGCGGGAACGGTTTACTCGGTAAGGGTAACGCGTCCGCGAATGTGTGCATACCCTAATTAATAATATTGCGCGTAATCATTTCTAAAGAGCTTTATATTATTAATGTGACTTACTGCCTTGGTGTGCCTGAGGTATGAGGCTTCGATCTCTGGTAGAGTCGTAAGTATGTACTGCCTTCCTTCTTCCTACATTTCTGCAGACCTACGAGGCAAATAGGCGTGAAGTTATGTATGTCACTTAGCTATTTAATGTGATTCCATTATTATACACAATATATTAATTCAGCGATAATCAGACGTATCTTAGAAACAATCGAAGCAATCAAATAGATCACTTACTAATTCAAGGTATTAGCAAGTCTATGAGATGATCGGAATCTATTTGCCTCATTGAACAATTAACACTCATTCATTGCTAAGAGAAAAGATAAATTCTCTTTTGTATGGTTAGCGTATTTAAGTGGTTTTCGAAATTCTATATAAACACATACCTCTTGATTATATCAAAATGTTTAATATCGCTGAAATTTAAAGAATTACTCATATTTATTCATTTTTAATCGAACAGCAATTCGTCACAGAGCAATCTCATTTCGATATGATTGGTTTTTTTGGATTCATCTCCATTTGTACAATCAAACTGAATGGATTAAAATGCGAAATATTTAAACATTTCGTTTGTTGTCTTTTTTATCCTTTATTTCCTTTAATAGCTAAAAGCTCTCTAAGTGGTATTTGTTTTCAGTGTAGCGTCGAGACTCGCCCGATAAGTGGTCTTTACCCGTGACTAATAGAGCGAAAGCTTACCCAGCTTGATACAACAGTAATCTCGAACCAATTAAACTTCACTATGTTACCGTTTCGGTGTTTACCCATTTTCATGAATACTTGACAAATGCAAGATACTTTATATGATTGTACAATGAAGTTTGTTCTTTCCATTTTAGCATCTCATTCGCAAGGTGATTCCCTGCAGCGTTTGCTGCAATTTCTTCGACTAAATCCGTGATTTTTACAAAGAATCAAATGCATTTCAACGTTTGCACTAATCCTTACACCGGCAACAGAAGCACTCTGAGCTATGTGGGCTCTTATAAATATTAAACGTAGCGAGCCTGGGACCCCAACAAAAACGTTTATCTGGTCTCCGTGGAAAAACCGTCAGAATTAGCAACAGGGGGTGGATTAAGGCGGACCGCACTTAATCCTTCTCTAAGAAGGCTTTGCTTAAACGAGTTCTAACGAGCTAAAGATAAAACAATTACCGGGGACGTGATTAAGAGATACGGAGGACACTTGTTACGTCTTACGATGACTCTGTTACGTTGCTTTGACGGCCTCTTTGCTGTGATTTCAACTGAGTCTTATTTACCGTGCTGCGAACGACCTTTGCTCGAACAGTGCTCGTTTAACTAATTTGTGAAGAATGGCTTATAAGCTCATCTTCTAGCCGTTGTTTAGGGTTCAATTAGTGTTGGCTGGGCTTGTGACCTAATAATACAAAAATATTTATATCTCAAATATGTTTGTGCGAAAAATACTTGTAAGTATCATTAGCTTTATGGCATTTGTATTAATAGTAATAAATAAATAATTAGCAACCATCGAGATGTTCCATTGCTGGGCACGAGTCTCTCTCCTTTTTGGGGAGGCTTGGAGCTTACTAGACCACGCTACTCCAATGCGGGTTGGTCGAGTAGATCGTAGAGCAATCGACACCAGCCGCAGGGCCATTCGCGATGCTTCAAAAATGTATATTCACTTAATAGTAAAATGAAATAAAATAGTATATACCTACCTATTTAAAAGGTACAACACTGAAACATAACATTCAAACTTTTTTGGTCTATTCCTTGCTTTTAGAAAAATTAGAAGACGTGGTCAATTTTAAAGTTACAAAATTTCATTTTGTGAAAAAAGATATTAAAATAAAACATGGAAGCTTATTTTAAAAAATATGTAACATAGGAATGTCAATATTTGTATTTCTTATGATTTGTATCTTGAATGATATTAATTATTTATGAAATCAAAACCGGAGAACCTTTCAAGTCACGTGCAAACAAGGATACAAGATCATAACCTCATTTAAATTAAAAAATATACCCAACAATACCTTTGAGGAGGCGAAATACATATTAGAATTGTAAATTAATTACTCATTACGTTCGCCTACGCTTTTGCGTATATTCGCTGTTCTCCAAAATCGAATTCGGTCGAGGGGGTCTACAAAACTAATTACGTATCGAAGCGATCTTCTTCCACACTTTCTTACGTGCTTTTCGCATTTCCATATAAGTTGAGCTATAAACGAGCCAATCTATTCACGTCTACACATCAGGGGTTCACATTTGCATATAGAGCAGAAATTTATTAAATCTACAGCCAATATCCAGCTTTTCCGACATTGAACTCTTACTTATTCATTGCGTCTCTGATTTTTTTATTGGATTGTAAAAAAGAATTCAAAGGTGACTCCACCAGTTATTGGAATTACCTCTGAGGCTTGCTTTGCATTGTCTAATAAAAACGTCGACCCGCTGCTCCGGGATTATTTTACTGTAAAAAACAAAACACGTACCGAAGTAACTTTCAGTTAGATTAGATATTAATATTCTTAAACGTGGATATTGTATTAAGATGTTAACTTATGAAATGATCGATGATAATGATGATATTATATGTATTTTCCAGTAGAAACATAACAGAAACAAGCAGTGATTAATTAGTTGAATTAATATTTCTTTAGAAAGAGCCACTGACATTCTAAGGTTGACACTCCTAATGAAACGGCTTTGATGGAATAGCCCGCGGCACATTTGTTTGAACCATTTGAATTACCGAAAGAGGCCAGTAGATTTCACAAGAAAATGCGAACAAGATGAACCGTTAAAAATTAAAGTATATTTACATTAGGCATACTGCTCAGGAGCAATCAGAGTAATAACATTAATCTTCCCTAATTTAGACAGTGGAATATCCCACGTGACCCGGCCACCTAGGGTCCGGAGCTCGTGCAAGATGTTCGCGAAAATGGATTTGGTAATGTCGGATTAGGTATTCTGCTATCCGTTTTTAAGTGGAAACACGGCAGCACTCTTTCATTCATTATAAAAATATCATGTATACTTTGTGGATGGGAACTGAGAGCATAAAGCTCACAGGAATGGGTTGAGTGCTGTTGCATTTTAATTAATTCTCTTTTCTATCGCGATGCGGTGTTATCGGGCTGCCGCAGGCGTCGTGGACAAACAAATAGCTGTTGCGCGCGGGGACCTAACGATTTTGACACGCTGATATTGTACATTTTTCTTCTTTGCCCGTAATAGGATATTGATTTTGCCATTTTACTGAATGAGAAAACGCCGATCGGTGATACTAAATATGTAAAAAATATGGATTATGGAACTAAACAAACAATTTAAATTAAAATCTCATGTTTACATATGAGTGAATACGATGTTACTATTATGCAGTAGGTATTACAATATTAAATACTCTGACTTAATATTAAATACTATTTCTATTTCCTTGATTTAAATATGAAATCTTAGGCCGACTAAGAAGCTAAGCGGAACAAATTATTTTAATGACGTACTTAAAATTGTGAAGGTTAAACATAATAATTTTACTGAAATTTAATATTTGGCTATGGGTCTTGTTCTAATGTACTACTTGTTCTATTGTAGGTACTTTATCATCTCTATGTAATTCCAAATTTACACAATAACAATAGCGACTATGCGACTTTATACCTATTCTTAATTCGGCGTTGATGGGCGTTAGTTAGTTACCAAAATTTGTAAACTATTATCCGATCTAATAAGAATAACATTGTTTACAGGCTCTGGACGGGCAGAATATTTACAACGGGTGCTGCACTCTCCGCATTGATTACTCAAAGATGACCTGTCTGAACGTGAAATACAACAACGACAAGTCACGTGACTACACCAACCCCACGCTCCCGTCGGGCGACGACAACTCCCATCAACTGTTGACCAGTGAGTTGATGCCACTGCGGGCTCGCCTCGCTCTGGCCCTCGCATCCAGGATGAGTTAGTCCCATAATAATCCCCTCGCCTGGAAACTTCCTACACCGCTCTTCGTTTCGCTCACACCTATGTAGCTCATAGATTCTCCTGGAATTGCTCCTCCAGCTCTGCAAGTCTATCCTGCATCCAACACCGAATCAATCCTGACACCCTAACTCTTAATTTTGATAATCGGCATTTACTTTCTTTATTTTTTGAAAGTCTAATTTATACAGCTCGTACTCGGTTTCCTTTTACGTAATATTCTGTAGATAGATAAGTTATTAGTAGTCCTTTCAATTTTTCATTTCAATTTGTAATTTGAAGCACTAAAATTAATCCTTCATTGTATGAGCTATAAATTATGATTATTTATTACTCCATGTAAGCTATTTTCTTGCTCATTATTCATAATCATTTGTAAATGTTACCTCGGTGACTAATAACTTTTCGCAAATCCTTATCGCACCGTAGAGGATTGTGATGTATGCGGATTGTCCCGACAACGCCTATTTGTGACTCGTTACGTAGTATGAATTATAGCATAATTCTCGTAATGGTGTAAATGGAATTTGAGGATAACGCGGGTAGTTTTACTTCTACAAATGCTGTGGTTATTGGTGGTTGCAATGGTTCTGTTGTTTGGATTAGGTGGTGGAGTGCTCGCGCCGCCATTCCTGGGGCTGGGCTCTGGTCTGGCGTCTCCGTACGGCGTTGGAGTCGGTGGAGTAGGCCTACCAGCCTTCAGTGCTATCACCTTGACGCCGGCCTCTCCCGCCCTCCGTGCCCTCGCCGCCCCACCTCTACCCCTCGCCACAGTACTCCTCGTCTCAAATCTCAACGAAGAGGTTAGTATCAATGTCAAACATAATACACTCCTGATTGTACCGGTATTTGAAATGTTCAAATTTATTCAAACCTTTAAAAACACAGCCATAAAATTGTTTATTGTGTTGTAACTCAGACAAAAGACAAGATCGCAGATTAGACAAAATTTTACGATATCTAAAATAGGTAGTTTATGTTTATTGGCAAATTATACACTACGCTAACACAATAGCCAGTAACGTCCTTACAAAACGCCGCATTTTCTTAATATTGGGTGTTAAACATAAATCATGCAATTAACTTACAGATTCGAACTAATACAGACGGCGTTACAGGCTATTACACTTTTATATTCTACTTAAAACTCCTTGAAAATAAGTTGCTAATTTATTTATAGATATGATATGTCAGATATCTTTTACGACTATTTATAATACTATCTCTTTTCTCTTTCCTATTGTTTTAGATGGTCACGCCTGACGCTCTCTTTACCCTTTTCGGTACGTGTGCACATACATTCCGTATTTTATATTAAAACATTAATATTGCTCCTGAGCCCCTGTCGCCTGGAAGACAAATTGTCAGCTAACATTCTCGACTTCTGTACTGATAATAACCGCATCCGATGACTGTTACGTCGAAGCTTCGCTTGTTAACACTATCCATTCTAAATACATTCTAAACGCTTTATTAACTTGTGTGACAATTTGTGTTTCAGTCCTATTGGTAGCTAGGTTTAGATTACCTACCCAATGTTGTCTTTTTATTTATTTTTTATCATTTCTCCCGGCTATCCAAGCTATTAGTATAATGCCATTTGTGAAAATCTAAAGTTCAGTAAAGACTCAAATGTACCTAATAGTCCGTTGCTTAGTAAAATATTCATAAATGTAATAGATGGTTATGTTATTTAAAATCGGATAAAATTAAAAATTTTGCAGAACATGCTTTTTGTATCAGTAATGAAAAATAGAATAGTATTTGTTATTTTTTGTTTCGTAGTTACTATGCTTCACACAGCCAGCCCAAATCCAATGGCCACGCTGTTAACCGCTAAAGCAGTGATCGGAAGCTTAAACGTGACCAGATTAGAGCTTGGAGATGTTTTCTTCTTAGGTCATTTCCATCTGTGCCATTTCACAACAGTATTATGTATTAGGTAACTGGTTATACTAATACCCACTATACTGCCTACTGTTAGAGTAAACAGTTTGTTGAAGTGTAGTTACTTTAGCGTAGGAATTTCCCTTTACAACATAACTTCTTTATGGGTAGCTCAACTATACATATTAAGTTACTGAACATATTCATAATAACAATCGTTTTCAAATACTTTCAAAAAAGTTATAAAGATGATTGTCAACGATTCCATTGTCTTCAATTTAGTAATGAAAAAAATACATCATAGTTGAGGTAGCTACTCCAAATACACATTTACATTATAAGAATGGAAATATGCGTATACTGCTCAGTTTGTAACACATTTTTTTATTATGTAGGCGTGTACGGTGATGTGCAGCGAGTGAAGATCCTCTACAACAAAAAAGATTCAGCTCTAATTCAGATGGCGGAGCCTCACCAGGCTCACCTAGGTACGTCACACAATCTACTATCAACCTTATTCGTATATCTATAGAGCATAAGCTAAGTTGCCACAGTAAATGTTTTCCCTTTGTTTAGAAATGCGAGTATCGCGTAGTTTTTCTCTGCTTACATTTCATATTGCGTGAAGTGATGAATCTGAATAACGTACTGTACGATTGTTGCCACAAAAAAAGTGTAACATTTTTCAATTATAAATCATAGAATGGGAAATATATGAAGATTTGTCTTATAATGCCGTGCTACTAACGTCCAGTGTGATTATTTTTTCATTTCAATAAACAGTGTAACGCCAGTCATAATTATTTGTAAATTGCTACTGGATTTAAGTAGATTATCTTGAATTGAATTTAACGAACATTGAGAAGCTGCATAGGTAGCTCGTTGGTTTTAAAATGGAATTTTAATGGAATTTGATACCGGACTTCGAAATGTGTAACCACCGAATACCACGTCCCAATATGTTTACTGACACGAATCACCTGACAACGAATGCACTGCACCACGAAAAATTTAGCCCCAAAGCCACGCGATCACGAATAACAGAACCTCACACAACAATTCACTAATACGAATCACATGAAAACGAATAAATACCACTACGAAAAACTTAGCACCGTAGCCATGCGATCTCGAATAACAGAACCTCAAAGGAGAACACGTCACTATAAAATTAATTAAAATTTTATTAATTCATTGTGTAAGTGTCATGTACAATTTATTAAAATGTTATCGCAATTTTTTTAGAAGATAAAGAATTAATATTTTCTTCCGAGAAGGAAGAAATATGTACCTTCGTATTTCGAACACACAATAATTAAGAATAATGGCGCCTTATCTTTTTGAAAATTATAAACTTATGATTATATAATGTTATTTTTGGTGTATTCAGCCATGACCCACATGGATAAGCTGCGCGTGTTCGGCAAGGCGATGCGCGTGATGCTCAGCAAACATCAGACCGTGCAGTTGCCCAAGGAGGGCCAGCCTGATGCAGGTCTCACCAGGTATGGAATAATCGACATCTGAATCTCAAAAGACCCAGAAACAAGCCTGATAAATGCACCTAAAGCCACCACATATAAAGATGACTACACCTTAGCCTGTTCAGATCTCCCGCAAGTCCACTGAAGTAGGCATCGAATTGGTTTCAGAGGGTCCAAGTCCCTCATATCCCGATTTATCTATCCTGATATTAGATTGGATGTTCATTTCAGAATAAGGCATTAGTTTCGCTTTGTAATTTAATCAGCAATAATAAGCCTATCGCCTTTATACTTACCAGCAATTACAGAGTCGTATGTAATACATAAAACCAGAACATCGCAACGCTGAACACAACCATTCATGAATAGATAGACTAGAATAGATACTTTATGTAGTTCAGTATAACCTAATGACATGTATTAAATTCTAAAGATTACAAAAGCTTTCGTACCTTGCACGCCACGTCCTTGCGAAAAGCAATTTATTTCGTTTATTGTAATTACCTACTAAAAAGTGTCCGTGCATCATCTGCTTTGTATAGCGTGGCGAACAAAACGTTATAGACCGTTAAATGTTATAACAACGTATCTACTTAGGTAAGTAGGTATACCGTACTTTCCAGTCTTTTCACATGGTAAATGGATTTGGCCATATTCTTTACATTGACAAAAATATATCTAGTCATAGGTTTGACTAATGTATAAATGAAAAATACAATTCTATACAAACTTTGTTTTGAATAATGGTGATTGTTAGGTTCATGATGATCATTTTCAACTGTTCGTTTATTTTAAAAATACAAGCAAAATATTTGTTCTATAATAAAAAGCGTGCACTAAATACGATAGAAACATAAATTTTAAAGAATATTCATTACAAATTTAATTAAGTCAAAACTTGCTCAATTTACTGTGCTTGTTTTATGATGAATATTAATATCAAAAATACACGATATTTCATATCAATCATTAATGAAATATATCGTGTATTTCAGTCATCTGAATATTCTTTTAGTTAAAAAATTTCAAATCTTTGTTTTCAATATATTGTTTCATGTTTTGTTTAGGTACAAATTTTTAATAAATACTCTTAATCGAAAAAACATTACGGTAAAGATTTTTATATCAGCCACTGGAATAATGTAGATTATAAGTTTATGAAAAAAATCTAATTATATTTCGTGTATATTTATTTCACATCGAGCATTAAATTCACTTAAATTATACACCATAAATATGGAAACATAGCATTTGAAATCAAACGTAGATTATTCTGCCCATCTCTTCATTTATTTTGTCATTACTGCTATGTAAATTAAGTTTTAGTCGGAATACCAACTAAGCACTCGGCAAATTGCCGTGCTCAGTGCAATTGTTAATTCCTTCAAATAGATTCGACTCTTGACCAAACACAATATCCTCCCACTGAATCCAATTTTCTGTTTATATTGCCGTCTATGCCATAGCTATTAATGGTAACTTCAATGTCTTTTACGTCTGAATTAGTTTAATAATTTGCTTGTTAAATCAAAGTTTATTTTTAATTTGCTGTTAAAGCTCCTATTATATATTTGTATATTTATGTACTTATTACATTTTCTTCGCTATAAAGTTCTAAGTTAAAGACCGAATTAATTATCAAAACACTTCTTGCATAATCATCTTCCGTATTTTTTTATTTGTGACTACCTTTAATTAAGAATGACAAATTTTGATTTTTATTGGCCTTACCCTTAGTGGAATTAAATATTTTTAGCTACCGGTATTTAAGAAAGAAATTTTAGGATTGGTATTAAAATAAAATCATTTTTTAAATAAACTAGAAATTCTGATCGCTTTTTAGCTAGATTCAATCATCTGCACTAAAAAATCACTAAATGACAAGTCATTAGTTAACACATAAAACTAAAATATTTGATGAACTGTTAATTCAACGTGATATAAAGTGTGAGTAAACTGCCTTTATTAATGAAAAAAATAATGTGTTATAAGGAATCACGTATCATTTGTTTTTTTTTATGTATCTCATTATGTCCTGAAGCATATAATTCAAATGAGTTATCATCTGTTTCAGGGACTACTCCCAGAGCCCGCTCCACAGATTCAAGAAGCCGGGCAGCAAAAACTATCAGAACATCTACCCGCCGAGCGCCACGTTACATCTGTCCAACATTCCGTAAGTTATTTTTCAATTCCAATAGCCATTCCATTGGACCGCCAAATGGACCGTCTGACACGAACTTATGTTTCACAGAGCGACCGTCTCCGAGGATGACATCAAGGAAGCCTTCACCAAGCGAGGATTTACTATCAAGGCGTTCAAGTTTTTCCCGTAAGTTCATTTGCTTACTTTTGAAGCTTTTCCAGTGTTTTAAATTCAGAAAACAATTTCTCCAATATTAAAAGTGGGGAATATTTTGTTGTCTGTAACTACCAGCGGCAGCTATTAGGTACTAGGTCTCTTTAAAGATAAGAAGATTTTTAGTAGTGTCAACGAAATTTGAACATAAGCACATTGAAATCTCTGATTGATATCTTTTTTGATATTGCTCGCTTTCTATTATATGGAATACAAAAAACATAACTGATGTATAAAGAGTCCTGTTCTTCCATAGAATACCTCTGTCCTCTGCCTCGTAAAATATTGGCGTCGATAGTGGCCTTTATTGCAATGTATAAAGTCCATATTACATACAATGTTTTGTAAAAACTACTATCTGACAATGAATTTGAAAGAATATTCTATAATATATAAAGATATTCAATAACTTGTACGAAAAATGAAAATCCATTTGTGAAGAGGCCAACCATTATCGTTTAAATTGAGCTGTCATCTAGGAAGAACAAATCACAGCACTACGTGAGCCAACCACTAAAGTGTTCAATTTTCAATTCCAGCAAGGACCGTAAAATGGCGCTGGTGCAGTTGCCGTCGATAGACGACGCGGTCGCGGCTCTCATCAAAATGCACAACTACCAGCTCTCAGAGTCCAACCACCTTCGGGTGTCCTTCTCAAAGTCCAGCATTTAAACTGAACGACTAAACAACGTCTTCGGGATATCACACAATTGCCAGTCGCGTTAAGCTGTCCCAACGTTCGTCTGTCTACACTACAGTCTTTAAAATTATCCCATCAGCTCTCTCTACAACGTGAACACGAACGAACGGGATGCGGCTGACGATTACAATGTACCTCTCACACAAATCGAGAAATTTCGCTCGACTGACAAAAAAATAATATATCTGTATTACGCTTACTCGGATCAGTATAGTGATTAAGTGCTATTATTCTATTTCCCTTAGTGAATACGTATCTTTACTGTTACTATAGTGTCGGATACATCGTCATCGTCATTGTATTTGATGTAGTGAATCACTCGGATCGTAACATTGATCGGTATTCATTTCTCTTACGCTCGTTCACTCTGAGAGGATTTTTCTATTTTGTGTGATGTGATATTCAATTCCGTATTTTTAATGATAAATATGTTATTTTTATATAGAATGGGTATAATCATTTCCAGTGATTTTTCCGTGTAATAAATATGATTTTTCATGCAGTTTATTATTATCGTTGGAACAGAATGCAATTAGATTGCGCTAGAATTATTTACATTTGGCAAGTTTTTACATGTATCTAAGGCGATGTGAAACATTGCTTCGATTGTTTCGTGATTTATGAAGTAACAATCTTTCACAGCCTTGATATTTTATTTATATTCAACACTGTATTCATATGTTAAACAGTAATTTTCTATGTCACGTATAATTTGCAGTTATTATCCTAAGATTGTATTTTATAAATATATTTTATGCTCTATTACAATGCACAATTTACTATTATTGTATTTTTTTGTAAGTAAATATAGTTTTGTACGCATACACATTTTTTTTTATTTTTATGAATGAAATGCTACGTTTAGAAATGTGTATGTGTGTGCAATATTAGTTATAGACAATTTGAATAGTATATTAGATATAAACTGTCTTCTGTGGCCGGCCGCGGTCGGACCTACTGTAATACTTCCGTAACTGTTTCGTTATTTAGGAGATATATTAACCTGTTTATTGTTTCGATCATAGTTTCTTCTCGATTAGTTAGCGTAATCACAACTTATCGCTATACATCTAGTGGATATATCACTTTATTTAACGTTATGTTCAGTGATGTTCATAATAGTGACATGATGCATTTATTTTGAAGTTAATTTATATTAATGGTAGCTACAACATACTATAAATGCTCGTGCGTATGTTTTCACTAAGCAATTAATTATAGATAATTATTTATTAAACAATGGTCAGGGAGTCCCTCGAGGCGCGGTGTGGTCAATATTGGGATCACGTATTTTTTTAGAATAATTTTCATTGTAATATAACTGTAGCACGGTCGCAAAGCAGGAAAAATGTCGTATATTAACCTGTTATCACCTGTCTCTGTCGCTCCTTCAGCGTGTGAACGTGACGCAAGACATTTACATGTGCGCAACAGAGACAGGTCAATGAACGAAATTCTTCCTGATTCGCGACCGTACTATAAATGTTGCCACACCGTCGTCGATGCGAATGACAGTCTCGAATGTGTTCCCGAGATGTGTTTTCCTGTGCCGATTATTGTCGCCAGTATTTACGCTATATCACAAATAACTAATTGTCGAACAGTATTTTAGTTTAATAACTCTCCATTCGATACTTCAATTGTACATACAAACTGTCACACTTCTGTGAGAGCAACTCGCACTTTCACTTTGCACTCGATTGGTTTTCACACATCTTTGCCTTCTTAAATTTAAAGAAAAAAAGCGTCTAGTCCAATGCAAAAGAGATTAAGTGGATTAAGTAATTTTTACATAATTAAAAGAAATCTTCTAAAAAAAAAACTCTCTGAATCTAGAAACTCTGGTAAATAAAGCTTTCGTAGAGAGATATTATTTATTTATTTTAACGAATGGTCACGGAGTGGTGACCGACACCCTAAGCTCTAACTGTTAGGACCAGTTTTAAGTGTTCAGACGTCCAGTTTGTGATTAGGCAAAGCATGCGTGAAACAGATACCTGAATAATGACAAGTTAAGGAAAAACAATATTGCTATACGCGAATGCAACGTCGGTTGCATTTTAAACGAATGACGTCTCATTTTTATTAATGTAAGTTGTGAACCATTGGGAAACATATCCTGCTGACGCCATGGTCGATTTATTCATTAGTAGTATCGTTCAATCGCGAGTGAACTTATAATTTCGTTCACACAAGCAGCGGCTATGTGATAGCTTTTGATGGAAGATACGCCGCCGTAGAGGCAGCTTTGAAGGATTTAAGGCCACAACAATCCGTAGGTAACATTTCGACATATCCCCTAGGAAGTCACAAAAATAATTTTTAACATTTTTGTTCTCATTAGATAATCATAGTGCAGTCATTAAAATTACATATTTACACATATTATTAAATGTATCATATACATCACGTACCATTGTAAGTGAAATAAAACTAGAGCTTAGTAAGATGGTTAATCTTAAAAAAAAATTAGAATGTCATTACATTGTAAGGTTAAATAGAAAAAAAGTCGATCATACAAAATTGTATTAATCAGTACCTATCTACGATAGAACGTGTAAGTAGTAATTTGGTTTAGATAATGTTAGGCGACCAGGGTGTGGTGATATTTTGCACGTTTTTGAAAATGTTTTTCTATATGGTACAGAGAGCTGTGCCTGTGTATTGAAAATGATAATATGAGATGTGGTTTGCGACTGGTGGTGGTCTGTTCGAAAAGATATCGGTAGTGATCGCGTTCATAATTGATATAACGTATTTATTATATAAACAAAATCAAAAAGAAGAGATGACATATCCACTGTATTCAACGTAGAACGCTACACACATACCGCGTAGTCTCATTTTCATTAAAATACATATTTTTCTCAGTCGTAGATATCATTTTTACGGATAAATCATTCACTCGCTTGTGCTCAATATGTAGAAATATAAATGTGTGTAGCGTTTTGTGGCCTAAAATTTTCTCAGTAATATTGGTATTGACTAATAGATAATTATAGGAATTTATGTGTTTAGAGAAGTATTTTAAATATTTAGGATAATATCGTATAATATAATTAATAAAAAAATCAGTGTTTAGAATGAGATGCCAAATTTAAAGTCAATACACATTATTTTAGGTAAAAACGTAATTGAAGTAATCTTAACATTTATTGAAAAGTTGATGAAAATGTTACAGTTAAATTATATTTGAGATTTTATTAAGCGCAATATATGCAATTTTATTCATTGTAAGTGAACATTGTTTCAATTTGTTGGTTAAAGTTATGCGTTGAAAAAAAAACATGGGAATGTTATTTTGAAATAGGTTTGTTATTTAGCGAGCCAGCTGTTGCCTCGGTGACAGCGTCCGCCTTACTGAGCACTTCCGTTGATATTGTTGAAACTTCGTGTTGATCCTTCGTGCGTTTCACATCATACATATCTACGCATATCACACCGAATATGCCTATATTTTATTGCGCTTCTTAATGTTTATCTCTTATTGTATTAGCTGTACTCGATACCTACTTAGATTTCATTATATAAAATAAAGCCAACATATCAATAAATAGAAAAATTGGCTAAGGCGCATGTATGAACTTCCGTACCCTCAAAATTCTACTGTAACATCCTTTCTTCTTTTGTCATTCGCTTTATTTCGTATTTTAACTATTATTCGTATTATTTCATTTTTTTGTAAGTGTCGTCTATTTCTCATTTTAGTATTAAGCCTTTTGTGTGGTTAATTTCATTCTTATTTTTAATTTCATAATTAAACTATTATTATCATTAATATTTTTTGTTCTTTATTTTTCCGAATCCTTTTCATTTCCTATTTGACTCCGTACCAAATCCCACCAACATATATTTGAAAATTTAACATATCTTATTCTTATGCTACAAGATTTTATTCCACTTCAATACATTCATTTTCTGTTTTATTTCATGTCTAATTCAGCAACTCGTTTCTATACGCCGAAGTGGTAACACTTTTGTAAATAAAACTTATAAATTTTAATGGGGAACAATATAATGATGTACATTTGTACACAGTCGGTACTCTAGACATATTGGTACCTACTTAGATCATAACTATCCTGTCGTAATACTATGAAACTGTGTGTTTAAATATGTACAGATCGTTTCAATGCAAAGCGAAAACAAATTTCTTGAGTATCTTTTTCACCTTGCGTTATATGAAGTCAATGGACTTGAGAGTGAATTTAGGCAAATTACAGGTTATTAGTTGAAATGTGAAAGGAGTAAGGGACTTAAATATTGCCAATGATATGTTTAATAATACTATCATTATCAAGTGGAATATATTTCGCACAGGGTATAATGTGAATAAATTATAACGCCGCTCGTGTCCGGGCGGCAATTTGTGTCCGTGCCATGTCCCTTATTCCCACTTGCGTTGAAAGAACTGAACCATACCATATTGAAACGTTGAATTAGTGAAAAATAAATGTGTAACTGCCAATTAATAGGATAATATTCTAGCATGATGGTACTTATTCTATAAATGAAGATTTTGAACGATCTGATGTCGCATTCGCGACACCAGAAACATAATTTTAAAGTCATTCCAAAATTCATATCGATTATAGATAAATTATATTTGTGACCTATAAAATGGCAGTTATTCTCGTGTAAAATAATCTGCGGATGTAAATATTATGCACGACTTTATAAATAATTACAAATTAAACTAATAGGATCTATTACAGATTAACGTAATCATTAATTTAAGATTTACTAGATAAAATTATCCTATCCTGATTTCAGTAGTCGCTCTAGTAAATAAATACCTGCCTACCTAAAGAGAAAAAAAATAAAATATAGTAGAATATTATATTACGTACCCAGCTCTGTTACTTCGTTATAGTCGTCTTTACTTGATTTATTAAAAAATAAATAATGGCGTGCAAATAAAAGGGTTGTGTGTAAATTTAAAATAGTTTAATAGATTTAACAGTCGTTCGAAAAACGAAATATTATCTCATCGTTATCTAAAGCACATCCGTTTTCGTTCTTCAGCCCTCAAAATCTAGTTTATAATTTTTAAATCAATAATTTAGTCTAATTAAAATCAATATGCCAAAGACCAATCGTTGGGAAAAATAACAGGGATATACTATAAATGTATGATTTCGACTAATCTAAATAGAAAAATCAAGTACTTACTAACATTTAAATGCAAGCTTTAACAAGCATACTTATATCATAACATGAAAATGTATTTTTATGATTATTTTTGGTGAATATTTAATTTTGTGAATCGCCAACTGGCCGCTATTGGAGGTCAAAAACACACTACCTGTATCTACATTAACAATGCAGTTATGTGAATTATAAATATATATACACTATTTTAACATCTAAGTGACTACACTATTAAACTCTAGATTTATTCTTTGTCATTTTATAATAAAATATAGTTGAAAATCGCAATTTCTTTTTATTTGCCATTTTACCTTATCCATTTTTGAACGTAGGTATTATAAGGGAAAGTAAATAAGCGCTAACAGATCACTAATACATAAATGTAATTATCATGATATTATAGCTAAAACTCTACTTGAGTAGAGTCCATTAAAAACTACAACCAGCGCGAACCTACATGATGAGGTAGGTATATTCGCCGAATAAAACTGCTACTAGAAGTCTACTTTCTTACGCACGTAGGTACCTACGTGCGTTGCTTTAGACTTGAACAGGTTAACAGGTAAGGGAGAGGGGCGAGGGGAATTGCGCGAGTGGCGTGTGGCAGCGTTTTATAGTGGCCGGTGCGGGTTACAAGTTACAAGAAGCGAGCAACGACGATTTGCGTGTGCGGCGAGTCCATATAAAATATATGAGAACTACATAAAGGATAGGAAATGGAAATGGTTGTGGCCGGTGGGTCGTGTGCGGCGACTTTTAAGGCTAAACTCTCATGCCGGAAATAACGGGGTCATACCTACTTTATCACCACCGAAACACGAAACTGCTGAACGCTACAATTTTTAGGGTATATACGGTGGCGCTTATGCACTCGAGCTCCGTCACTAGCCGGCGGTGGAATCGTCACCCGACGCTTTTTCTACCGATTCCATAATAAAACGAGCGTTCGAAATAAAAGAACAAATACGGTTTATAAGTTCATTCTAACACTAACAACTAGATAATAATAATTGTTGTAGGGAAGCCGAATCTAGGTCGATCTTCACCTATCTGCTGTCTACCGAATGAAACCAAGTAATTTTAATATACGTGTAAGAAATGTTTGTTTATGTATGAAATAAGCCCATAAAATTTTACTAACGAGAGTTCGCTCTCTCGTTAGTGTCGCAGAGCAACACGTCTTTTTCGACTTCATCTTTCGTAATTGCAATTTATCAGTCCGCCCGACTGTGTTGTGTTGTTTATATCAGTCCGAAACAACACGACCGATAATTATGAATTTATGAGTTTTTAAGAATTAAATTTCAGAATAATTTTGTGATTAAAAATTACTTACCTAAATAATAACGCTATCTTTATGTAAACTTGACGTGGCAGATCTCTTTATAAAGCAAAAATGCTTTGTTTTTTAACCGAGTTCTTGCTCTAAAAAGAGATCTGCCACTTCAAGTTTACAAAAAGATGGCGTTACTATTTAGGTAAGTAATTTTTAAATCACAAAAACAGCATTTTTTAGGACGTCGGTTCAATTGCAGAACTAGATTCAGTCTAATGAGCAGTCCGGCTGCAACTAGTTTTTATTATACGCTTAGGACCACTTGGGCAGACCAGACTTGTTCTTTGACAGAGGAGAAAGCCTGCATAGCATAATAATAATTGGCTACTCCCCAGCAGCCTCACTGACTGCTTAACATCCGTATGAACTATGACTGTATGACGGTTTTGGCGGGAACCTTGAAAGAGCCGTATGGTGCTCTTATTTTATTTCATTTTCTTGGTGTATTTTTAAGTTAATATATATTGAATAAAGTTGGTGGCATTTAGTTTGTTAAAGGTTTATTACAGTGCCCGTGTATAGTGAAATAGAATAACAGTGCGAAAACACGACCTTTCTGGTTGCCTCCAAAACTTCATTGTAAATGTTCTGGTAAAGTAGCCATCGCCGTACTCCAATAACTTGACTGGCATACTTTATAAGTAATTGACTGACTTTAATATACTAATTTATACGCTGTTTAAATAAATACGACATATAGTTTTACTTGACACTGGCAATATGCGTAATAGCGATGCCATAATTTAATTAAAAAAAAAAATCCAAATATGATTGACACTTGACAGTTTGACATGACAGTGACATTGACTAACTATAAACAAGTTTAGCTGCTGGCAGAATTACCAAACCGACTAAACCGAGGTAGAAGCCATAGTATAAAGAAGAAAGAAAGAAAGAAAGTTTAGCTGCTCTGAAATATTATAATTTCTCGTAAAAAACATAATTACAGGGATTTGAGGGAGTTAATTTTGTGTTAAAATGTGTTGTTAAAAGTGGTATTAAAAATGTTTATTTCAATGAACAGAAGAATCTTCTTCCGGACTGCGGTCCGGTTGACGCCGTCTTTTGTAATACCTATTTTCAGCAGCCGAGATGAAAATGATCTTGATATGCTAAACACACCAGCTCCACCGACTCCGAAATCTGGTTTTGAAAGAATAAAAAAAATGTATACCAAGAAGTAAGTTGAATCTCATTTCTATAAGCATATAAGGTTATACTCAAGTCTAACCTCACTCTTGAAATCCAAATCACCCTAATCGTCATCAACCGATCACTAAAGCGAAAATTGCACCACCCCTAATCGCATATGAATTATGTGTCCCTATGCAACGCCCTAAGCCGATGGTTGGACCCTCAGAGGTCTCCCTTAAGCAGTTGCGCTAACTACATGATAAATTGAGTCTACCAAACTGACTTGTTACAGAGTAAATAGTTATTTTGATTTCATTAGAATAACCGAAACATGTAATTTTCAATATGAATAATAAAATTGTGAATAGTAAGAAAAAACATAAAAACACGCTTACACTCACAGCCCCACATTATAACATCACTACAATACTAAACAATGTAGATTACCAAGATCACAACACGAAAAAATGACATCAAATTGCCAGTAATAACCTACATTACACCCGCACAAAGCAGAAACCAGTGGCTAGTATACAATTATTATATCAAAACTATATACATTTTCAGTGAATTTGATGAACATTCTGTAGAACTACATAATGTGGTTCAGTCATCGCTGTGTGGATTTTTCTTCGGTGCATGCCTTGGAGGTCTGTTTAAATCCAGAGATGCATATCTATACTTTATTGAAAACAATCAAGCTACTATATTTAAGTCTACTATAGAAGCTAAGGTAAGAATTTCAATATAAAATATGTACTGGAACACAACACCAGGTTTCCATATCTTATCAATATTTTTATTAGTTACTTGAATATGACAGTTTAATACACTGCTATTTTTTATCTCATTATGGCAAACAAGTAACCATTTCAATGTAGATGCACTGCTACTCCTGAGGCCTAAGCTATTATGCCTCTGTGCCAGAAATTACAGGGCTGTACAATTTTACTGCTACGCAAAGTCTGATTTTCTTAGTTTATACAATACAAACTAGACATAATTAGGTACATGGGTTTTGTGTAAAATTGCACAAAATCTAGGGATATTTTTGGGAAAAGGTACTTTTACTAGTACATTTACTTATTTAAAATATTTAACTGAATAACAATGTTAGGTGAGGGAGTTCAATTTGGCACAGTATCAATACATGTTTGGACCCTATATGGTCCAAGAACATTATGAAATCAATTGTCATATTTTTCTGGCAGCCTGATGGATTCAATCCAGAATAGCAATGTTATAGTTTGAACTTGAGTTGTCATCTCTACACACTACAGTATTCTCATACCACAAATATGAGCCTAATGTTTTAGCCGCCATGATAGTTAATATTAATTGAGTTAAACAATGAAAACAATATCCATTTCAGAAACAGCTACAAAACCATGTGACAGTTGCCTTTGCAAAAGGAGCATATCACTGGGGTTGGAGAGTAGGAATCTTTACAGCAATGTTTAGGTATGTCTCAACAAGTAACTAAAGAATTTTTTTTATAAAACAAACACTTGTTGAAAATACGCAGTTAGTTCAGGATTCATAAAAAAAATGATTTTGTTGTTAATTCCTATCACCTCAGTCTACCTCTGAGATACTATATACCAAAGCCTCGGCTTCCTGAAACTTGACTTGACGCCTGTAATCCCCAAAGGGGCAGGCAGAGGTAATTGCATGCATACAAGCATACATGCAAATACCCTCAATTCGCCGGGTACGTTTTTGCCAATGTAACAGATGGCGAGCATGTTGACATCATCTAGCACATAACCAAACTTCTAGGTACTGGGAAACTTCCAGAAAATGGAAAAATCCCAGTAGAACTAGAGATAAAGGATTTCACACCGTTATCTCTGATAGCCCCCGATCTGGAAATCGACGCCAGCGTAGAAGTAGTGGTAAAAAAATTTTTTTAGCCCTGAATTCTTTTTGCCGCCCCTGCCGATTACTGAAACACTAGATACCAAAGCCTCGGCTACTGAAATATTTATGTAAAACTTCAGTTGCATATATTATTGCTAAAAAATATATATAATCTTACCGAAAGCACTCCGCGTCACTCCGCCAAAATTCCATACAAACGATTAATTTGGTCTTTATTACACAGACATCAATCAATGACGTGTATTTACACGTGCACCTGTGAGCGTAGCACGTAGAGAATACCAAACGTCGCCCATAAGAGGGGAGGAGGTTAGGTGAGGCGGGGAATCGGGCACGACGTCAAAGTGTCCATTCTATACGTAGTATTATTACATATTCTCTGCCAAAGGTTTCTGGAAATATTTCATAGGCCCGCACAAAGTAAAATAGTAACCTTCTTTTTACAGCTTAGTAACAACAACAATATCAGTGTATCGGAACGATAGTTCAATATTAGAATATGTAACGGCTGGTGCTCTAACGGGAGCTATATACAAGGCCAATCTAGGAGGTGCTGCAATGTTAGTTGGTGCCGGTCTGGGTATGTTTCTTTTATTTGTTTCTAATAGTTGTTTGAATCAGTTCTTTTAGCTTTGAAACAAGTAATGGGTCACAAATTTTATTGTATGTAACATTTTCCAGGCTTCTCTTCAACATGAAATAATTATTATATAAATCAGAAAATAACAATTTGTTTTTTTTTCAGGCGCAACATTAAGTCTTGTTGGAGGTTTAGCTATCCTTGGTATTTTGAAAATGACTGGTGTGTCCATGAACGATATTAGAAGAGCTCTGTATACCATCAAAGAAGCTAGGTAAATAATACTAAGTATATTACATGCCTCTGTCTAAAAGGAGTAAAAAGTCATTTGACTATAGGAACAACGGGAATAAACCCTATAATCATTAATCATCTATTGATATACAGCAGTGTGGATGTAATGTTTATTCGTTGAAAATGGAGGATTCTACAACCCGGCAAGCTGATAGTGCTTGACAGGCTGCAGTCCAAAAATTAACGTATTTATTAGGTATGCAGGACCAAATTAATAATTCTTAAATATTCTTGAATATAAAATACATAATATTCTCCAAGAAATAAATAATTGGTTTACGGGTTATTCTGATGTTTCATTTGTCATTAACTAGCGCCTCGCCCCGGCTTCGCACGGATAATCCGTGATATCTCGGGAAATATAAGTACGATATTGATAAATTATAGATATAATCCTTCCTCAGAAAACCCTCTATCCAACATTTCAAACAGGAACGAAATTCGCTGACAACTTTCCAAGATTAGTACATACATCTCTATGTATGCGCTAATCTTAGAAAAGGGGGGACTTTATAATTATGTAGTGATACCCAACACCCAATCTTCGTAAGCGAGATTCAACACGTCTTTAATGATCGCATTGTGTTATATTATTCGGCATTGAAATGAGATACATTAAAATACTACTTACGGGCTTGACAATCACAAATATTTCACGTTTTTTTTTTTCAGAAAAGATCAATATGAACAAGCAAAAGAAAAATCCGCAACAGAGAAACACGACGATCTTACAAGACATCACGATAAATTCGTTGAAGAAAAAGGTGTAAAACGTATAGAAGAAATACAATAATTTATGAAATCTTTATAATAATTTATTAGTCATTCGTTTTTATAACGTGTATAAAAGGTGGAACATGAAATATGTAAGTATAGTAAATTATGCCTGAACCTCAAAAATATAATTATAGAAAAACATAATGTTTATTTTTTCCTTTTTTTTTTTTATGTAATGGAAGTGGTAAACAAGCTTGCAGTTCACATCGATGTTAAGTGATGACTGCAGCCTATAGACACCCACACAAAGACCAAGGTCAAAATGCAGATGCGTTACCACTCCTGAGGCCTAAGGTCTTATGCCGGAAATTACAGGGCCGTATATTACCACCTGACCGAAACACTGTAGTGCTGAACACTACCATTTAGCGGCAAGTATATTAGGTGATGCGGTGGTGCCTACGAAGTGGTAAACAAGCATGCAGTTCACATTGATGTTAAGTGATGACTGCAGCCTATAGACACCCACACAAAGACCAAGGTCAAAATGCAGATGCGTTACCACTCCTGAGGCCTAAGGTCTTATGCCTCTGTGCCGGAAATTACAGGACCGTACATTACCACCTGACCGGAACACGATAGTGTTGAACACTACCATTTAGCGGCTACCTCTGAATATATCGACGATGTGTTGGAGTTGGACTCGCGTTTACCGAGTTCCGTACAATTATTGAATTTACCATGGTGTCATGACTTAAGGTTTTCATGTAATCTATAGCTAAATTTTAAATAATAAATTTTGTAGATCGAGACGTGCCGCCTACATTCGTCCATTAAAAAAACCCTCCTTTTTAATAATCCATTATAATAATGGTCAATAATTTTATTCTATTTTGTTATTATAACTTCAATACTATTTATGTCAAAGTTGTAAAAAACTTTTACATCATTGCAATAAGGCCTGTAGTATTATACATTTTTTATTCAGCAAAAGTGGTCTCTATGTTTAAAATTGACTAATTTTAGTACACTTTCTTGTATGTATTTTGAACCTTCAGTTCAATTTTTCTATTTCATTACTGTGTTAACTTGTAGTACGCAGTTTTTGTCCGTGTATGTAGTAGTGATTATGCTTTATTTTATATGCTTGACTGGGTGGTAAAATAAATTAAAGCATCATATTTAAATTTATCAAAAGCACTTTATTAATACAATACAGTAACTATAGAATGACATATTAAATATAAAAATATAATGATTTTTTTATGTACAAACATATAACAAACATGTTTGTGCATATTTTCTAATCGATTAGTAAGTATAATAAATAAGATTAAAACATCATAGAAAATTATTTTCTAATAATATACCTAAGAAATAATAATTTACTAAATAAGCACAATTTTTACCGAATCGTAACTGTCGTGGTCTATTTTATTCCCTTAAATTTGCTTACGTAAGTATTATTTTAAATAATAGTTATTTATAGGAATCTGGCAAGACAATCATAATGGAAAAGTTGAAGTTCATTGTAATATTTAATTTAATATAAAAGGGAATCACCATACATATACCTACGTATAATAATTGTATAAAAATGTAACTCACATACATTCATCGCATTGATTTGGTTCCATTTACGCAAACAAACAAACTGCAATCGTAATAAACACACACTGTTAACGAAGACAATGCTGGCATTCAATTGATGGCGACAAGGTAACTTCGCCGAATGGCAGGGGAACGCCCAACAGCCGTACCATATTAATTTAAGCCCCGCCCACGGTGTACCACATTACATGGAACTATTTTTTTGGCTTATATACTTCTTTACATTATTAAACGCAGCTATATATTCCGGGTTAATTTAAATTAGCGCATCACCTCTTGCAGGCAGCCTCTAGATCAATCCCACCCAACAACATTTGACAACGACTACAAATCCTGATAAATAACCCAGTAAACAAAAAAAAAATTAACCGACTTCTAAAAAAGATTTTTTTTTTTCAAAAAATGTTTTTAAAGTTTCAAAGGAGCATTGCCGCTGCGTCACCCCGCAATCCTGCACCCCGCAGCACAAGGCGACATTTTGCCTTGGCAAAGGTGCGTGGCATATCTACGCTGAGTAAATGCCATTTTAGAGGCAAAAAAATAATTTTGTGTAGGAAAATCTTAATTAAGAACTAAATTTTTAAAAGGTTCTAGAAGAATGTTGAATGAATCAATCCCAACAAAAATGGTTTTTGTTGGGATTGATGTAGAGGCTGCCTGCAAGACGTGATGCGCTAATTACAAATACCTAACTCTGTATACTTAACTGGTCTAAAGAAAAGGATTAAAGTATTTAATTATCTCTACTAGGACAAAAAACGATTACATTTTATAAAAGGTAAGAAAATAACGAAATTGTATTTCATGAAATGACAAACCAAAACAGTGCTTTTTAAATGTTCAAAGCAACATAAAGAGGTTTCAGTGCAGATGCTTTGCCACTTCTAAGGGCAATATTTTGTGTCGAAAGTTAAAAGATATAGGTATACTATATAACTGGAAAACGATAGCGTTGAACCATTTACCGTTTCATTCGATCTTGAACGCTTACCTCATCATAGAAGTGAGTTTTTGGGTCTCACAAAGTTTCTTTAGTAACTTAAAGTAAGGCGCGAGCGCGGAGAAATCATATCTATACAGTAATTTCGCGACGTTTCATAAACGCAATGATGCGTTTTTAAGGTTCCGTACCTAAAAGGTTAAAACGGAACCCTATTACTAAGCCTCCGCTGTCTGTCTGCCACCAGGCCGTACCTTATAAACCGTGATAGCTAGAAAGCAGAAATTTCCCAAATTAAGTATTTCCGTTGCCTCTATATCAATACTAAAAATAACAAAATGAAAATATTCATGGAAGGGTATTTTTGTTCAATATTAATAACGGTAGCAGGTAGACGCTTAAAATTTTCACAGAATATTTAGTTGTATATTACCTTTAAAAATAAATAATTAAATAAAAATAAATAAATACAACGTGATTTTGTTTTATAGGTGATGATACGGAACCCTTCATGCGCGAGTCCAACTTGCACTTGGCCGGTTTTTGCTCTCGCTGTCTACTTTCGATCAATCAGTGAGCATTTTATTTTGAATTAAGTCAAAGATCGAAGTAGCGAAAGATCTATCGTCTAGCGCTCAAAATCTTTGCCAGTAATCTTATTACTAGCAAAAAATACATTATCTTTGTAAATAATTTTAAAAATCTAGTCTAACCACTGCTGCCTTGCACAAATCGAGACAATAGTCATCGAGGCGTCGGACCAATATTAAAACAAAATAATTTGCTAGAATTAACCAATATTAACAACTGTAAGCACATTTATTATTTTTCAAGAAATGTTAAGCTAATAAAGGAATAAAACAGATCAAAGAACTAACATTAACATTAAAATTGTTTTTAAAAAAGCTAAACATGATAACAATGTTACAAAATCACAAAAATATAAAAACTACGAATCATAATATGCTGAAAACATTATTATTAATAATAACGATCACAAGATAAACGACGATTTTATTATTATTTATTATTGCACTTTTTTACGCTAATTTTAACTTATATATAGGCAACATAGTGCGACATGTTTTTCCAAGGCAAGTATTTAAAAGTACAGTCGGGAAGATATTTGCTTCTACAGTGAAACTACCTAAGAATATTTTTGTGTAAGAATTTACCACAAACAATCTTAATTTTGTAGTTAAGAGACGGACTTGTTCGTTTAAAAAATACTGATACTGTATGATAATTGTACCGTACGTAACAAAATTTATTTTGATTATGGTATCTTATCCTTTTTAAACAAGCCTTGTCATGGAAACGAAAGACCTCTTCTATTTCTAAAGCATTTTAATTTCACGCGATACTAGCTGATCAAAAAACGTTATTTCAGGAGGAAAATGCATACACGTCATAACATTGTCTAAGTCCCCTTGGACGAGACTATTTTACATTTACCAGCACTTTCCGAAATCCCAAGGGTGACTATGGGCTTCTGAAATTGAAAAATCCCTCATACGCCATTGAATCAGATTATCTAATCAAGTTTTGCTTTACTTTTGAATTTCTTAACACGTAATGTATTTGAATTAGCAATAATTACATTCAAAACATTTTTTACTTACATATATTATACAGGTTGGTTTCCATGGCTTAGCTTGAAAGAAAGATTTAAACATATTTTATTTTAAAGAAAAATGGAAAGAAAAATTTGACTTCAGACAAGACTCGAACTCGCGGCCTACTGGGAATCTAGTCCAGCCGCTCTTCCAATTGAGCTACTGAAGTCCTGCCCGATTTGTCAAATCTTTCCTTCACATTTATTGCCTTGCCTTGTCAAATTTTTCTTTCCATTTCTCTTTAAAATAAAATATATTTCACAAGCATGTGTTAATGCGAAATAATATAAAAACAAGATTTAAATAGTCTGTTATTTTCATGTTGTTTCTCATTTCATTCATTCATTCTACATAGTTATACCAAACCGTTTAAATTATTATATCAGTTACCAAAAAAATACCGGACTCGTGTACGCGACTCTTAAGCCTTATTCTAAAAAATATAGAGGATTATACAAATCAATGACTGAGCACAATATACAAAGATAACATACTTATAACATTAAACTATTCCTATAATAAAAATATGAGTACTTGTTATATGATTGTCTGACAAGACAAAACTGGACAATCTTCGATTTGAACAGTATGATAATTTACATATTTCACTATGAAACATGTATTATATACATTTGTTTTAATACTGTTCTATGGTCATATACCAATCATGGTTCTTCCAACATATGCTTATAAATCGGATCTTTGCGATTACATTTACATTCACAACTCATTGGTAAAATTTTATTCATTCATAATACTTCCAAGTAGCATGTGACTGTTTTATAACACAACAGGCGTCATATTGCAGTGATATTTTAACGAGTGATTTAATACTAATTGAGAACCAATTATTCCATATTTTTTATCACAATCACTACACGTGTGCCTTTGTTGACGTGTTTTATAAACAGTCTTTCTACTATCCACCGCTAAACCACAAAAAGCTTAATCTGCAAGGCCACGTTTTTGCTATTATAACTCATTTAAATTAAATCATCACTTCTGTTTTCGTCGTGTAATAAAATGGTCGATATCAATCAAGGATACGAATCTAATGCGAATAAGGTATTTCACGATCATGGATCATGTATTTATACTAATATTAAAAAGCTGAGTTTGTTTGTTTGCTTGAACGCGCTATTCTCAGGAACAACTGGTCCGATTTGAAAAGATTTTTCATTGTTAGATAGCTAATTTATCGAGGAAGGCTATAGGCTATACATCACGCTATGACTACGAGTAATAGGAACGGAGCAGCGCGGATGAAGCCGGGGCGGGCCGCTATCATGGATATGATCGTACTGTAACTTAGATATTACAGTTGTCATCAAGAAATAATGCACATCGAGCTTATTAAAGAGACAATCGGCTAGTTTCGGCTTCATAGAGCGTTATCTCTGCTGCACACTGTCTACGTAAGCATCCGTAGTCCGGTATTGGTCAAAACTTGATCAAAATGGTCGATAAACGTCAAATAGGTAAGGTGCAAAAGAGATAACGCTTTACAGATCCGAAATTAGCCGACGTCACGGCCTGAGCTCGAAGTGCATTATTTCTTGTTGGATACTGTACTTACGTAAATTATAGTTACCTAATTTTAAACGAAATGTAAATTGTTCTTGAATAAAAAAATATATCATACTATCCATGAACTAATATGATCCATGAATGTGATAAAACTTATTCGCAATTACACAAGTATGTAATTAATTTCAAGCAAACATGTGTCATCCGAAATTAAAGAAAAAACGGAAAGAAAAATTTGACTTCGGGCAGGAATCGAACCTGCAATCTCAGGATAACCAGTTAGGGACTTCGGTAGCTTAGTGGTAAAAGCAGCTGGACTGGTTATCCTGAGGTCGCAGGTTCGATTCCTGCCCAAACTCAAATTTTTCTTTCCGTTTTTTCTTAAATTTCTTAAGTTAACTCGCATGTGTTATTGCGAAAAATAAATATATCAATGTGTCTTCTGTGTAAGCTGATGTTAGAGGTTGTTGTAAGACAAAACCGGACATACTTTTACAATACCAATCCAAGTGCAACTCTTGATAAAAGTCATAGTCAGAAGCAACTGTTTTTTCTCGGATTATAGGGTTGGCCCCGTAGCAAAAATTGATCATTATAGATAAGTAAAATGACCTGATCTAAACTTATGTTCTTCTGGCTGGTGGCATTGCAAATGGTGCTTTATGTAGACTTATAACAAAAAAAAGTTAAAAGTTCGAGTTCGAATAGCATAATACTTTCAACGAGGTACCACTTAATTTTAAAATGTATTTATAATTTAACATTTCTAATGGAAGAAAATACTTGTAAAATATTCAGCTCTTGTTATTTATGAAAAAAAGCGATAAAATTTTGCTTAGCATATTAAAAATCCGTTTAACTTATTTAAAATGTGTATCATATTAATTATAATTAAAACATTGCATTTTTAACTTTTGCGAAAAACAATTAAAGATTGGCAATCAACTCAATTCAATAATTTAAGTGTAGGTATCGTCGACTTAAAAACGTAGACGGGCAACTAAACAAATTGGAGACTAGGTTGTAATATCAAGTTTATATGAAAGATATTACAAGTTTTCCATTATCACAACTATGAGATTTTTAATCTTTTTTTTTATGTAATGGAAGTGGCAAACAATCATGCACATTGATGTAAAGTGATGACTGCAGCCTATAGACACTTACACAAAAACCAAGGTCAAAATGCAGATGCGTTTCCACTCCTGAGGCCTAAGGTGTTATGCCTCTGTGTCGGAAATTACAAAATTACAAGGCCGTACATTACCATCTGACCGGAACACGATAGTGCTGAACACTACCATTTAGCGGCAAGTATATTAGGTAATGCTGTGGTGCCTACGCCCGCGAGCTCCGTCACTGGAGCTCTACCACCAGTGAATTTAAATTTACACCTACTCGTACACCGCTATAACATTGCAAGGCAGTATATTCTACACGAAATCCGCATAAAACATCCTTTTACTTACAAAAGCTAATTTGGATAGTGTCCGCTTATATTACGAAAAATATATAGTATTACAATATAGTTTTCAGTAGGTTGGACTTAAAATAAAAATATACTGACTTCACAAATCAAACACATGGGCATATTCTATCCGCAACGTTATTAACTTGTATCAAAAATATTTCATCAGCAAACTTCGTAGCGTTTTTATTCTGTTAAAATATATGAACTCTACTTATTGCTTTCACATCTAATCTTTTCGAATTTGTGCTCAATACGCGAGTTTTTTTTTTTCAAACAAATAATCTGTGTTCATATTATGCAGATATTGAGCGTGTCAATGCGTGTCAGACACGTCTGTGCTACTGTAACAATACATGTCTGACACGCTGAAATTAAAGTACATCATTCACTATCCTGCCTAGTAATTTTATTGAGTAAAAGCGGTTTTATGCATTATTAAACCACTGTTACTGAATAATAAGTGTTAAATATTATATTAAAAGTAATTGGCTATGGAGATTTTTCTGATTACACAGATACAACACTAATTGTAACGTACAACACTATATTCTGTGGTTCCGTTGTTTTTGTAGTTTTGGCGGAAATGCGGGAAAGCAGCGTGCTATTATTTTCAAAACTTGTGTGAGTATAGTCGTGTTTTATGTGTAAAAATGGTGGGATTTTTATCAAAAATCATTCGAGCAACGTGCAAGGGTGTAGGAAAGTGATGTTATGCAGTGATAAGTGATTTTTTGTCTTCCCTCCAAAACTTCGTAAAAATTCCTAGTAAAGTCCCCATCACTTTACTAGGTTCATCTCATTATATTCTATATGGAACCATCCAATCATCGTCATCTTCCATATAGATATTCATTGTAATGAAGAATACAAAAACTACTTGAAGACTGGCTGTTAAGGAGTTGAATCCGTGGCCGTAAAACAATTTTTTTTAAAAGTTCCTTTTTCCTTATGTCGTCGCTTGCCGTGTTCACTATGTTTCCATGTTTCTAATAGTGAAGTAATAAATTAATTCAAGACAAGATAATTTTTAGTCAATTATACGCCCTAATCCTAACAGGTTATGGGCCGAAGACGTTGAATTGAATAAAGAGCAATAATAAAAATAATTATAGAACAGTTGAAATTGTGCGACGCGCCGGTAAAACGCGTCGACTGATAACCCCTAAAACTGGAAGTCGCAAATTCAATGAAAGTTCAATGAAAAGGATCTTCACCAAATTGCATTACTAGAGAATTTCGATACTGCTCTGCTAAAGAAGTAATGCAAATTGGAGGCCATATACGAACATAAGTCTGAATATAACAAAATGATAATAAATGAAAAATTCTACCAATATACATATTCTTCAAATTATACAATGGCACAACATGTTTCAATTGAGAGAAAGTAGGGAAAATTTGTTTGATACTGCGGTAACAACCAAAATATTGATTACAATGCGGACTGCACATCGTTTCCTGCGGCAAGCATGATTATCACTCGACTCAGAAAATCAGAGCATACAAAACTTAACATCAAGGTTAATCGATGAAGTAGCAAGTTTAGAGAAAGATGTTCATGATGAGACTGCTTTGGCGACAACCAAGAAATATTCAAAACTAGCAGCTGTCCGCAACGTCGTCTGCGTGAAGGCTCTACAGCACCAAACATACCTAAGATGCCAGTGTCGCTTACGCATTATAAGCAAACAACTTTTAAAATAGTATTAAATTAAAAGTATAAGTTTTTTTGCAAGCGAAGCAAGTGAAGGGAGTCATATGGGAATCCTGCTGAGTTCAGTCATAAGATGTGATTGAAGGAAATAGACAAAGTAATGCAGGAATATATTCCCGGACACAAAAGAGTAAAAATACGTACAAAGGTATCAAACCTTACAACACTTTCCTATAAACTACGTTGGTAGTTATTCTGTGTATTCTGTCCAAAATGTAAAGAGAGACAAGACTGGTAACGCGGTAGCAAGCGACGTACAGTTGCCCGTGTGAGAAGCAACTTGTCCTGAGGTTAACACCCGCTGACCGCTCAGTGTCTGCCCCTGCGACTTATGGATGGTCATCCCGAAGCAAACATTCAACTGTACGCGCTTGAAGTGGAATGTGTAGTTATGCGGTATGAGGGGAATGCGTGGTATAAATACTGCCTCGCCAATGCTGGGTCCCGTTATACAACTTCGGAGGAGATAAGTTCCGATGAAGCATAATCGGGACACCTACCTTCAGCTTGATGGTATGCGATAGAAGTCCGCTTGCTGACAGGAAGTTCAGAAATGCCATGGGATAATGTATGGCGTCATCTTGCTCGACGACAGTATTTATGGAGGTATAGACCATTTCATTGCCTATTCATTGCTGCAGCCTGATCATTTTTGGGCGTCAAAATGGCCCGCTTACATACCCAAAACGTCGTATTCTGCTGGTGCGGTATACGCGTAGACACCGAGAATGAGTTCTACTCATCTGGATACATCTCTGTCGAGAGACTCTGGAAACACCGCCTATCTACCTCTCTCACTCTCTCTCTCTGGTAGAGTGCTTCCGCGAAGACTTAGAAGCACATCGGAAAATTCTTGAATTCTTGATTCGACGACAATGCACGTGGCATTGTCGTCGAGCCGAGCTCTCATATTAATGGTCAAGCGCAGCGTAGGTACGAACTCGTTAAGATCGTTTCAACAAAGCATTCATCTCGTCAGCCCACGATCTTCGCGTCACCACGGGAAGCGTTTGCCGGAAATCGTCAGTGAACAGAAATGTGACACCACCCACTCAAATGTTCGTTCCTGCGGATGTGATGCAGGGTTCTCTCCACGGCCTCAACTGCCTTTCTATTGGCCATCGTACACTCATCCCATACAATCAGAGAGCAATCCGTGAGCACGTGTCCCTTATCACTGTTACATGACACACCAAAAACAGTAATTTCGGCGCTCTCTAAATATAAGAGAATTTTAAACATGGCATGTACTGTCTTGCTATCCGGAAGCAGTGTGGCAGCAATTCCCCACGACGCTACAGCAATAGCAATTTTGCCTGCAAGTATGCCAGTGATAACAAATGTTTTTTTCTGTTCCACCAGGAGCATCCAAAATCTAGGAGAAAAACATTTTACCCTGGTTTTGCCCAACGCTTTCGGCGCTTTTGGACGGTATCATAAATTTGTTTTTGCTCTGAAGAGAACAAAGCAACATGGTCATTTCGCCCGGATCGTAATTAGTCTCAGCGTTATACTGCCAATTTCTACGGTCTTGATGCGGTGATGATTTTGGGAGCTGGTAACCCATAGTTCAATCGGTGGTGGAAATGACCACATCTTGAAATGAATGAATACAGGTATTCAGCATGCGTTCATTAGTTACTTCGACTTCGTCTCCAGTAGCACGTGTCTCAAAGCTCGTAGAAAATCTTCAGACAGATGATACCGATATTTCTCCGTCACTGACGCTTGCCTCCGCGAGGGTGTAATCCCAGTTTTGGTAACCGTCGAAAAGGTGACGTGCTACGTAGGCTGCGCGGTAAGTGGGATACTCCACGCCATCAAATGTCCTCAGAAAAGTGAAATACGTTGGGCCTCGGAGCGTGTGAAGTAAAAACCGCAGGAAATAGCTTTCGCCATTATTTGGATGCACGGTACCTATAAACCGTACCCAATGCGGTGTCCTTGTAAATTCTCGGATATTCATGCAAAATTTGAAGTACATCCATTAAGATCCATTACTTTTTGAGTTTAGCTCGCACATACATACAGACAAACAACAACAGACAAAACAAACACTATATTTGGCTTCGACATCTATAGTAGATCACGCCCCAAGTATTCCTTAAAACAAAAAAATCAATGTACAAGTTTTGACTTTCCTTCGATTTTAAAGATTTACAGCTCTTCCCCCGTAGGAGATAGCGTGATAATATGTAGCCTATATGTTGACCGGCCCTGTTAGTAATATTCATACTAACAGGTGCCATTTAGTAGGTACTTTTTTAGTTTAGCCTGGACATACATACAGACAAACAGACAAAAAATCTGAAACTATATTTTTCGGTTCGATTTCTATTGTAGATCACGTCCCAAGTATTCTTTTAAAAAATATTCAATGTACAGTTTTGACTTTCCTACGATTTTATTAAATGTAGAGATTCCCATAGGAATGAGGGATTTTCCCGCAATAAAAAGTAGCCTAAATGTTGGTCAGGCTTAGTATCTATACTCCACAAAAAGATTCATTCGAATCCGTCCAGTATCTTCGGAGATTAGCCTGGACAAAGTGACAAACAGACAGACAATAAAATTAAAAATCATTGAAATGTGTTCTAATACTATTTTAACATCGCCCCCAATTAGTTTTTCGTAAATATACACAATGTACAGACACGCGGGTTTTACTATTTTATTATATAGATGAAGTAATTATAATAAGTCGAGTAACACTTTGACAAGCAATCCTACTAACTCTAATCACAGATTTGTGTGTTCGTATTGCAATAAAAGAGGACACTTTGTTAGAAATTGTAAAGCACCCAAGAAGTCTGGTCGTCAGAGCCAAGAGCAGCAGAGTATGTTGGCATTTTATGCAGAGAATACTTTATTAAGTACAAATAATGATGTGTGGATTTTGGACAGTGGCGCGTCACACAACACATGACATACAGGCGTGACTGACTACTGACTATTTCTGTGATTTACATGAATATACGAATCAGAACAAAACTGTGAAACTTGGAAATAAGCAAGATATTAAAGTAAGTGGTAGAGGATCAATATTAATAAAAAAAAAGGTTAATGAACAGTGGCAGAAAAGCATTTTAGAAGATGTCATTTATGTACCAGAATTAAGAAGGAATTTGTTCTCTGAGAGAGTGGCAAGCAGAAGAGGATATATCACTGTGAAAAATAATAAATCAGCTTTAATTTTGTGAAACAATGAACTGGTCATGTCTGCATATCTAAAGGAAAATAACCTTTTCGAGTTAGAAATCCAAACAGTTGTACAGGAAAATTGTAATATTGTTGAATCTGATATAAAAGTATGGCATGAACGTCTCGGGCACATCAATCTTCAAGAACTTCAAAAAATGTGTAATGCTAGAGCCTTACATTCACTGGCGATGAAAAGTTTATTTGTGAGGCTTGTCCGTATGGCAAGCAAGCCAGATTGCCATTCAGAAAATCAGAGAGAGAGGTATAGTGTACAGCGATGTTTGTGGACCTATTGAAGTGCCATCAATATCAGGTAAGCGTTACTTTGTTTTATTCAAAGATGGTGCCACTGGTTATCGTCATGTCATTTTCCTTAAACACAAGGGTGAGATTCCTGAGTGTTTCATAAAATACACTGCAATAGCACAGTATAAGTACATACAGTAGTTTATCGCCTTTGAAGTTTTGCAATATGCCGCCTTCACCCATAAAAACGCAAATTCATTAAAGTTGTCACGTTTTTGGTTTTTATTTACGTTGTTTGTAACGCGTCAGTTTACGTTGAACATATATAAAAATCCAAAAAACATGACGCTTTTAATCCCCTTAGGGGTAGGGAGAGATAAATCGGATTCATGCATACATCCTCGATTCACGGTCACGTTTTGGCCCACGTAACACGCGGCGAGCCTGTTGACATCTCCGGGCACTTTACCAAACTTTAAGGTACTGGAAAGCCTCCAGAAAACAGAAAAATCTATCAAACTATAAATATCTCAACCTATCAACAATTTACCAGTCTATCATCAATCTACCAGTATTCCAGTTGGGCGGTCTGTCAGTACGCCAGAATTCTAACAATTATAATGTACCGATCCTAATATTCATCCATACCTTTTTAACTCCGTCCAATATAATCCGAATATCAAATACATACAAACAAAAAGACATGTTTAGAGTTTTCTTTATAAAAATTTTCGTTTTGTGAAGTAAGTATGTACATAAAGTGTGAAATATAACAGACATTATTAATAAATGAAAATTAGAATAAAATATTAACAGTAAAGTTGACATCAAATTTTTCAATATCATCTTTCCAAAAACTTAGTAAAAGAAATTTTCAATCTCGCACCCCTTAACGCTAAGTCCCAAGTAGATGACAGTTTTTGTATGGGCTACTTGGTACCGCCCCCTCC
The DNA here is from genome assembly GCA_036365455.1 of Macrosoma leucophasiata. NCBI lineage: Eukaryota > Metazoa > Arthropoda > Insecta > Lepidoptera > Hedylidae > Macrosoma > Macrosoma leucophasiata. The sequence goes on from JAWQUS010000010.1 coordinate 9,387,153, forward strand.
GTCCCTCGCGTCGCGCGCCCCACACGATTGCTCTGACATTACACGTTCGTTGGATGACTGTAGGTAATTAACGCGTTCGTTTTCTTTAGACTGTGGCAATAGTAAACAATCAGTTTCACCATGATGTGCATATATTACACACACTAATAATGGGAGGGAGTATGTGAACCAAGAATTCAAGATGTTTTTAACAAATAGAGGAATAACACATGAATGTTCCGCCCCTTATACTCCGTAGCAGAACGGTCGAGCCGAACGAGAATCGAGAACCATAATGGAAAGCGCAAGGTCAATGCAAAAGACATTCCAATGAATTTGTGAACCAAAGCTGTAAGCTGTACAGTGTATGTTTTGAATAGAAGTACATCAAGTGAAACTGTGAATATGTCTCCTTATGAACTATGGTTTGGTCAGAAACAGAGCTTGAAACATATCAGAATATTTCGCTCAGTGGGATATGTGCATATTGCAAAAGAGAAAAGAAAGAAGCTAAAAAAGCGCCATGTTGAGTTTAAGTAGGATATGAGCAAGAAAACTATGGGATAATAACTGTGTCAAGAGATATCAAATTTGATGAGCACATTGATATAGGATCAAGGCAAAATTGTAGTGAGATAAAGATGAATGTAAGTGGTGTGGCAGAACAACCTATGTTGTTGAACTTTAACACGACTGGCAGACATGAATATCAGTACTGTTGCAGTGCAGGATTATGTGAATGATGATACTTTATATAAAAATCTCGTGTTATAGTAATTATTATCGAACTCTGCTCGATTATTCTTTTTTTTCTTGTATAGATTTGTTACTTCTGAGAATAGGTCGTAGGCTAATTCTTATACCACTAAGGCCATACGAAATTTGCCACGTATCTGTATATTATGAAACCACCTTTATTAGAGTCGATTTACTTGCTGTACTTGGTAATTATTGAGCTGACTGCGATTTAGTGATACGTTTAGCACCTCTGTTGGGCGGACCCTTGGGCTTGGCGAACGCGGGCCGGTGCAGATTCCTCTTCGGATGGATCTCGTCATAAAGGTATTCCTCGGTGAGTTCTTTTCCATCGTCTATTTCCAACTGTAATAAACAAATGTTTTTTAGGGTTCCGTTGATGAAATGGACTCTTATAAGATCACTCGTGCGTCTGTTTGTTACGGAGGATTTGCTCTGAAAGTACTGATTAAGTTGAAATAATCATGGCAAGGTTCACATTGAGTTGCACAATGTGAAAAAAGGTACAAGATACAACAGCTTAGAAATATGTATTATCTAGGGAACATAAATAATATTTCCTAGTATTTACAGTATACATTAAGAAATATTGCACAGCAAGCTTAGGAAAGGGATAATCGGCTAGTTTCGACTTCGTAGAGCGTTATCTTTATGGTATAATAGTCCAGTATTGGTCAAAGTTCATTAAAATAGGTTATGTGCGGGAGATAACCGAAATTATCTAATGTCTCTTTCTTAAGGTCGATGTGCAATATATCTTGATGCGTACTGTAAAATATTTTTAAATGATCATTAGGTTCACTAAATAACATTGCAAAGTTGTTTTATCGTGTAAGGTACAAGGTAAAGCATTTTTTTTATTTTATCTGTACAAATCTTATTATGATCCTTTAGTACACATGTATAAATCTGTGACCCAAATAAACAAAGGTACCGTTAATAAATTGAATCATGGGGAACATTTTAGTATTAGACATTAATAAAAAACTATGCAAAGTATTGTGTGTAGACACATCAAATAAGGATCATAGCTCACTACAGCTGCCACCCGACCAGCACCACCTCGTTTTACGGCGTCCACTCGTTGTCGACCGGTGGTCCACGGGTGAACGACGTGATGTTACTTGTGAACCACTCGCAAACTGCGCGCGGTCCAATGCGAGTTGACAATGCAAAGTCGATGCAAGACAAGCTAGAGGACCGCGCGCCGCCCGCGCGTTGACGTCTTGCGGTCGAGGCGATACGGAGCGGAGTTAATGTAATGAGCGCAGACCACTCGAGGCGTTCGGGCGCTGGTCGGGTGCCGGGTGGCTTTAGTGAGCTATGACCCTATACCTATAAGGTCTTATCAAGCAATGATTTTCATTTTTTTTAAATAATGGCCTTTAGATTAAAGGGAATACCTATAAGTCTCTATGTTATCTAAGGTAGTGAGAAATCTCTGAATTCAAAGCGCAGGGCCGTCTCGCACTAGATCGCTCTTCTATACTAACGAACGCAGCTGCATCTATAAATATTTATTTCCATTTTTTAAGCCACTCGAATGTGTTATAGCAAGTGAACACAAGTATTCCTGCTTGTTTTACAAAATATTTATCATTTACAGTTGAAAATCTTACCCGTTTTGCTATTTCGACACCCATTCTCTCAATGATATCGAGGAATTGGCCTTTGCAACTTGAATACATCATCCTTTCCTTAATACTGCAGCTGTAGCCGGGCATTGAATAAATGAACACTGAAATTCAATACAAATAGAAATTAAAGAAAAATTTGACTTCCGGCAGGAATTGAACCTGCGACCTCAGGATAACCAGTCCAGCCACTTTACCACTAAGTTACCGAAGTCCCACATCGATGCGTCAAATTTTGCTTTCCCTTTGTGATTTTAACCGATTTAGGGTCGGTGAACGACATCAATTGATAACTAATTATTAATAGCTATACAACCGATATGATAGACTTTGCAGTTTATACAATATCGTTATCGTTAAATACAAATGTATGTAAATCACTTAGAACATAGGTTATTGAAAGTCCAGCTCGTCCAGCAATTTGTGAAGAAGGTTTGGGGGTCGTGTATTCGATCTTTGCACTGGGACAATCGGTCACACATTTTTTTCCTAGTTTGTGTTGTATGCTACATACAACATACATAAATCAGGAAAAAATCTAACAATGCCACGAAACAGGTTAATGCTTATTGGGAAACTGTATAATAAATAAAAAAAAATAATATAAAAAATTTATAATAATTCTAATTATGCTGTTATAAAAAGTAAGTATAATCTCTTTTCATAATTAAGCAGTCGACAATTTTTTTTTTATCTCTCTGATTATAAAGTGTGCCAGAAATTTTGAGCCGAAATTGCGAAAAATACAATAAAATATACCAATTCGTTTTCTTATCTTTCTTTTCTTTTCAAGATGCATGAACAAGTTTACCTATACTTTCCATATGATCTCCTTCGTGTGTGTGCTTGAAGATGTAAAGATGGTATCTAGCTTGGTCACTTGGCACTTGCTGTGGTAACTCAGCTAAACTGATAATCGCATCTTTTGACAAGTGGATTTTTTCTTCTTCTAGATCTAGAAAAATAAGGATGTAAGTCGATTATTATAAAAGGTGTAGCCAGTAAGGTCCAACAATATTAGGAGGTTTTCTTCTTTATCAAGTTTCAAATCATCTGCAATCAGCTATATAATATCAATGAAGTCACAACTTTTTTTTTTCATACAAAATTAAAAAAATAATTATTTGTTATTTTATTTGACAGCCCTAACAAGTCGACAATGAAAATGCTCAGCATTTCACACACACGTGCGTGGTGACAGTGAGGTGCAGCATCTCAGTAATCGCACACACGAGTAGCATTCGCCCTAGACTGATATATGCTGTCAGCTGTTGTCGTCATGAATTCCATGAATTTAAACAAAGTTTGAAGTTTGCCTTGTAATAACTGATAATTTTACATTCTCAGGAGAAAAAAACCTCAAACGTCAAAAGTCAAAATCAACATCAGTATAGATGGACTGTTTAAATATTGTTCGACCTTTCCGGCTACACCTTGTATATCGGATAAATGAAAAAGCGCCAAGGTGACACAGCTTTGAAATATAATCATGAGAAACTAAAGAACACTATCCAATGTATGAAACATTTTTTTTCGGTGGAGTAAAAATATTTTCATCTATTATATCACATCAACTATTTTATTTCAGCTGAAAGACGTTCACTGCTGAACAAGTCTCCTCGAAGGATGGGGGGAAAATCCCGTATTCGCCACACTTGGCATGCAAGTTGACGATCGCATGGCAGTAGATTAATAGCAAGATGCTGACCATCCCACTCTAATGGAATGGTTGGCTGACTGTACAAATAGAATATTTTTCTTCCTCTGGTGCAGAGGTTCCCAAACTATTTTTTCTTGTCTTTGACCCTTTTCAATTTTTTTCTGGTTTCCGTGGATCTTCTCCTTGCTACATTTATATCACATTCCCACATTTCCAAATTTTATTCACGCCTACGTAGACCCCCATCGACACGCACTGGACCAGCGTGGCGGGTTATGGTCTAAACCCCCCCAAGATGGAAATGCAGACGAGGAAAAGGCCCAAGTGCCCGGCGGCTCCAGTAGCAAAACCGGCGTAGACGGGCGCTGGTCGAGCTCTGGAGCCAGGGGTGCTAAGAATCTCCGGGTGAGTCGCTTCCGCCAAACGACTTCGGCATGCACAACGGAAAACCGACGTAGGTTATCACTGGTAACATACAATACACGCACGTTAAGGACAGACGAGAAAATTGCTGAGCTGGAAGAAGAATTGAACAAGTTGCACTGGGACATCTTAGGTCTATCTGAAGTCCGTAGAGAGGGAGAGGACACGATAACCCTGAAGTCTGGCAACTTGTTCTACTACCGGGAGGGCGACCAGCAGTCCCAAGGTGGTGTCGGGTTTATCGTCCACAAGTCTCTCGTTAACAACATTGAATGCATCACGAGTGTGTCGAGTAGGGTCGCGTACCTGATACTCAGAATATCATATAGAATATCATATATAAGGTCATGTTTAATAACCTTGTATCGCCCACTCCAGTATCCGTTGGGAACTCGATCCTCGAAGTTGTCGACGAATATGTCTATTTAGGACACACCATACAACTAGGCAGGTCGAACTTCGAGAAAGAGGTCATTCGCCGAATCCAACTCGGCTGGGCAGCGTTCGGGAAGTTAAGGAGCGTTTTCTCGTCAAACATCCCGCAGTCCTTGAAGACGAAAGTTTTTAACCAGTGCGTTTTACCGGTGATGACCTACGGTGCCGAGACGTGGTCTCTCACTATGGGTCTCGTACGAAAGCTCCAAGTCACTCAGCGGTCAACGGAAAGGGCTATGCTCGGCGTTTCCCTACTGGATCGAATCAGAAATGAGGAGATCCGTAGGCGAACGAAAGTCGCTGACATAGCCAAGCAGATTTCCAAGCTGAAGTGGCAATGGGCAGGGCACATAGCTCGGAGAACCGATAGCCGCTGGGGCAGAAAGGTTCTCGAGTGGAGACCACGTATCGGCAAACGCAGCGTAGGACGTCCACCTGCAAGATGGACCGACGACCTGATCAAGGCTGCAGGTACCCGCTGGATGCACGTCGCTTCCGATCGGTCGGCATGGAGGTCCTTGGGGGAGGCCTATGTTCAGCAGTGGACGTCTTATGGCTGATATGATGATGATGATGAGACCCCCATCGAACCCCATGGACCCCAGGGGGTCTATATGGACCACTTTGGGAATCACTGCTCTTGTGGATCGTAGGATCGTCACGGCCCTACACCTAGTAATAGAAAATATTATTACTAGGCGTATATTTTCAGTATCTGGAAATGTTCTAGAAGATCCAAATATAATTTGATTTTTTTCTTTTTTTATGCTACTCTATATATTAGACAAGAGAGTTTCAAATCATGGTCCCCTAACCACATTATGTTGTGTGGAGTAGGCACTCCCACACCACCAAACGTGAGTATTTACTATTGCTATGGTTTATGATGGTATCTGTCAATGCGAAAGAAGAGAAGCCGCTGAGAGAAAATTCTTATTTTAATTTTAGTCTATCAAATCGATACTGAATTATTATTTGGTAGATATTATTCTCAACTAACGTACCTATTTTAAATTGTAAATAGTTGTAGGAACCTCGTTTGAGATCGATAATACCCTGTTCAGCTGCTTCGGTTATAGGAAACGCAACTCCGCCCATTGTTGACTGTCTGTAATAGAGAAATTATACCTCTAAATGCAACTGCAAATAAAATCTCTAAATGCAAATAAATAAAGTTGGTAATCTATATAAATAAAAATGCAACCCGTTTTCCACGGCATCACGCGTGAATGGCTGGACCGATTTGGCTAATTTTGATTTTGAATGATTTTTGGAAGTCCAGGGAATGTTTAAAAGGTAAGAAAATATGAAGAAATTGAAGGGAAATAGTAAAAACCACCATTTCATTTTCCCATACAAATAGTCCGTATCTATCAAACCTTTGACACATGTCATATTTTCATTTTGAGGCAATACGAAGTTTGCCGGGTCAGCTAGTTGATAATAATAATACACACACACACTATAATTAATTGTAATAGATGGTAGCAATGCAAATGACAGTGTTTGAAGACTTGCTTTAATGTAAGGTGGTTGATATATTAATAACTCAAAAAGCACGAAAAATCCTAATAGCCTTCAACATTAGGCATCTAAATTTCTCATTGAAAGTCTATTTTCGGGCTAGTGGTAATATATTCAATAAATCGATATATAATAATATGTATAAAAGACGAATTACGAAATCTCAGGCAATACATGTGCTAGGACTATCAAATTTTGCATGAGATTTTTTTTGGACGTAGGTGCTCACTAAGAGGGATTTTTACAAAATTCGGCCGCTTAGGGGTTGTTTTGGGGTTCATTGTTTGTACAACATTTCTTTACTATATAACTTTTAAAACACTCGCGTTTAACACTCATTTCACTAATTTTACGAACTAGGTCGTGACGGCCGGGTCGTAAAGGTAAAAAGTGTTTTTACCCAATATCTATATCGCGTCACGACCCGGTTCGTAAAATTAGTGAAATTTCTTTACTATACTACAAGTGCTAGCAGTCTCAAATTTAGCATATGGATTCTTTTAAGCATGAATGGGCTAAAGATTTTGCCCAGCGTAGAAATTCGAGCCCTAACAATGTGTTTTTGGGCGTTGATAATATGTATGATAACAGATACAGCAGGGTCGGTTTAAGGGTAAATAACCCTTTTTGCAACCCTATAGATACCTTATTAATAGTAGTAAATGTAGATAACATTGCACGCGTGCGAAGCCAAGGCGGGCCACTAGTATCTTATACAATGGTAAATTAAAATTATTTAAATATTTTATACCTGGAATCTGTGCTATAGTTAGGATCATGTTCACTTTGCTGTAGTTCTTTCAAGGCTTCTTCTCTGTCAGTGAGAGGAGCTGGGGCATTAATACCACTGACATGAGCCTTATATCCCTTGAGGGTAACTTCGTCCTGAAAAATGTAGTATATAGAAGTAAATTTTAATGATATTAGCAAGTCATTCAAAGAATAGATATTGAACAGAAAAAAAAGATTTTTATAAAATAATGACATGTTATGTGAATTGCATATGACACATATTATTATTTTTTTAATATCATATTCTCAGGCATAGGAAGACAAGAGTAATTATGTGTTATCATTGTGTATAAGGGAAGTTTAATATTTACAGATATCTATGTCTGACTTGAGGACATCTTTAACATAATTTTAAATAGTAAGACAATAATCAAAAAGATACCTGTGCCGTTGCATGCATTTCATCTTTAATATGTGCTGAGCCAAATTCCTGTTTCAAAGTAGCCTTAGTTGAGGCATACAACATCTTATGCCTCACCGCTGCACTATCTGGCGACCAGCTCAACAACAGCCACTCATGGCCGAGTGAGTTTGTAGAATCAAACCTGAATGTAGTTCAAGTGTCAAGATACATCTTAAGAACATAGTAAAAATAAAAACTTCTGTTTGCAAAGTAAAACCTAGTACAACAGTTTTGAATTAATATTGTAGCCTCTATGATATAAACCCGGCAAAATAAAAAAAATTGTAAACAATTAAAATGTTATATTACAAGATATTAGTAGAACTTGAAGAGCAATGAATAGAAGTATAAAATGTTTAAGCAATATTTTTTTAATTTTCAGTGTAGCAGATTTTTTTGTCTATTGACTATATGACTATAGCATGCTCATCAGCATCCCAAATCATTCTTTTTACTTCTCCTATTTTTATAACAATTATTTAAGTACTGAATCATTCTTTCCTGGTACCTTTTAAATTGTTATCCACATAACAATTAAAAAATGCTCAAAATAAGATGGTATAAAATATATAAATACCTATATAAGATGTAGCATGGAATATCATCAACAATAATTGTAGGAAGATATTTATCAAAATCATGTTCCCAAGAACCCTTCACAGGTTGGTGCTTGGCTAGTACCAATTGCTCTGAAATTAAAAAAGGTTATTTTTAAAGCATAAGCAATACATATTATTCTCTCCAGACACGAGAAAAATATGACAATTGAAATTCAATTCAATTTCAAAGTCTTGCCGCCGGTGGCCGTACGATCCTTGAAGGATTAAATAAGATAATTATTGTGAGAACAATAACCCCGTAACACCCTCAGTGCCAAGCCCTGATCAATAATTTCTGCACAATATTACCAATTTTATCTCTAAATATACCAAGAAAATCCCCTGAGCCAGGGCTAAATATATTTTTTATAAAATCTATGAACGACAGCACTAAAGACCTCAATGGTTTTTGGTATCAAAAAATAAACAAAGTGTTTACACAGTGTATCTTGAAAATGATACATAATAACGCTCTGAGGGTGTGAAAGTATTACCAGTGTATCGATAATTGTATTTAGTTGTTAGGCAACCCTTTGGTTTGTATTGATTATTAATAAATTAAATGAATTCTTACCATTTTCAATACTGATTTTAAGCACCCTTATTTTTCCATCCCTACATTTACTAAAGTACTTCTTCAACTCTGCATTGGCTGGAAATGATTTGAATTAAGTTTATTATAATTATAATATAAAGAAAGAAAAAAAAAACTTAACTTTATGACATAATCTTAACTTGTATGTATTACACTAAATATTAACTAGGTAGAAGAAGCACGGGAGATATGTCGGGACCGGGATACCTTTTTTTTTTATATGTTATGGAAGTGGCAAACAAGCTTGCAGTTCCCATTGATGTTAAGTGATGACTGCAGCCTAAAGACACCCACACAAAGACCAAGGTCAAAATGCAGATGCGTTACCACTCCTGAGGCCTAAGGTGTTGAGCCTCCTTTCCAGAAATTACAGGTGCTCCGCTCATATCTGGTGCTCCACACTCTCTGCCTACCCCGTAAGGGACCTGGCTTGAAGATACATACATACATATTAACTAGACCATAACAGGGTTATTGGTTTACTAATGACTGGTTATCCTGAGATCACAGGTTTGATCTGTGCCCAATTTTTTTTTTTAATGTAATGGAAGTGGCAAACAAGTATGCAGTTCACATTGATGTTAAGTGAAGACTGCAGCCTATAGACACCCACACTAAGACTAAGGTCGAAATGCAGATGCGTTACCACTTCTGAGGCCTTAGGTGATATGCCTCTGTGCTGGAATTTACAGGGCCGTACTTTAACACCTTACCAGAACACAATAGTGCTGAACACTACCATTTCTAAGACAGTTTCTTCACCCTCATCACACTCTAGTGTTAGGTATAGAATAACACTTGTCTGACATGGTGTTCAAGTGTTAATAAGTTTTTTATAATCAGTAAAAAAATATGTTGGAAGATCAGGATCGAGGTTTCTAAATATATTTCAAATTCTAAGTACTTAATTGTTAGGCAATAGTCAATGTTTACAAGATTTGGACGAGGAACTTAGAATGGTTTTTTTGTCCTATCAGATTACAATGACTATTATCTTCATAAAGTATATGGTGTTATTACAAAAACCATACAAAATGCCTTTCAAACTGCTACAAAGTGCCTGAATTTCAGCCTGCATTATTGATTACGTAGATATTTTATGAAATCTTCAAGCGTAAATGAAATTAATAAGTAGTATAAAAACATGGTTAAGACCCATCTAACATACCTTGAATCCCTGTTTGATGAGACATTGTGTAGATCTAAAAAAACTTTGTAAATACTAAAACTGTAACTATTTTCTATTTCTAACGGGAAAATTCTGATAGTGGGCGAAAGAAATCGAATTCCATAAACCGAGCTGATGTGACAGATGGTGACAGATGACAGATGACAGAGAGTACTTAATACGTTCCACATAACCACAGAGTTAATACACATGGAGAAGACACATTCTACTATAGAAACAGTAGTTATACAATAATGGGTAAAATCGACACATATCTGACAAAACCAGTTTTGACTCCTTCTAACTAACCAGTAGCTCCCCTTGTAAAAAGAGACACAAGATGTATGCAGAGTATTAATTTTGGAAATGATTTGATGTGACGTCATACTTATGGCTTCGCGTGACGGTCGGCGCCGTTGTATGCGCCCGATTTGTGGTACTGTTGTCAAACAAACAGGTGCTCAGAATATTTTTTCTGTTTTCTTGAGAACTAAATCTTTTAACTAGTTATTGTGGTATTCTAGGTTTTCCTTTATGTTGACTGATTATGCTCTCGTATTGTTTAAAACAGAGTGGTGCACGGAAAAACGAAAATAATCTTGGATTGAATTTTTTTCAGAGATTGTTAGAGTGAATTTATTTCATGAAGTGGCAAACGGGTATCAGTTTACATTGGTAAGTAATAGTAGCCTATCAGTTTACATGAAACCAGAGCTTTCAATCTAAATGCTTTGCCAGTTGCCACTCCTAAGGCCTAAAATATACTGCATCTGTGCTGGAAATCACAGGGCCGTACAGATCTGTGTCACTAACTTCTACATGCGTATCATCTGAAAATTGAAGCAAGTTCAATTTCTATTCAATTACTCATATCATTAACATACCTAGAGCCGTTCCTGCTACTTTTATAATATTGTTTGAAGGTATAGGAATAAATAAAAAATAAAAACGTCAAACACGTAATTAAAAGATCTTTCGAGAATGCACAAAAATCTAATATGTTTATTGGCATTTAACTTGACCGAAGCGTCATCGTGCTACTCAAATTAACTAAACATAATGTTTTAAATTTGAAAGTATAGTAGGTACATAAGATCTTCAGTATATATTAAAGCTTTCTTTTATATTTCACCATTTAATTTGCATGCAAATTATAGGATACATTTTATTACTACATCATAACTATTACAATTATACTCAACTCTAATTTAGTGAGTGGATTTTATTTAAGTCTAAGCATACATACTTTTAAAGAATTATTAATTCGTGTAGATAAAATATCGATATTAACCGCTCATAGAGAAGATGATATCGATATTTATCAAAACAACCCTATGAAAGGCGGCCATTGTAATCGCCCAAATTTTTGTAGGCAATCACGCCAATTCTGTAGGTATTTCGTCCATGTATATAGCTCAATGCAGCTAACGCGGTCGTTTACTAGATGGTTAATTAACAAATTAACACTGTGCTGCCTCTATGATCACCAGATTTTGGCAGAATTATTACTACCTAAGTGTGATAGTTGCCACACGGGAAAAATAGAATAGAATAGTAGATGGTGGAAAAAAAAAGGTAAAATAATAATAATAATATGATAAAGCCCCCCGGTGATTCTTTGCGCACACGATAACGAATCTATAGAATAAGTTCACGGCTTCACGCTCTCGTCGAAGCGAGGGCAGATTATGCCCGGCCAAGAAGGCTTCTTCGTAGGCCCGTACCGCAGCTATTGAAGCTTCCCACGACCGTACAAGATTGAGTGTGCGTTCGCCCAGCAATGATGCAGATGATTAGATTAATTAATACCATAAATCGTAAATGTGCCCGAAATTTTAAATTTGTGTCTCCAACAGCTTCAGAGTTTTTTAAGAAAACTGATTTTGCTGCACGACGTTCACCCCGCAATTTATTTTTTGAATTGATGGGTCTATCTGTAATAGGAAAAAGATAACTCTCTCACGGATCAAGAGGCCAATATTGGCGGAGATACAATTGAAATCAATTGTCCTAATTTTCTTGTGACTTGACAGAGATTCTATGTACGAGCATAAATGTACCGTGAAAGCCAAACTTGAGCCTCCTAAAATTCAGTAAAAGATAGCTAGTTTTTAAACTTTTAAGTGTGTATTTATTTGTTTCGGTTTGCCATCAAAATGAATCCTGAACCAAGTACATACATCACAAAAATATGTAAACACATTGTCTCCAACGAAAAAAAAAGTTTACGTAAAGCTTTGACGGTTACTGAAAAAGTAATGATCCGCAACGCATAGGCGTTGGAAGTACGTGAAAAACGAAACTACTGTGCTAAAATAGTAGTTGTTTAGTTAATACTATAAACGAATTGAATCGATTCAGAAATATTTCATTTTCGTATCGATTATTTTCGCAACGTCACTATTTAGCAGTTGTCATTACGTTGCAACAATGAAAATGTCAAATCAGGAATCTAATTAAAATTCCGAGTATAGTTGCCATACTAGCTACTTTAGCTAGTTCCTATCTAAAAATACGTAGGTCATAGAGCAACGCGGTCCACCGGTCGCGGCGGACTGGAGGGGAGTAACCATAGCGTGTATTACCGATGCAAAATAGTCTGTCATTTTTTGCGGGGAGAAATGCGTGCGACACACACGCACACTACAAAATTCGTCTACTACTACGAAACTCACATCTTGACTTTAACAAAATAGAGAAACAATTTCACGCACACATTTAAAAATCTAGGCGAGAGGCGTAAGATCATTTGGTCTTGTACTTTGACAGAGGGGAAAGCCTGCATATGACTACTCCTCTCCGTGTTGCTCTATGTACGTAGGTATACATTTGAACCAGAGACTTTACTGTAGGTAGATGCGTTGCCACTCCTGAGGTTGTTATGCCTTTGGCGATTCTTGTGTGATATTGCCAATGTGAAGGTTATTGCGTGTTCAGGTTGTAGGAGATGGATAATGAGAAGTCCATTGTTGGTGATCACCTTATAATCCGGAATTTATAGAGTTACATTTTTACGGTTACTTTAGGCGGGTTGAGGTGCGTGTGCGCAGCACTAAGGTTACAGGAAAACTGGCGACGCAACGCTAAGTTAAGCTTGCGGCGCCGTCCGGATGTATATAATAAAACGCTTAATAATGTGACGCTACATCAACCCCCTTCTTAAAAAAGAAAAAGAAAACAATACAAACATAGTAAATTTCAAGGTTAAAACTTTAAGATTACAAAATCATCTAAAACGAGTCACGAAGTCACACATTTTTTTACAAGAGTCACATCATATTGCTGATAAAGCTCCCACTCAAGTTCGGCGTAAATGCGTAAGTGCGCCCCAGGGTGTATAAACTTAGTAATAATGCGATGGCAATCATATCAATGTAAGGGCAAGTGAACGTTACTAACACGTAAAAACAGATGGCGTGCATATTTGTTCCAATATTGTTCATAGAGTTCATGTTTCTAATGTTGTCAGACGTAGTACATACATGTCATGCTGCAATTGCGTCGTAGGTAATATTGCTTAAAAAGAGTGTTTTTTAAGCGTTTTCTGTGATTTTTCCATCGAGTTGAGATGTATGGAATACACGTCACAGATAGATATGCAGAATGCGGCCCAAAATACTGTTTTTATATTGGAATAGCAGTGAATAGCAACGCACGGGCTATTGACCTTAGGTTATAGTTCCAAAACGAAACACCAAATTCGCCAGACGGCGTAAGTGAGCTGTTGCCTTCTTTGATATCGAAAATTGGTCTCTATTTCAGTATGTATTATAGTACTCTGTGGTGCGCCCCGTGGAATGTGAACGCAGCAATATGATGACTCTGTTCTAAAAATAAAACGTACCACTGATCAAAAAACTAACTCTGAATACAAAAATAATGCACGTTTGTCAAAAATAGAAATATGAATTCCAAAAAGCTAACAATAAGATTCAATCAATAAGATCTATGGAAATAATGACAAAAAATAGAAATACGAAATACCAATTTGTAACACATCAATATAAAAAGCTTGCAAAAACATAAAAAAGCACAATTTAAAACGATTCTAAACGATTTCTAGCGCGATTCCCAGAGTAAGCCGTTTAGCACATTTTCTTTGGGCCCAAACTAGTAGTGCTACTTCATTGCGTCACTCGGCATATCATAAGCGAGACCGAGCGATCCCTCTAAGTTTTCAGCTCCTGAACCTCCGGAACAGTCATCGGACGGCAGTAATTCCTCGAGTGAGAGTATCTGCAGGACCAACCTGGAATGTCCTTATTGAAGACTACTAGTGTTCGTTCTTGATTATAATTAAACTCTTCAGAAGGTTGTAGTAGAATATATTTTTACACAAAAAACAGCACAATTTATACAAAAAAGGAAAATTAGAAAAACCAATAAAATAACAGATAAATAAATAACAACCAATAGGATTTTAGATAATTGATAATGCTTTCTCAATTTCTGTCTCTTTTCCGGCACGTGTCGATTTATCGGTCAAGGTCAGCGCGGGAGCAATGCGCGCATGCGCGATACGTTCGAAGTTCGGTGAACTCCAGTGCGCATGCGCCAGTCGCCGGTATAAGTATGTGCGGCGCTCGCTGGCTCGCTCTTGACCATTCCGGTTCGTGCGCTCGTCCTGAACGCACGCTTCCATTGTTCTCGCTCTCCCTTCTGGTAGAGCGCTATCGCGAGTGTCTTTGTTCGCGAGTTTCGGCTTATCGCCGCCCTAATCTCCGATAACGACGGTTAGTCCTTGACCGACCGCCCGTTTCGTGGAATTGGGGTTTAAGCCCTAATTTGCCGATAACGACGATTAGTCTTTGACTAATCGCTGTTTCGTGGAATTGGGTTTAAGTCCTAAATTGCCGATAACGACGGTCAGTGTTTTGACCGACCGCCGTGTTTCGAGGAATTGGGGTTTATCCTGTTTCGGTCTATACCGACGTGCAATCAAGTTGGCCCCCTCAGGGCAAGTCGGCTGAAACTTAACAGTGCCAACGAAACCGACTAAACGAAGACCCGTGACGTTGCTGCGCCCTTCAGGCTAAAGCGAAATCGGAAGTGTACGGTTAGAACAGAGGCATTTGGAGTGACCCCATAGTCTCTGCCGTACAAGTACTGACAGACAGACGTTACCTTAGGGCCCCTCGGCACATTAAGATTGGCCGAGGGCGATACAAGCTTAGGGCCTCGCCTATCCCGGCGAGGAGGTATTTTCACCTCACACACTCCCGGGTTGTCCCACCCGGGAGGTAGGGATAATACCCCGCGTGTAAGTGTAGGCGCGTCAAAACACACGATTGCCCCGGGTTTGTTGTGGGTTCTTCCCGGGGAACGTGTTCGTTTAATCGAACCCTCTTGTTTCGTGCGCATTAGGTCGAAATAGGGATAAATACCACCAAGTCCGCAAACAGGCGCGACCATTTCCATTTCTTTCCCTAGCGTCAATCGACTCCTCTCCAGACATCATGTCTGAGAAGAAAAAGTACGAGGCAGCTTTTGCCATCCTCCTCAAGAATACCAAAATAAATTCAAAGTTCGCCCGCATTATGCAGGAGTTGCCAGACCCCCTGCCCGATGGATTCCTTGAATCCATTTGTAATAACTCAAAGCTCCCGAGGTCCCGCTCGCGCTCCCCGCGCTCGAGCCATCCCCCACGCGATCATTCGCAGTCGCGATCTCGCTCGCCCATCCAGGCCCGTTATACCCCGGACCATACTGAGTCCGCTAGTTCCCCGGACGCATCTCAGTCCGCAGCCCCCCAACCCTCGGACCAAGCAGAGTCCGCCACCCCCTCTACCACTCCCGGCCAGGAACGCTCCACGGACTCTGACGCAATGTCCGTAGGACAAGCGTCCAACGAAGAGTCCGCCTCCGACTCCGACGACTTCACACTCGTCAAAGGAGGCAAGCGAAAGCGGAAGACCCGCAAAACCCAGGCCGAGGAGCCCTCCGTTCCCGCCAAAGCTGTGAGAGTCACAGCCTCTTCCACCGCCCCCGCGGTCACCTCTCAAGGTAGCGCATCTCCCGCGCACCTCACCCAAGCCAGCACGCCCTCAGCGAGCTCGCAGGCTAGCGCCCCAGGAGCGCCAAAAGCCAAACGCCTCCCACCACTCAAACTCCTTGGGTCCGATAAATTCACCTGGACCGACCTCTCAGCATCGCTGAAGGTCAAAGGGGTCATCCCCCTCCACACCAGGTGGAATCCAAAGGAAGGATGTTATCACATCCAACTTGAGACATCCGCCCACCACCGTACGGCCACTGCGCTCTTTGACGCAAGGGGCCTACAATACTTCACATACGCCCTCCCCGAGGAGAAGCGTCGTCGCGTAGTAATACGCAACATCCCCATCTTCCTCTCTCCCGAGGAAATTATGGCCGACCTTAAAGAGGTCAAAGCCCTCCCAGTTCTGCAGGTGCACAGGATGCACCGAGGGCATAAGGGACAAAACGGCCACCTAAACATGGTGTTAGTCGTGCTCGAGCACACCAAAGAGGCCAACGGCGTCTTTAACATTAAAGAAGTCGCGGGCCTCAGCGGCATCCGTGTCGAGCCTCCCAACAAGAAGGGACACATAGGGCAGTGCCATAACTGCCAGAGATACGGTCATGCCTCTGGTCGGTGCAGGATGCGCCCCAGGTGCGTCAAGTGCCTGGAAGACCATGCTACGGCCGAATGCTCGCGCCCAAAAGACAGGGCTGCATGCACGGAACCCCCGAGCTGCATTCTCTGTGGGCAGGCAGGTCATCCCGCCAATTATAGGGGGTGCAAAGAGGCACCCAAAGCGGCACGAATCCCATCCAGGGGTCGTCGCCCAATCCCACCAAGAGCGGCCCCTCAATTCGAGAGGACCCCCAACCCCATCCTGGCCCCCGCATGGAGGACCGGTCCTCCGCCCTCTCTAATGAGTACCACTCATTACCCCCCTCTTAAGGGAGTAATCCCGCCGCCCACGACCTTCCCGGTCGCTCAGGCACCCGCGGTGGCCCCTCAGGCCGCCCCAGCCCCGGCCCCGGCTCGCGCCCCGGCCCCGGCTCCGGCCCCCGCCCCGGCCCCTGCGCCAACCCCCATTAGGCCCCCGCTAGCCGCCACTGCCGCACCTCGCCGCAAACCCACCCAGGCCCCTCAGGCCCCCCCCATGGCCCATCAGGCTCCCGCTCCCGGCCCCCCTCAGGCGCCGCTCGACCTCATCAGCGAGGTACTCTCTTTCTCGCTCATGTTTGACATGAGCAAACTCCAGCCCCTGCTGGATAGGTACTTGCACTTCAAGTCCAATCCCCACCTTCCCAACGCCATGGTAGAAATGGTCCTGGCCGCAGCCGAAGTCAACCGGCTGATAAACAACACCCCCCGGTAAACCCAAAATGGCCATACGGCCTTTAAATAATTTAGCAAGCAGGATAAAACCCTATTCACTTAGAATAGGGTTTTTTAACGCCAATGGCATGTCAGGCCTCCGCGATGAGCTGGGAGAATTTCTCCGCGACAAAAATATTGATGTCTTCCTCATCCAGGAGACATTTTTAAAACCCGCCCGCCGTAACCCAAGCTTGGCCAATTATAGGTTAGTACGAAACGATCGTACAGACGGTGCCCTCGGGGGCACCCTTATATATTACAAGAGGACGTTGCATTGCACGCCTCTACC
The DNA here is from genome assembly GCA_036365455.1 of Macrosoma leucophasiata. NCBI lineage: Eukaryota > Metazoa > Arthropoda > Insecta > Lepidoptera > Hedylidae > Macrosoma > Macrosoma leucophasiata. The sequence goes on from JAWQUS010000010.1 coordinate 9,404,761, forward strand.
CTCCCCCGACGACCTGGAGAACATTGAAGTCTCAGTTTGCCTATTAGCGATGACCGGTCATCAGCCGATCACTATAGTGTCGGCGTATCTATCCCCCCAACGCGATCTCTTAGTAGGCGACCTAGATCGTCTATTTAAGCTTGGCGACTCCGTCATAGTGGCAGGAGATCTCAACGCCAAACACATAATGTGGAGCTGTAACTCGTCTAACGCACGAGGGACAGTTCTAGAACGTTATCTTGACAGGGCACCTATAATAGACATTCTAGTGCCACTCGAACCCACCCACTATTGTTATGACGACAACATGGGACGACCCGACATACTCGATCTAGCACTTGTAAAGAACGTAAACTTACGTCTACATTCTATACGAGTGCTACACGAGTTAGACTCTGACCATAGACCTGTTATCATAGAATTTATCCCCCATAGCGGCCCCACTGATACAGGTCATAGTGACATCCCGATGAGAGTGGTAACCGACTGGTCTCAAGTGAGACGCAGGTTGGCTACCACCACATCCGAAGACCTCGATACGATCCCCTCACTCATAGAGACCCCTGACGAAGTCAATAGCGCGATCCTTACTCTCACTAACCACGTACAATCCGTCGTAGACGGATGTTCAGAGGAAAAACCCGTGACTGTACCCAGTCACGCCGTTATCCCTGAGCACGTACGGGAGATAGTGAGAGAAAGGAATGCAACTACAAGAGCTTACTACTCTGCCCCAACGGCCGATAGAAAAACCACCATGCGATACTGGCAACGTCAGGCCAAGAAATGCAAGGTGGAAGTCTATAACGGCCGCTGGGAGCAAAAGCTCACTGACCTTGACCCCACTCATACAGAGTATTGGAAGCTTTTCAGCTGCTTCAAATCTCCCAACGAGGCATCCATGCCTCCCCTCATTCGTCCCAACCAACCGCCAGCCTTCGATGACTTCGAAAAGTCCGAATGCCTGGCGAGCGAATTCGAGACTCAATGCTCTCCAAGTACGATGCCGATAGCTGCCGATCATTTAGATAAGATTAACTCTGAAGTCGAAAGTAGGAACGCGAGACCGCCAACCCCTCCGCGCGAAACCGGTCCCATTCCCGACACGCAGTTCGATGAAAACGCTAACGATAATAGCGAAAATAATGATGATCCTCTCAGACCTGTGACAGTCGTTGAGGTGTCAGACCTGATCAAGCGTCTAAAAGTGCGGAAAACGCCGGGTGCGGACGGCGTTTCCAATCGCACAGTTAGAAACTTTCCCCCCTTGCTCATTTCCCTTTTGGCTGCGATACTCAACGCAGCGTTTAAAAATAGTATGTTTCCACCCGCGTGGAAAGAGGCCACAGTTATCGGGTTTAAAAAGCCCGGTAAGCCGAGCAACCAGGCCTCGTCATACAGGCCGATAAGTCTGCTCAGTTCTCTCAGTAAACTTTACGAGCGCGTCGTGTACGCTCGACTCTTAGATTTCACCCGAGTGCGGCACTTGATCCCGGACGAACAGTTCGGGTTCCGTGCTCGCCACTCCTGTGTCCATCAAGTACATCGAATCACCGAGCATATACTCAGTAAATTCGATAGAAAGATTATGACGGGAGCCCTCTTCTTCGATATCGCTAAAGCGTTCGACCGCGTGTGGCACAACGGCTTATTATATAAGCTGTACACTCTCGGAGTGCCCACCCAAATCGTGCACATCATTCGCGATTTTCTGTCGGACAGAGGCTTTCGATATCGAGTCGAGGGTACCCTTTCGAACCGTCACACCATAACAGCCGGTGTTCCCCAAGGATCCGTACTCTCCCCCCTCCTGTTCACGCTATACACTAGCGATATCCCTGTCCGCCACGGCGTTCAGGTGGCAATGTACGCTGACGACACTGCTATTTACGTCTCTGGCAGAAAGCCAGAGATCATAAGGAAAGCCCTGCAAGCGGCGGCCAAAGACCTTGAGTCTTGGTTCCGCCGCTGGCGTATAGAGGTAAATCCTAGCAAGAGCGCTGCCATACTCTTTATACGGGACCGCGCTCCCAGACCTAACGTAGCCCCAGTCCTTATGTTTGACGAGCCCATCCCCTGGATGGACAAAATCAAATACTTGGGAGTGACGCTTGATCGGCATCTGACCTTCGCTGCACATGTAAAAGCAGCGCGCGCAAAGGCTGCATTCGTGTTGTCCCAATTACATTGTTTATTAAACAAAAAGAGCAAGCTATCGGCCCGGAACAAACTCCGCGCCTATACGTCCTGCATAAGGCCCATACTATGTTACGCGTCCCCGGTATTCGCCCACGCGAAAAACACAATATTACATAAGCTTCAAACTTTGCAGAATCGATTCTTACGTAGAGCCGTAGGCGCGCCTTGGTACGTACGTAATAAAAACTTGCACATTGACGCAAATCTGCCTACCATCCGGCAGTTTATGAAGCGAGCTTCAGCGAGCTATTTCGACCGGGCGAGTCACCACCCGAATCCGCTGGTCAGAGCGGCCGCGATTTACACTCCTTTTGATCGCGCCAAAAGGAGACGTCCAAGGCACGTCTTAAAAGATCCGGACGATGAGACCACGTTGGCCATCGCCGCTATGAACAATCATTTACAGAATCACACTGCACAAACCGCCAACAATACAACGCGCCGACGCGTTTCGCGCCGCGCCCGCCCCTGATCCCGACCTTATCCCCGGCCCCGCGAGGCCGATGACATTCCGGTTATTACCAACCGAATGGAGTAGAGCGAAAGTTGCACCGCCCATAATCGCATATGTCTCATATGTCCCTCCGCAACGCCCTAAGCCGAGGCACGGACCCGCATGGGTCACCCTTAGGCAGTTGCGCTAACTTTTTTGCTTGGCTGGAGCGCCTTCTGCGCTCGCCGATTGCCCGGTGAAGTAGACTAGTGCCGTCTCGAGACAGGCCGCCTACATAAAGCCCGACATAAAAAAAAAAAAAAAAAAAAAAAAAAAAAAAAAAAAAAAAAAACTGGCTCGCTCTTTCGCTCGGGGCTCGCAAGATGAACGCACGCGTCGCGGGAGCTCGCCGGCTGACGACGCGTGCCGAAGATGTAGACTGAAGCAGAGACTGATGTGGCTATGAGTTCAAGCTGGATCTGAAGTCGTGCGGTGAGTATTGAAGTGGAGACGTCGAAGACTGAAGATGTTAGAGCGTGGTTGCAGATGAAGAGCTCTAACAGCTCTTTTCAGAGCTACCATCCTGTCTCTGTCGAACGTCATCTGTACAGCATATAGTTCTTTTAAGAACTTTCCTGTCTCTTGTGCGTCAATGCGTGCTGTACTGAAACAGTTCTTTTAGGAACTATTTCGTCACCGTTTCTACTGTTAGTGGCTGCTACAGTAACCCCCCTCAAGTGAAACGTACCGGCAGTTTGACAGCTCGGCCTCGACTTGTCACTCGGTGAGTCGATTGCTGTGATGTGCTCGAAGTGCTCGGTAACTGATCTTGAGGTATAGGTATAAGGTTTTGAGGTAAAGGTAAAAGGTTTTCAGGTAAAGGTATGTGATTCTGAGGTAACGGTAAAGGTTTTTGAGGTAAGTGGACTTGTGGTAAAGGTAAGTTTTCAGTGTCTTCCACAACATAGGCAGGCTTGAGTCTGTCGATAGATATGTTGGTTTGACGCTCGGGTAACTGGATCGTAAACACTTTGTCTGTGCGATTTACGACCTTGTAGGGACCTTCATAGGGTGTTTGAAGCGGTGTGCGTATCGCGTCGACTCTAATAAACACATGACTGCAGGTATGTAGGTCTTGATGAACGAAAATGTGTTTATTGTTTCGTGCGTTACGTTGTTGCGGTCGATTTTGCGCGATGATTTCTCGTAGGTTTTGCACGTAGCCGTAGTCCATTGATGTAGGCGTGGTCGATGTGCTTGCCTCGAAGAAATCGCTGGGTAGACGTAGGTTATGTCCGTAGGTTAATTCGGCGGCGCTTACGTCACTATCGGAGCGGAGAGCGGCGCGTAAACCGAACATTACGGTCGGCAGTGTTTGATTCCAGGAACTTCGCGCGTCTGATAATTTGGCGCGTAAAGATGATTTTAGCGTGCGATGCCATCTTTCGACAATTCCGTTGCTCTGCGGGTGATACGGAGTTGTTCGTATTCTGTTTACTCCCATTATTTTCATTAGGTTTGTAAACAAATTACTCTCGAATTGTCTTCCTTGATCCGTAGTTATTGTTGTAGGGCATCCAAATCGACAAATCCAATTGTTGTATATAACTTCGGCGACTGTTTCGGCGGTGATGTCGGTAGTAGGTATAGCTTCGGGCCATCGGGTGTGTCGGTCGATCATTGTTACTAGGTAGCGATGTCCTTGAGCGGTCGTAGGTAGCGGTCCTACGATGTCGGCGTGAATGTGTGTGAATCGCTCGGTTGGCGGGAAAGTTCCGATCTCGCTGTGGGTGTGACGATGTATTTTGCTTTTCTGGCAATTTATACATTGCTTCGTCCACGTTCCGATGTCGTTGTTCATTGCCGGCCAAAAGTATTTTCTCGTAATAAGTTTCCGTGTTGTTCTCGTTCCGGGATGACTTATGTTGTGTATACTGTTGAATACTTCTTGGCGATATCCGGTAGGTATGTACGGTCGCACGTATGTAGTGGAGGTGTCGCAGTATAGTTCGATGTTGGTATTTGGTATACTGACTTTTTTAATGCATAGGTTTGGTTGTTGCATTAATTGTTGGATGCTCGGATCTTTTTCTTGTGATTTTGCAATCTCTTCGTAGTTGATGGATGATGGACAGGATATGGCTTCGATGCGGCTGAGAGCGTCGGCACAAACGTTTTCTGATCCGGATACGTGTCTGATATCCGTGGTGAATTCGCTGATGAAGAGTAGTTGTCGCGTTCGCCGTGGCGTCTCGGTGTTACTCTGCGTTTTGTTCATCGCGAATGTCAGCGGTTTGTGGTCGGTGAAAATGATGAGTGGTCGCCCTTCGAAGATTTTACGGAAGTGAGTAACTGCCATATGTATAGCTAGTAACTCGCGATCGTAGGTAGAGTACTTCTGTTGCGCATCGGAAAATTTCTTCGAAAAATATCCAAGTGGTTGCCATGTGTTGTTTATGTATTGTTGAAGAACTGCTCCTGCGGCCTTGTCTGAGGCGTCGCTGAATATTGCGAGAGTGGCGTGGTGAGACGGGTGAGCGAGTAAAGCTGCGTTACTGATGCTGACTTTACATGCGTCAAATGCTTGATTCGCGGCGTCGGTCCACTCGATGACTGTCTTATCGCGCTTCTTTGCATCGTGTAGGTATGCGTTCAGCGGAGCTTGTAATAAAGCGGCGTTAGGTATGTGATCGCGATAGAAGTTCAGCATGCCGAGGAAGCGTCGTAGTTCTTCGATTGTCTTTGGCTTGGTGTATTTAAGGATGGCTTCGACCTTTTCTTCAGGTGGTTTGATGCCTTCGTTTGACACGATGTAGCCGAGGAATTTGACTTGCGGCTGACCGAGAACACACTTGGCGGGATTGATTGTGATGCCGTTTTCTTCCAATCGTGACAGTACGGTGTTGAGGTGCTCTCGGTGTTCCGTTTCATTGGTTGAGGCGATCAGGACGTCATCGATAAATGGGAAAACGTAGTCGAGTCCACGCAGTACTTCGTGTATATATCGTTGAAAAGTTTGGCCTGCGTTCTTCAAGCCGGGACACATGCGTGGGAATTCGAATAAACCGAATGGTGTAATGATAGCGGTTTTTTCGATATCTTGCTCTCGGACTATGATCTGGGCATATGCGCGGTTCAGGTCAATTGTCGAAAATACGTTTTTTCCGGAGAGGTGGTAGGTGAAGTCCTTGATTCTGGGAACTGGGTAGCGATCGGGTGTTGTAATCGTATTGAGGCGGCGATAGTCACCACACACTCGTATATCTCCATTTTTCTTCGGTACTATATGTAGTGGTGATGACCATGGGCTCTTGCTGGGACGACATAGATCTTGTTGCATCATGTTCTCAAATTCTTTTCGAACGGTTTCGTATCGATGCGGAGGTATCGGACGGGCACGGCAGTGTACTGGTTGTCCGGTGGTTTCGATGTAGTGCTCGACGTTGATTTTCGAATTCAGATTCATTGAAGTGAGTCGCGTAGTGCCAGGGTATTTCGCAAGTATGTCATGGTAGGACTCGCGGATGTCGATACTGCGTATTGTAGGTATGTTTGTAGACATTAGTGGAGCGGCGACTTGTAGGTTTGTGACGCCATCAATCAATCTTCGATGTTTGATGTCTACGATCAATTGATGGTGGTTGAGGAAGTCGGCTCCAAGTATCGGTTTCGACACGTCGGCGATGATGAATTTCCATTTGTATGGTCGTCGTAAATTCAGGTCAAGTTCGAGCGTTTTCTCTCCGTAGGTATTTATCGTTGTGTTGTTTGCTGCGTACAACTTGAATGGGAGCGGCGTTGGTGTCTGGCCTTGCTTCCTTGGTAGCACGGATATGTTAGCCCCAGTGTCTACCAAGAAGGAGTAATTCGTCTTCCGGTCACGGACGAATAGGCGGTATGATGAGTTGGGAACGCCGGTATCCGCCTCTGCCAACGTTCGTTCTAGTTTTCCGACTGTTGCTTGTAGGTACAAGGTGTAGTGCATCGTCTCGCTTGACTACCGAAGCGTCGATGGTAGTAACAGTGTGCCGGAGAGTCAGTGGGCGTCCGGGAACGCTGACGAGAGGTGCTTCGTTGGCGGGAGCGCTGGCGGTACCGGTACATGTTGTTGTTATTGTGGTACGGCGGTCTTGTTTTTAGCTCGTTTATTTCCATGGTCAACTTGCGGATCTCGTCGATGAGGAATTGGGTGTCGGCTTGACTGGTTGGTGCTGGGGTAGGTGGTGATGGTGGTTGCACGGAGATAGCGGCGACATCGTGGGTTTGCTCGAGCATAGTGTCGGCGAGCAAAGCTAGCTCTTCTAGAGTTGTTTGGTGGCGAAATGTTTCGCTGACGGCGAGGACAGATCGGACGTGGGCTGGGAGGAGTTTGGTCCACATCATGCGCAGCGTTGTGTCGGTGACCTTGTCCTTCGCTAGCATGCGCATACGTCGTAGTAGGTGGGTGGGCTTCTGGTCACCGAGCTCCATTTCACCCAGTAGTTTTTGTAGCTGCCGGCTATCTGATTCCTCATAAACTGAGATCAGACGCTTCTTGATGGCCTGATATTGCTCGTCCCGTGGTGTGTTGCAGAGGATGTCGGCGATCTGCTCAACGTCCCCTTTATCGAGCTGGACGAGGACCATCTGCGTGAGCTGGGCGGTACTTCTTTTTAGGTCTTCAGTGGCGGTCTCGAAATTTATGTACCACAGCCGTGGATTGTCGCGCCAGAATGGGGGTATGCGCATGGACAGCGCTATGCCATCGGCGTGTGGTGCGTGAGACGTCGTTGGTGTGGCGGCTTCGTGGAGGCGTCCTGGGACGAGTGGCTGGGTGGGTTCCATGACGGTGTTGTGTGGATGGGCAGCCGGGATTCGCCTTCTTTTTTTTTCTTTGCAGGCTGTATGCAGTAAGTCGCTGTACAGCCGGGCAGAGCTTCGCCTTGTTTGACGTGTGCAGGTCGCTGGGCAGGCTGGCAGGGATTTGCCTGGTTTTCTTGAGATCCTTGGTATCACGTCGGGGTCACCACTATTGAAGACTACTAGTGTTCGTTCTTGATTATAATTAAACTCTTCAGAAGGTTGTAGTAGAATATATTTTTACACAAAAAACAGCACAATTTATACAAAAAAGGAAAATTAGAAAAACCAATAAAATAACAGATAAATAATTAACAACCAATAGGATTTTAGATAATTGATAATGCTTTCTCAATTTCTGTCTCTTTTCCGGCACGTGTCGATTTATCGGTCAAGGTCAGCGCGGGAGCAATGCGCGCATGCGCGATACGTTCGAAGTTCGGTGAACTCCAGTGCGCATGCGCCAGTCGCCGGTATAAGTATGTGCGGCGCTCGCTGGCTCGCTCTTTCGCTCGGGGCTCGCAAGATGAACGCACGCGTCGCGGGAGCTCGCCGGCTGACGACGCGTGCCGAAGATGTAGACTGAAGCAGAGACTGATGTGGCTATGAGTTCAAGCTGGATCTGAAGTCGTGCGGTGAGTATTGAAGTGGAGACGTCGAAGACTGAAGATGTTAGAGCGTGGTTGTAGATGAAGAGCTCTAACAGCTCTTTTCAGAGCTACCATCCTGTCTCTGTCGAACGTCATCTGTACAGCATATAGTTCTTTTAAGAACTTTCCTGTCTCTTGTGCGTCAATGCGTGCTGTACTGAAACAGTTCTTTTAGGAACTATTTCGTCACCGTTTCTACTGTTAGTGGCTGCTACATCCTCAACAGCACTGGCTCCTCAGATGTATCTGGCTTCAGTTTATTCATTTATTCAGTTTATTCATTTATTTCATATAATTAGGCTCCTGGAGAGCACTTTTACATCGTCTTTTTTTTAAACTATCCTAGAGTGAATAACCACTAATAATAATCAAAAACACATAATAAATTAAATAGACACTGAATAATTTTGTATAAAGCACATTCATATGTTTTAGGTACTATACCCCATTAAAACTAATTGCACACAAAATTAAATGTAAAAAGTTACTCGGACAATGGCATTGTTGTCCAAGTTTCAATTGCACTTATTCAGTTTGCTTCAGGAAGCACTGATGCCCATTACGTACTTCTGTGCAATTAGGGCAGGTACAGAAGGTCGGATGTTTGCCGCCGAGTAAACAATGCGTGAATTGTGTGAATATATTACATTTAATATGGCGCTATATAATAACTAATTAATTAATGTAACACTAGGCAGTTTAGACTCATCCGGTAGAGCAGAGTTCCTGTTATTGCAGAATTTTTCTTACCGAATAATTTGGTGCCTGTAATTTATATATTGAATCTAATTATTTTTTTGGCACAATTTGGCATCACCCGTAGTACGTAAAACGGATCTAAGGTTCATTTAACCCCCTTATTTTGGGTCGAAGTTTTTTTTTGGAACACAAACAACAGTTCACATTGATGTTAGGTGATTACTGCAGCCTATAGACACCCACACAAAGACCAGAGATCAACGTGATGCGTTGCCACTCCTGAGACCTGTTGTCTCTGTTATGGTTATTGCCTGGCCATACATTACCATCTAACTGGAACACGATAATGCTGAACACTACCTTATGACGGCAGATATATTACGTACTGCGGTGGTGCCAACGCCCGCGAGCTCCGACACTGGAACTCTAACACCAGTAAAAAGTAGTCGTAATAGCTAAATATCTGTCGCTCCACACTCTCTGCCTACCCCGTTAGGGACCTGACGTGAAGATAATATACATTTATTATAATTGCTTGATAAAATTAAAATAATACCTACTTACCTGTATTTCGTTAACCTGTTGGGGTATAACTATGTTGGATTAAATTATTAATATTATCCACGTATAATTTCACAACTGTATCTAAACATTCATCGGACAATGGTATTGTTTAGCAAGTTAAATTGCACTTATTGTACTACCAGGAAGCATTCAGAGTAAGCAGGAAGTTTTCTGTGCAATTAGGGCAGGTACAGAAGGTCGGGCATCCGCCACGAGTAAACAATGCGTGAATTGTGTGAATACATTGCATTTAATGTGGCGTTATTTAACAGTTAATTAATGTAATACTAGATAGTTTTGTTTCATCCGGTAGTGTTCTTGTTTATGTTACAGTAATTTGATGATTATCTGGCTTGGCACCAACAATCGTACACAAAACAAAACCTACGGTGTTACACCTAAAGATGTTGAGGCTATAAAACATTGTAATATTTCATAGCCTCAACACCTGTATGATTATTACCTAAGCGATGATTTCGCATTAATTTGTACTCTGTAATTTGGCAACATTCCCTATTAAAACGCATCACAGATTGGGAATTTGGGAACAGTTGGGCTATAATTACAAGGAGCTATGGTAATATAGCTGTTTTATTTTTGTTTCGTAGGTGAGTTTAAATTGCATTTATTGTATTACGAGGAAGCATCCATTGAGCAGGTACTTCTGTGCAATAAGGGCACTTGTATACATACATACATAACACAGAAATTGACAACATTTCAAATTTGACACGACCCTAAAAGAAAAATACCGTTTCTTTATTTTTCTTTTTTGAGTTCAAATACACATTTTTGTATTTTTTTATTTATTAATTTCTGTGAAAAAAAAAAACTGAAAAACATGTGATGACGTCACTTATATGGTGGAATGAAGTAGTTACCATTGCTTATCTTTAGATGAAAACATTATTGTTACATACTCTGTGGCAAGATGTGTCAAATTGATACGGATACGTCAATGTCAAAGTATAAAACTAGGAAGTAGGGATGGTGATCCGAGACCTGAGATCGATTAATCGGCGATCCTTAGGAACCAAAAAATCGATTCTATTTTAAATAATTATAATAATTTATTTAAATCGATCCACAGTACTGGATTGATCTAGTGAATCGATATGTATCCTTTCCTACATTTTACACAAATATTAATTAAACAAACATAAATACTGATTTCTGACGGAGACACAAATATCCTCTCCACTCGATACTGCATATCTTACTTACCCTGGCTATACTCTGGAGAACAATTTGATTCGCCGCGCCGGGGTATGTCTGTATGTCAGAGAGGATGTCTGTTGTCGCCGACTTGACCATTTTGAAGACAAGGACCTGTCTGTATTGTGGGCGCGCGTAGATTACGGTGGTTCCAACCGAATTTACGCGTGCGTGTACAGGGCCTATAGCGGAGACGGGGAGACAGCTCGCATGTTCGAGCACATCCAACAGGTGGTCGACACGGTGCTTGAACAGCATCCTTCTGTGGAGTTGGTGATTCTTGGCGACTTTAACGCACACCATACGAAGTGGTTGAGTTCCCGAATCACTGACTTCGCTGGAAGGACAGCTTATGACTTTGCGCTGGTTAATGGTCTCACACAAGTCGTAACCGGATTCACCCGGATACCAGATGTCGAGGGCCACAACGCCTCTTTGCTGGATCTTCTGTTGTTCTCACATCCTGCCAACTATCAGGTGGTGGTCGAGGCTCCTTTAGGATCCTCAGATCACTGCTTGGTACGTACAAAAACGCTCTTGTCGGTTCGGGCGCCTCTGCAGCCCTCCTCCACACGGCAAGTGTGGCGTTACAGGTCAGCAGATTTGGGATGGACTGAGGGAGTTCCTGTCGTTCTACCGTGCGCCGAAGCTGTAACCGATGTGATACACCAGGGTATGGCTTGTTTCATCCCGCACTCTGTTGTATCCATTGGCGGACGGTATCAGCCCTGGTTCGATAAGTCTTGTGCTGTGGCTTCTTACCATAAGCAGGAGACTTACAGAACCTGGACTGTGGCTCACGCCTGCAAGGATCCAAATGCCTCCGACCTAAAGAGAGTACTCAACGCTGCCTCCAGGTCCTCAAAGCTGCGGATAGCCAGAGCAAAGTCCAAGCATGTCGTTAGAGTTGGCAGGAAGCTAATGAGGCATCCTCCCGGGAGCCGTGCCTATTGGTCTCTTGCCAAAGCTATCGAAAAGAATTTTTGTCGGTCATCTTTCCCACCACTGCGAAAAACTCGCGATAGCCTGGCCCACACGGCAAAAGAGAAAGCCGATATTCTGGGCAGCCTCTTTGCCTCAAACTCGACTCTTGATGACATGGGTAACACAGCGCCTACTATCCCGCGCTGTGAAAGCTCTATACCTGACGTCAAATTCACTCAGAAGAACGTCAGGCGAGCGCTGTTATCCCTTGACGTCAAGAAGTCGAGTGGGCCGGATTCCGTCCCTGCAGTCGTGTTGAAGATGTGCGCTCCCGAGCTGCCCCCGTTCTGACGCGCCTGTTCTCGCTTTCTTATGATCATGGTAAAGTACCGTCTGCGTGGAAGACAGCCCTTGTGCATCCGATACCCAAAAAAGGGGATCGCAGTGATCCGGCCAACTACAGGCCCATAGCAATAACCTCCCTACTCTGCAAAGTCATGGAGCGTGTGATCAATACACAGCTGCTGCAGTACCTGGAGGATCATCAGCTGATCAGTGACCGCCAATATGGCTTTCGTCAAGGCAGATCTGCTGGTGATCTTCTAGTATATCTCACGCACTATTGGTCTCACGCCTTGGACAAGAGTGGGGAGGCATTGGCTGTAAGCCTGGATATTGCCTAGGCCTTTGACCGGGTCTGGCACGGGGCACTTCTCGCGAAATTGCCATCTTACAGCCTCCCCGAGAGGCTATGCAACTGGACAGCCAGTTTTCTGTCTGAGCGTTTTATACAGGTCTTAGTTGACGGTCAACGCTCAGACAGACTACCTATCAACGCTGGTGTGCCGCAAGGCTCTGTGCTATCTCCCACGCTTTTTCTTCTGCATATCAATGAAATGTTGGAGCAAAACTCCAATTTTCATTGCTAGACCGCTGATAGTACGGGATATGCTCATGCTAGCCGTGCAAATGCCTCTCGGACACTTATCGAAGAAAGCAGGACTAGACTTGTATCTGAAGTCGAGCACTCTCTGGAGCGGGTCTCAGATTGGGGTCGACTCAATTTAGTGCAGTTCAACTCCTCGAAGACACAAGTCTGCGCGTTCACCGCTAAAAAAACCCCATTCATTGTAGCACCACAGTTCCAGGGCACTCCGCTTGCCATTGGTAAGAGTATCGGTATCCTGGGCGTTGACATATCGAACGAAGTGCAATTTGGGAGTCACATTGAGTGTAAGACCAAGTTGGCATCCAAAAAGTTGGGGGTGCTTAACAAAGCGAGGCAGTATTTCACATCGGGGCAGCTACTACAGCTTTATAAGGCCCAAGTGCGGCCCCATCTGGAATACTGCTCTCATTTGTGGGCGGGAGCCCCCAAGTATCAGCTTGGTCCACTTGACTCCCTACAAAGACGCGCCGTTCGTATTGTTAACGATCCGGGACTTACAGACAGGCTCGAACATCTGAGCCTGCGCAGAGATATTGGTAGTCTGTGCGTGTTATACCGTCTCTACAATGGTGAGTGCTGACATGGTGCCACCGTCTCTTTTTCTACACCGTAGTACCCGCCGAAGAGAGAAGTTTCACCCTCACCGACTGGACACCTGGCAGTGCTCAACGGTGCGGTTTTCTCATTCGTTTCTGTCCAGAACGTGTAAATTGTGGAACGAACTTCCCTCTGAGGTGTTCCCTCGGTGCTACAATATGGGGTTCTTCAAAAATGGCGTCAAAAGAGTCCTTCAGGGCTGGCAGCGCGTTGGCAACTCCTCTGGTGTTGCAGATGTTCATAGGCGACGGTGACCACTTACCATCAGGTGGCCCGTCTGCTTGTCTGTCAACTTAATGACATAAAAAAAAAATACAGTAAAATATTATACATACTTATACATATTTATAATTTATACAAATTTATATTGTTTATCTATTACTTGAATATTTATCTTTAACACAATCATTAACTAAACTGGTATACACCCGATACCTGATTTCTGGTATCGGGTACCAACGACAACGGGTACCAACCACGCTACAACACTAGACGTATCGGTACATAAAGACTACATAACGGACTCTAACGGAGTTTTGGCGGGAACCTTGAAAGAGGCTCATGTTTTATTTCATTTTCTTGGTGTATTTTTAAGTTATATTGATTAAAGTTAGTGGCATTTTGTTTGATATAGGTTTATTAGAGTGCCCATTTATAGTGAAATAGAATAACAGTGCGAAAACACGACCTTTCAGGTTGCCTCCAAAACTTCATTGTAAATGTTTTGGTAAAGTAGCCATCGCTTTACTTAATACTACTCGAATAACTTGACTGTAACTCACTTGACTGACATACTTAATAAATAATTGACTGACTATAATATACTGACTTTTACGCGTACGAAATATCGTTTTACTTGACACTGGCAATATGCGCAATAGCGATGCCATAATACAGAAAAAAACCGTCATGATGCGATGCGCTGCGCGCGCACGCTGCGCGCGCATATGGCACGGACCGCGTTGGCGCATGGCGGCAAACCAGTCTCGACTCTGATTTGACGCGGAACGCTAGCCTCTCGCCCGCATTTATGCCTAACGTACTTTAGTTAGTTTTCATATAAGTTTAGTTTATGTAACTCGCTTTCTCTTCCAATTCTCAACTATTCTTTCTTCTGAACTATATCTCTGTGCTTGTACTTCTGCTTCATCTAACTTCTTGCACCTTCTAACTGTAACTTAGTGAGTGTGTTATGTGTAACTGTCAGAACATTATATTCATACCAAAAACTGTAAGTGTTTATGTTATATGCCACCTTTACACCATCTACATACACCCCCGCTAAAGATACATATACATAGTATGGAAAATCGAAGATCGATATTTTTGGTTAATTCACATATGGACATAGGAAACATACAGATCATAAGATTTAACGTTTAAACGTGAGTATAGGAAGCATTATACCAGTATTGAACACTGTTGAGTTGCTTTTTTGGTCGTCTGTTTTCCTTTAAACATAGTATTACATACCTATCCCAAATCAAAAATAGATGGAGATAATCGAAGACTGATTTTTTCAATGTCAATTTAATCGTGATCGCCATCCCTACTACGAAGTCTATGAAAAGCTGCTACGAACTTATTTATTAAAATAAAAACAAGTTTTAAAGTTTTAAACAACGAATTAGCCCTCAGGCTGTTGATATAATATTGATATTTTTTATTTGTAATTGGATCAAGGAAGAGATTAATCGACGACACCCAGGGTCAAAGATTTTTTAAATTATATTGATCGATATTTTTTTCGATATATCGAACACTGGTACTGATATTTTAAAATAACAAGATCACAGCCCTACATCGAGTTTACAAGCTGACAACGACAAGACAGTGACATCTACAATTTTTTTAAAGGGTCCCGGCACAAGGCAATGGTTCTATCGCCATTCCACCATATGTGTGACGTCTAATGGCGCATACGTCTTTTTAGAATACACTAACTTTCGAAGTAGAAATTATGAATGAAAAGTACAAAATTTCGAAAAATGGTTAAACACGGGTGCCCTAGTTTTGGATTTACTTTTGAATAATGCAAAAAAACATGTAGGTTAAAAATATGAAATGTTGTCAATCGAGTAGAGGAGACTACTGCCGCTAGTGCAGTCATTCAAGAAATTCAATCGGTAGTAAACGCCGGAAGGGCAACAGCCTCCCGCGATAACACAATCGCCACAATGATTTCCAATCCGTGGGCCAAGCATGGTGATTATGGCATATTAAATTCTCACCTAATGACGCACAACCCTGGGGCATATTTGGGAAAGGCTATTGTCCAGCTATTGATGTCTTTCATCCGAAGTGATGATGATGATGATAGTATACTTACCCTAAACAAATATCTACTTTCCTATCTTTTTTTTATGTAATGAAAGTGGCAAACAAGCATGCAGTTCACGTTGATGTTAAGTGATGACTGCAGCCTATAGACACTCACACAAAGACCAGAGGTCAAAATGCAGATGCGTTACCACTTCTGAGGCCTAAGGTGTTATGCCTCTGTGCCGGAAATTACAGGGCCGCACATTACCACCTGACCGGAACACGATAGTGCTGCACACTACCATTTAGCGGCAAGTAGGTATATTATGTAATGCGGTGGTGTCTACGCCCGCGAGCTCCGTCACTGGAGCTCTACCACCAGTATATAAACTCTATTTACTTTTCTTATGAGTGCTAATTATAATACATGCAAATGTTAAAAAAAACTAGGAGAATAGCATTGTTGCAGGCAAGTTTAAATTGTACGTATTGTATCTTTTCTTCCAGGAAACTGAGCCTCATTAAGTACACACTTCTGTGCAACTAGGACATGTACAGAAGATCAGGCTTCGTCCGCCGCCGAGTAAACAATGCGTGAATAGTGTAAAAACATTGTCTTTAAAATAGCTTCATTTTTACCGTAAGCAACGCGGCCCACCGATCGCGGCGGACCGGAGGGGAGTAGCCATAGCGTGTATTACCGATACAAAACAGTCTGTCATTTTTTGCGAGGGGAAATGCGTGCGACACACACGCACACTACAAAAATCGTTTATCACTATGAAACTCACACCTTGACTTTAACAAAATACAGAAACAATTTCACGCACACATTTATACATCTAGGTGACAGGTATAGGCCCATTTGGACTTGTACTTTGACAGAGGGGAAAGCCTGCATACGGCTACTCCCCTCCGGTGTTGCTCTATGATTTATACCTACAACCCGCTAAAGTACCAATAGCGCTATCTCGACTGTTTGTTTTTTGTTTTTAGCAGTTTTTTCTATTATTACATTTTTTTCTGTCCGCCTTATTGATCAAAACCCTCAAGGATTAGGTACCTTGTCAAGAAACGTCTTAAAATTCACGTTCAAATAGCGACTCAGAGTAATAATTCTTGTCTCTAGTAAGGACCTAGATATGGACTTTCCTTTCGTACTGATTAAGCTCGACGTCGATAAATTGTTATAAAAAAAAACGATTTCACAGGTTTATACCTAGTGTGGGACGGGACTATCCTGTGTCGCGGATGCCATTGTACATATACAACACATACGCATAACACTCAGACCAGAAACAAATACCTGTAGGGTATACAAACATTTGTCTCGGTGCGGGGATCGAACTCGCGACCCTTTGTAACAAACGGTCATATCACACCGCTGGACTAGCCACTAGCCAGGTCATCGAATTTGAAGTTTATGTAGTATATCTACCTACGTAGAGTTCTGTTTGAAAAGAAAATTGTTGCGATAAGTATATTTACAGCGTTGTATTATTACATATTCTCTGCTTACGCTTTTGTTTCGTGAATAATAACACGAGTAACTTATCTACAACTGAATTTTAAACAGTTACCTATTGCCATTTCGTTCAATTCTCCAGACTGAATTTTGTCATACAGGATTAATTTAACGATACTTGATAGACTGTCAGCAACTAAAGTATGTAGGTACTGTCCCGTATTTTCGCAGCTGTCCAAGAAAATTTACTTTATACTTTATATTATAGCAATAAAGTTGCCAATGTAGCTTTGGATGCATTAAAATTGAAAAAGCCTCGTGTGTGTCTACCCCCGCTTCACACCGTACTGAACGTTAGCCTTCGGATCTTATATTTTATTCACGTGGCCATTGCGATACCTTTAAAGGTAATCTGTGTACCTAGATTTATAACTCCTCTTTCTTACAAATTGTACAATAAATACAAATTGCTTTCCAATTATATTACATTTGCGTTTTGGATGAAGTAGCAGTCAATAACAAGGATTTAGCTTTAATCGCAGCGTAGGTATACCTACCTATTGGCGAAATATGGTCTCACATTTTCAGCGACTACACTGCAGTTCAGGAAAAACTGTTGTTTTGATATTATTTCGCATTAACACATGCTTGTGAAATATATTTTATTTTTTAAAGAAAAATGGAAAGAAAAATTTGACTTCAGGCGAGGCTCGAACTCGCGACCTACTGGGAATCTAGTCCAGCCGCTCTTCCAATTGAGCTACTGAAGCCGTGCCCGATTTGTCAAATCTTTCCTTCACATCTATTGCATTGCTTTATGGTAGCAGTAGCGCCATCTATTACCAACTATGCTAGTTAGGCAACCGATATAATAGACTTTTCAGTTTATTGAATATCGTAAAGAAGTCGCTTTTACCCTTAATAATTGTTTTGATATTATTTCGCATTAACACATGCTTGTGAAATATATTTTATTTTTTAAAGAAAAATGGAAAGAAAAATTTGACTTCAGGCGAGGCTCGAACTCGCGACCTACTGGGAATCTAGTCCAGCCGCTCTTCCAATTGAGCTACTGAAGCCCTGCCCGATTTGTCAAATCTTTCCTTCACATCTATTGCATTGCTTTATGGTAGCAGTAGCGCCATCTATTACCAACTATGCTAGTTAGGCAACCGATATAATAGACTTTTCAGTTTATTGAATATCGTAAAGAAGTCGCTTTTACCCTTAATAATTGTTTTGATATTATTTCGCATTAACACATGCTTGTGAAATATATTTTATTTTTTAAAGAAAAATGGAAAGAAAAATTTGACTTCAGGCGAGGCTCGAACTTGCGACCTACTGGGAATCTAGTCAAGCCGCTCTTCCAATTGAGCTACTGAAGCCCTGCCCGATTTCTTCGAAACTTCTTTACGATATTCAATAAACTGAAAAGTCTATTATATCGGTTGCCTAACTAGCATAGTTGGTAATAGATGGCGCTACTGCTACCATAAAGCAATGCAATAGATGTGAAGGAAAGATTTGACAAATCGGGCAGGGCTTCAGTAGCTCAATTGGAAGAGCGGCTGGACTAGATTCCCAGTAGGTCGCGAGTTCGAGCCTCGCCTGAAGTCAAATTTTTCTTTCCATTTTTCTTTAAAAAATAAAATATATTTCACAAGCATGTGTTAATGCGAAATAATATCAAAACAATTATTAAGGGTAAAAGCGACTTCTTTACGATATTCAATAAACTGAAAAGTCTATTATATCGGTTGCCTAACTAGCATAGTTGGTAATAGATGGCGCTACTGCTACCATAAAGCAATGCAATAGATGTGAAGGAAAGATTTGACAAATCGGGCACGGCTTCAGTAGCTCAATTGGAAGAGCGGCTGGACTAGATTCCCAGTAGGTCGCGAGTTCGAGCCTCGCCTGAAGTCAAATTTTTCTTTCCATTTTTCTTTAAAAAATAAAATATATTTCACAAGCATGTGTTAATGCGAAATAATATCAAAACAATTATTAAGGGTAAAAGCGACTTCTTTACGATATTCAATAAACTGAAAAGTCTATTATATCGGTTGCCTAACTAGCATAGTTGGTAATAGATGGCGCTACTGCTACCATAAAGCAATGCAATAGATGTGAAGGAAAGATTTGACAAATCGGGCAGGGCTTCAGTAGCTCAATTGGAAGAGCGGCTGGACTAGATTCCCAGTAGGTCGCGAGTTCGAGCCTCGCCTGAAGTCAAATATTTTTTTCCATTTTTCTTTAAAAAATAAAATTAATTGATGGAGTTATGATAGTGTATGGCTAGGGCCACCAACATGCTACAGCAATTTAATATCACTTTGAACTCATATAAATTACTTGTGACAAGTCAGGTTACAAAATAACTTAAAATGAATAACAATTGATACACTCATTGATATATCAATTTAAACATTCTTATGAATAAAATTAAGAATCCCCCAAAAAAAAATTAGGAATTAAAACAGACAAGTATCTACCTAAAAATCAATCAACAGAATTAATATCGCTGCAGTTTTTTTACAGATGACGCAATGCAAATAAGGCTGGTAGTAAAGTATCAATTTTAAAGAAAAATGGAAAGAAAAATTTGACTTCAAGCGAGACTCGAACTCGCGGCCACTGGGAATCTAGTCCAGCCGCTCTTTCAACTGAGCTACTGAAGTCCTGCCCGATTTGTCAAATCTTTCCTTCAAATTTATTGCATCGCTTTATGGTAGCAGTAGCGCCATCTATTGCCAAACTATGCTAGTTAGGCAACCGATATAATAGACTTTGCAGTTTAGTGAATATCGTAAAGAAGTCGCTTTTACCCTTAATAATTGTTTTATATATTATATTATTATGCGCTACTGCTACCATAAAGCAATGCAATAAATGTCGCCTGAAGTCAAATTTTTCTTTCCATTTTTCTTTAAAATATATTTCACAAGCATGTGTTAATGCGAAATAATATAAAACAATTATTAAGGGTATAAGCGACTTGTTTACGATATTCAATAAACTGCAAAGTCTATTATATCGGTTGCCTAACTAGCATAGTTGGCAATAGATGGAGCTACTGCTACCATAAAGAAATGCAATAAATGTGAAGGAAAGATTTGACAAATCGGGCAGGATTTCAGTAGCTCAGTTGGAAGAGCGGCTTGACTAGATTCCCGGTGGCCGCGAGTTCGAGTCTTGCCTGAAGTCAAAATTTTCTTTCCATTTTTCTTTAAAAATAAAATATATTTCACAAGCATGTGTTAATGCGAAATAATATAAAACAATTAGTAATGTATCAACTTCATAAAATGGTCACATTTGTCTGTTCTCATAGGATTGACGCGATGTCCTGTGTCCCCTAGGTGCCACAGAGGTAGGTTTAACACGTTGCCAAACCTAATAGCCAAACAGACCAGCCACTTTTCCCGGACATTTGGGTAAAAAGACCGGACAACTGCGACATCAGCGCTTGGCCACGCTAGGTGCTCGCTCGTTTAGGAAACTTAAAAGTCTAACTAGGTATATCCGGCTTTATTCGGATGTCTGAAAACGCTAGGGAGAGTGCATCAACGGCACTCCACCATCGTCATCTTTCTTGAATTGCTTGATCTGAATCAAACAGTGTCGGTCTGATTGTTTTCATTTCTTCTTCGTGCATCCATTTAGGGCATTCAATGTGAAGATAATCGATCGAGGTTTCGGGATAGAGGGCCACATTGAAGACTATTTTAGGGCAAAACTAACAAAATAAATAAACGTCACTTTGGTCATATAATCAAATTTCAAGAGCGGCATTTCCTTCCAGACAGTGGGAAAATCCCAATAGCAACACAAAGGATAACACACACGCCACTTGATGTCTTGAGTAACTGCTTGAGAAACGTGGAGTCTGGAACTCTCCATATTTCGCAATCATTTACGGCGGGTACTCCTTGAACTGAACCTTATTTGAACCTGAACTTTCTTAAACGATCAATGCGGTCGCGATCTGCCTTCTTTAGTGTCCATGTTTCAGAGGCGCATTTGCTCAGGCATAGCCGTTTGGGGAATGCTACGTTACATTAAAGTGAAAAGTTACGTTCGTAATAGAGCTTCCAATGCAGATTGTTGATTTTGAGATCTAACATGGCTTAATCTGTATGATAGTGTTTTGAGTGACTAAAACTGACCTATTATGGACAGACTATATTAATATACCTACTTATTACAACCTGGTGGAGTTTGATATTAACTGATGATTAAAAAAATAGTGACCTATATCAGTGTAATTTTGTAGATAATAAGATAATTAAAATATATTCCGTTCTTCAAGATTTGAATTTCAATTTTCTTTTGTGCTGAAATCATCATAACTTAGAGACTTAACATTATTTATACACCAGAGTAGCATTCAATTGTTTAAATTCCCGAAGTCCCGGCTTAAATATAAAACTTCGCATATCTCTATTCCATAAACCGCATAATTATTTTTATGAACGCACACTAAAAATTAACATTTGAGTTCAAACTAAATAAATACACAGCAATAAATAAGCTTTGCTCGGACGCAAACAAAAACTACGCTGGGCAACAGCGCAAAAAATTAAACTTATTTTAAATGAAATTTTGCATCGTAATGAAGCATCATGATTTCACAAAAGGGAACGTAAAACACTATAAATGGATGAAAAATGTGAATCGGGATATCTGTACAGCTCTCATCAATTAAATATTTCTGACCCATTAGCGCAGGTGGCGAGCAACGTAATGGAAGCCATTAGAGCTGGCCGCCGCTGGCATGTACCACGCCCGCATTATATTTGTACATTAGCCACGTATAAATCCATAACACGCCAATTTTATGTCTAAGGAATTAATAACACTGGCCACTATCATGGAATATAGCTAGTAGCGTTGGGGACTTTTTTAAATTTCAGTATTATTACACCGTAGGGTTCCGTTACGTTTCGGGTAAAGATTTGGTGAAGTGGATGGACATATATGTAGCAATTACTAATAAAAATTGCAGTTCATATTGTAGGAATCGGCGACAGTTGCTTTTCTCTTAATAAAGATGTAATGCTACCAGTGGCCTGAAGTGTACGGCACTGTTACGCAGTGTGCGACACAAAGGAGAATGATACTGTTCCATACATTTCTCGGCCCAGGAGTTAACTCTGTACTCTCTATTTTATGTTATTTATTTTTATAACTTTTCTCGCTTGCAGTACACTTGAAATTTCGATGTATTTTGTTTTTTACCAAAAAACATTTTTTTTTGATACTCTACCTAAGTATAAAAAAAAATTTTTTTGGTAAATTCCCTTCAATAACTTAACTTAATGTTAACTAAAACGAGTTTGCAGGCCCATAATAACCCGTCTCCTTTTAATGTTTATTCTGGGCAACTCGCTCAAGCAAACGGTAACATATTGTGTGCTAACCCTATAGAAATGTTTGTACACAGCTGTCTACTTATGTGGGCACACACATATAAGCAGTGGACTCGCATCGTAACTCGTGTAGACAGAAAAGCCTACCTGCAGGATAACTTAGTACTTTAGTATGCGCACAGTGCAGCCACAAGTGTGTGGCACTGTGCCCGTGCAAAGACTTACAGAGTTCCTGTCGCCTTTCTGCTCGAGTACTAGGCCCTGAATATAATCTAAGATCAGAGTACTTCTCAACGGAAACCAAACGAGCCCCGAGTGGACGAGGTAACATCGTTTTAATACAGAGTTCCTATGGTCACCTGTCGGTTCCATCATGAAATTGGCGTTATGCAACTTAAACGTGTAGTCATCTCATTCAAAACAGAGAGTTGCCGAATAAGGTGTGAGTAGTTAACTTAATGAAATGAAGATGCGATCAGAGTCATTTCCGCGTAGGTATTTTCCGTAGTGCAATCAGCTTAACGTTTTCTTTTTATATATTTTAGAACAAGAAGTTCTCTTGAGGCGCAGATACATTCAAAGTATTTACTATCCAAGCTAAAGTTTTAACTCGTCCTAACCTGGCAGTAATCATATAACATTAAAGCGTACCTATACCGTACCTGTTCTCAGGCAGCTTCCACTTCTTTAATGCCAAGAAGTTTATATAGCATCATTATGTCATAAAACATATTATAAGAGACATAAAATGCTGTATTAAAGCCGCTATCTTAGGCGTCACGGTCGGGATAAATTGCTGCAATCTCAACGACATCGCTGGGCTCAGATCCAACTCGAGGATTCTTTTCACTTCGCTGATTTAACGTAACCGCTCGGTTCTACTCTTATACGTCCATTCTCTACCCGTTATTATTAGTGCTTACCGGGTCAACAGTTTCATAGCAATGCAAGAACCGTATACTTTTGATAAGAAATAAATTGAAATCTATCTTTCAACAATAACCTGTATTGGAATCCCGACTGAACCATTTTTATTTATTTCAGTTGCCCCTGATTTTACGACTTACATCAGGTTAAATAAAAATGTTACACGGTCAAACGTCTCGGTAGGTTCGATCCCGCAGCCTCATGATACCAATTGATAATAATAAAATGGCAGTTTCAAATATGTACCTACCCGACGGCGATTTTCCGGATCCATCGCATGCCGTCGAAAACCCTAGAATGGGGATTTCCTCGATATTTTCCGAGCAAAGCTACGTGTAATATCTCTCATGCTCGGGGCTCCTGTAGCGATTGGAAATAAATTATCTACGGTTTGCCGGCACAGGCTGCGTCGGGTGCTAATTGTTTTCATTTTTTGAGTGGAACGTTTGCCGAGGTTTGCGCATCGAAAATTTGTAGGTACAATTTTTATGGATCCGCGTTTATTTATTGCTTTGTACTCAAACCACAAATTTTGTTCCGGGTTAAGGACGTTTTGCGGTGGGAATTACACCATTGTATGAACTCTTTCACGATTTATTAAACTCGGTGAATTTTCAATTTGCAGTGTCCGTTTTCTAGCCAAGAGTTAGATAAATTTCGAATCTATTTTAATATTGCCCGTTTCCTACCCCGTACGAGACTAGTATTATTAAATTTTTAATGCAAGAAACGCGACTCGGAGGCCACAGTAATGGGAGAGTAAATATCGCAGTGCTTTTTATGAATGAATAATAGATATCAGGCGTCCGTTGAACGTTGCAAATACAACCGTCGGGAATTTTGCTGTGTCTACGTCCACTTGGATTTCGGCTACTTCAGCAAAATTATAGTGCTTGTAGAGCAACCCTTTTTAACATATTTATAATACTGAGTCAACATTATTGACCTTATTTAAGTGTTTCAGGTTCAGTGTTGTCCTACAGCTGTGATAAATCTAGATTGAAAGATTTTTTCTTTTAAAGAATGTTCATTTGTATTTTGCTTTACTATCTCCCTAAGTTTAAGCAATATTTATTACAGATTAAAGAATTAGAGAAAAGATTTAGAAAGATTAAGAAGATTCTCACCTCGAAATATCAGTTTTTTTTCTCATGAAGGAATGTTTTAAATCTCTGTATTAAATATTGCTTAAACTTAGGGACGCTTTTTAAATATTACCTTTATTAGATATCAAAGTAAGTAGAAAAAAAAATATTTAAAAAATACTGTGTATTTGGGACACCAAAATATAAGTTTTCACCAAGTTTGGAGAAAGAAAAGGTTTTTGTGCGAGATAAAATTAAAAAAAAACCAAATTACCCTTTTTTGAATTTTTCTCCCAAACTTTGAGGTTATGTGAAAAAAGTGCAAAAATAGAAGTTGTAGATTTTTTGTCACTGACAACTTTGTTAAGTAGGTACCTAAGTATTTTACATTTTTTGTAGGATTCGCAAATCGTGTAAAGTCCAATTTAACCCTTAAAATGCGCCTCTCTCCCGCTTTCCCGACCTCAGATCGCCCGTAATGTACCTATGTTTCCTTTAATTTTATTATGACATGTTTTATTACTTTCCCAATGGGTCACATCCTGTTTTAATTTTTATTTCGAAGCTTTTCGGCACTGTCCTTATACTCTCATATTAATATTATTTTAATAAATAATTAAAAAAATCGGTTTAGCCGATTTGGAGAAGTGCGACCACAATGTCGTGATAAGTACTATTACACACTGTGAAATAAAATAAATACATGTATATATCTGAATACAAAAACAACATAGAGATAGAGAAACGTGATATTATACCTATATGTAGGTTTATATAAAAGAGCTGGTTGCTTCGAACCAAATTTAATAACTGCGAATTTGCAAAGCTCTGGTATTTTACGAGTAATATTTGTTCATACGTAAAGTCATAGCAAAACGTGGCAAGGTTAAGGTTATTACTTAGCTACGTCACGCACGAATGAATATTCTTTCATAAACCTCAAAGCGTGTTTATATAAACCGAAACGACACTCGTACGCGGAACTGTGTAAATGTACACATGATACCTACTAAGAAGTAGAATACGAGATATGAAAAACAAACCCCACTTCGGGTTACCGTTAAAGTAGGTACTTTCCTCAATTTTATTTTAAATCTGCTTCACCAGGGTTGGAAAGTTTTCGTCGTTCGGTGCCTCATGTTTTTTTTGTTTTCCTTTTAGTATTTGGGTAGTGGTCTGTTTGGCGGCAGGTTGCGTTAAGTAAAACGTTAGGTACATTGTTTTCAACTAGGCTGCGCTCGTGTTAATTGCGCTCGAGTGTTTAATTAATACTTGTTCCGTATTTGCAGTCTGAGCTATTTGCCTGTCCATCTATAGCAGCCACTGAAACAGGCTATTTGCAACGGGATAAGCCGGATGAAGCGTGACGATGATGTTGTATTTTTTTTTCTAAAATGACATCAAAAAACATTTTTGAATAATGTAACAATCACGTAGGTCATAAGTATATTAAAACAAAATAAAAATTGAACTAGTTTCTTAGTACTTTTGAGAGTACGTTTCAAATTTTTTTTAAATCGGCTTCCCCTGTTATGGACAGTTTTCGTAGTTTGGTACTTCAGTTTTTTTGTTTCCCCTTTCATTTTTTATGTAATGATTGTGATGGCAGGTATTAGGTAATGATTGAATTCTGATTGATGATAGGCGAATACTGCAGTATATAGAAATCTATACAAAAACTTGAGGTTGAGGCTTGAGTGATAGTTATGGCCCCATACGCTATAGGTACTTAGGGAATAGGTATTTCTTATCTGGCCAGTGGTTTGTTTGGCGGCAGATGAGGTTAAATAAAACGTTAAATTGTTTTCAAAGCGAATGCGCTCTTGTTAATTGCGCTTGAGTGTTTAATAAATAGAAGTTCTTTGCCTTTTCAATGCGGTCACAATAACTGGCTATTTGCGACAGGGTTAGTCGGTTGACGCGACGGTGTCATTCTTATTGAATAATGTAACACTTTGAGTTTTTATGTTATTAAGAAATAAAATTTTATTCAATTGAACTCCACTGCACTTGCACTTAATTATATTTTGAATCCATTTAACCAGGAATAGAAAGGTGCTCTGTGTTTTTTTTGCTTAGGTTTATTTATACACATACCCCCTTATTCATAAACGTATTTTAGCTAAAGTGTTGCTAATCTCTCCTTTGTCTTTTTCTATCCTGCACATTTGTCAATGCAACTGACAAAGACAAAGCATTCTATAGCTAAAACGTATCTAAAGTACGTTTATGAATAAGGGGTTCGTTTGTGGCCAGTGGTTTGTGTGTCGGATGACGCGTGACGGTGTCAACCTTTTTGAATAATGTAACATTTGTATCCCTCCCCTGGATTCATATATTATTAGGAAATAAAAAGTTAGCTCAATTGTTTTTACATTTTAAAAACATTAGCATGCGAGCCAATTATGATTTATAGGGGTTTTCCACGACTTCATCACCATTGTTTTTGCTACAAAAAGTAACTTATTCCATCAATTTTGCAAATAGCAGAGATAGCCTCTTCCATCTTAATCCTTAAATTCGTTTTCTTTTCTTTTATATTTTTACTGGTGGTAAAGTCCCAGTGTAGGAGCTCAAGAGCTTAGCCACCACCGTATTAACTCATCCAGATAGGAGCCAAATGGTTGTGTTTAGCACTATCATGCTCTGATTAGATATTAATATAAGGCTCCATAATAACAACTTGGGACTTTGGGACTCATGCATTTTGACATGTGGTTTTTGTGTAGATATCGTGAAAAAGTGTCGAAAAGATTCGGTCAATACAAATGTTAAACTTTGAAATTATTTTTTATTTATTTAATTAGGGCGTGTAAAATACACAACTGGATATAGATTCCTCGATTACTCATGACATTTACCGGTATATGATAATTTCCGGCACACAGGCATAACACCTTAGGCCTCAGGAGTGGTAACGCATCTGCATTTTGACCTTGGTCTTATGGGTGTCTATAGGCTGCAGTCATCACTTACAATTAATGTGAACTGCATGCCTGTTTGTCACTTCTATCACATAATAAAAAAAAATATAGATAAGGTAATGTGAGGTGGTGCCTTGCCTACGCCCTCAAGCTCCTACAATGGAACTCTACCAGTAGTAAAAAGTTGTTTGCATTTCCATGACTAATGTTGACAAAAAAAGTCATAAATATTTTACAAGCAGTACTTCATAAATATCACAACTGCCAGCACATTTCATATTCAATAAAAAAGTTTTGTGGAGTAAATAATAGGAAAATGTTTTTGGCCCACAGTCCAATGCTCAGTTGATTTCTAGTTTATTGGCAAAATTGGATATCGAATGCTTCGATTTCGGTTTTTTTCTGATATTTAATATTGCAATGATCACATAGGGAAAGGTTTCTTTATTTGTACCAGTGCCTAAGTCGTACCCCAGGAATATCTCGGCTAATATTTACAAAGTGCACCTTCTAGTGGCGTTAACCTATACTATTCAGTTGGACGAGCAAACGGTGGAAAGTGAAGCGCCGGCTGATTTCGTGAAGCAAAAATAATCAAAAAGTAAGTTTATTACACAGTTTTCAGTAATATTTTATCGTCATTTGTAAGCTTATTACGGTAGCCATATGATCGTTATGTAACAGGTTGGGGAAAAAGTTTTTTCGCATTATAGTATGTATGGACTTGTAATAAAATCTCTTTGGCTGTAGTATTTGTATCTGGCTGGTTTTGGTATCATTGAAAGTTAAAATTTTAAAGAAGATAATTTCGAATTCAAATTAGGCAAATGTGTGATTTTCATTTGTTTTTCGTACTATCAAGATGAGTGAATCTAATGAAGAAATTCGATACATTTTAAAATTTCACTACAAAAAAGGTGAAAATGCAACGCAAGCCTCGAAAAAAATTTGCGATGCTTATGGACCTAGTGCAGTGTCTTTGAGAGTAGCACAAATTTGGTTTAGGCGTTTTCAATCCGGAAATTTTGATGTCAAAGATGCACCTCGCTCTGGTCGCCCTATTACGGATAAAATGGATGCCATTTTTGAAAAAGTGGAGCAAGATCGACTTATCAGTAGTTACGACGTAGCTGAAGAACTGAGAATTGATCACAAAACAGTTTTGGCGCATTTGAAAAAAGCTGGGTACAAAAAAAAGCTCGATATTTGGGTACCTCACGAGCTCACTGAAAGAAACCTAATGAACTGTGTCCTTATTTGTGATTCTATATTACGACGTAATGAAACCGAATCATTTTTGAAGAAGCTGATAACTGGTGATGAAAAGTGGATCACGTACGACAAGAACGTGCGAAAAAGGTCGTGGTCAAAGGCCGGTCAGGCTTCACAGACTGTGGCGAAACCCGGGTTAACTCGCAATAAGGTGATGTTGTGTGTGTGGTGGGATTGGAAGGGCATTATTCATTATGAGCTATTACCACCAGGCAGGACTATCGATTCTGAACTCTACTGCGAACAACTGATGAGATTAAAGCAAGAAGTTGAGAGAAAGCGGCCGGAATTGATCAACAGAAGGGGTGTGGTGTTTCATCATGATAACGCTAGACCTCACACATCTATAGCCACTCAGCAAAAATTAAGAGAGTTTGGCTGGGAGGTGTTAATGCATCCGCCGTATAGTCCTGACCTTGCACCTTCAGATTTCCACCTGTTTCGGTCTCTTCAGAATTCTTTATGCAATGTTAGGTTAGGTTAGGTTAGGTTAGTAGGAAGTAGGTAGTTCTTAACATCACGAGAGGACTGCCAAATCCACTTGTCGCGGTATTTTGATGAGAAGTCCCAAAATTTTTATAGCAATGGGATCATGTCCCTACCTACAAGATGGCAAAAGGTTATCGAACAAAATGGTACATACATACTATAGTTAAATTTAAATAAACTATATTAAAAAATGTTTTGAATTATCTTAAAAAATGCGAAGAAACTTTTTCCCCAACCTAATATTTTCTTTGATAAATTATATTTTTAGTACTTATCTGGCAATAGTTTAAGCATATTCCAACCCAAGATTTTTTTAGGTTATTCCTGTGGCTTTGGTTTCAAACTTTTATAACTCTGTTGCGTAAATCGTACCTATGCCCAATTCTTTACTCGTACTGGTACGAATAGGGTAGTACTCGTATGAATCAATTATTAATTGGATCTCCACCAACAGTTTCATAACCACTTAAAATAATAACGCCACCCTTATTACCTAGAGACTCAACACCGCTTTTCACCAATTACATCATTTTCTAGAGAGTCGACACCACCCTTCATTGAGCCTGGACTTTCTACATTATTTCGACATAGTCAAGACGATGTCGATGACAATATATAATATATTGACAGATGATAAAATTATGGCTATTAAACGAGGAATAAAGTCTGTCTTGAATATTTTAGCACCTCTGCCTAACATCACAACAGTAATTAATTAAATTACGCGAAAGCTACCAATCCAACAATGGAATTAACTTCAACTCCCTACATAAAAGTTGTTGTTGAAGTAGGTATTTAAATAAATATTTTTAATTGATCTCAAATTATAATTTTCATCATTTCATCGAGTATTTTTCGATAAAGTTTGTGTCTTATTTGTAGCATATTTTCTAAGTACGAATTAGGCTATAGGTGGTACGAATTAAGGGACCAGGTGCCTTAATCGTACCGAACGTATGTTTACGGAAAAAGCTTAAAAACCTATTAAAGTATTTTTTTTTATATTTTATGATTGTTGGTTGAAACTCAGATAAATAAAGATTCCGTAAACACTCAACATTTTGTTTAATTTCAATTGTAGAGAATATTACAGCAGTATTTCCTTAAGGGATACGATTTGAGCAACCTTACCCTACATTTTTTTTTATAATATACTAGGTGTTCCAACGAACTTCGTATCGCCTAATAGATTAATAGGGATGAGATATTAATACCGCTATTAAGGGAATGGGGATGGGTGGTAAAATTGTGAAAATTAAGGGTCATACATATTTTTTATGGTACCTATGCCTTAAAAAAAAAGTAGTCCCAAAAATAAGAAAGAAAGTGTGGGATGGGCCACCCTTACCATTTTTCCAAACCAAAGCCTACTTGAAGGTATTTTGTGGCATTGTCAACTACAGACGTATGCAACTGAATTTGACCAAAATAACTGAAACAAAAAAAAAAAAGTAAGTGAATCGTCGTTGCATACCTACATACAAACACGAAGAGAGAAGTTCCACCCTCACCGACTGGGACACCTGGCAGTGCTCAACGGTGCGGTTTTCACGTTCGTTCCTGCCCAGAACGTGTAAATTGTGGAACGAACTTCCCTCTGAGGTGTTCCCTAGGTGCTACAATATGGGGTTCTTCAAAAATGTCGTCAAAAGAGTCCTACAAGGCTGGCAGCGCGTTGGCAACTCCCCTGGTGTTACAAATGTTCATAGGCGACGGTGACCACTTTCCATCAGGTGGCCCATTTGCTTGTCTGTCCACTTACAGACATAAAAAAAGTGAGAGATTTATTACCATACAACACAAAGTCAATAGTAAATATTTATTCGACGCCGCCTCCACGCGCCTCGCTCGAGCTTTTGCATTAGCTATAAGATTCTTAAAGCGTTTAACAAAACGTGAAAGTTTTTCATTGTTTCAACATGCAGAGGCACATTTCTAATTTTATATAATAGGTACTCTGTTGTAGAGTATGTACCTATTATATAAAACAAAAGTAATATATAAAAGTGTACTCTACAATGGGTCGTTGTGGGCATAGGAAACAATAATATCATCTTAAATGTTTTTCAAATCACATGGATAATAAATGAAAGGCTGCTGAGGTCATTTGACACTCCTTGGTTCTAAATTGTTCTAGTTCGTTATTACGGGGTTATTCATTACCATCTAATCGAAACATGATAATGCTGAATACTCGTACTACCATTTGGTGGCAGATAGATTAGTTTATGAGGTGGTGCTTCAAGCTCCCACACTGGACCTTTTTTTATGTAATGAAAGTAAATAAGCATGCAGTTTCCATCGGTGTTAAGTGATGACTGCAGCCTATAGACACCCAGATGCGTTGCCACTCCTGAGGCCTAAGGTGTTATGCCTCTGTGTCGCAAATTACATGGCAGTACATTACCATCTGACCGGAACACGATAGTGCTGAACACTACCATTTACACCACAAGTATATTAGGTAATGCGGTGGTGCCTACGCCCGCGAGCTCCGTCACTGGAGCACTAGTAAAAAAAGTAGATATTACATAATTATACCTTCCTAACTTAATTTTATATGTGTATAATTTGTGTTCATCAAATTGAGTTTATATTTCCAAAAGTAGGTACTTTAAATATTATGTGCTAATAGCAAGAACTTCGAATTTGATATAGCGTTGGATTCCATAATAAAATTGTAAATGCCAAAAGTATTTAAAAGTAAAAACAATTAAATAATTTATTTGGTTCCGATTATCAAATTCTGAAAATCAACACTCAAAAAGCTCTCTGGGGCTACGTCGGTGGTAATTTGGTTCTAAAGATCAAAGATACAACCTTTACGATCCCCAGTACGAGTCCTCATTCAATAGAGATTAAGTCAAGTTAATTGGGTTTAAACAAACCTCATTCCTTGAGGGCATAATTGCGGCCAAAAGTTAGTTATAATATTATAATCTCATTTTCACGCATAAAGTGAATTCTCGATTTATCTTTGAGTGTTGAAGTTTGTATGGCTACAATACATGTAGGCGCAAAACATGATATTAAGGATAAAGGGTACTTAATTTAATATCAAAACACTTAAAATGATAAAACTGTAAAAAAGAGTATCTGTTAATTAAACATTTTTCAAAAAACTGATAAAGGGCGACTAAAGAAGAGTAACAAAAACAAAAGAAAACAATTTTTGGTATTTTTGTCTGTCTGTCTCTCTTTCTGTCTGGTACGTTATAAATTCGAATCTACTGAACGGATTTGAACGCGGTTTTCACAGGTGGATGGATTACATATAATCAGGAGCGTTTGCAAAACTTTGTTTTATCAAATTCGTTTAAAAGAGTTCCATTTGCAAATTTTGGTTTGTCAAAATCTGTTGAATGCGGTTAACATAAACATATTTAATTTAGACTAGCCGAAAATAATGTAATAGAATTTAACAAAATTCTTGTCCATTATGCGGACGAAGTCGTGGGCATAGTTAGTATACAATATTGTAGAAATTTCGTTACGCTCGATTTTATTTTCAGTGGAGCTGTAATTTATCTGCGTAAATTGAAATTCACTGAAACTAGCTATCTCAGTACATACTATTTATTTTAAAGTCAGAGATTTTAATTAACTTTGGTTTATCACACATATGATTAAACGTAACGTAAACGTAACTTCACGCCTGTAATTCCCGGAGGGGTAGACAGAGGTAAATGCATTCCATGCATTCAATCATACATGCAAACACCCACGATTCGCCGGTTACGTTTGCCCATGTAACAGGTGGCGATCCTATTGACATCTCCGGGCACATTACCAAACTTCGAGGTACTGGAAAACTTCCAGAAAATAGAAAAATCTCATAAGAACCAGAGATAAAGAATTTGACATCTAAACTAATATTATAAAGCTAAAAGAGTTTGTTTGTGTTTGTTAGTTTGTTTGAATGCGCTTATCTCAGAAACTTTTGGTCCGATTTGAAAAATTATTTCAGTGTTAGACAGTCCATTTATCGACGAAGGATTTAATATATATATATATAAAATATATATAGCGTGATTACATATATATATATATATATATATATGTAATCACGCTAAGACCAATAGGAGTGGAGCACCAAAGAAGAATGTTTCAAAATCGGGAGATTTTTTTTTCACATTGAGAGCTTCCACTGCGTGCGCTGCGTAAACGGTAAAAGTTTCACAAAAATGATGTATACAGGTTTTTTCCCCTTCAAAAGTTCAAAAAAAAGTCCGCAACAGCATATTTCTATCTTTTAACGTTAGCTCACTATAAGCTTTTTTATGCTAACCAAAGTTGTTCCAAAATAATGCAGTATTTGCGAACGTGTTTTAATAAACGTGATTGATATTAATCCTTATCGAAATAAATAGGTTATTCATCAAAAGTATTTAACTTAAAACGAAATTGCCCTTTTTTGGCAGGGCGGTGGAAAGCTGAAGAGCTTTTTAAATGTAATTAAGTGGCAAACAAGCATGCAGTTCACATTGATGTTAAGTAATGATACAGTCTATAGACACCCACACAATGACCAGAGGTCAAAATGCAGATGCGTTGCCACGTTATGCCTCTGTGATGGAAATTACAGGGCCGTACATAACCACCTGACCGTAACACGATAGTGCTGAACACTACCATTTAGCGGCAAGTATATTAGGTAATGCGGTGGTGCCTACGCCCACGAGCTCCGTCACTGGAGCTCTACCACCCGTTAAAAGGCTGGACCGATTTGTGAAATTCTTTAAGTGAGAAGATATTCCATTTATCAAGGAAGGCTATAACATCACGCTAAGATGAATAGGAGAGGAGCAGTAATAAAATATTGCGAAAGTGGTAAAATTTTGAGGTTTCCTTGCGTGCGTAAATGGTGAAAGTTTCACAAAAACCGTTAGTTGTTGCGTTGCATTGTGTTTGTGGTTGTTGGTGGCATGGCGGTGTTGGTGGTGTTAGTGGCGTTGGTGGCGTTAGTGGCTGGCATTGATAGCGTTGGTGGTAGTGGTGGTGGTGGACTTTATGGCGTTGGTGGCATTGGTAGCGGCGGTGGTGGTGATGGTGGTGGCGGTTGTGGTGACGGCAGTGGTGGTGGTAGCGTTCGTGGTGGTGGTGGTGGCGTTATTGGTGTTAGTGGCGTTGGTAGCGTTGGTGGCGTTGGAGGCATTGGTGGCGTTGATGATGTTGGTGGCGTTGATGGTGTTGTTGGCGTTAGTAGTGTTGGTGGCATTGGTGGCCTTAGTGGCGTTGGTGGTTCAGCATAATGGATGGATTTTTGCAGGATGTACAAGACTGCGCGTTTATAAATTATGTATAATATTTTCGCACGGTCAGTTACATGCGACTCTGTCACGTGTTCGCAATACTAGCAGCCTATATGCTTTCATCTCCGATGGACATCAATGCGTCTAATATCGTGTACAGAGAAGCATTAATCTAAACCAGATTTTTTTAACTAACCAAAAGTGTTTATGATTCAAAATTAACCAAAAGTTATATTCAAAAAAGTTGCCCAAAGTCACTTTTCCACGCGAACGAAGCCGCGGGCACAGCTAGTCTTTAAAATCCCCCGACTCGGGAATCGAACCCAGGACTCCAGCGTAGTAGTTGTGACTTGCTACCACTAGGCTACTGAGGCAATTAAACATGATTTTGATATAATGATTAACGATTGTAACCAACTTAAACCCCAAAATTTTTAAATTTACGTAGCATAGCGTTGGATTCCTATAAGGTACCCGCAGGTACCCGCTGGATGCACGTCGCTGGCGAACGGTCGGCATGGAGGTCATTGGGGGAGTCCTATGTTCAGCAGTGGACGTCTTATGGCTGATATGATGATGATTACAGTAAGTTACTCTCTGCCTACCCCGTTAGGGACCTGGCGTGAAGATACGTACATACATACATACTTACTGTAAAATTAAATATGAAAAGGAACATCTATACAACAAATTTCTTAGGCTAAAATTAATCAATACTCTAAAAAGAGATCTGTGAGCTTACGTCGGTGGTAATTTTGTTCTAAAGATCAGAAGATACGACCATTACTCTCCCCAATATGAGTCCTCGTTCACTAGAGACTAAGTAAAGTCAAGTTACGAATAATTGGGTTTAAACAAACCTCAATGTTTCAGGCCAATAGTAAGTTAATAACAATATTATAATCTCTTTTCACACGTAAAGTTAATTTTCTATATAACTCTGAATTTTGGCGTTAGATCCTAACTACCCTTACCTATATTTTTTACCTATATTTTAAAATCAAAAGTAGTATCTAACATTATGCATTTTCTAATATTGACTAGGAATCGACGAAATAGCCTTATGTATAAAAAAAAACTAATGGGTCATCTCCATTTATTAACCACTCTTGTTTACAATTTTTACAACAGCTCATCTGTTTGGAGCATTGCTTACATTCTTATAAACTTACCAATTCTTCATTTTAAAGTTTGTTTTGTGTTAAATAAGCATGAAATATAAATTAATAAGAATTGTAATTAAATAAGTGTGATAGTTGAGTCCACTGCTTTCTAGAGTTTATTTTATAGGACAGTCACTCCAATCTTTTTTATTAATAATCAAACAGACAAATTACACTATGCTTTTAAAGCATCAGACTCTAATAGTCACAATCACATCCTGTACATCATAATTTTTTTATTAGATCCATTTTGACTGGTGGTAGAGCTCCAGTGACGGAGCTCGCGGGCGTAGGCACCACCGCATCACCTAATATACTTGCCGCTAAATGGTAGTGTTCAGCACTATAGTGTTTCGGTCAGGTGGTAATATACGGCCCTGTAATTTCCGGCACAGAGGCACATAACTCCTAATGCCTTAGGAGTGGCAGCGTATCTGCATTTTGACCTCTGGACATTGTATGGGTGTCTATAGGCTGCAGTCATCACTTAACATCAATGTGAAATGCACGCTTGTTTGCCACTTTTATTACATAAAAAAATAGAATCCAGCTCGAGAGGATATAATTAGTTATTCCTTTGAGAGGCCATAGCTATTTCTAAATAGGCTAACATAATTTCTATACTGAACTTAATATTCAAGTCCCCCTTTGTCCATCATGGAAACAGGATTTTCGTGACCAAGTTGACCGTCAGTACCGCGGATGTGTTTGCTTAGGACCGTTACTTCTTCAAACTCATGCGACCTCAAGCCTCAAATATTTGAAACAGTTGATGACAAAACGCACTTACACGTTCCAGTGTTTGTATGAGATACGTGTGTAATACGATTTGTGGGGAGTGTTTGTATGTTTGTGTGTGTTAATATACATTTTTATCGTATACATTCAATCTGGTCGTACTATTTTAAAGATTAAAAATGTAAGTTTATTTGTATAGTGATTATCAAATTACACGTTTACACGGTAAAAACGGGTAAAGACCTTCTTTCTTAACAAAACGTGAAATTTTCTTAATTTTTAATTTTTGTAACCTGCCTCTTTCTAGTGTATAACTTATCACAATATCTTGTAGATGTTTTATGGAATCTATAGACCACATTGCTAAACACTATCATTTAGCAACAGATAAGGTAATGCGGTAGCGTCTACGCATTCCGACATTTGAATTCTACCACAAGTTAAATCTTTGAGAGATACGAGTACCTTCATTTAGCAGCACGTTTTACCGTAGACCTGATAATGAGGTAAAATCTCAATCAGAAATAACTGTCCTTTCAAATGATACCAATAAATAAGTACAATAATGTGCACATAGATGTAATGTTATTTATAAACACAAATAAATATTAAGTACGTATTTCAGTCAGCCCATTTGAGCTATGAATTCCCAACGGGTCGGATTTGCATCTCAAAGATGAAATCTGTCGCTCTGTAACGTTATGATTTATGTATTCATATACTTAGATGTTCGACAGCTGTGAAATCGATAAACTGGATGTTGAATAAAAGCTTTTATCTTTGACCTTTCTTGTGATGTTTATACAGGTTGGATAAAAACTGTATTATATGGTTATTAATTTGATATTTATCTACTTTGACAAATAGGTCGTGTACTATCTGAAGTGCGAGAACGCTGGCGAGACGATATCGATTGCTTTGAACCCAATTAGCTCGAAGTTGCAAAAGACCGCGATAGGTGGAAGAAAACAGAGGAGGCTTTTGCCCTGCAGTGGGACAATTAAAGCTATTAAAAAAAAACTATCTTAAGGGAACAAGAGTCTAAAAGTCGGTGTGCATGCTTGAAGAGCTTTTATATTTCCACAACACTTTCTGGTACCGTAATTACTTGCACTTGCATTAGCGTTAACTTGCAGTGCGTGACCTTTTCATGCACATGTCATAAGGTTGATGTATGCCCATAAAATGATAATATGGTGGTAGAGCTCCAGTGACGGAGCTCGCGGGTGTAGGCACCACCGCATTATCTAATATAGTTGCCGCTAAATGGTAGTGTTTAGCACAATCGTGTTCCGATCAGGTGGTAATGTATGGCCTTGTTATTTCCGGCACAGAGTCATAACACCTTAGGCCTCAGAAGTGGTAACGCATCTGCATTTTGACCTTGGTCTTTGTATGGGTGTCTATAGGCTGCAGTCATCACTTAACATCAATGTGAACTGCGTGCTTGTTTGCCACTTTTATAAAAAAATTTGTCAAGGTACTCGTAGGTCAGTCCTGGTCTTCCTGTACATTTGCAACTGTATATCTGTTTTATCGAGAGGCATTTAAGAACCGGGATATTACCCCGTATCGGATATGCCATGAAGTAACATGCATGGGTAATATTATACCATCTCATTACATCATTACCTACATCCCACGAGCTCCGTCACTAGAGTCTTACCACCAGTAAAATTTATTGTATCCTCAAAAAATACTTTTGAGGCTTAACACCTTAGGCCTTAGGAGTGGTAGCGCATCTGAATTTTGACCTTGGTCTTTGCGTGTGTGTATATAGGCTGCAGTAATCACTTAACATCGATGTGAGCTGCATGCTTGTTTGCCAATTCCCTAACATAAAAAAACATACTTATCTATCTATTATAAAAATCAATTGCTGTTCGTTAGTCTCGCTAAAACTCGAGAACGGTTGGACTGATTTGGCTAATTTTGGTTTTAAGTGATTTTTGGAAGCCCCGGGAAAGTTTAAAAGGTAAGAAAATATGAAGAAATTGAAAGGAAATAGAAAAAAATAAAGTTTCATTTTTCCGTATATACAAATAGTCCGTATCTATCAAATATTTTACACGTTATTTCATAGTGAGGCAATACGAAGATTGCCGGGTCAGCTAGTAAATTATAAAAATCTTACCTGTGCGTGTAAGTAAGATTAGTCTATTATATTAAATAATACGTATTAGTTAAGTAAGATGTTATACTCTTATAATGCGATGTTTAGTGGTCTAATTCAATTAGAAAATTGTCTTTCTGAGCGCTTTGAGGTTTACTTACGATTTCTTATTGAAAAACTTTGTATCTAAGGATTTCGTTCCAAAGAAAGGTTTTGCTTATTTAGTTTATGGAGTATCTGGAGCTTGTTCTTATTATTTTCTGCCTAAAGTTATGTTGGATAGTTGGATAATATTTTGGACTATTTTGTTGGTGTGCCTGGAATTCAGTAATTATAAGTGGAATAGTGAATGTTGTTTATTCTGTTTTGTTCGTGGAAATAAATGGACAATAGCCGGGTCCACACATAGCACAGCAATCAGCCTCGCAAGGCACTTGCCGCGCGAGGCAGCTTGCTCGGTGTGGACATGCCTCGGTTAGCGCGTGTGACCGAGCGCCCGAGCCATCTAGTGTCGGGCGCGTCCACAGCGCGACGGGGCTTAGAATCTCCAAGATTCCTCTTTATAAAAAAATTCAAGAAAGAGTTTTGAAGCTATTTATCTATTCAAGATAATAAACGAAAACTGACCTTTCTCCCTTTATTCTCGGAACTACTAAGCCAAGCCCTTGGTTTTATTGGGATTTTTCCATTTTCTGGAAGTTTCCCAGTACCTTGGTTATGATTTGGTTATGTGCCCGGAGATGTCAACAGGCTCGCCACCTGTTACATCGGCCAAAACATAAGCGGCGATCACGATCGTGGGTTGCATGTATGCTTGAATGCAGGCATTTACCTCTGCCTACCCCTTAAGGATGACAAACGTGACATTACGACGTACTTAGCCTAAAATTTTGAAAAAATCATCTTAAAGTTCTTTACATAACTGGGTAGAGGTAGTTCTAAAAACCGGCAACAAGCGCTTCTAATTTTTTCCCAAAGTTTTAATAGAATATGACATTATCCTATTTTATTGTCTATTCGTTAAGATTTATGCGGTTCAACGACATTCAACACAAAAATATTTTCTAGAACATTTGAAGGTACGTTCGTTAAAGCCAAAACAAGTTTTCATCGTTCACATCGCCACAATAGTAGATATTGTACAAGTTATTACAGGCGTCAGTATCACCGTGGGACAATTTGGTACTAGCGCAAATACACGTTTAGTATTCAATCTTCCCCTTTATTACCCAGTCGGGACCAAAAACCTACTTGCTTGAACAAAAGTTCATGTAATAGGTAAGGTTACATGATACCAAACACGAATTTAGCTTAGGCGTATATTTTCTCAAGAAAATCGTGCCGCTGTGCTCTGTGTAAATAATACGAATCCTTCTAAATGAGATTATTCATGATTACAAAATGTATTGTGTATCAAATACATAATGTGAAATTTCTCATTGGAGATATTGAATTTCACTTTGTCGTTTATGCTGTGAATATAACAAGGATGCAGCTCATATTGATAGCAAGAATATCTCATATTCAGGTATTCTAAATATTGCATATGCTACGTAGCGTATCCGAAACTGATTACATGAATTATTCTCGAAAAGAATAGATCAATCTCTGGAGCGAATAGTTTCTTATTATAAAAAAAAGGTTGTTCAATTTAATGGATCTAAGAATTTCGGGACCTGATTTATCTCATGAAATTTTACGTTTCTCAAGGAACATACAAGATATTATGTCAATAAAAATTACTTTCCCTACCTACTTTACCCGCCAGCTAACGAGAATATGACAATTGATTTCATTTTGGTCGTGGCCGATATCAGCCAAATGTGTATGTATCTTCACGCCAGGTCCCTAACGGGGTGGGCAGAGAGTGTAGAGCGCCAGATATCCCGGTTCAGACAAACCTCTCGAGCCTCGTCTACTTTCATCATTCTCTTCATACATGCACGCCGATTCCTAAGACTTTTGATCCCACCATCAGCCAAATGTGGCTCAACAGATTAATACAAGCGATATCCTATAAGATGTGACGACCCCAGCGTCCACATTATCATCATAATTTCAGCCAAATGACGTCCACTGCTGGACAGAGACTTGACCTTGGCCTCCCCCAAACATTTCCACAGCGAATAATCCTGCGCCGCCCTCATCCAGCCCGAAACCTTCACCGGGTCGTAGGTCCACCTCGTGGGAGGCATGCCTACGCTTCGTCTTCCGGTACGCGGTCACCACTCCAGAACTCTTATGCTCCAACGGGCGGTTCTGCGAGCTATGAGTCCTGCCCTGCCCACTGCCTCTTGAGTTTCGCAATCTGGTGGGCTATGTCGGTTCCTTTGGTTCTCATGCCGAATCGCCCACAAATGGAGGAGAATTCTTTCGGTAGTGCAGTCAACCCACCGAACAATGATGGTTAAACCATTCCAATAGAGAGGCAGTAAATAAGATAACACGGGATGGGCATCAATGAAAACGCGATGAATCTACCGCCGTTCAACTGCCATCGTCAATCTGCAATCCGCATGTCAAGCGAGGTAATTATGGTATATTCTCCCATAATGGCTCACAACACTGTTGTGGGCCATTAGGGGAGGCTCAGTAATCTTCCGGGAAGGTCCAGCAGTGGACTTACTGGACCAATGTACAGATTAGACAGACGTAATTTGTGAGGAACGTTAAAAAATGCTACATATCGACATACGTTATGAAGAAAGTTGTTCAGTATCGTGGACTAAAGATTTAATTGAACTTTGCAACTAAGCAATCTACACCCCGTGAATTTCAGTGATTCAAAAATATACTTAACTGCTTATTAATTAAGCTTTCTGAAACTTCATTTAGTATGAATCTTTATTATTTAACTTTATTATAGTTTTATTATTAAAAAACGTTTAGGAATAATTATTTTCAGTAGTTCTGTCTGTGAAGGACAGCTGTCATATAAAAGGGGGTACAATGTGTACACCTTAAAACAGAAATAGAAGAAAATGCTTAAAATGTGCTTATTCAAGCTGCTATATTTATTTTATATCACAGCAACATTGATTACACCCCTAATCCCTTAATTAGGGTAGGCTTCTGCAAGATTAATTTATTATTTAATGGAATATCTTTCAGATGGGACATCATTCATTTTGTCGGTGTTATCATTTCTATCAAACGTTTCACAGACGACCGAATGAATACAGTTGTAATGAACTCTGATTACGCAATAGTGTGATGAAATAGAGATTTATGATGATTAACTCGGTGTTGCGTTACAGAATATTATGGATGTTTCAATTTATGTGTTCCTACAGTTTTGAGCATCTGATTTACATGACAAAGTCCCTAAGTAGCTGTTGAGGGATTGATAACGGTATGGATTTAAATTATAGATTCGCTTTTGCCGTTTCAGTGATGCAATGCAAATGGCCTTGCTGTCAATGAACACCTAAGTGTTTAGTTAAAGCTGTCAATAAAACATGATGCAGATATTCCGGGATTTGAGGAAGTTATAAATTATTAAAGCAATGGCTTTGAAAACGTTCTGTTGATACTGAGTTCATCTAAGGTTGAAATGGTTGAGATATTACCTGTAAACAAAGAAAACTATGTATGTCGAGCTTTCCTTAAGTCGTTTTTTATTTTTAAGTGAAAACTTCTTTAGTACCTCCTTGTACTTTTTGTGATGGGTAAAAATGTTAAATTCACGTTAGGACACGTGACCCAAATTGCGTCCGCCCTCTCTTCCAGTTTTTGGGGACCGAATAACAGCTGTCATTGTGGTGATGGTGGTGGTCGTGGTGATCGTGGCGATGGTGGCGGTCAAAAATGCACAACGTTAATATTTAAGTTTTCACTTCAGCCGGCACTTCCGGAGTGGACCACTTGTCTTTTTTTAAATTTTCAATCAACGTGTAAGTTGCTTTTAACTCATATTATCTGACAGATAGATAACAAGTTGATCAATATTTTTAACTCATCAAACGTCGTAATCGGTTCACTGGTTTAATCGATGTGTACCTATGTGAGACAAACCGATAAATAATCTTTTGCATTTATTTTATAATTAACGAGAAAATAAGGGAAAACCGTTCTAAACACTATCCCTTAAAACCATGAACTACGTAGGTTTGGAATAAGTTTCAAAGACAATCAGTTAAAGAAATCAAAATACTTATGTTTTATCTATAAATCTTTTTAGAATCACAATATCAAAGAGAAGTTGGAGACAGAATTGGACAAATTTTCCGGCTTTTAAGGGATCCGCATCTTGGAGTGGTGCTCACAGCGGCTACCACAGAATAATATAACCACAGAATTCTCTTTTTCTCTTTTGTTAAACTCAAGACTGTTTTGGACGCTGGTAATAATATGTCTCAGTTACGTATCATGTGAATTTAAAATTAAAAAATTTGCATTCTTTTGGTATTTTGTCAAATTTAACACCTAAGGGGTTGTTTTTGTGGTTGATAGTTTGTTTGAAACTTTGTTGATGAAAGTGCTAGGAGTCCCAAATTTTCAATAAGGATAATTTTAGATGGTTTTTTCGTAAGTCTGTATAAGGTAGCCTTAGAACTTTGCGACATTTGACCCAAGGGTATGATTTTGGGGTTTACAGTAATGAAACAGTTACAGCAGTGTCGGTTTAAGGAAACATAACAGCTTACGTAACCTTAGGTGTTTAAACATATATATTATGTATTTTTTATAATACCTAACCTATGATTTTACATCAGTAGTTTTAAAAATAACATCAAGTTATTTATTGCTCAAATTTTAATATACCTTGGTATAAATTAGTAGGTGCCAGAGAGTATATTGCACCCACGCGAAGTCGGGACTGGCCGCTGGTTTAATATGTCGCAATCAAATTGTATAAGCCACCATACTACATTACGGCTGTTAGCCGTTTCCAAAACAGGTTCGTATTGCATTGCGGTAGTTACTCGTACTAGTATCATTACAGTTCATGGACAAGTTATTTGTAGAACATAGCTTCATTGCTCGTTCTACAAATAACTTGTCTGTGTCAACAAGTTGGAAAAATGTTCTCATTTTGTTACTTTACCATGAGCTAGTCCTTATGTACAGACGGACGAGAGACGTGTTTATCTCTATCGCTGCCTTCGACGATACAGGACGGGTAATTAAGATTAATTGTTTGTTC
Source organism: Macrosoma leucophasiata (assembly GCA_036365455.1). Lineage (NCBI taxonomy): Eukaryota > Metazoa > Arthropoda > Insecta > Lepidoptera > Hedylidae > Macrosoma > Macrosoma leucophasiata. The sequence continues at coordinate 9,448,041 of JAWQUS010000010.1, forward strand.
CACTGTTCAGTTTTCCTAACAATGTCGTAAAGATTTATTGGCCGAGCGTAGTTTACGCTTTTGTAACATTCTAAATGGGGATTTTTATAGCTTAATTTAGGTAAAAGTGTTGTGAAGTGGGCATAATAATAGGGTAGGGAGTTAATAGCGTGTATTAAATGATTAGGTTTTATATAAAATTGTTCAATAGCGTTATATGCGTAGATATTGTGTACATTTTTATTAGCTACTCCACGTAATAAATGGTTTAGCTTGTGGCATATCTACCAAGTGTGAAAAACTGAAACTGTGGTAATTAGAACATCACACCAGCTAGAAAAAAATAATAAAGGACTTTTTCTCTAATATCATTGAATATTGAAACTAATTTAATAATTTAAAAAAAGTTAATTCTAACAAATTCTGAGAATATTTAATATATTATAATCAAAAAATATAGTTAAGTTATATGTATTGGATACCGAGATTTTTTTTGTGTAATGAAGGTGACAAGCAAGCATGCAATTCACATTGATGTTAAATGATGACTGCAACCTAGACACCGAAAGACCGGTGGTCAAAATGCATATGTGTTGCCACCCCTGAGACCTTTGTTGTTACGTTTCTGTGATAGTTATTATAGGGCCATACATTACCATCTAACCGAAACACGGTAGTGCTGAACATTACCATTTGGCGGCAGATAGAGTAGGTAATGTGGTGGTGCGTCCACCCCCGAGCTCCAACACTGGAACTCCACCAGTAAGATAAATTGTATTCTTAGGGAAGTAGTAATGTGTTGGGTGCAATTCACAAAATGTGGACATATTTTGGTTCCATTTTGGCTAGTTCCCGGGTAATTCTACTAGAATGAAGACGTTTCACGAAGTGAGTTACGGAGATATTCATTTGGCGAGCATTTAACAAGGAGATATATTGTAGCCTTTATTGTTGCACGCCCGCGAATTTAATACGTTTCATGCATAATTAAGAGAGCCCCACTGCAAGTCTGTTTTGGTTCATTTGCTTTCCGAAATATTACAGGAATGGAATTATTTATGTTCTAATATTGTATTGAATGTAATGTTAGTAGTTTCCTTAATTGGAATACCATTGTTTTGTTTAAAAGAGATGGGATGACATGTTTCCGTACCTACTAATTTTATATAATTAATGTTTTTTGGGGTCACGAGTCATCCTTATAGTTTCCCTATATCCTTCTGTTTGTGCATCTGTCCGCACCGAAGCTTAGTTCGACAAAGAATTTTTTGACTACTGCTCCCACAACTAAAGTGAGGATGTTATTTATTTTTTCCCCCGCAATCTATAGTATTCGGTGGTTTGTATATTTACTCCTACATACACGAATATTAACTATGTATTTAAGTTAACACTTAACATAAGTAGGTAATGTAAATAAAAGAAAATCTTGTAAAGAAACGGGTGAAAATGTTCCTCCGACGAAAAGGGAGAATCCTCCTACCAGGCGAGGTGATAGCGCCTGGAGGGTCGCGGCCCAACTATTATCATTGCGAAGTGGCAACTTATGAGAAAAATTCGTATGTGCGATGTAACTCGGTCAACGCCATCTTTTGTACTAGACAAGTTTCGTATTTCCTCAATGTTCCACTAGGTGGCGCCTTATCTAGTGGACGCTACAATCTTATACGTGCCATTGATCAAGAAAAAAATGGTTGTGTTTTTTTATTGCCCGTGCCTTTGAAAGTGGCCAACAAGCATTATACTTCACATTGATGATAAGTGAATAATGTATCCTACAACCATCTACATAAAACCAGAGAATTAAGTGTACGTTACCTTCATCAACGGAACACGATAAAGCTGGACACTACCTTAAAGCGGCAAGGAGATTTGGTAATGCGGTGGTGCCTGTGCCCGCGAGTCACTTGATTTTTGTACCTACACCGTATTTTATTCTAGTGGTACCAGTAAAATAACAATATTATGAGCGTATTGATTTACTTTGGCCATCATTGTTAATCAATATCTCTTATTTTTCTTCGTCTTTTTAAAAATAAGACAATTGATTTTAATTGTGTCTCCACCAATATTGGCCTCCTGATCCGTGAGAGATTAAGATAATAACAAATAAGCATTAATTTAAAATTAATTCAACATTTTTGTTTAAAACGTTTGAGTTTCGCAAAGAGAACTCGATTCATGAGTGAAACTTTCAAGTCAAACTAAGTAATCGCTCGGCTGCAGGTATTCATAGTTGATGTCTCTAACTTGTGAATTTGTTTGTTAATAAAATGTTCTACAAAGGGATACATTAACTCATTTTCACTTTAAAGAACGGTTTTGTTTTATTAAATTACCTACGTGTTAATTTTCTCCATTATTCAAATGTCTACGAGACTGGTGCAAATAATATTAATTTAAAAGTTTATACCTACGTTGACATATTTTTAAACATAAATATATTTACAAAAAAAAAGAAACACATTAACATAACATATCAATTAATATTCATATGATATGATATTATTATATAGTCTACCTTATAAACGATTGGCTTTGACAAAAATGGTTTCAGAAACCTCAATGTCATTTCAACGTCTGTAGACACTATCAAACTATAGACACCTCACGCGCATAGATTTGATGAAAAATAGTTTTTTCGGTTTCAGTTCCAAGTATAGAGATCCCCTACATTTGTGTATTTATTTTTGTATAAATGTCATAAATCAGTTCAAATACGTACGGACGGAAAAAAAAATTTAAAAAACCCATACCCTCTCTCAATTGGCGATGCGTGCCTCAACCAACGCCGGCCTGCATGGCAGGCCTGAAGAAGCCGCAGAAGTGGGGGCCAGCCCCGGTGCTGCTTTCGAGCTGAACGCTTTGCGCACGCGACGATCTACTGCAGAGATGAACGGACGGACAGGCTGTCAGAGAAACAGTCAGACATCACGTATCTATAAATCCGTAGCCAAATGGCAATAAACGGAACCCTAAATACTCAACATCACCATACCCTCCAATCCGGGAATCGAAATCGGAATCTTAGGACTAGTAAAATTTGTTACTAAGTTACAGAGACAAACAACGATTAATGATATTAATAAGAAAACTAATTAATTAAAGATAAACACTAGGATCAGGGAATGGGAGTGGTAATAAATTCGACTTAGAACTTGGTTCCTAGGTGGACACTTAATCCTTGGAGTTTTATCCTCTGACAAATTAACCAGCGATTCCTAAAGGCTTTATACTTTATTTGATTGAGCCAAGCCGAACTATCTTATTGCGGGGTATATTGTAAATGGTTTATACCAGAATGTATAAATTGTGTATTGTGTATTATTATGCATTGTGTGATAAATTTTAACTCAACGTTATTGTGTTATAATGTTATAGATAATCTTTTTTGTTGTTGATCCAAATTCGAAAAATTTCAAATTAACATTATTCTTTTGCCAAAAATATATTTCCAGTGTTCTCAGCTTCAGTGAGTTATATACTGCTCACTTAAATTTATGGATCCGCTGAGTCGTGAGCCATTTCCTCTTATATAAATACTCTCAAGATTAATTCGTCCAATATTTCGCAAGTAACCAGAAACTTCGAGTATTTTTCGGGAACATTTCAAAATAAATTGGTACCTATATCAAAAGTTAAGAGCTCTGTTTTTATCGTGTTGCTGAAAAAGTGTACAGTCCAAAATAATTCCGCTATCGTGTCTAATTGACAAAGCCGCGGTGATTTTTTGGGTTTCATCTGAAGCATTTATATCTATACTAGCTGTGCCCGCAACTTCGTTCGCGTAGAATGGGTTTGGGCAGCATTTTTGGATATATCTTTTGATTGATTTTGGATCATACAAAAATAACTCGCTGGGCATCGAGATGCTGGACGTCGGGACGCTGGGCGTCGGGACGCTGGGCGTAGGGACGCTGGTCGTCGGGACGCTGGGCGTCTTGACTCTGGGCGTTGGGTAGCTAGGCGTCGGGACGCTCGGCGTCGGGACGCTGGGCGTCGGAACGCTGGGCGTTGGGACGTTGGGCGTCGGGACGCTGGGCGTCGGACGCTGGGCGTCGGACGCTGGGCGTCGGGACGCTGGGCGTCGGACGCTGGGCGTCGAGACGCTGGGAGTCGGGACGCAAGGCGTCGGGATGCTGGGCGTCGGGACGCTTTGCGTCAGGACGCCGGGCGTCGGGACGCTGGGCGTCGGGACGCCGGGCGTCGGGACGCCGGGCGTCGGGACGCTGGGCGTCGGGACGCTGGGCGTCGGGACGCTGGACGTCGGGACGCTGGGGGTCGGGACGCTAGGCGTCAGGACGCTGGAGGTCGGGACGCTCGACGTCGGGACGCTGGGCGTCGGGATGCTGGGCGTCGGGACGCTGGGCGTCGGGACGCTGGGCGTCGGGACGCTGGGCGTCGGGACGCTGGGCGTCGGGACGCTGGGCGTCGGGACGCTCGACGTCGGGACGCTGGGCGTCGGGATGCTGGGCGTCGGGACGCTGGGCGTCGGGACGCTGGGCGTCGGGACGCTGGGCGTCAGGACGCTGGGCGTCAGGACGCTGGGCGTCAGGACGCTGTGCGTCGAGACTCTCTACGTCGGGACGCTCGATGTCGGGTGGCTGGGCGTCAAGACACTCGACGTCGGGTCTCTGGGCGTCGGGATACTGGGCATCGGGACGCTGGTTGTCGGGACGCTGGGCGTCGGGACGCTGGGCGTCGGGATGCTGGGCGTCGGGGCGCTGGGCGTCGGGACGCTGGGCGTCGGGGCGCTGGGCGTCGGGACGCTGTGCGTCGAGACTCTCTACGTCGGGACGCTCGATGTCGGGTGGCTGGGCGTCAAGACGCTCGACGTCGGGTCGCTGGGCGTCGGGATACTGGGCGTCGGGACGCTGGTCGTCGGGACGCTGGGCGTTGGGACGCTGGGCATCGGGACGCTGGGCGTCGGGACGCTCGATGTCGGGTGGCTGGGCGTCAAGACGCTCGACGTCGGGTCGCTGGGCGTCGGGATACTGGGCGTCGGGACGCTGGTCGTCGGGACGCTGGGCGTTGGGACGCTGGGCATAGGGACGCTGGGCGTCGGGACACTGGGCGTCGCGACGCTGGGCGCCGGGTCGCTGGGCGTTGGGACTCTGGACGTCGGGTATCTGGACGTCGGGACGCTGGGCGTCGGGACGCTGCGCGTCGGGACGCTGCGCGTCGGGATGCTGGGCGTCGGGACGCCGGGCGTCGGGACGCAGGGCTTCGGGACTCTGGGCGTCGAGACGCTCAACGTCGGGACTCTCGAAGTCGGGAGGCTGGGCGTCGGGACGCTAAGCGTCGGGACGCTAGGCGCCGGGATGCTGGGCGTCGGGACGCTGGGCGTTGGGACGCTGGGCGTCGGGACGCTGGGCGTTGGGACGCTGGGCGTCGGGACGCTGGGCGTCGGGACGCTGGGCGTCAGGACGCTTGGCGTCGAGACTCTTGACGTCGGGACGCTCGATGTCGGGTGGCTGGGCGTCGAGACGCTCGACGTCAGGTCGCTGGGCGTCGGGATGCTGGGCGTCGGGACACTGGTCGTCGGGACGCTGGGCGTTCGGACGCTGGGCGTCGGGACGCTGGACGTCGGGACGCTTTGCGCTTTGCGTCGGGGCGCTGGGCGTCGGGGCGCTGGGCGTCGGGACGCTTTGCGTCGGGATGCCGGGCTTCGGGACTCTGGGCGTCGGGACGCTGTGCGTCGAGACTCTCTACGTCGGGACGCTCGATGTCGGGTGGCTGGGCGTCAAGACGCTCGACGTCGGGTCGCTGGGCGTCGGGATACTGGGCGTCGGGACGCTGGTCGTCGGGACGCTGGGCGTTGGGACGCTGGGCATCGGGACGCTGGGCGTCGGGACGCTCGATGTCGGGTGGCTGGGCGTCAAGACGCTCGACGTCGGGTCGCTGGGCGTCGGGATACTGGGCGTCGGGACGCTGGTCGTCGGGACGCTGGGCGTTGGGACGCTGGGCATAGGGACGCTGGGCGTCGGGACACTGGGCGTCGCGACGCTGGGCGCCGGGTCGCTGGGCGTTGGGACTCTGGACGTCGGGTATCTGGACGTCGGGACGCTGGGCGTCGGGACGCTGCGCGTCGGGACGCTGCGCGTCGGGATGCTGGGCGTCGGGACGCCGGGCGTCGGGACGCAGGGCTTCGGGACTCTGGGCGTCGAGACGCTCAACGTCGGGACTCTCGAAGTCGGGAGGCTGGGCGTCGGGACGCTAAGCGTCGGGACGCTAGGCGCCGGGATGCTGGGCGTCGGGACGCTGGGCGTTGGGACGCTGGGCGTCGGGACGCTGGGCGTTGGGACGCTGGGCGTCGGGACGCTGGGCGTCGGGACGCTGGGCGTCAGGACGCTTGGCGTCGAGACTCTTGACGTCGGGACGCTCGATGTCGGGTGGCTGGGCGTCGAGACGCTCGACGTCAGGTCGCTGGGCGTCGGGATGCTGGGCGTCGGGACACTGGTCGTCGGGACGCTGGGCGTTCGGACGCTGGGCGTCGGGACGCTGGACGTCGGGACGCTTTGCGCTTTGCGTCGGGGCGCTGGGCGTCGGGGCGCTGGGCGTCGGGACGCTTTGCGTCGGGATGCCGGGCTTCGGGACTCTGGGCGTCGGGACGCTCAACGTCGGGACTCTCGAGGTCGGGCCGATCGATGTCGGGAGGCTGGGCGTCGGGACGCTAGCCGTCGGGACGCTGGGCGTCGGGACGCTGGGCGTCGAGACTCTTGACGTCGGGACGCTCGATGTCGGGTGGCTGGGCGTCGAGACGCTCGACGTCGGGTCGCTGGGCGTCGGGATGCTGGGCGTCGGGACACTGGTCGTCGGGACGCTGGGCGTCGGGACGCTTTGCATCGGGGCGCTGGGCGTCGGGGCGCTGGGCGTCGGGGCGCTGGGCGTCGGGGCGCTGGGCGTCGGGGCGCTGGGCGTCGGGACGCTTTGCGTCGGGATGCCGAGCTTCGGGACTCTGGGCGTCGGGACGCTCAACGTCCGGACTCTCGAGGTCGGGCCGATCGATGTCGGGAGGCTGGGCGTCGGGACGCTAAGCGTCGGGATGCTAGCCGTCGGGACGCTGGGCGTCGGGACGTTGGGCGTCGAGACTCTTGACGTCGGGACGCTCGATGTCGGGTGGCTGGGCGTCGGGATGCTGGGCGTCGGGACACTGGTCGTCGGGACGCTGGGCGTCGGGACGCTTTGCGTCGGGGCGCTGGGCGTCGGGACGCTTTGCGTCGGGATGCCGGGCTTCGGGACTCTGGGCGTCGGGACGCTCAACGGCGGGACTCTCGAGGTCGGGCCGATCGATGTCGGGAGGCTGGGCGTCGGGACGCTGGGCGTCGGGACGCTGGGCGTTTGGACGCTGGGCGTCGGGGCGCTGGGCGTCGGGACGCTGTGCGTCGAGACTCTCTACGTCGGGACGCTCGATGTCGGGTGGCTGGGCGTCGAGACGCTCGACGTCGTATCGCTGGGCGTCGGGATACGGGGTGTCGGGACGCTGAGCGACGCGACGCTGGGCGTCGGGTCGCTGGGCGTCGGGACGCTGGGCGGTTTAGACTCTCGACGTCGGGACGCTCGATGTCGAGACTCTCGACGTCGGGACGCTCGATGTTGGGTGCCTGGGCGTCGAGACGTTCGACGTCGTGCCGTTGAGCGTCGGGATGCTAGGCGTCGAGACGCTGGGCGTCGGGACGCTGGGCGTCGGGACGCTGGTCGTCGGGACGCTGGTCGTCGGGACGCTGAGCGTCCGGTCGCTGGGCGTCGGGATGCTGGGCGTCGGAACGTTGGGCGTCAGGACGCTGGGCGTCGGTCGCTCGACGTGCGACGTGCGTCAAGGAAAGAATATGCCATAATTGCCACGCTTGGCATGCTAAATGGTGATCATAGCGGCGATTGTTTTATGCCGGGACGCTGCTATGCGGCATGCTTAACGTTACTCACAGAGAAAAAACCGACCAAGTGCGAGTCGAACTCGTGCACGATGGGTTCCGTACAAAAAATTACGCTTGTTGGAAGGTAATAAATATACAACATAAGACCTAAAAGCTCTGTGAAAATGTTAAGCGTCTGCTTGCTACCGTTATTAATATCGAGTAAAAAATATACGAAAATAAATACGTTTACTGTATGGGCCCCCTTGGACCCCTTTACATTTTCATTTTCTTATTTTTAGTCATTAATTTTGTCTTTTTAGCGGTAACAGAAATATGTAATATGTGAAAATTTTAAATTTCTAGCTATCACTATTTATAAGAGAAGAGCAGCCTGGTGACAGACAGACGGATGGACGGACTGACAGACAGAAAGCGGAGAATTAGTAATCCGTAGGGCCCGTTTTACCTTTTAGGTGCGAATCCACCTAAAAGATAGAAGATAGATACAGAATAGTTACAAATATTCGATATGATTTTTTAAATTGTCATAACTTTTTTATTTCTGAACCGATTGACACGAAACAATCACTAAATGTTTTGTAAAACATACCATATATATTGAAATACTAGCTATCCCGACAAACTTCGTATCGCCTTAGAGGTATAAAAATATTAAATATATAAAAATTCCAAAAAAAAAACATTTTTCTGAGATTCACTCTTATTTAAAAATAATATGTTGGCCGATTCTCAATAGGGACACAAAATTGCATCAGAATCGGTATCTACAGCCGTTTCGAAGGAGTATGGTCACTAACATTGTGACACGATAATTTTATATATATAGACAAGAGAAGATAGAGAAGATTAAATCATTATGTGCCATAAAAGTATGGGTACAGTGCCTATTGATGAGAAGTAAAAAACTGTCACGATTTGACAGTTAGATTAACTGAATATTCAAACTAACAACATTATTGCTTCAATAATTCGATTCAACTGTATCTTACGAACCGTTCTCTTTCGTTTATAAAACCTATCCCCACTAATCTAACTTAGCCGATAGTGGTGCTCCTAGTGTTTCTCTAATAAACGATTGACTGCAGAATTAAATACACAAACCAACTACAGATGGCGCTAGTGGTCACATTTAATGATAAGAACTAATTATGGTTACATCACGTCCCTACCTGTAGGTATCACCAAATGTTTTTTTTTGTATCACAAAGTGAATTTTCAATTTCGCTAACAAACTCGCTGTCATTAAACCTAAAACATTTAAAAATGCATAATTTAATATCGGACTTTTTAATATTGGCTCGAAGCAATCAATTTATGAAAATTGTCGCTCTCCCGTCGAATAGATTAACATATTTTTTTCGAAATTGCCGAAGAATATTCAGATGTCTCTTCAATTTTCTCTTGGAAGTTATGTACTCTATTGAAATTCGCGTGACGATATTGAATATTTCGACCGGTTTCCAGTCCAGATACATATGTATGAGTTTTGTTTTGTAGCCATTGTTTGCTTGCTCATTAGTTTGCCTTTGTTGAGCGCTACCATTTAATCACTATTTTGTTGCATATTACTGATAAGAAAGTTTGCTAAAATAATCCGGACCTGACTTTATATTTTCACCTTTTGTCATCACAATCAATTTACGTAATTTCACCCCTGTATACTTAAATAGAATAGAATAAAATAAAATACGCTAAAGCTCACAGCACCATACTAGGTAATAAACTGGAGCTCTACCACCAGTTGCTGATATAAGCCGGACTTGACTTTATATTAACACCTTTTGTCGTCAAAATCAATTTACATAATTTCACCCCTGTATACTTAAATAGAATAGAATAAAACAGAATGCGCTAAAACTCACAGCACCATTCTAGGTAATAAACGACATGCACAAACACCCAGACCTGAAACAAATATTTGTAGGCCATACAAACATTTGTCCCGGTTCCGGGATCAAACCCGCGACCGTTTGAATCAAGCGGCCGTCCCGCACTGCTGGACTAACCGGATAGGAAGGTATATGGGAAATGTACGCATTCATGTAGGTATACGTGCATCCACGTTTCGCAGTTACATTTCAATCTCAGATGGCGAATCTGCTAACATCCGAGCACATTACCAAACAGAGGATAGCACTGGAAAACTTCCAATAAATTAAAAAAGTCTCAATAGCACTTAGTCCCCATTGGTTTTAGAGTTTCAGTGTAGGAGCTCCAGGGCGTATACACCACCGCATTACTTACTTTATCTGTCGCCAAATAGCATTCAGCACTATCGTGTCCCGGTTAGATGAGAATATATGGACCCGTAATAACTTATCACAGAGACATAACAACTAAGGTATCAGAGGTTGCAACGCATCTACATTTTGACCTCTGGTCTATGTGTAAGTGTCTATAGGGAGAAGTCATCACTTAACATCAATGTGAATTGCATGCTTGTTTGCCACCTGCAAAACATTAAAAATAATCTCTCGCAACAACCTGTAGCGAATCAAACTTGCAACGGGATAGAAGACGCTTGAAAATCGTTATCCCGAACGCGCGTATTTTATGGCTCGTCCAGTGCCACCCGTGACTCGATAACCGCAGGATAACGCGATGGAACCGCAGGTTAGTCAGACGACCTATTAGGCCGTTCTCCCTTGTGAGAGTCCCTGTTTGTGAGACGCCAACCGAGTTCAACCGGGCCCTCACAATACATTTTGGTACAAAAAAACCCAAAGAGTCACCGACTATATGCTACTGAAACCTATAAACAATTTAATATTCCTTTATTCGCTAATTTTAGAACATTTCTTAGTATTCAATTTCGTTGCCACATTTGGTTAAATGCATCATGGCATCATAGTCACCATTTGGTTTCGTATTACAGTTATACTGTATGTAGTGCTCACTCGATTCACAATAATTGATGTCAATTATAACCCATTAATGGACGGTTGAGTTCAAATAAGCGATTACTGGCTTGTTGTACGTTTCAGGTTACAGGTATGGTCAATGTATTGTCTATACTAGGGATGTGACAGATATGACATTTTAGATCTGGATATGGATACGGATACAAATTGTTTACAACATTACAAATACAAAATGCACCACGATATTTGTTAAACATTTCACATCCATCTCTAACTTAAAGAAATCTGTTAAAGTTAGAGAAGGATGTGAAATGTTACAATAACTTTAACTTTATCAAATATCGTGGTGTCAACCCAATCTAAGTATTTCGGATTATCCGTTAGCTTCGGATAGTTTCGGCTACGGATAAGATTTGGAAGGGCCATATGGTTGAATGGCTCTATTTGTTTTATGTAACAAAGGTGGTAAACAAGCATGCATTTCACACGGATGATAGTTAATGACTGCATCGTGTAGTAGTTATGTCTCTGTGATAGGTTTTTATGGAGCCTTACATTTTATTGTAAGTTATTATTCATTTGCAACAAATACAGTTATTTTCAGATGCATTTTCGAGATAAGAAATGTCTGAATTATCCAGACTTAGGACGCATTTTACGCATACACAATACTTCTGGTGGTAGAGCTCAAGTGACGGAGCTCACGGACGAAGGCACCACCGCATTACCTAATCTACTTGCTGTTAATTATATTAATCTATCAATTATCCCATATATTAATTGGTAGCATAATACCTTAGCCCTCAGGAGCGGCAACGCATCTGCAATTAAATCTCTGGTATTGTTTATAAATAACAGTATTACGTAGGTACCCTAATGTATATTGCTGCCGATAAGCCGCGCATTACGTCACCGACAATACGTGATAAATAATATTAGTGTTTTATGTTATATAATATGTATATTTTATCTTTATGGTATATATTTTATATGTGCCTACTGTTTTCTTTAAGCATCGCTGCCTGAAAAAAAAAAAATAAAATAAATATTGTATGCTTGCACTTTATGACATAAAAAATAATCAAGTAAACATAATACCTCAAGAGCGAGTTACCTCTAGTAGCTACTCGATTTTGTAAGATAACCTGTGATAAACATCTTATTTTAGACTGCGTCGCATATATGAATTTACCCGAAACTTTTTTTCAGAGTCGGTTTCGGAAAAAAAAATATTTCGGATGTCAGATAGTTTTAGTTAGGGTTACGGATCTCCATCACATCCCTAGTCTATACATATATATCTTGCAGGCGTAAAATTAGGTCAATCCGATGAATAACGTACAAGTTGCATGTTCTGTTACATTACCTTATGAAAGTTCATTTTCGTTATTAATTGCTTCTTTGTTGTTCTGAAATTATATGTGTACTAATTCATTTTTTTTTTGAAGTCGTCGATAAAAATATCCATTCATAACTTTCTCGAATTTGATGAATAAATATTTTATTTATTTATTTATTTATTTATTTATTTAATCTTCCAAGCACAATAAAAGTACATGAGGCGGACTTAATGCTAGGTAGCATTCTCTACCAGTCAACCTTAAGGTAGTGTAGAAAAGTCAATATGGTAGTGCAATTGAAAATTTCGCGAAAGAAAAGAATAAGGCAGTAAGTATAATAAACTTACATTAAACTAAATAGCCTAATGATATATATTATGATATAAATACACATATAAATACATATTAAATATAAATATATATATATATATAATATACATACATAATAATAATTTAGTAAAAGAAAGACGAATTCAATATTGTAAAGAAAAGAACTCAAGGCATCTTAAGATAATAGTCACGGAGCTTACGTTTGAAAGTGAATTTACTAGGAGCTTTTCTTATATCCACGGGTAGCGAATTCCAGAGTTTTATTGCCGAAACTGTGAAAGAGTTTGCCATGAAACCGGTTTTGTGTGAAGGAAGACGGAGAGCAAGATATTCCGATGAACGGAGACTAAGAGTGTGAGAGTCGCCCAGAATTTGAAAATTGAGTTTTAAATAGTCGGGAGCATTAGGATCGTTAAGGATTGAAAACAATAAGCAAAGCATCCTGACAGCTCGTCGTTGCCGGATGGGAAGCCACTTCAGTTTATTTCGGTAAGACGATATGTGATCATATTTTCGGAGTCCGTAAATGAAGCGAATACAATTATTTAAAATACGATCCAATTTATTCAGAAGTTCCTGGGAAAGATCCGGAAAGCAGACATCAGCATAATCAATGATGGGTAACACAAGAGATTGAACTAATAATCGTTTTGTACTAGTAGGTAAGAAATTTTTAAATCTGTACAGAGACCGCAGCGAAGCAGTGACATTCTGACTGATTGTCATAACTTGTTTAAACCAATTAAGATTAGAATCAAAATACAAGCCCAAACTTTTTACGAACGGAGAAAAAGGAATTACAATATTATCAAATACAACAGGCGATAGAAGTTTCACATCAATTCTCTTAATAAACGACATACTGCCCAAAATTATTGCTTGACACTTGTTGACATTAACTGTGATACCAAATTTTTTAGACCATAATAGAATTTGTTCCAGATTTTTGTTTATACTAGATATTCCAAGTGCCAAATTGTCCGGATCAGCTTGTGTGTAGAGTTGTAAATCATCGGCGTACAAATGGTAGGAGCAGTTGAGAGAAGTAGTGATGGAATTGATTAATAACGAAAATAAGAGAGGTGATAGTATACCGCCTTGCGGAACACCAGAGGTTAAGTTACACCAATCAGACAAATCCCGATCGATGCGCACCGCCTGCTGGCGACCGTGAAGGTAAGCCGAGAACCAATCCTGTACGAGTGATGAGGCGCCAGCTTGCTTTAGTATAGTAATAAGGATATCATAATCCACGGCATTAAAGGCGTTAGAAAAATCAATTAACACTAGAATAGTTAACCGCCGATCTTCCATACCTGACCTAACGTCTTCAGACATTTTTAGTAGCGCAGTGGCAGTGCTGTGACTGGGCCGAAAACCAGATTGAAATGGGGATAGGAGATTATTTTCAGATATGTGTTTGGCAAGCTGTCTATGTACCACTGATTCAAGAATCTTAGATAGGAACGGCAAAATGGAGATCGGCCGAAAGTGGTTCTCTAAACAGGGATTAGCAACTTTGGGTACAGGGACAATGTAGGCTTTACGCCATTCTGAGGGAAAAGTTCCTGTTAGCAACGAAAAATTGATTATGTGAGTAATGGAAGGGAGTATACTATTGAGAATAAGAAAAATCATGACTCGGTTCACCATATCACAGCCAGCTGCCTTTGATTTAATTGAAGATAATAATTTGTTCACCTCATCACAAGTTACAGGAGAAAATGAAAAGGAGTGTAATACAGGCATGGAAGTCAAATTTTGAATCGTTTGAAGTTTAGTTTGTTGATCTAGGGTAGAATTCTTTGCAAAATGATTGTTCAACTGATTAAGAGAAATATTAGAGCCAAGTAACATATGTTGGGATTTAGAAAAACCGATAGATTTCAGAAACTTCCATATGTCAGCCGGGGAACAGTTGGAAATGTTATCAAATATGTGGCGGCGTTTGGCTGCTCTTACCATTTGGTTGCAACGATTACGGGCCATTTTGTAAGCACACCAATTATCTTCGCTGCGGTCTCGCCTGAATCTACGAAAGTATTTGTTACGCCTAGACATTGCCATACGAATCCCTCTGGTCATCCACGGAGCAGGCGGTCGCTTTACACGCACTGCACGCAAGGGTGCATGCACGTCAAAAAGTTTAAGAATATTGCAGTTTAATACCGTTACCTTTTCATCTACTGAAGGTGCTTGTTCAACCACTGACCAGTCCACCAAACGAGCGTCTGCATTTAATTTTTGCAAGTCTATAGCCGAGAACTTTCTTATAAAAATTGTAGCAGGTTGAGATTTTGGCGGCTTAATTTTATAACTCATGTATAATAAATCATGTTTGGAGAAACCAGGGGCTGCTAATTGACCGTAGTTAGCAACCAAATCGACAGAAGGAGTAAACATGAGATCGATCCAGGAATCATCACAACCAATATTATGATGAGTAGGACTCAATGGAAGTAGAGAAAGGTTAGATGACTCCAAGATCGACCTCAGTCGAGAAGATCTAAAATTAATCCGTAATAAATCCGTATTAAAATCACCCATGACTATGAGATGTCTGCAGTCGGATGTTACTGAATCCAAAACGGATTCAAGAATGGAGAAATAATCGATGGTGGGCGGACAATAAACGACACCGAGAACCGCTTTTACCCCGCGAACAGAAATTTCAATAAAAATGTATTCAGGATTGCCATTATAAACAGAGGGAGAAGTAAAAAGGACTTTATAAGGAATGTTGCTACGCAAGTATATAGCAACACCCCCGGCTCGTTTACCTATGCGATCATTGCGAATGAGTATGAAGTTTGGTAAGCTAAACGCAGCAGAAGGGAGTTCAGGTTTGAGCCAACTTTCAGAAATGAGAATTGCATGTGCACATGTATTAGAAAACATACTTAAAAGCTCCGAGTGATGTTGTGGGATGCTTTGAGCATTTATGTGGCAGATATTGAAGCAACTATGGAACCGCTGTAATTCTTCGTTCAATTTAATATCTGACTGGAAAGAGTTATCGAGAGAACTATATGTAGAAGAGGAATCACACGCGGAATAATATATTTCGTCGTCCGACATAGTAATATAAAAACTATATAGATACAGATAAATAAATAAAGATATAATAAATATATAATAATTACCTGATAAACAATAATATGAATATATATGAAATAACAATAATCACTTGACGTCTTACTACAAACACCTGCCGGTCACTGAATACTCACAAAAAAAATAAGAAAAGACACAATGCACAATTATTACAAATATGTGTAAAACAAAACAGAGGAAAAGAAATGCAGTAAAAAAAAATGCAAAAAAGTAGTAGCCCGCATTTGCCATTATAACAAAAGAGAAAAAAAAATGTGAAAAAACAAAAAAAAAAAAAAAAAAATATGGTACAAGTATCCGATCGGAATTATCTGTCATGAGGTGACAGCTGACAGTGCGACATTACGGAACATTGACATTGACATACAAACAAAATAAAGTTAAGTACATGTACGTGAAAAATAAGTAAGAAATAAACGATCACAGTGAAGGTAGAATTAACAAATTAACTAAGACCGACAGAGACATACAATTCACAGATTGGACAATTGCTAATGGCGGATAAACGCAAAGAAGAAAACAATTATAACCAAAAACTATGCGGACTACTAGATCAGAACAAAAAAAAAAAAATTTCACACACAAGATCACAACTGCTTATTTCTTCACAACTCTCTTCGTTCTGGTGGTTGGAGCGGTATCAGGTTTCGTCTGGGCGTGGATGACCTTATTCACAGCAGTCGGCGGGGCCACGGATGACTTCTCCAATTCGGATGCCAGTGTCCTGAGATCGTCCTGGGTCATTATTCGTCGACGCGTATTATTTGGAAGTTTGACATAAATGTTACCATCCAAGGTCCACACATTAGTAATACCAAGAAGTTGTCGTGCATTGGAGAGTAATGACTGTCTATGTCTGGTCAAAAACTCAGTCAACACGTATGGAGATCCTTTAAGCTGAGTTTTTTTGCTCCACACTGTTGATTTCAATGAAGTATCAACAAAACGAATTAAAATTGGTCTTGTACGGCCTTCAGATACGCTTCCCAAACGATGGCAAACGGACAAAGAAGATTGCTTGATATTATTCAATCCCAATTTGTCGCTGAACACAGAAACCACTGCTTCAGGAACACACTCACCAGCCTTTTCCTGGACGCCTCCCAACAAAACAAACTTCTTCCTGTGGCGCATCTCAATAATATCAACATTCCTGCTTATATCGGAGATCTGTTTCTGTAGAACATTGAGAACACTCCACACATGTTCCTTAAACTTGGCGTAATCCTTAGAGATAGCACTGAGATCGCTACCAGGGGTGGAGGCACTGAGGTGGGCTTCAAATTCAGACATTCGTTCATTGAGTGCTTGCATGGATGTTCTGTGCAGGTCAGCAATATCCGCAATTGAAGTCATTTTAATAATTGCAGTGCGTGTGATATATTAAAGTGCTAGTGAAGTGAGTACCAGATTACCGGATTTTACTTCACTTTTAGTAAACTTATGGAGGAGTAGAAGGCAAATCATAAAATTACGATCATAAGCTCTACTTCCAAAATGAAATTACGTTTGTTAATCTCGCTATAAAACTGAAAATCTCGCTGGGAATGGCTGGACTCATTTGGATAGTTTTAGTTTTGGAATATTTTTAGAAAGCCAAGGAAGGTTGAGAGGTAAAGAAATAAGAAGAAAAGTATTAAAATCAACAATTTTGTTTCCCCGTACAAATAGATCGTAGGAACCTTTAAATCTCTAGCAGGCCATTACTGCTACGCTGCTTGGTTCGATCGATCCACAATTGGGGGTTATCAGAGATAAAAGTGTATGTTATCGTTTATATCTGGCGATAATGGGATTTTTAAATTTTTTGCAAATTTACAGTAACACCCTCGTAGTTTGGTAATATGGAAATAGATAGGCTCGTCACCTGTTAAATGGGACAAAATGTGACGGGCGAATCGCTAGAATACATGAAGTTTTATACACCTACTACCTACTTGAACCGTCGGAGAATACAGATGTGAAGTTAGGTTTACAAGAAAAACAAAGGTGCGTTATTGTCTAGCTATTGTGGTTTAAGTTCTTTTGTATCTATGCAGTAATTCGTACATTACCACCGTGTCTACGCCGTACAGCATCTTCATTGGGACTCTACAATCAGGAAATTGATATTTTAGCATGAAATTAGAAGTCGCTTCCATGCGATTCCCTCAAAGTTTCGGAAATTGTCGGTTCCCCGTATCATTGCGCTGATTAAATATGTGTTTAACCTTAATGATCGTATCGAACATTAAGGGTCATCGTTGACTGCAACAACACTGCTCCAGTACGGCTGTTAAGTTATCACTTAAATTTGGTCTACATTTAAGCTAATGTTATTGCTATAAAGCGCATATTACGAAATTAAGATATTTTATATGAAGACTAGCGCCAGCGGCCTGCCCCGGCTTCGCGCGGGCGCAATGTTATCTACCCTCTCCTAATCATTTAAGCGTAATATTATGCCTATAGCCTTCCTCGATAAATGAACTATCTAACTATCACTGAAAGAATTTTTCAAATCGTACCTGTAATCCCTGAGCGCGTTCAAGCAAACTAATAAAAAAAAACAAAAAGAATATAGATGATAACTGCGCTGGAGGTTCCACAAGACTTAGTTAGCTATATTCAGTAGCATAGTGGTAAAGCAGTTGGGCTAGTTATCTAGAGGTCTTGGGTGGGCCTGATGTTGGCTGCCGCCGGTTGTACTCTGGTGTGGTGCGGTCAATGGCCCTATATGGGGCACCGATATGGGTTGATGCACTGACTGCCCATAACAAGACTCTTTTGCGTCGAGCGCAGCGGGTTATGGCAGTCAGGGCAATAAGAGGATATCGCACCATATCATGTGACGCGGCATGTGTCTTGGCAGGGAGCCCACCCTGGGACTTGGAGGCTGTGGTCTTGGCGGCGGTCTATGAACGATGCACTGAGATGCGAGCTCGTGGCGCTCATCCCCTACCAGAGGACGTGAGACGATGGAGGACGTCTTCTCGCGAATTACTCCTACGGAAGTGGGGTAATCGATTAGGACAGCCGAGTTCCGGCCGACTCCTGGTGGAAGCAGTTCGGCCCGTTCTCCAACAATGGATCGAACGTAGGCATGGCGTGCTCACCTTCCGCCTCACACAGGTACTCTCGGGGCACGGATGCTTTGGGAGATACCTTTGCAATGTGGCGCGAAGGGAGCCGACCACTACATGTCATGAGTGCGGCTGTGCCAATGATACGGCTCAGCATACATTATCTGAGTGCCCGACGTGGGCCGAGCCTCGCTCCGACTTAGTCGCTGTGGTCGGACCCGATCTCTCGCTGCCGGCGGTGATCCAATCTATGGTCGGTGGCGTGGATGCATGGAGGGCGGTTCTCTCCTTCTGCGAAATAGTTATATCGCAGAAGGAGGCGGCGGAGCGACTAAGGGAGGACGACGTTCTCTCTGCTCCAATCCGTCGCAGACGTATCGGACGCAGGCGGCTAGCCTACGCGCACCACCTGCCGCCCTAACTGGGACCTCCGGGTGACGGACTAGGGGAAGTCCGTTGCCCGATGGAGTCAGGTCCCTGAGATGGTTGGCGTGCTCGTGTTCCGCACGCCACTAGTGATGGCTGGAGCTCTAAAAAGCTCCTGAAGATGGGCCCGGATGCGGGCAGTCGCCGGCGGAGTCGCGGAAGTATGCGAGAGCTTTCCCGTGGCTCCGCAACAAAAGGCGCCGAGCAGGAACACCGCGGGGTTTTAGTGAGTACGAGTCTCACACTACCCGCCGTTTGTTCCCCTAGACGGCGGGTGCCCATGAAGGGTTTCCCCGCGTTAAAAAAAAAAAAAAAAAGTTATCTAGAGGTCCTGTATTCCTGATCTAGCCTCCTCTAATCCTTCTCGAAGTCTAAGTATTTCCATTTTTTTCACTCGTTTTGTTAGTCAAAAAATACAGTATCACAATTTATTGAAGTATCGATCTTGTAGTCCGCGGTGACCCTTACACTCAAGACTACGAGTGGTTGACAATATTTACTCATGTATTACCTAATCTTGAATATACAACACGATTAGCTAATGTCTGGCTATCAAACAGTGATTGACTAATGGTCGGAACGACTCAATTCATTACCACGCAATAATGGAGAGCAAACTCGTGTCCCCGCATGTGATTGACTTGATTTGTCTTCTGTAGCTGGTTTATTAGCTTTGAGGATAGTCGAGGAGGATGACAGATAACTTAATTGGGAAAGGGACTAATTTTGTCTCCTTGGGCAGATCCAAGTGGATGAACATGCCGAAGTCAATGCCAGATTTATGTAAATATTTTCATCACGTTTCTAACATGGAATAGTACGACCACGTTATAACTGTCGTAGAAGCGAAATAACTGAAGAATCAGGGTTGGGAACACAATTTTCTTGTGCAGATGTCTATAGGATGCAGCAATTACCATTATTGGGAACGCCGTGCTTGTTTGCCACTAGCGTGACATAGAAAAAATTTAAATTAATGTTAATGGGGAATTTGATGTACCTACGCAAATGTGATTGTAAATATTTAACTCTGTTTATACCTTTGATATAGGTGTGAAGTTAAAATACTGAGATAATTAATGGATTAATGATTAGTGTGTATGGGCCTGCTCGTGAGTAAAGTAGACTCAAACCTACTTAGGGTGGCGTAATTCTAAATTATAATTTCTTTAAACAAAAAAAAAGTATCCTTACGCCTTTAATCCCCGAAGGGGTAAGCAGAGGTAAATACATGCATTCCAACATACATGCCAACACCCACGATTTGCCGGTTACGTTTTGGCTCATGTGCCTAACAGGTGGCGAGCCTGTTGACATCTCCGGGCACATCAGCAAACTTCGGGGTACTGGGAAATTTACAGAAAATGGAAAAATCCCAATAAAACCAGAGATAAAGGACTTTACACCATTATCTATCTCTGATAACCTCCTACCCGGGAATCGAATCCAGTACCTCAGCGTAGTAGCAGTGGCCTGCTACCACTGAACTATCGAGGCAGTTAAATTAAATAATTCCTGAAATATAATTAAGGGAATTTATAGTCAGCGGTGAACCTAACACTAAAGACTACTTGATAATGGATACTCATGTATTACCTAATCTTGAATATACAACAAGATTAGCTAATGTCTGGCAATCAAACAGTGATTGACTAATGGTCGGAACGACTCAATTCATTACCACGCAATAATGGAGAGCAAACTCGTGTCCCCGCATGTGATTGACTTGATTTGTCTTCTGTAGCTGGTTTATTAGCTTCAAGGATAGTTGAGGGGGATGATAGATAACTTAATTGGGAAGGGAGGGACGCTTTGTTCCACCAATTTTGTCCCATTCGTAGTTAATCTGGAATGAGCCCTAACTATGCAGGGATACATTCGTTAATTATTTTGTTGCTTTGAATAATTTAACGATTTTTTGATATTATTATAATGCTTCAGTTATATAGTGGTAGAAAGATATTGCTTGGCGTTGGTTCCTTAGATTGATAAACGGGTTAGTAACAGCTAGAAGTAGTACACACAGTTACAGTAGGAAGGTATAAAGGCTTTCTTATAAGGAATGCAGACGTGAAGTTAAATCTCATGTTCCTCAGCATTTTTTTATTTTCTTTGAAAATATGTATGAAACTCCTAATTTACTACTTTAAGGATTCCAAAACATTGCCCAAAATATTTAAAAAATCACAAAAAGTAGGTGAAACGATTGATTTTAGTCCGTAGATTTATGCTACGGCGTAGTGTTGTGGCAGTGGGCTACGTAGATTTGTGCTACGGCGTAGCCGGTTCGTCCATGGATTATGGACTAGTAAAATGTGTGCTACGGCAGTCAATTTTTATAATATAGTAACACACGACCGGATTCGGTACGGCGGACCGACTCCGGTCGTGATTGTGATCCAAATTTGGTCGTGTGCCGACCAAACCCGTGCCAGCGGACCGCATCGGACTTGATTAATAATAAATCTGTCCTCCAGACGGATAGATTTGGTTCGGAGCGTACCGAATCCTCTGTCCGCTCCGTACCAAATCCGGACGTGTGTTACGACTATTCCTTATTTTGTCATGAATGAACCTATGTCTTATATCTACTCGCAAAAGTTCCTGAGGAATATGAATTTCGAATGATCTGATGATGATCTTTTGAAAGTTTATTAATTGAAAGAGTAAAGTTTTGTTAACTGCCTCGGTAGCCTAGTGGTAGTAGGCCACTACTACTACGCTGAGGTGTTGGATTCGATTCCCGGGTAGGGTTATCACAGATAGATAATGGTGTAAAGTTCTTTGTCTCTGGTTTTATTGGCATTTTTCCAATTTCTGTAAAAAAAAATACCAGTACATTGAAGTTTGGTAATGTGCCCGGAGATGTCAACAGGTTCGCCACCTGTTACATGCGCCAAAACGTAACCGGCGAATCGTGGGTGTTTGCATGTATGCTTGAATGCATGCCTTCATAGCCAAAACATGGGCCAAAACGTAATCGGCGAATCGTGAGTATTTGCATGTATGCATTTACCTCTGCAAACCCTTACGGGGATTACAGCCCTGAAGTTACGCTTAAAATTAAAGTAAAAGAAGACGCCGTTAAATTACAAAATACCCAGTACTATTTAGCAGACCCATTATCATTTAATCTTTACAAATAAATTAGATAAGGCGATGGTTACCACGCCCTCGAACTCCACCAATGGGGTTTTACCAGTAAGTTTTGAATTGTATTTTAAGAAAAATACGTACGTACTTAACTTCGTACGTAACTTCACGCCTGTAATCCCCGAAGGGGTAGACAGAGGTAAATGCATGCATTCAAGCATACATGCAAACACCCACGATTCGCCGGTTACATTTTTGGCCCATGTAACAGGTGGCGAGCCTATTGACATCTCCGGGCACATTATCAAACTTCGAGGTACTGGGAAATTTCCAGAAAATGGAAAAATCCCAATTAAACCAATAATAAAGGACCTTACAGCATTATCTCTGATAACCCCCTACCCGGGAATCTAACCCAGGACCTCAGCATCGTAAGAGTGGCCTGCTACCACTAGGTTACGAAAGCAGTTCTAAGAAAAATAGAAAGATAAATTTGACTTCGGGCGGGACTCGAAAACGTGACTACTGAGTTCACTAGTCCAGTCGCTCTTCCCATTGACCTGCCGAAGTCCATTGCGAAAAATCTAATAAAATAAAACAATTACTTGTAAATTATTCGTTAAATGCCTGTAAACTGTAATTTATTTCAACATAATACCCAATGCGGTATTGCGGAGCGGTGTTAATTTTGTCAACCAATAAACCTATCTATCTATGATTAAAAGCTCTACGGTAGAGTATACCAATTCTGTAAATTTGTGTTAATCTACGCAATTTTTTAGGGTTCCGTACCCAAAGGGTAAAACTACGGGACCCTATTACTAAGACTGCGCTGCCCGTCCATCTGTCACCAGTCTGTATCTCACGAACTGTGAGTTGGAGAGTGGAAATTTTGTGTTTGTGCTTCGATAGCTTCTTTCGATAAGCGCCGGTAGCTCAGTAGTAATATGGCTGGACTAATTACCGATCCTGAGGTCGCAGGTTCAATTGCAGCCCGAAGTCAATCTTTTCTTTCATATCGTCAATACACTTGCATGTGTCATTGCGCAAAATAAAAATATGACAGTTGTATCGAAATTGAGTTAAATTTAACCAAACCCGTTTTGTTTTTGAATTACTTAAAACTGATCATCATCTCGTCGAATTAATAGTAAATTACTAGTGCACGCATAGCAATGCTTTCATTACATTCCTGTTTCCAAGTATGATCAGTATTTAGAAAGAAAAAAGAAAGAAAGATAGAAAGAAAGACAGAACATTTATTTGTAGCAATACTTGTATAATAAGTAAGAAAAGTAGTTTAAGTGACATCAGGTATTGTGACTTATATATTACATGATCTCTTATTTATATGATTACATCTTATTTATATATCTCGTCTTATTTATATGATTACATCAATACAAATTGGTCCTAACTCAGCATGTGCTGGTTGAAGAACAACTAGCGCACATTTTTTTTTATGAAGTCGAAGTGGCAAACTAGCATGCAGTTCACATTGATGTTAAGTGATGACTGCAGCCTATAGACACCCACACAAAGACCAAGGTCAAAATGCAGATGCGTTACCGCTCCTGAGGCCTAAGGTATTATGCCTCTGTGCCGGAAATTACAGGGCCGTACATTACCACCTGACCGGAACACGATAGTGCTGAACACTACCATTTAGCGGCAAGTATATTAGGTAATGCGGTGTTGCCTACCCCCGCGAGCTCCGTCACTGGAGCTCTACCACCAGTAAAAGCACATTTACATTTACTCATACATCTACTTGGTATAAATAATACGAGTACGTAAATTCATGCCTTCTCAACATTAAATGTATTGAAAATACAACGTAACGTGTACAATATGTACCCATTCTCAATCACTCGAAACCTTCACTAGATAACATTATTTTAACAATCAATTCAAGCACTCAACAGATTCGAAACCGCTACTACAAGAGTCATTCAATTTCCCCAAGTTGACAATAGCGGGATAGAATGGGATGGGTTCACATAACCTAAGTAAACCCGTTCAGTCGTGTGTTCTTCACACGATTCCCTTTCACCGGAATGCTATTCTCATGTAGTAAACACAAAAACAATTATCTGTAGCCAACTTCAATGTTTCATGGAAATAATATTGTTATTATTTTCATAAAACATATTATAAAAATCAATTGCTGTTCGTTAGTCTCGCTAAGACTCGAGAACGGATGGACCAATTCGGCTAATTTTGGTTTTGAATTCTTTTTGAAAGTCCAAGGAAGGTTTAAAAAGTGAGAAAATATTAAAAAATTGTAAGGGAAATAGTAAAAACAACAGTTTCATTTTCCCATACAAATAGTACGTATCTAATACCTTTGACATATTTAATTCTGAGGCAATACGAAGATTGTCGGGCCAGCTATTAAAGAATATAATTACTACTAGCGGCCCGCCCCGGCTTCGCCCGCGCTGCTCTGCTCCTATTAGTCATAGCGTAATGTAAGCTATCCTATCTCTCAAGTTGGATCGAACTGCACATGGTGTGCGAATTTTATTATAATCGGTTAAGTGGTTTAGGAGTCCATTGAGGACAAACATTTATATATATTAAGATTGACTAGAAGTCCCTAGCTGTTATGCATTTCCATCAATGAAGTGATGTAATATTGTAACAAAAATGCTAACAAAACCTTTTCCAATAATGGATGATTAAAATAGAATACACGTAGCTTATATGACCCAAATGCCAAGTAATAGAAATATGGCACGATACGATATTGGCCAACAATGGGTGGAAATAAAAACTCTAAAGGCTTTGAACGAACGGGCGGCGGGTGGGTTATCAACTAATGTATTTTATTGTATTCCAAGGGTAGCCTGCAAGCCATCTAGTTTGTTACAAATGTACGGAACAATGGATATTATAGGATTTTACACATCGGTAGTCGTGTCCGACTGGGACTGTTATGTGAAATACATTTTATAGATGAACATCTGGCGCTCTGGGCAGCGCTTTTGGAAATACATTTTGGGTAGCTAAAAAATCTACATTACAGTATGCTTCTCTGTACACGATATTAGACGTATGGCTATCGGGGATAAAAGCACACAGGCTGCTAGGATTGCGAAAAATTGCTAATTATGTGTTTAAACACTCAGTTGTGTAACTAACTACCTACAAACGTCCATCCTACGCTGGACCGTATTTTCGAAAAGGCTATTTTAAACTTCTGTGCTTTATATTTTCTATGCGTTATTACGTCCATCCGTGTCCTCTGGACAAAGCCTTTCCCGAAGATGCTCACAACAGTGTTCAACGTCAAAAGGAAAGAATATGCCATAATTGCCACGCTTGGCATGCTGATTGGTGATCATAGCGGCGATTGTTTTATAACGGAACGCTGCTATGCAGTAGGTATGCTTAATGTTACTAACGGCCAAGTGCGAGTCGAACTCGTGCACGAAGGGTTCCGAACTAAAAATTGCATAAAAATTACGTATGTTGTGTGGGTTTAATATTTAATTTACTTCATTTTTATTTAATTATTTATTATGGAAGGTACAATACAACATAAGAGCTAAAAATTATGTGAAAATTTTAAGCGTCTACTTGCTACCGTTATTATCGAGCAAAAATATACGACAAAAATACAACACCTTTATTGTATGCCCCCTTGGACTTCTTAACATTTCCCTTTTCTTATTTTTAGTAATTATCTAGTTTTGTCTTTATAGCGGTAATAGAAATTCATAATTTGTGAAAATGTTAGCTTTGTAGCTATCACTATTTATAAGACTTGGTGACAGACAGACGGACGGAGGGACAGACAGACAGACAGCGGAGGATTAGTAATTCGTAGAGTCCGTACGAAACCTCCTAAAAGATAGAACTAAGATACAGAATAGCTTAAAAATATTCGATATGATTCTTTAAATTGACATTATTTTTTTATTTCTGAACCGATTCACATGAAACAAACACTAAATGTTAAGTGAAACTTACCCCAACATACTAATGAAAACCGCAAATCGAATAAGCCGTTTCTGAAATTAGCGTGCACAAACACACAGACGAACAGGCATTTTTCCGGGATAAAAAGTACCCAGTGTTGTGCGCCAAAGGTGAAAGTATAATCATACCAAGTTTCATTGTAATCGGACCTGTAATTTTTATTTGATGCTTGAACAAACAGACAGACAGACAGACTGACAATTTTTTTTTCTAATCACTTATTTGTGTTCGGTATCGATCTAGTAACATCCCGTGGTATTTATTTTTTCAATATTTTTAATGTACCGAATTTACACTTCTACTGTTTTATTAGATAATGCATAGCCCATTTTTATAAAGGTGGCAAGGCAAACAATGTAGCAAGAGAAAAGGATTTTACACCGTTATTTCTGATATACCCCGACCTGAGAATCGAACTCAGGACCCCAGCGTAATAGTAGTGGCCTGCTACCACTAGGCTACTGAGGCATTTTATCAAGAATAAGATAATCGTCTTAATTTTTTTTGCTAAAT
The DNA here is from genome assembly GCA_036365455.1 of Macrosoma leucophasiata. Taxonomy (NCBI): domain Eukaryota; kingdom Metazoa; phylum Arthropoda; class Insecta; order Lepidoptera; family Hedylidae; genus Macrosoma; species Macrosoma leucophasiata. The sequence goes on from JAWQUS010000010.1 coordinate 9,474,623, forward strand.
TATAAGAATATGTTAAATAAATACCATAATACCATTTTTTTAAGTATGGTGCCAGTGTCACCATTTAGCGCCAGATAAACATAGAGATTGTGCAAACGCTATTCTATAGGATGTGACGAATTTTTAATCATATCTACTTTTTCGAATACATAGTAACGTTTTCAAGTAATAACAAGATACAGAGTCCCAAACAAAGTTTACTCGAGTGGAAATGAAAATAAGTTTTGACGGTATTAAATTCGACAATGGGCAACAACCCGAAATCCCCTCACATAATAAAGAGGATATTTTGATCACGATACCAGCTATTGTGATATTTTATTTTTGCCCAGCCATCGACAAGAGGGCAATATAGAGGCAGAACATTTTATGATTTTATAACCGCCTCGGTAGCCTAGTGGTAGCAGGCCACTACTACTACGTTGAGGTCCTGGGTTCGATTCCCGGGTAGGGGGTCATCAGAGATAATGGTGTAAAGTCCTTTATCTCTGGTTCTATTGGGATATTTCCATTTACTGAAAATATCCCAGTACCTACCTCGAAGTCTAGTAATGTGCCCGGAGATGTCAACAGGCTCGCCACCTGTTACATGGGCCTAAAACGTAACCGGCGAATCGTGGGTGTTTGCATGTATGCTTGAATGCATGCATTTACCTCTGCCTACCCCTTCGGGGATTACAGGCGTGAAGTTACGAAGTTACGTTACATTTTATGAAGTGTATGCAAGATATTTATATTACGTTATTTTGATAAGCGTCAGGATGGTATTAATTGAAATGGCTATTCGATCTACGGGTTTATTTAGGTATTTTGTAGGGTTTGATACCGAAAGTAGGAAAATTTAATGATTTCAACATACAACTAAATAGGTGAGAGTCGTTAGAGAAATATGATTTTGTTGATGATGATGATGATGATAATGATACCCTACGTCTTGGAACCCTGTTTTATTGTGTTCATTACACAATTGTAGGGCGCCGTAATAACTATCGCAGAGGAAAAACATTTTAGGCCTCAGGGGTGGCAATGAATTTACATATTGACCTCTGGTTTTTGTGTAGATGTTTATAGACGCAGCCATGACTTACCATCAATGTGAATTGTATCGATAGATAGCAGTTGTTGGGGTGTAGTGGGGTGTTTAAGCAATTGGCATCTCACAATCTCTTCACTAGTGGCTCCATGAAGTTGAAGTAATATACGCAACGGCCACACCCTGGTAACCACGCATCTTGCTGCGTGGGCTAAACCTAGTGAAGGGGGCTGTGTCACACACAGCTGTAATCGGGCGATCCCCCGAATCGTACCTACAGTCTACTTCGGTTTGGGAGGCGAACAATGTCGATAGGCAAAGGTTATTCCGAGGATTGGCTTCCAAGGCGTTGTAGCAAGGCGACGCGAGCGCCTCTAAGGGCGTCAACCAGGGATCTTTTAATGGTTGGCGGCCGACTCACTACGTCCTAACTGTCACTGGTCGTACCGGGAAACCGGTCCATCGGGTCATGACAAACTAAGATTAAAGAGTGAGTCTATACCCGCGCAACCATTTACTCACCTTAAACAACTCCCGCGCAGATGAAAGGCTTGGCTTTAATACTGGTTTCCGAGTAAAGTCCTATGGCGATGGAGTGGTGATGGTGGGAATAAGGGGAACGGTGTACCTCGACTCCTAGTTGGCATTCTGCACATAGGCGATCAGATGAGAGTGGTCGCTCCTGGATTCGATTAAGGCGGGAATACAGGTTCGGCAGCACATCTGACGACTAAGCAGCCCTATTTAGGATCGCTCTGCTTACCCCTGCATAGGGGAAAGGCCTAGAAAAGGTGGCCTAAAAATAGTCCGTCTTGCCCTCTAACCTGGTGGCAGGCCGCAGTCACTGGTCACCGTTTCAATTGCGGTCAAACAGTAGCAGTTAAAAATAAAATAAGAACATCTTTCAATTTTGCTACTTGGAACGTAAGAACGCTACTGGATAATCCTAACAACATGTGCCCTGAGCGAAAAACCGCTCTTATAGCTAGGGAACTCTCCAGATATAACATTGACATCGCTGCTCTGAGCGAGACTCACTTAGCTGACAGTGGGGAGCTTTATGAAGATCGTGGGGGATATACCTTTTACTGGTTTGGAAAACCCTTCAATCAGAGAGCGAGTAGCGGCGTAGGTTTTTCCATCAAAAATGTTATTGCTAAAACGTTAGTAGAGAAGCCCAAAGGATACAATGATAGGCTTATGACTCTGAAACTCCATCTAGGTGCCAACAAATATAATCTGCATTTAATAAGTGTCTATGCGCCAACTATGACCTATGCTGACGAAGAAAAGTTTCAGTTTTATGATGATCTTCGGCAAGTTTTGCGAGATATTCCGTCGAAAGTCAAAATCGTTCTCCTGGGCGATTTCAATGCCCGTGTTGGCTGCGAAAATCATATCTGGAGAAATATACAAGGTCCGCATGGAGTAGGTAAATGTAATTCCAACGGTGAGTTGCTGGTGGGTTTATGTGCCGAGTTCAATCTCTGCATTACGAACACCTTTTTCCGCTTAGCCGATAAATTTAAAACATCTTGGATGCATCCTCGCTCCAAACATGAGTTTCATCTTTCTCTAGTGATCATAACGTCTTTGAGAAGATCTCAAAGACGTTATGATCACTAGAGCTATGCGGGGTGCAGAAGGCTGGACTGATCACTGCTTGATTAGATCCAAAATTCGCCTGAGTTACAAACCTCCTCGTGGAGCACAACATAAAATACCATCCAGGTTGGCTTTTGCAAAGCTTGCCAACTCTATCTCAATGCAAGAAAACCTTGACAAAAAATGTAGTGAAATAACGCTAAATGCTACAGCTACAGTCAACGAGCACTGGCGCTCATTATCCCAGTCATTACATGATGCTGCGAAATGCGTTGTAGGTAGACTAGAAAAGAAAAATCAGGACTGGTTTGAAGATTCGGATGCTGAGGTGATGAAACTTGTACACACATATCGTAGTCAACTACAATACTTGACAGCCGCTACGCAGAAAAAAACCGCTCAACATCAATTGAAACGTAAGGTCCGCGAACTGAAAGACAAATGGTGGATTTCCAAAGCTCAGGAGCTACAACATTTTGCTGATAAAAAGCAAATCGGAAGTTTCTTCGAGTGCCTCAAAACCATCTTTGGTCCGCGCACTAAAAAACGTCGCTTATTCTTTCCAGCAACGGAACTCAACATCTGACAGACCATGGAGAAGTACTAGCTCGCTGGGCTGAACATTTTAATGAAGTTCTAAATTCACCTAGTCACGGAGCTGATCTTGTTCATATTGATGCGTTACTGGCCCTTCCACTATCCTTAGAACTTGATGATCCACCAACTTATAATGAGTTCATCCATGCTGTTCGCAGACTCAAAAACGGAAAAACCTCTGGTTCAGACCGTTTACCATCGGAGCTGTACAAATATGGAGGCTCTTCCGTTACTAACTATCTTTTTGAGATAATCCTGCGTATATGGGATTCTGAGAACGTACCACAGGATTGGAAGAATGCAACTATCACCAAGCTTTACAAAGGAAAAGGCAGTGTCTCGGAATGTGGCTCTTACAGGGGTATTGCGCTGTTAAGTGCAGCTGGAAAGATCTTGGCCCATATAATCAACCGACGCTTAAGTAAGCTGGCAGAACGCATTTTACCGGAGAGTCAATGTGGCTTCCGTCCTAATAGGGGCACCGTTGATGCTATCTTCGTCGTCAAACAGCTACAGGAAAAAAGCTTTAAAGAACAGCATCGTCCACTATACATGTGTTTCGTCGACTTAGAAAAAGCATTCGACCGAGTGCCGAGGACTGCATTGTGGATCGTCCTGGAAAAGGCTGGGTGTCCTGCGAATCTCGTCAATCTTGTTCGCCAATTTCATGACGGTATGATGGCCAGAGTGCGTCATGAAAACGATTTCACAGACCAGTTTCACCAGTCACCAGTGGCGTAAAGCAGGGATGCGTAATGGCCCCGACTCTATTTGGGTTGTATTTTGCTGCAGTACTTAGCGATGCCTATGGCGGTTGCAGAGGACAAATTCTTCTGGATGTAAGGGCCGACAAGAATATTTTTATCTATCTCGTTTTAGGGCCAAGCGTCTAGTGCAAAACATGCCAGTTCTGGATATACTGTACGCCGATGATATCTGTTTGATGGCCGATGACGTCGGTAATCTACAATCATATTTAGACCACCTCGATACAGCTTGTAAAAGATTTGGATTGGTTATAAATGTATCCAAAACCCAGATCTTGAAACAACCAATACGTAAAACGATAGCTGATTCAACGCCTATATCGCTAGGTGGTTTAAATCTCGAGGAAGTGTCATCCTTTCGGTATCTGGGTAGCTATATTCGCGATGATAACCGCTTAGATACTGAAACAATCGTGTTGCAAAGGCGTCTGCAACTTTTGGCCAATTGAGAAAAAGAGTCTGGGACTCACATGATCTCAAACTGCACACTAAGATCGCTGTGTACAAAGCTATTGTCTTGCCAATTCTTCTATACGCCACTGAAACCTGGTGTCTTTACAAAAGCGACATTCGTCGCCTAGATACCTTCCATATGAGGTGTTTGCGTAAGAGATGGCAAGATCGCGTGCCGAACTACGAGGTCTTAAAACGCACCAAGATAACAGGCAAAGAGTCTCTACTTGTTAAAGGACAACTGAGGTGGTGCGGACATCTTGTACGCATGGATCAATCCAGGCTGCCTAAATCAGTGTTTTATTCTCAGTTAAGTGATGGAAAGCATCGTTTGCAGGGCCTTGAAGCCAAACGCCTTGCCAAGAAGGATCAGGTAAGACCTTCTTACCAATATACATACAACCGATCTGGCCTGTTGCATTGTCAACCTTGCAACAGGACTTTTAAAACTAAATTTGGTTATGCGAGTCATATTCGCTGGCACCCTCAACCTTAAGTCAAGCTTCTTCGCCGTTGACGGATCACGTCAAGGAGGATATCATCATCGATAGCAACCGGGACCGACGGCTTAACGTGCTCTCCGAAGCACGAAAAAGCGCATTTTAATTTGCCACTAACGGTCACCCATCACACACCCGACCGCGCCCGTAATGCTTAACCGAGTAGATTGCTTACGATCTACACCAGCCGCGGGGCCATGCGCGCTTCACACGCATTTGAGTTCTAAGTATCTTACGAGTTTATTAAACAAATATCTGGTTTATTCTCAGCAATTGCAACAGCCTTATAACAACACAACAAGATACAAATAACCAAACAAAGTTTGCTCGAGTGAAAATAAAAATAAGTTTTGACGATATTACATTCGACAATGGGCAACAACCCGAAATCCCCTCACATATTAAGAGGGTATTTTGATCATGATACCGGCTATTGTGATATTTTATTTTTGCCCAGATATCAGGAAATATAGAGGGTACATATTTTATGAAGTGTATGCAAGATATTTATAATACGTTTTGTAGATAAGCGACAGTATGATATTTATGCCAATGGATGCTTTATCTACCGGGTAGCTTTAGAGAAGGAGTTTTATAATACAGGCACCGTGGGTAGATGCAATTAACTTGTACATTTAATCACATGACGTGTCATGTACATTTGAGGCTTGTAAGTTTTTTTTAATTGCTTTTTTTTCTAAGAATGGACTAACTACACTCTTAGGATAATTTAGCATTAGGATTTGAGTTCAAAATTATATTACGAGGTGTGCAAATCTTACCTAGTTTTTTGTGAAACTGTAATGCCTTCATGTAAAATTCGTAGCTTACAACAAGATACAGAGACCCAAAACAAAGTTTACTCGAGTGGAAATAAGAATATGATTTGACGATATTAAATTTGACAATGGACAACCACCGGAAATACCCTCACATTATAACAGGGTATTACGAGTATGATTACGATACCGGCTTTTGTGATATACATAAATATATTAGATATCAAGCAATATAGATAGGGAACCCAGAAGGAACACATTTTATGAATTGGCGGTGGGGTTCCAGTGATGGATCTCGCGGGCGTTGTCACCACCGCATTCCCTAATATACTTGCCACTAAATGGTAGTGTTCAGCACTATCGTGTTCCAGTCAGGTGGTAATGTACGGCACTGTAATTTCCGGCACAGAGGCATAACACCTTAGGCCTCAGGAGTGGCAACGCATCTACATTTTGAGCTTCCCTATAGACACCCGTCTATAGGCATGACTGCAGCCTATAGACGGGTGTCCATAGGGAAGCACTTAACATCGATGTGAACTGCATGCTTGTTTGCCACTTCCATCCACCACCATTTCAGAGAAAACTAAAATAATACACGGATTGTCGAACAATATAAGGTATGTTATTGAGAGTTTCCAGGAAAAATCTCCCAATGTTTACGTAACATCATCTTTGAATACAAAAACATTTCAGTACCTATGTACAGTTAAGCATCTACCTACTGCCTTATTATTTTCTTCGGCAAAGAAATTTACCTACGCTGAACAAGTAGTGTGTAGGTAATCTACAATGACACAAACGAGAAATGTCGACGTTATACTTACACTGAGGGACATTTGCAGCTTTTATGTAAGCCGAATAGGGATGGAAGTAAGCCGTGTATTACACTTATATCGACAAATTATAGATATATGATTAATTTATTTAAAAAAATATTTATTTATCTCAATACAGACTCCGATAAAATTTTGGTCGGTCTGGACTTCGGATACCTGTGAGTTCTTATGAAGTTCGTGAGGGGTTACGAAAAAAATATTTTTTAAAACGTTTTAAATGAATATCATATAATGAGCTATCAATCGTGAGTTTTATTATTGTTTTATAAAAAATATGTATTTACATCGTTATCAACATAGATATTATTTTCCTTCGCTTGTGAATATAATAACTCTAAGTTCAATTAGTGCCATTCAATCCAGTAAGCTACAACAGTAGTCAAAGTATATAATCACCGTTATCATCTTGGTGTCAATGGCGCCAAGTGCTTATTTTATTTGCTTACTGCTTATTATTATGTTATAATAGCCCAAATTTGGCTAAATACGTAACGTTTGGATAGCAGGAAATTGAGTGCGAATATGCAGGCCCTTGATTTTTTACTCATTGCATCTGATACAAACCAACATTCAGTGTTGTGAACGTTATACTATTGTTGTGGACTGAAGTTAGTCTGCCCCGACGGTACACACGTATTTCGGTCAATGATCCATTGAACTAAGTTTAACACACTACAAAACGTATCTATTTCATAAACGAATAATCCCTTTGTTACTTGAAGGGGTAAAAATGGGTAAGTAAGGTACACTTGACTCCCTACAAAAACGCGCCGTTCGTATTGTTAACGATCCGGGACTTACAGACAGGCTCGAACATCTGAGCCTGCGCAGAGATATTGGTAGTCTGTGCGTGTTATACCGTCTCTACAATGGTGAGTGCTCTGTCGAACTGTTCGACATGGTGCCACCGTCTCTTTTTCTACACCGTACTACCCGCCGAAGAGAGAAGTTTCACCCTCACCGACTGGACACCTGGCAGTGCTCAACGGTGCGGTTTTCTCGTTCGTTTCTGCCCAGAACGTGTAAATTGTGGAACGAACTTCCCTCTGAGGTGTTCCCTCGGTGCTACAATATGGGGTTCTTCAAAAATGGCGTCAAAAGAGTCCTTCAGGGCTGGCAGCGCGTTGGCAACTCCCCTGGTGTTGCAAATGTCCATAGGCGACGGTGACCACTTACCATCAGGTGGCCCGTCTGCTTGTCTGTCAACTTAATGACATAAAAAAAAAAAAGGTATACCTAACAGTAAAAATATATTTAATGTTTTTTTTTTGTGTAATTAAAGTGGCAAACAAGCATGTAGTTCACATTGATGTTAAGTGATGACTGCAGCCTATAGACACCCACACAATGACCAGAGGTCAAAATGCAGATGCGCTGCCACTCCTGAGGCATTAGGTGTTATGCCTCTGTGCCGGAAATTACAGGGCCGTACATAAAATGTACCTAAATGTCAATAAAATGTAGGTTCAATTTCATTTTTATGTCGAAAATACTTGGGTATCTTTAAAGACATTGTGGTTTTCGGAGGATGGTGAAACCAGGCTTAACCTGAAAATCATTACTTTTAAATACTCGTGTCATTCAATCAAGCGAGCCACAACACTATTCAAAGTATGTAATGTTTGGATAACAGAAAATTGAGTGCGACTATGCAGACCCTTGGTTTGCCACACGCTGCGTTTGATCCAAACAAACAGGCAGTGTTGTCGACATTAGACTATTGTTGTGGACTGTGGTTAGTCTGCCCCGACGGCAGACACGTATTTCGGTCAATGGTCCGCTAAACTAAATTGAATAAACAGAACATATTTGTGCCACTGATTATGCAGGATAATTAAAAAACGCATTGTAATGCGGAAAGTTTAATAATATGGAACTCATTTATGAGTTACCTACTGTTTCTTTGAAATAAATTTTTCAATAGAGATGAGATAACGTGTAAATGGGCTGAGACCTCTTTTGCTAAAAAATGTGGGTTATACTCGTATACCTGAGAATTGTAGTAAAAGAATAATTTACACTTTGAATTCCACGTGAATGTTGTATATTAGGTATTGTTAAATACCTAATTAATGCATGATGCAAATGTCACAAATATCGTAAATAGACTGGGTACAGTCCGGAACAAGAAATATTGCATGACGACTTTAGGAATAAGACGTCGCATAATTTCGGCTCTGTAGAGCTACCTTTTATTTTGTGGTAGAGCGTTATCTCTTTTGCACACTATGAGACGCTTATCAACGATCTTGATTAAATTTTGACCAACACAGCGCTATAAGTACTTACATGGGCACTGTGCAAAAGAGATAACGCTCTACGAAGTCGAAACTAGCTGATTGTCTGTTCTTTCTGGGTTCTGTAAGATGATTTGACAAAATATATTCTTAAAATTTGTAAGATTGGTTAAGGAGTTATAGATTTAATATAGGTATTTGGTGGATCAGATTTTGAAGAAGCTGTCCCAAATAACAAAGATGTGAGAGACAAATGTTTGGTGGGCTACTCTAGTCACCGTCACCATTCTGGGGTAAAATAAATATTGTACATCCGATTCTCTTATTATATCAAAATACATTGCCGATTTATTGTCTAGTCCGCAATTTGTTGGACATTGAAAAATGTTGGTTGAACACATACATGTAGCATGCTTTCAACGGGCCGTAGTTTATTTCGACTCATTCAAATTTATTGGGGCTTTTTAGAATTTAGATGTCTCTGTACTGTACAAAGCGTAAAATGTTGAACAAAAACTTTTTTTTTTATGAAATGCAAAACGAGCTGAAAACTTATCACGGGTTTTGTGAATTAAAACACAATTTTAAAGCTTTACTTAATTACTACAAAAAAAGTATACACACAAAACACATTATACAAAACTATTAAAATAATGGTGCATAATTCTCGAGTCATTACAATAAATTGCTAAAGGATTTGTTTTTACGAAAGGTTATTTTCGTCGATTATAACTCTAACCGAATATGAGGCTTTGTTTAGGACATAGGAAAGCATAAACAGACTATTCCTCCGAGGCTTACCGCCTTGTCGTGACGGTGGGGGGGGGGGAGGCTCAGTAGTCGGTGGTTGTCCCCACACAGGCGAAGCTAAGAAGAACCCAGATGTCCCATTTCCACCACGTAACTTGGTGGAAAGTGGAGAAAATACAAAATAAACCCATTCAAACGACACCAACTTTTTTTGACGAAGTAATCGGTGAACATACATAAAAAATATATACATATACGTACAGTCGAACACAGAATTTACTCTGTGGAGGAACGGGTGGAAATGTTCCTCCGGCGAAAAGGGAGGATCCTCCGACCAGGCGAGGTGGTAGCGCCTGGCGGGCCGCGGCCCAACGGTTGACGTTGGGAAGTTGTATATATGCCAACTCTTGAGAAATCTTCGTATGTGCGATGTAATTTGACTGCACGCCATCTATCGTACTGTAAGGTTTCATTGTATTCCAATAATTGGCGCCTTAATGTAGTGGACGCTACATCACTCCCCTCCAAGACCGGAGGTTGATATGATCGAGACAGCTGTCAAAGCTTCTCGCGGAGCTGTGCCAATGCCATATAGTCCCATGCCGCAAGTCCCAGTGAGTCGGGTGCGAAGGTCCTCAGTGAGTCGAGGTAGTCGCTGCTGCGGTGATGCGAAAGTCCCCTTTGAGTCGAGGTAGTCGCTGCGTAGTAGCTACTGCGTCCGTCCACGCAGTACTGACGCCGATGTGGCTGCAGGGTAGTCCAGGCATGCGCGGTCACTGCAGGCGTGTGGAGTATCCCTGATGAAGCCGAGGGTGCTGGCTGGCGTGACTTGGTTACCGCTCGATCAGGTGCTGGTGATGTGAGGGATGACGTCGTCGAAGGTGCTGCAGAGAGTGGCTGGTGAGAAGGTTGCTTCCAATCACGTCGGGGTCACCACTGTGGAGGAACGGGTGGAAATGTTCCTCCGGCGAAAAGGGAGGATCCTCCGACCAGGCGAGTTGGTAGCGCCTGGCGGGCCGCGGCCCAACGGTTGACGTTGGGAAGTTGTATATATGCCAACTCTTGAGAAATCTTCGTATGTGCGATGTAATTTGACTGCACGCCATCTATCGTACTAGACAAGTACTGTAAGGTTTCATTGTATTCCACTAGTTGGCGCCTTAATGTAGTGGACGCTACAACTCGTTTTCTGAAGTCGATTAAAAATAATTGTAGCCCTGCGATTCACACTTGTTCGGTTTTTATGAAATATTTCCTAAAACTGTAAAAAGACTGATAGAATTCTCATAAACGCATCAATATCGACATCACATTTAAAACTCATTCCGACCGAAATTGTAAATTCGTGTTATTTAAGTAAAGTTCAACAGATTCGGGGGATGTTATAATTAATACGAGCTTATCCTTAACTATGAGCCTTTGACGACACCTGCTCCCGAGTACACCTTCTGTTATATTATACATACGGTTGTTTCGGCTTTTAGCTTTAAGCCGTAACTTTGTCAACCATCTTCGTGCAACAAGTATAACAAGGTACAACGTTTCTCATATGCCGAGTATTATGCAGATTAGGGAAGTAAGGGCTTGGTTTACAATAAATTTATCTATTATTTTCATGGGGCTATAAATAACTAGGGACTCATTATTTTCGAGGGTTCTTGGTTTTTATATATATTATATTTATGGCATATTCATTAATATGACCTCAAATTACTACAAATTGTAGGTACTAAAATTAGTTCACACGTAGGTATAGCCAAGATTCAGCCAAGAAAATGTAATAAATAAATTTTCAAATCAAATTAATAAGAGTTTACCTACTCTTGGTCTCTAGACAAGAGGAAAAGTAAGATTCTCTTCTTTTTCATACTGCATTATGGGACCCGGAGGTAAAATGTTGAGGTTAATTTTGTGTGTCATAAATAAATAATCGGAATAAAAACTAGGGGCTTTTTGTAGGGTAGGTGGTTATGTTTTAAGAGTTGCCAACGCGCTGCCAACCCTACGTGATGAGGTACGAGTATGCATCAATGCATGTAGGTATTAACTTCGCAACTTTACACATTTTCAATTCTGCATGATCCATTGATTCGTTTTGTTGGGAATTACCCGTTTGTTCGATGACCATCTTAGCATCGTAGATCGCTTTCCGATTGATTGAAGAAAACCGATCGACATTTATCGAATGATCTGTAATTATTTCTCGATCTGGCTCGCTTATTCAAATTAACTCAATGGAGCTCTTTTTCATGTAAGGAAAGTAACAAACAAGGATGCAACTCACATTGATGTTAAGTGATGACTGCAGCCTATAGACGTCTATACAGAAACCAGACGTCAAAATGCAGAAATTCTACCGCCAGAATGAGTATACATATACAGAAATAACTGGGTGAACTACAATATAAACATAAAGCAGCTATTTTTACAGTAATAGATCTACCTCCATTAGCGTTCTAGACAAAATTAGTTGACTTTTGTGATATCAAAAATATAAGGCCGAAGTAAAAGTTGAACTCATTCATCTCGACGACACTTTAAGTGCTTAAGTGGCCGGGCTAGATGGTGAATTCGTGTTAAATTTTCCCTAACGCTCTTAAACTGAAATTTGATACCTTTAAACTTATTTCTAAATGAAGAAGTTAACCCTGAGAGGGTAAATAGCCCGGAAAAATGATCTATATGTATCCGGGCTTTGTTTTAGGTAGGTGTTTAAAGGTACGGAGTAGAGTTTGTGATATTTTATATTGCGCGTGTAATCTTTTAGGTCTTTTTTTGTACGGGATCTTATTTCAATATCTTCTTATCAATATAATATGAATCTTAATTCATTTTGACAGGTAGGTACAGATAATCCATAAAATGAAAAAAAAAATGCTTTGTACATTTTTTTTTAATGTTTTGGAAGTGGCAAACTAGCATGCAGTTCACATTGATGTTAAGTGATGACTGCAGCCTATAGACACCCACACTATGACCAAGGTCAAAATGCAGATGCGTTACCACTCCTGAGGCCTAAGGTGTTATGCCTCTGTGCCGGAAATTACAGGACCGTACATTACAAACATATTGTACAAAGCATCTTTTTCAATTTTTGACGAAAGATTCGAGAATCCCTCCGATGAATGTGTATCGTCTCAGCCAAAAGACGGCCACTACTAGACAAAAGCCTATCCATATGGAGGATGTAGATTGGCAGCATTGATCGCAGTGGCGGTAGTTTTATAGCGGGACGCTGCTGCCCATGCTGTGTTATTGCATTTACTTCCGCTCTTAAAATCGATCTCACATTAAAATTATCAAGAGAGATGTTTTGCGTCATGGTTGGAATAACGGATAGCAATATACTACCAACATTGCTCTCCAAATAGAAAATGATTGCATTCAATGACGTTTTAGAAAGAGATCTGTTACATCTGTGTGAGATATGTATTTTTCTCTTAGATTTTTAGCGAAGGACATAATATGTCATAATAATATGTTATCATGGCACTTTATTTTTTTTTAAAAAGCCGCCTGTTTGAGAATTTATATAGCTACTGGTGAACTTGGTTGTAGTTAAATTGAGATACGTAGACTGTGGACATTACTTGCAGTATTGTACCTAAAGCTACATGGATATAGAATCCAGAAATAGAGCAGTCTATTAGCATTTCAATTCCGTCGAGACCTTCTGGAATGTCTGTGGAATATTTAAAAAAGTTATCCCACAACGTTGGTATTAGAAATACCAAACTCCACAATTGCATGACTACGCATTACGACTGTAATAAAATAACTTACTCCTATATTTCTTTGGAGTGTGAATCGAATAAAAACTTGGCGTGCCCGGCTATTATTAAAACAAACACTTAATGTTCAGAAATATAATCAAATAGCAGTTGAAAGTTTGCGTTATTAAGTCGTAACTAAGTTGAAATACTCGAATGAAATGTAAAACAATGTGGGAAAGTTTAAGGGATTGTTATTGTCGATTGAAATTTTTCCAATAATGGCGCAGTTTGGCGGTCCTGAACTCGCTGTAATGTTTATTGTTCGAGTTTAATAAGGATATATAAGACCATAAATGTAATGATGTTTATACACCGTGTAGGGTACAATTTTCAACCATTATACGTAATAGCGCAAATATAACAGAATGCGAGCACATTTACTGCTAGGTTATCGTAACTACTATAGATAGGTTTCATTATAACTATTCAGTAAAAAATATTATCTTTCACGAAAATAAAATTTATGTTCAAAATATTTCTAATACGAGTAGTAGGTGTGCATATTACATATATATACATATCTAGTTTATACTAGTATATATAGTATAAGTACATACTTGAAGCAAGTACTTAAAGAGCGGTGCAACACAAATGTCCAGCTGGGTTAAAAAGAATGTTGCTGATATTAAAATCGCAGCTTAAGGAGGTACCTAGGTCTGAAGTTTGTGCGTGTAAGGAGTTACCAAGCTACCCTGGCTTTTCCGACTCAGTCCGACCCTAACTGTCTTTAACGTCAGCTCATGAAGCATTTCTTTAGCATGTAGTCGCTTCACTTCGCTGAAATGGGTTAGTTGCGAATACTTAATCTTTTAATTACTTTCAAATGTCAGCCTTGCGATTACGGAAAAGCAACCAAAACGCCAGCTTCTTTTTTAAAATAATTTTAGTCAACTTCCTAATGAAATTCATGTTCACTCTAGTTTCCTTAACAGATAATAAGTCAGTATCATAATTTTATACAAAATGGACCTGCTATTTTATTTTCTACACAGATGAAAGAGTTTTAATTATATTTACACGGAAGTTAGTATTGAATAAAAGAAATAAGAAAAGAACTGTGTAACAGGCGAGCACAAAAAGGTAAAGGGTAAAAAAGGAAACACAAACACGACGGACGAGGAAATAGAATAGACACAGAAAAATGCAATTAGAGCTAAACAGAACAAAATATTGATGAATAATTTTCAAATATTTATTAATCACCAAGTACTTAGTCTTTTTAACATGCATGTAGCCGCGCACGAATTAAGGGTCAAGCCCAACAGCTGTCAGGCAGAAAAAATAACATCAATTAGGCATAACACCTTAGGCCTCAGGTTGGTAACGCATCTGCATTTTGACCTTGGTCTTTGTGTGGGTGTCTACAGGCTGCAGTCATCACTTAACATCAATGTGAACTGCATGCTTGTTTGCCACTTCAATTACACAAAAAAAATATTTTGGTACAGTAGAGCCTGCATATTCGGGCTTCGGAATTGAAACTAAGCAAGCAGTTATTCTTACAATTAACGAATTGGAGGTTGCAAAATTCAAATGGTACAGCTCTGAGCCCCATGATAGTAGACTGCACGTCTACAATTATAAAATAAAACCTGCTGTGCTAAACTAACTAAGAAATCTCAATTGTTATGGGTCCAAATGGCAACTATTTCGCTACGAACAAAAAATCGATCCGATTTGGATCAGAAATCGGTGTACCTACATTTTTATTTTTTATTTTATGAAAGTTGCAAACAAGCATGTAGCACACAATGGCAACCCATTATACGTCCCACTGCAGGGCACGAGTCGCTCCCCTTTTTGGGGGGAGGCCTGGAGCTTACTCCACCACGCTGCTCCAATGCGGATTGGTAGAGGTGGGTGGGTTAGTGGCCAGCCCGCGGTCGGATGTTTTCAAAACGCCCATAAGGACTCCGACAAGGTTTAACGACTGCTATCCATCGATAGCAACCGGGACCGACAGCTTAACGTGCTCTCCGAAGCGCGGCAACGCGCATTTAATTTGCCACTAGCGGTCACCCATCACACTACCCAACCGCGCCCGTAGTGCTTAACCGAGTAGATCGCTTACGATCTACACCAGCCGCTGGGCCATTCGCGCATATTAGGTAATGCAGTGGTGCCTACGCCCGCGAGCTCCGTCACTGGAACTCTACCAGCAGTGAAAATACATAGATTAACCGAATTGAAAATCACCTTCTTTTTGAAGTCGGTCAAAAGTTTACACTATTTTTGCAAATAAATTATCTGTAATTTCCCTCGAACTAACGTCCTAGCTACATTTTGATGCTACACAATAGTCATTAATACGTTAGACCAATTTGACCTCATTCAACACCCAGCAAAATTGTGTCGTGTATGCAAAGATTTACGATGAAGTCATTACGTTTTATGGGCCATAATTGATAGAGATAAACATCTTAGGGCTACTGAAATTGCAAAGTGGGTTTCAAGCACGTTGAACTCAAAGACGCATTAGTGTAAAGAAAAATTGCTTGTATTACCGTAAACGACTGGCGTTGTGATTATTAATTACAAAATTTTATAAGGGATTGACATGCAACCTTTGTGCTGGTTACACGCTTTTGTCCAAATACCCATGCAATAAAATGCCACTGACGATTTACGAGTTATTTTAATTTTTACGCGATAAAATATTGCCAAGTTAGTGCTATGGCATACGATGGTTACGCTGATGGATTCTTCGTCAAAGTGGCAAACATGTAAACAGCTCACACTGATGATAAATCCTGTCTAGCCCCGACCCGCTCTTGTTATTCTGATTACCACTAACCAATGTCTAGAGCAAAAGTTGCACCGCCCCTAATCGTATATGTCCTCCACAACACCCTCAATCGAGGATCGGACCCGTAGGGGTCCCGTAATCAGTTGTATAAAATCTAGGTTGAGGCCCTTTGCGCTCGCAATTTAATTGCCCGGTAAAGGAAATTAGGACCGCTTCAAGACGAGCCGCCTACATAAGTCCATTAAAAAATCCTACAGGAGATCCTATCTTGAACTCTATTATCTATTCATATCTGCCGCTTAATAGTAGTGTTCAGAGAAACGATTTTTTTTTTTCAATAATATTTTAATTTCTTTATCATAAATACAATGTAGTAGATCTTAGGCGTGTATTTTTTTAAGTTGACTCCTATAGCTACACTTGAACTAAACTATTTACTTACCACATTAAAATTTGTTGTGTCATTGTTTCATTATGAATTAAAAGTGATTCATAACTTTGTTCTCATGATTTTGTAAGGTACGCTTATACGGTTGTACATTTTATAGTAGAAACCAGGCATATAACATTGTAATTTGTCTGATATAAACACATTGAATGGTTTTCAACAACGGCTGATTTGGATAAATTAACATATGTACCTAAATGTCCTCTGGGACTAAATTTAAACGCATAGGCCAGAGATACTAATGTTTTATGAAGCATTAATTTGTATATGTATGTAATCGAATACAGCTGCGGTCAACGCTAATGTTTTGGTACGTTTAGGTAATGCAATGGTGTTCAAGCCTTCAATTTTATTTATTCTTAACAGGAGGTTAATTTTATTATTATAGGTTATGAATCGTGGATTTGAACTGTCAATCTGGAGGCAAGGCACTGCACAAAAGCGGCACGGCCGTATCATCCCTTTCTCGAAACTTTCAGTCTATTTTGGACCCCCCCCCTATTAATAAAATAAAAAACCTGAATATAATAACCAAGCAAGTATTAAATAATACATGGTGTATTTCAAATTTCATTCAATTTGAACCATTAGTTTTAGAATACAAGTATCGGGACGCCGGGTGTCGGTACGCTGGGCGTCAGGACACTGGGCGTCGGAACGCTGGGCGTCGGGAGGCTGGGCGTCGGGACGCTCGGCGTCGGGACGCTGGGTGTCAGGACACTGGGCGACGGGACGCTGAGCGTCGAAACGCCGGGCGTCGGGAAACCGGTCGCCGGGACGCTGGGCGTCGGGACGTTGGGCATCGAAACGCATGGCGTCAGTACGCTTTACGTCGGACCGCTGGGCGTCGGGATGCTGGCCGTCGGCACGCTTGGCGTAGGGACGCTTGGCGTCGGGACGCTGGGCGTCGGGACGCTGGGTGTCGGGACTCCGCGCGTCGGGACGCCGGGCGTCGGGACGTTGGGTATCGAGACGTTTGGTGTCAGTAGGTCAGTACGCTTGACATCGGGACACTTGGCTTCGGGACACTTGGCATCGGAACGCTAGACGTCGAGACGCTTGGCGTCAGGACAGCGTCTCGACGCCCCGCGTCCCGACGCCCAGCGTCCCGAAACCAAGTGTCCCGACGTCAAGCGTCCTTACGCCAAACGTCCCGACGCCCAGCGAAGTAATAAAAAAGTGTAATTTCAGAAGGTTCATATGATACAGGTAGGAAACTCCGGTCTCCCAAAATCAATTAAATGTAGCTTTTATCTCTTCCAGTATATACTAGCCTGAAGTTACGTTACAATACTTTTTTAAAGTACCAGTACCAAAAACCAACTTAGGGTAACACTTTCGGATCCGGCTCAAATTTCTCAGCTAAAAACGTAGTAAAGTAATTATAATAACATTCGGATAGACGGGACTCCGTCTACTAAAAGCACATCACGTGTGCAAATGTTAACGACAGCAAGTAACAAGTAGTCAGTAAAGAGCACTACAACATTAATAGCGTCCTTTGGTTTACGAGCTGCAAGTTTATACGGTGCTTGGCGAAGTTATGATTAACGAGGTTCAGGTGTCCGACAACTGTACCAAGACTCGACTTCCTAATAAGCTATGGTTAGCTTAATCTATTCAGTGAATGTTTGGCAGTTCGTATTCTCGCTTTGGGACTATTTTTGATACAGGTATTAACACAGTGGTCAAGTAAGGTTATAATCAAGTAATAATAAGTGGTAACGGGCTACTGATACGTTGAGGTCCGGGATAGTGGCTATTGGGATGTTTTTATTCTTCCACATGTTTCATAAATATTTCCCACAGAATTCAGTACACAAGCAAATGGTTTGCTCATCTTTTCTTCCCATGGCGCTAACTAAACTAAAGAAGAGAGACTAAAAGTTGTGAATTATTTTTTATTTATGCTAGTTTGGCGATACGAAGTATATGAATAAAATATAAAGAATATTCGTTACAGTTCATTCATTTTATATCCAAATTTTTACAAAAAAAAAATGATATAATTAGGTAGGTATAGTTTTGTTGACATGCTATGAGTTTCTAATGTTGATACAGTGTAAGTGTAAAAGTCGAGAACCAAAATAAATATTTTTTCATTATTAATAATACGATTAACCTACTAGCCTATTACCTACTACTATAAATGACTGTATTTTATTATTTTTAAAGAAAAATGGAAAGAAAAATTTGACTTCAGGCGAGACTCGAACTAGCGACCTACTGGGAATCTAGTCCAGCCGCTCTTCCAATTGAGCTACTGAAGCCCTGCCCGATTTGTCAAATCTTTCCTTCACATCTATTACATTGCTTTATGGTGGCAGCAGCGCCATCTATTACCAACTATGCTGGTTAGGCAAAAAGAAGTCGCTTTTACCCTTAATAATTATTAAGGGTAAAAGCGACTTCTTTACGATATTCAATAAACTTAAAAGTCTATTATATCGGTTGCCTAACTAGCATAGTTGGTAATAGATGGCGCTGCTGCTACCATAAAGCAATGCAATAGATGTCTCGCCTGAAGTCAAATTTTTCTTTCCATTTTTCTTTAAAAATAATAAAATATATTTCACAAGCATGTGTTAATGCGAAATAATATAAAAACAAATATAAATGACTGTTATAATTTTGTTACTTTGTTATTTAAGACAAATTGAGAATTTTGTAAAATAGCAGGTATTACAAATATATTTGCGAATAATGTTGACGTTCCTATAGGTATAATGTCGCCTTTTATACACGCTAAAGTTTATGGAATAAAATACTGTACAGAGGTAGACATTACTTTTAGCTGTTCTAACTATATAGTGTAAAGAACCGAACTAGCACTAACAGCACTCATACGTGTCTAAATGCTTAAAATAATATAAGCACGCAAATGGAGCTAAGCACGTCAACTAGTTCACACCCAATAAATCTTCAAACCGAAACAGACACCGACTGTAGGTATGTTAGGGATGAAACCAAATTGGATAAGTTTATACGACGCTACAAATTGTTCGGGTAACTTCGTTATGAAAAGGGCTTTTACGAGTCCCACTTTTTGGTTCTGTCTTTTGGGTGATTATCACCTACGAGTTGATAGATGGAGTTTTATTATATTCCTACTTTTTTTCCAAAAGTTCTTGTATACAAAAATAAAAAGAAACCGCCTTCAAAAAAAATTTAAAACTGAATAGACAAAAAACACTAAAAAGCGAAAAATAAACTCAATTACTTTAATACGGGCTACGTACCTACCTACTCATAGGTTTGAAGTCGGTGCCAAGGCAATGGTGCGCTTCAAATAGCCGTATTTTACTGCAACACCACAACATTAGTCCTAACGCGCGGGCCGCACTATTGGCACAGTAAATAGATACAATGTACATTGTTCTATTGGCTTGGCAACGACTTCAAACCTATGAGAAGGTAGGTACGTAGCCCATATTAAAGTAATTGAGTTTATTTTTCGCTTTTCAGTGTTTTTTGTCTATTCAGTTTTGAAGTTTTTTATTTGAAGGCGGTTTTTTTTTAAATTTTAAAATAATTTATTTTTTGCTTTTCAGTGGTGTAACTATTATCAATATTAAATATTACAGTAAAAGTAGGTAGGTACTTTAACTACAAAAGTACTATCTATAGTCTTAATCATCAGTTCTTGAGGTTTTCAAGTGTGCTATGAAATTTGAGTAGTTCCCTCGATTTCTCCAGGATCCCATAATCACATCTTGACATGGTGTTAATGGGCCCACCTGTGAGGTATACCCCTTCAAACAAAAAACATGTCCAAATTGGTACAGGCGTTTTCGAACAATCGCGGTTTATAATAACAATGTTTTAAACAAATGAGTAACTATTATTAGTATTATTACAGTAAAAGTAGGTATTTCAACTTAGAAGGTACCATATATAGTCTTCATCATCAGTTCCACTTCATCAAATTGTGCCTTCCGAAAGCAAACACACGGAACAATGTTATTATATAAAAAAATATCGAAATCTTTTAAGTGTGCTAAGAAATTTGAAGAGTTCCCTCATTTTCTTCAGGATCCCATCATCACATCTTGTTATGGTGACAATGGGCCCACCTGTGAGGTATACGGCCACAAGGCACGGAACATTATTATTATAAAAAATATCGAAAATTTTTCAAGTGTACTATGAAATTTGAAGAGTGCCCTCGATTTCTCCAGGATCCCATCATCACATATTGACATGGTTACAATGGCACCAATTGGGAGGCACACCCTTTCAACGAACAAAATTATCGAAATCGGTACAGGCGTTTTCGAATTATCGGGGAAAATACATAACAAAAAAAAAAAATCCTGACGAATTGAGAACCTCCTTCCTTTTTCGAAGTCGGTTAAAAATAATAAATTTCTATGGAATTTTTATATTGGTCTTCAGTTCATCCGAAAGACGTAGCTGAACAAATGCCTTCCCCAAAGTTGGTCTTAATAGTGATGTGCGTCATAGGGGTGAACATGCAATAATATAATCGCTTCGCTAGGCGCTGTTGCCCAACCAGCGTATTTTATTTTTAAAGAAAAATGGAAAGAAAAATTTGACTTCAGGCGAGACTCGAACTCGCGACCTACTGGGAATCTAGTCCAGCCGCTAGCATAGTTGCCTAACTAGTGTGGGATCAGTGTTATTGTTTTATTTTCACATAATCACAAATGGTTGCGGTTTTAATCTAGAATTCGCTCGAACGTAGGTACCTACTGTTGCAATATCGCCGAGCCAGTAGGTACTAAACTGGGGCGCGGTGATATTGGTAAAAAACTGTTAGAATACTCGCCGAACCAAAGCGCCCGCATGAAGGAAGGGCAATTCGTATGTGATAGCTTGTCTTGTGTAAGTACCACATGTCGTAGGCATATCGTAGAATTGCACAGATTATGATAATATTCAATTATTTCATGAGTTAGTTGAAATTTTCAGTGGCCATTAACCACATTATAATGTGTCTCGAGTGTTAAACGCACGGATACATCATGAAATTTTGATCATATCGTAAAATGGTTGACATAAAATATGACTTTACATATAAAAAATGGGAGAGCGGGTGCAGCTTTGAAAAATTAATTTTGTTACGACTTTAAATTATCGTGCTTCTAAAATCTGCTAACGTTCACTGTTTATACCTAAACCATGAATAACAAATTGTAATGTCGTGGTTATGGACATTTTCCATTCACAATTAAGCGCGTTTGTTCGTACTAGAATAAGTAAGTAATAAAATAAAATATTAATTAGACGGTAACTAATAGTTAGAATAAGAATAATAACCCACTTTATCAGTTTTCAGAATATCTTATGAAAGTTAAATCGAAAAGGAATAAAATACAAAAAATGTGGTAATGCTACTTATTCGTATTTTGATACACTTGCAAAATTAAAAATAAATATTGAACATAAATTATGTTGACATAAGTAAAAATACTTTTAGACTCTTTGTAGATACAGTTGGCAAATATTACCGAAGATAATTTAATTTCTTGCTTTCATCGATCATGCATCACGTGATTATCGTGCGCCGACGTCAAAATACCCTGTTTATTAGAGAATCCTCTAATCTATTCATTGAATCCAAAGATAATGTTGATGTATTATTTCAAAGCTTTTTGGAATATCAACTTTTAAAAATTCAATGTTTCAATTAGCCAAGTTCAGCCCTAACTGCAGGGTGGGATAGTTACACGGTCAATTCATAATTTTGTCTACTTATGTTTAAATTCTGTGTTGTATATTGCCTTGTCTACCGTTCTTGGAATTGACTCTTTACTCCGTAATAATGAATCCCTACTAATAGGGATTCATTATTCCTTGTTATCTATCTTCAACTGGAAAACACCTACCTACCCGTATCTCGCGTAGACTAAATGGCTTCAATTTTGTTAGTTTCTAAGTAACACTAGGTACCTATAGATAATAATATCTGTAACTTCTGTCTGAAACTTTTCAGACTATTACAAAGAAATTTATTCATGGAGCTGTAGTTCTTGTAGATAGGCAGGCTTGGCGCTTCATCATATTGGATGATAACTTTTCGACACTGAAATGTTTTTGGTGAGATTGACATTTACGGCAAAAAAGGAGATGTTGAAAAAATGTATGGACCTCCGGCCATGTATTGTACACAATATCATTAAACAGGCAAAATCAATATAAAAACGTTTTTTACTGCATATTTTCACTTATTTAGCTTTGTTTGCAGTTACAAAACATAATTTGCAGTTAGAATTGCAACTCAAAACTAACATGGCGAATATGCCGGGCGATGTCATTTTGACATTTTCATTTTTTAAATTGTATTTTGATTATAGAACTTGGAGAAAAAAGTAATATTTTCTAAATACTATCAAAATCGATTGATCCCAAGTGTCGGCTGTATCGCCGCCATGTTTAACATAGTTGAAAATGATAAAATCGTTATAATTAAATGTGGTTGTAACTCTAAAATATATTCTTGAATAAATTAATTGTAATTTTTTTGGATTCTGCTTTAATTTACCCATTTTTTGAGGACATGTACGAACCAGAGCCGAGCTCGCAACATCTCCTTTCAAATCTTAAAGGCTGTGAGTCTAATTTAACTAATTGAGTTATATATTAGGCAGTTATGTAAGTACTTACCTATTGTTTTTTTACAGTGAGATCCCTTTGGGTTCGCCAATTGTCTGATGAATTAGACTAGTGCCAACTTGCGTCGAGCCGCCTACATACGCCCATTTGATTTAATCTACTAGCCCCCAAATAGACGTTTTCAGCACTATCGTGTTCGAGTCGGGTGATAATGTTCAGCCCTGTTATTTCCGACACAGATGCACAATACCTTACTATATTTATGGGGGCTCCCAAATAGACGTTTTCAGCACTATCGTGTTCGAGTCGGGTGATAATGTTCAACCCTGTTATTTCCGACACGGATGCACAATACCTTAATATAGTTATGTAAATCTCTGGTTTCATGTAGATGTTTATAGGCTACAGTATTACTTACCATCAATTTCAACTGTACAGCTTGTTTGCCCTTTCATGCCATTTAAAAACCAAAGATAACAAATGACAGTTGTGCATAATTTAAGGGTGATTATGCATTAATCGAAGCAATCGCAGTGGGGGTTTTTTATATCGCGGGGCGCTGCTACACATCTGATATTGTTTGTTCACAATTTTTTTCTATATAATAGAAGTGGAAAACAAGCAGGCAGTTCACATTGATGTTAAGTGATGACTGCACCCTATAGACACCCATACAGAGACCAAGGTCAATATGCAGATGCGTTATCACTCCTGAGGCCTAAGGTGTTATGCCTCTGTGACGGAAATTACAGGGCCGTACATTACCACCTGACCGGAAATGATAGTGCTGAACACTATCATTTAGCGGCAAGTATAGGTAATGCGGTGGTGCCTACGCCCGCGAGCTCCGTCACTTGAGTTCTATCCAATGTAATTGCAAGTGAGGGACTCCGAGAAACCTTAAACAAACTACATATCTGTTCTGTTTGTTTAAGTTTAATCAAACCAGGATTATTTGTAGGCCCATCGATATTCCAAACGCCATAAGTACCACACAACCGATACGTACCTACCTGATATGTCTACACGTCCGGACCGTACAACTTAACAATAAGTTAGATACACCGCTCAGCACGTATGACTTGGAGACTAACTTTAATACGGAATCTAGTTTAATAAATCCTCACACTTTACTGTATCCGGTACGTTTATTATCTGACTTCAAGCAATTTAGATAGTCCCGCTGAATTTCCAGATATTATACATGTGGTACGTGACTCAACGGCGAGATCTCTCTGGATATAGCGAAGATCGGCGGTTTCACATGTCTCCGGTTAGTAGGCGACGTATCGCGAAACTATGTTCTTTAATGCATAGATCATTGAACGAATTCTAAAAAACTTATACTTAGGTACTTGAAGCTTGTCAATTTTTTGAATCGTATTTTTTGTGTCTCTTTTTAGGCACAGGTAGTATCAAAATTTGCACTTATTTAAAGTGAAATAGTAAATTAATGTTTTAATTGGTTTCATTCTAATAACGCCACAAAACGAAAGGAATCTGTTTTATATCGATATGACGTTAATAACTTCTTCTAACTAAATATTGTTATGAAATGCAAGATTCCCCTAAATAAGTTTACTATCTGATTCTGCTCCGGATAGTCCCACAAAATGGTGTTCTTCATAAAATTTGCAGTCGTCGTTTTCAACTGTCGAAAATCTCCATTCATCGGAGCAATTATTATTGTCTACTGCATCGGATAATTACACATAGCAACCATTCCACTTATTTTTTTAGTAAAGTTAAATAATAATTTGAATACAAAGACGTTCTAGGTATCTGCGTTTAAATACTTATTTTACTTTATTTATAATATCTGTATATCTCGATTCCGCTCTACATTAGAGTCGTGGTGCATTTTAATTTTAATTGCCTTAAAACATATTTTACTTATTTAAAACCAGGACGTATATTTACTTCAGTCATAATTTTAGGAGATATACCATATATTTTAATTTAATTCAAGAAATAAAGTAGATATTTTGATTAGTTTCATAACGACGCAAAACAAAAACCGATTCGTTTTATGGCATTATTACAATAAAAACTTGCTACAATCATCGTTACGAAATGCATAATAACCCTGAATAAGTACTTAAAGCTACAGATAGCCCCACAAAACGGTATTCATCGTAAAATATGCAGTCGCAATTTTCAGCTGCCGAAAACGTCCATTCATCGGAGCAATTGCTTTGGGGTGATTAAGATGTCTAGTACACCAGGGTAATTTGCGCATGGCAAAGTAAGTGAAATCTCTTGAGAATTTCGACTTCTACAAATATATCTTCTTGTGTCATGAAATGGAGAGATCTAATAACGAATTTGAATGCTACTCGTAACTTACATTAACTATAAGGTGCATGAAAAAATTATACATCATTGAAATAATTTTTGTATAAAGTTTCATACCTACTTACACAATGTATCAAAGGTTAATTTTTGGTAAAAGCGACGAGCGTTTCGTAACATTATCTTGTTATCAGGCTAGTCTTCTGAAGAAATACAGAGAGTAACGATATGGCTACGAATCTGGAAGTAATTTGTAGATTGTTTATTTAATTTTGTTAAGATTACAAACTCCATGATTGTTATTATTTAATCGCTCTCAACATCATTCAAAGAAAATCCTGTTCAAAGAGCCGTTGATCGCGAGTATCAACTTGTTTTATTATGAAACTAGCTGTGCGACTTCGTCCACGTGAGAAAAAATATGATTGTTCAGTATCTACCCGGACGAAGTCGTGGGCGCAGCTAGTATAAAAGTAGCCTAAGTTACTCCTTACTACATCAGCTATCTGCCAGTGAAAGTCCCGTCAAAATCGGAGACACTCAAATTCTATTTATTTGTATGTAGGTATGTATGTATGGATGTATGGAGATTAAAGTAGCCTAAGTTACTTCTTATTACATCAGCTACCTACCCGTGGAAGTCCAGTCAAAGTCGGATACACTCCAATTCTACTTATTTGTATGTAGGTATGTATGTATGTATGGATGTATGGAGATTAAAGTAACCTAAGTTACTCCTTATTACATCAGCTACCTACCCGTGGAAGTCCCATCAAAGTCAGATACACACCAATTCTACTTATTTGCATGTAGGTATGTATGTAGGTATGTGTATGTATGGATGTAAGGAGATAAAAGAAGCCGAAGTTACTCCTTATCACATCAGCTATCTGCCAGTGAAAGTTGGTCCTGTCAAAATCGGCCCTGCCGTTCCCAAGATTAGCCCCGCCAAACAGACAGACAGATAGACAAAAATTGTAAAAAATGTTGTTATGGTGTATGTATCGTGTATACATACCTACATATGCGTTATAAAAAAGCGGTTATTTTAATATTACAAACAGACACTCCAATTTTATTTATTTGTATGTATATAGATTTATTATAGAAGCTACAATACAACATAAGACCTAAAAATTATGTGAAAATTATAAGCGTTTAATTCTACAGCGTTCTACATTATAGCGGTAACAGAAATACATAATTTGTGAAAATGTTAGCTTTCTAGCTATCACTATTTATGAGATACAGCCTGGTGACAGACAGACGGACGGACGGATAGACAGACAGATAGACAGCGGAGGATTAGTTATCCGTAGGGTCCGTTTTTACCTATTAGGTACGAAACTCCCTAAAAGAACTAAGATACAGAATAGCTTAAAAATATTCGATACGATTCTTTAAATTGACATAACTTTTTTATTTCTGAACCAATTCACATGAAACAAACACTATATGTTAAGTGAAACTTACCACAATATATTAGTGAAAACCGCAAATCGAATAAGCCGTTTCTGATATTAGCGTGCACAAACACACAGACAAACAGACATTTTTCCGGGATAAAAAGTACCCAGTGTTGTGCGCCAAAGGTTAAAGTATAATCATACCAAGTTTCATTGTAATCGGACCTGTAGTTATTATGTGATGCTTGAACAAACAGACAGACAGACAGACAGACAAAAATTTTTCTAATCACATATTTGTGTTCGGTATCGATCTAATAACATCCCCTGGTATTTATTTTTTCAATATTTTTAATATACAGAATTTACACTTCTACAGATTTATTATAAGTATAGATTATTTCGTATTTCCGTTTGAGTTTACGGCTTACAGACCTTTCACGTAGGTACTTTTGTTCTTAAATATGTAGATGTTTAGAGAGATAAAGCTCTTGATTTATATTGATATCTTTTTAAGATTCCATATAGATCCTTCTAGAATGCTTATAGATTCGTCATGTCTGTCCGAATGACTAGAGCTTCTTTAATCCTGAACTAATAGGACTATATACTTGAAACTTGGTAAGCAGATAGGTGTTCGTATAGGAATAATAGTATAGGAATCCTTACTTTAAATAAAAAACATTTGTTTAGGTGCCAATACAAATGTTTGCAGTGTTTTATGACACCCGGCAATTTTTTTCTTCTTTATGCGCCCAATAAACAAACTGCCTCGGTAGCCTAGTGGTAGCAGGCCACTACTACTACGCTGGAACTAGGGTTCAATTCCCGGGTAGAGGGTTATCAGAGATAATGGTGTAAAGTCCTTTATCTCTGGTTCTATTGGGATTTTTCAATTTTCTGGAAATTTCCCAGTACTTACCCCGAAGTTTGGTAATGTGCCCAGAGATGTCAACAGTTTCGCCACCTGTTACCTACATGGGCCAAAAACGTAACCGGCGAATCGTGGGTGTTTGCATGTATGCTTGAATGCATGCTTTTACCTCTGCCTACCCCTTCGGAGATTACAGACGTGAAGTTACTTACGTACGTTTTATAAGATTCTATTTTAAGTATCTAAATTCAACTCTTTCTTACTTAGGTACGTACTAGAACCAATTACAAGAAGTTTTTCGCCCAACAGGGCTGTCTGTTTTTTAGCAGCTTCTGCAAGCGACACGTAGATAAGATGTTTTAGATCTGATTTTGCACACAACGTATTAAGACTCGGGGTTGGCAAGTGCTTAAAACGCAGTTTTTTTATCTCAGGTTTTCGTGTAGGTGTCGCGATGCGGCTGCAGTATTTAGGTACTTAACAACCACATGAACAGTATGCTGGTTTTCCAACATAATTTCATAATAATCGATATAATCTAACTTCAAGAGATGGTCCTGCAAAATTCCTAGATTACGCCTTATTCAGATCTAAGCGTTGTCCGCTAGGTAGGTACCGCCTGCGGTAGCGGGTATCTCGTGGTGATGCGGTATATGAAGTTCCGCGACTAGTTTAACTTCATATAAAATACCCGAGCGAAACCGAGCGGTAAATTTGCTCCCCATGTCGGTAGCGCATAACGCGCAAGTCTGAATAGAATTTATAATAAGAATGGTGAGTGAATATCGCAAAGATCGGATGCGGTTTCATGTCTCGATGATGCTTCGTCTGCGACCGAACTTCTATATGAAGTTTGGCTGCAGACGACGCATCGCGAAACTATATTTTGTAACTAACGACGAGGCTGGTGAGCATTACTCAAAAGTGGTAAATACCTCGCGGGCGTAGGCACCACCGCATTACCTAATATACTTGCCGCTAAATGGTAGTGTTCAGCACTATCGTGTTCCGGTCAGGTGGTAATGTACGGCCCTGTAATTTCCGGCACAGGCATAACACCTTAGACCTCAGGAGTGGTAATGCATCTGCATTTTGATCTTAGTCTCTGTGTGGATGACTATAGGCTGCAGTCATCACTTAACATCAATGCGAACTGCATGTTTGTTTGCCACTTCAATTACATAAAAAAAGTGGTTCTATTGAAGTAACATTAGATCCGGTTTTCCAGAAGTTATGTACCTACCTACCTACCTTATTACTTTATGTGCGATAAAATATTTCTCTGTGGTCTCTTAACATTTTTTTTTATTGTTATGAATTGGCAAACAAGCATACTTACAGATCACATGGTAAGTGAATACCGTAGCTATCAATCTATATAAAAATCAGATTTCAGTGTTCATTGCCACTCCTTAGGTCCAAGTTGTTGTGCCTCTGTGCCAGAAATTACGGAGCTGTACACTACCACTTGACGGGAAGTACCTACTTATATTAGGTAATGTGGTGGTCCCTTCTCCCGCGAGCTTCATCACTCAAGCTCTAAGACCAGTAAAAAGTTAAGTATATATGTATAAACAAGCACCTAATTTCTTGCATGAGTTGATGTGTAGGTACCTATATTTCTAAATCTGAAATACTTATCGCATATTACTTATCCGACCGAAAGACGTTAGCATGAAAGAATAATTTTTACTGGTGGTAGAGCTCCAGTGACGGAGCTCGCGGGCGTAGGCACCACCGCATTACCTAATATACTTGCCGCTAAACGGTAGTGTTCAGCACTATCGTGTTCCGGTCAGGTGGTAATGTACGGCCCTGTAATTTCCGGCACAGAGGCATAACACCTTAGGCCTCCGGAGTGGTAACGCACCTGCATTTTGATCTTGGTCTCTGTGTGGATGTCTATAGGCTGCAGTCATCACTTAACATCAATGTGAACTGCATGCTTGTTTGCCACTTCCATTAGATTACAAAAAAAATGGTGGTCTTTATGTCATTATGTATGTAGGTATCTTTTTATACTAAATTTCTATTATCACATGTTTCAATAAAAGTTATCTTTCTATCTGTTCTGTTTTATGATACTAAGAAAAACAAAGTACCTACCTACTAAGAATAAATGAAAAGAGAAACTGTAAACACAGAATTAAAAAATATGTAAAATGAAACCACCAATTAGGTCTTGCGACTGTAGATAGTTAGAGAAACTTATGAAAAACTCCCCGGCCATTCAATACTTCGCAATTGCTAGGTTCCCTTAGTTTACTATGCACTAAGAAACTTTCCGCAGATCTCTATAACTATGCTGCTGTTAAGGTAAAGATTGGTCGCCTGGCAAATTACTCGATCGTCTGAGTTTGCTTCCATCGTAACAATATAGTAGAGTCGGCTTTTTTAAAAAGTACACAACATTTTTATTTTGTTGTAAATTCTTCAGATAGATATACCCATACCCGGGTTGTGGGGACTGGTCTGTTGTGATTTGCGGGTGTTATTTTCTATCACGATATTAAGCTGTTGATGGGTTGCGTATGTGTTTATATGTGGTTGTGGTTGCGTATGTGTTTATATGCAAATATTTATATGCCATGGACGATTAATGATTCCGGTAATCTGCGTGTGGCATACCTACATGTGAAAGATTGGTTGAGACTTTGATTGGAGTCGACAATTCTACTCCAACGCAGGTTAGGTGGATTGGTACTTTAAGATAACAAGGTCATATTTTAAGTTCCCGGCCGATAACAATACCTACATTTCGATTAGAACCCTAAATCTGGCTTTACAATAATCCAATGTAAAATTTGCCATTTACCTACTTTTTGCATTTTTATTCACACAAAAATGAATTTTAAAATTCCTTAACTTCGTAGCTCAACCTATGTGCACTGGCAAAGTTTACAACGGACCATAGACCACTAACTATGTACATCGGATAGCTTTCCGATAAGATCAATTTGTTGGAAGTTCGCCGGTCTTCACAATTGATCAACTCGAGCCAAATTTAAAGGAACTTTTGATATTCCGAGCTAATTTACTGGCCTTGTCCTGGCTTCGGCGAAGCATAGTTCAACTTTGAACTGTATTTATACTCTTAAATAGGGCTAAGATTGGTGAGTGTACAACATAATTGAACAATGTCTTAGATTTTAACAACTTGTTTTGGAAAATGTTATCTAATAAAGTTGACGTTTAAGGGTCCATAATCAAAATGTTTATTTATCATTTGGGATTTCAACAATCACCTAAGATATGTCGGAAATTAATAACAACGAATAAAAACAGAGGACCACTTAAATGTTCCCACGTGTTGAACGAGGTATTCTTAATAGTTTTTGAGTGCATATATATTATGTTCGGTAAATATTCCTTGCAGCTACGATACCCTACATGGGAGAGTCTGACTCGAGCTTAGAAAAATATGATGCCAGCCCGAATCATACATAGCTACACTTTGTGTAGGTCGGCTAGTCACTATAACTTTCGTATAACTGCTATATTATTATAGTAAATTATGAAGTAGCTACCTACCTATAGTATACTTATAAATCTTCCAGTTTTCATGTGAGGGAGAAGTTTTTATAAAGTAATAAAATTAAATTTAATAAAATTTAATAAAATTTTATCTTAGTAGGTAATACTGGCATGCTTTATTAACAAGCTTAGTCCTTCAAAATTAGTGAAGAACTGAAAATCATGCCTACGTACATTTGATACCGTAAGTAGTCAAGTTTATAATTAAAAACAAACTATCCATGTTGAGGTACTACTTATGATATTTGTGGGAAACCGAACAAGAATACTTTAGAGTTTTACAGGCTGATTTTGTGCTTAATTACAAATTCCAGAGCAAAGGCCAGCATTCCCTGAAGACCACGAAACTTGGAACCTCCTTAAACAACTTTTAGGGCAACTAGACCGTTTAATTAAATCATCAATACAAAATTCCCCGGGGAATAACGTATCCGCTGCAGTGGCGTGGACGGGTGATATATTGCTTGATTTGGAAATAAATCCTTACACACCTAAGAAAAGGAATAAAAAAGTGTGTGTCAGCTCCGTCGTACAACGGGAGTAATCATCAGTTAAAGGCATCAGTTTTCAGCTAAACGAGTGGATAGGGCTGGCACGAGCTTCCACCAACCGATGAAAACTGACAGTCCATGAAAGTTGAAAGGTTTCTTTTGGGCAGCAGTTACATTTTTACAGGCTAAGAGCTCTTTAAGCTGCCCCAGTTCAGTGATATAAGGCCACTACTCTACGCTGGGATCGAGGCCTGCCAGAGATAGAGGTGTTCTTTAAATCTGATACTATCGCAGTTAATCCATTTTCTGAAAGTTTCCCTGTAGCGCCCTCGGAGTTTGGTAATATGGCCGAAGATGTCAATATTTTCGCCACTTGTTTCACAGGCCAAAACGTAAGTAATCGTCGTATCGGGGGTTTGCATGTACCTACCTATGCTTGAATGCACGCATTTACCTCTGCCTACCCTACAGGCGACAAGCCTCGTAGTTTTATGCACTCGCCACTATAAACACCGAAAGAGTATTCTCTATTTATTTATTTTTGATAAATTTGTAACCCATTTAAATCGATAAATATACGGAGCTAATATGTACAACCGCTATGCTATTTCCTTTTCACAGATTATCTAGGATTTTGCCCGGATAAGTGGGAATGGGTCCCGTAAATTCATTTGATCCTGGCCTGTCAATTTTCTGATCCCCGGGAGTTTAGCTAATACCTATTAATTGGAAACCGTCCTTTGGTGTGATATTTTGTGACTCAACATCCCATCGATAGATACTTTAATATTTTTTGCTGTAAAGCTGATTTAGTCAACAAATTTATTAAAAGTCCATAATGGATTCTTGTTATATTTTAAAAAGATTCAAAGTCCACGCTTAGCCTTCAACTTCACTTTGCATGAAAATAAATGTTCACACTTAGGTATTTGTTTCAAAGATGGGTCAAAACGTTTAAGCTGTTAGTTTACGAATCACAATCTCACTAATGAAAGAGTACAAAATTTACTTTAAAAAAAATTATAGTTTGATACTTTGACACCATATATATATCTTCACGCCATATCCCCGGAGTAGGCAGAGAGTGCGTAGCGCTAGATATCCCAATTAGTTTCAAACACCACTACATTATCTACAGGTACAGGATTGGGTGTATCTGCGACGCTAAAGCGTAGCGTTGCGTCGTCAGTTGTCCCCACAGAGTACTATAATCTGGTTGTCCCGTAACCTTAGAGACGCGCATACTTTCCTCAACCCGCCTAAAGTAACCGCAAATATGTAACAGTGTTAATTCCGCATTATATGGTGATCACCAACATGGACTTATTATCCATCCCCTACAACCTGAACACGCAAGACCCTTCTATATTGGCAACTACACTTAAATATAGAACAACACTGGAGTGGGAGTAGCCATATGCAGGCTTTCCCCTCTGTCAAAGTACAAGCCCAAATGGGCCTATATCTATCGCCTAGATGTTTAAATGTGCGAGTGAAATTGTTTCTGTATTTTGTTAAAGTCAAGGTGTGAGTTTCGTAGTAATAGACGATTTTTGTAGTGTGCGTGTCGCACGTATTTTTTCCCGCAAAAAATTACAGACTGTATTGCGTCGGTAATAGACACTATGGCTACTCCAGTCCGCCGCGGCCGGTGTCCCGTGTTGCTCTATGCACATAAACTTCATCAATGTTTGAGTACTTTCTATGAATCTCATCCAGTAGTAGTTAACTTAGTATTACTCCTTATAAGTAGCGTAGTAGTTGTGTGTTGTTTCCATTGATTTGTAATATTTCATACTTTTAAAAATATCGGTCGGTTTTACTGGTGGCAGAGTTCAAAGTGTAGGGGCGGGCGTAGACACCACCGCATTACCTAACTTATCTGCCGCTAAATGGTAGTGTTCGGCACTTCGTGTTCCGGTTAGCGGTTAGATGGTAATGTATGGCCCCGTAATAAATATCACAGACATGACACTTCATGTCCCAGAGGTGGCAACACATCTGTACTGGTTTTTATGCAGATGTCTATAGGCTGCAGTCATCACTTAACATCAATGTGAACTGCATGCTTGTTTGGCACCTTCGTTAAATAAAGAAAAAAATATGTTGCATGAAAAAATTAAAGAAAAATATATAGGTAATCATTACGAACATTTTATTACTAATACACCATAAAGTTTAATTTCCATGATACAACCCGATGAATATAAGACGTTTTCCATAGTAAATGGCATGAACAAATGGATGATTTGCATTAAAACTTTTGATCTTTGGTTGTGGTCTTAAAGAAGTGGCGCAGACGACAAGGCCTAAAAATGAATTGTGATGATAAATACAGTATATACTATATTATAGTTTCAATTTACAAATTTAACTCTAGCAAAAAATATTTTTTATTATTTTCACGCAAATATGAAGATTAAGAAAATTACGAAAAAAAACTAATTTCAAATTATTTTATTTATCTAATCTGCTACGGATACATTATTAAGTTAACTGTTACTGTATACTAAAATCCAGACGTGATGGCAGAAATGCCTCAAGGCGACTGCCATAAAAAATACTACACTTGCGAGCTTAAACTGGAATCACATAAACTGAGGTAATATACATCTATACAAATAAATAAAATTGGAATATGTTTCTATATTAAAATAACCGCTTTTTACTAATTGCACGGTACATATACCAAAACAACATTTTTTGTCTGTCTGTCTGTTTGGCGGGAACGGTTTAACGGATTTCGACGGGACTTTCACTAGCAGATAGCTTACGTAATAAGGAGTAACTTAGGCTACTTTTATACTAGCGCCCACGACTTCGTCCTGGTAGATACTGAACAATCATAAATTCTCACGCGGACGAAGTCGCGGGCACAGCTAGTCTATAAATGAAACAACAATAACACATGATTGAACAAGCCCCGTTTATGTATTTACAGTTTAAAGCTCGCAAGTGTAATATTTATTAACCGACTTCGAAAAAAGGAGGAGGTTCTCAATTCATCCGGATCTTTTTTTTTTTCATCATCATCATCATCATTTCAGCCAAGAGCCGTTTACTTTTGGACAAAGGCACAACGAACGGTCCTACCGCTTATCGACATTGCTATTGGCGTTGTCATTGCTGTCAAATTTTCATGTCGATTTGTAGCTCCTATAAAAGTAGTAGTGATAATCTGATTGTTTTTCTTGCTTTCGTAGGTGAGAAACAAGCGATAATGGTAGATTATTTCGATTATTGTTACATATTTAGTTAAAGTAAAAATCGTCATGAAAATTTGACAGCAATGACAACGACAATAGCAATGTCGATAGGCGGTCGCACCCCTGGGCTGTCCTCATCCAACGATTACTCGCAACCTTCATCAGGTCGTCGGTCCATCTCTTAGGCTATCATAAATACTTAAATCTCATAGAAATACATACATTCAAACAAAACATTTTAATATGAATACTTTTACTGAGCTATCTATTCTTACAGGTTTACATAGAATTTTTTTTTTCATTATAGCTACTCGTACATACCTACTTTTATTTCATTATAATCGTACATCTATATATATATAAAATTCAATTGCTATTCGTTAGTTTCGCTAAAACTCGAGAACGGCTGAACCGATTTGGCTAATTTTGGTTTTGAATGATTTTTGGAAGTCCAGGGAAGGTTTAAAAGGCAAGAAAATATAAAGAAATTGAAGGGGAATAGTGAAACACAGAATTTCGTTTTCCCATACAAATAGTCCGTATATATCAAACCTTTAACACATTATTTCATTGTGAGGCAATACGAAGTTTACTAGTACTTATATAAATCCATTAATTGTGCTTGAGTTGACACAAAAAATAAGACATGAAAAAGGGAAAATTTATAAAATATACAAACCAGTAGCAGCAGCGGCCTCTGCGCCTTGTTCGTTTACAAAGATATTAGCTTTTTGAACTGCATTAGTGACTAATATACGTTGTGGTTCCTTCAGAATTCCAGATATCTTAGCATATCGAGCATCAAAAATGTCACTAACGTTTACCTTTTACGATGGAAAGAAGCATTATTATTAGTTTTGTTTGAGCAACAATTTGAGCAACATTTTTTTTTAATGTACATATTTGTTGCTTTACATTATTGAAAGTGTTATTTTAAAAAATGTAGTGGAAATGGCAAACAAGCATGAGTGATGACTGCAGCGGAGCCGATAGACACAGACAAAGCTGAAAATGCAAATGTGTTAGTGACCATAATTTACTTAATTTTTTTTTTAAATATAGTATGTTGGACCATTTACACGTGAAACAATAAATTATCTCGACTCTCTCTCTCTCTCTCTCTCGAATATCTGCTATTTCACAATTTTGCTATATTATTTTTATTGAGACTTATTTAAGTTTTTTCGACAGCGTGCTTTAAATATCTAAATAATTTAAACACTCCATACCTTCTTTAAAGCCGGTTCCAAGTCTATAGAAGTAGCTGTTTCAAAAGATGGAATTGAAATATCAACTTTAGCATTACTAAGATTTTCCAAAGCATCGCACAAGGTAGAGTGATTCGATGCTAACGCTTTAAGCAAAGAGTTAATGCCATCTTTAGAATTCGGTAATATTGCTACAAACGAAAATCTATCGCCCTCGTACGGTAATTTTATAACCTGAAAAATCGATGAGTTTGAGTGATATATCACGGACGGTTTATTTGCGTTATTCTAGTGAGGCGAGTGAATATGACTGCAGACTGTCGAGAATTCAACAGCGAGATCACTGGTGGCAGTCGCTAATGGTAGACACATATCAAAATATACTTCTACCCGCGTCAGTGGCAGACTAATGTAGTCAAGAGGCTCGGGGCGGCTTTTGGAGGCCCCTCGGCCCCTGATCAATGCCGGCGATACAACCATGACACCCCGGGCAGAGAATATGTAATAATACTA
Organism: Macrosoma leucophasiata; assembly: GCA_036365455.1. Lineage (NCBI taxonomy): Eukaryota > Metazoa > Arthropoda > Insecta > Lepidoptera > Hedylidae > Macrosoma > Macrosoma leucophasiata. The sequence goes on from JAWQUS010000010.1 coordinate 9,511,250, forward strand.
CGTATAGAATGGACACTTCCACGTCCCGCCCGATTTCCCCGCATCACCCAACCTCCTCCCCTCTTATGGGCAACGTTTGGTATTATCTACGTGCTACGCACATAGGTGCACGTAGATAATTTTATTTACCTTTGCTTTTAAAGGACTGCTTTTTGTATATCCAAATGATCCAATTTGATTCATCATTTTCACTTTTATTGTTTTCTTGCTAGAAATGTAGAAGTCTTTTTCCTTCGTTCTTCGCGGGTCAAATGGATTATTCCAATTACCCTAAAAAAACAAAACAAATAAAAGGATGATTTAATAAAGTCGGCAGAGATATATCATTTGCCAGTTACGTTTAGGTACATATTTAAAACACTTCAAAAACTAAAAAACATTTACATGTTTTGTCATTTAATCAATTTATACGTCCATTCAGAAGCAATCAACAATAACAAGAAAATATATCTAGGTACTATATTTAGCCACAAAGCAAAGAATATTTTAAGTAGGTAGTTAAACTAAAAAGAAAACAAAGGAAAGAGAAAATTACACATTGTCATTTGTTATAGTACAGCCATACCAGCATTTAAGCACTTTCAAATCCATCGAACCACTTTTTGGTGGTAAGTTTATTGCCATCTCCAGGCACATGTCATTCCTAAACGCCAAGGACGGTACTAGGAAACTTCTGGAAAATTACAAAAACCCCACATGCCATTGTTATTGCTGTCAATTTTTCATGTCAATTTTCCTGACAATTTGTACCTCCTAAAAGCAATAACGATAATCTAACTACCGTTTGCCACCTACGAATGAAAGAACATCAGTCAGATTATCACCGTTAATTTTAAAGGAGGTACAAATTGACAAGAAAAATTGACAGTAGAAACAATTTTGATCGAAGGACGCACTCCTGTCTCCTACTCAGGATATCGAACTCAAGGCCTCAACGTAGCAATAGTGGCTTGCTACCATTAAACTACTGAAGCAGTTCATCATCATCATTACTCCAGCCGAAAGCCGGGTTGGCCACTAACCCTCAACTCCACCAACCCGCATTGGAGCAGTGTGGTGGAGTAAGCTCCAGGCCTCCTCCCAAGAAGAGGGAGAGACTCGTGCCCAGCAGTGGGACGTATAAAGGGTTGCCATTACTATTATCATTATTATGTCATAATCGCAACGCTTGGCAAGCGGATTGGCGGGTATTTAGACTGAACGGCCTAAATCTAATGGACCGCGGGCCATTCGACCGTAACAAATTCCGTATCGAATCGAATCGAAATCCGTATCGGTATCAAAAAGTACCGGTTAAGCAAAACATTCGTTGCACCAACTGAAAATTATTAATTGACGTTATAACTTTAACTGTTAACACTAACCAGCCATGAGACTATTTTATTTAAAGAAAAATGGAAAGAAAAATTTGACTTCAGACGAGACTCGAACTCGCGGCCTACTGGGAATCTAGTCCAGCCGCTCTTCCAATTGAGCTACTGAAGTCCTGCCCGATTTGTCAAATCTTTCCTTCACATTTATTGTATTGCTTTATGGTAGCAGCAGCGCCATCTATTGCCAACTATGCTAGTTAGGCAAGTTCGAGTCTCGTCTGAAGTCAAATTTTTCTTTCCATTTTTCTTTAAGTAAAATATATTTCACAAGCATGTGTCAATGCGAAATAATATAAAAACAAGCCAAGAGACTGTTAAAAGTTATCGTTAATGTCAATTAACAATAACTTGTTACTACACTTGGTAACTAACAATGTTAGAAATATTAGAAATACGCTGGTGCTACACATTCAGGTTGTTACATTCCGCAGTAACTGTTAAAATCAATGTTACTGTTCTATTTGACTGTATGTATCTTCACGTCAAGTCTCTTATGGGGTATGCAGAGTGTGGAGAGCCAGATAGCCCGGTCCTCACACACCTCCCATGCTTCTTCTACATTCATACTGTACTATAAATTGATACCTCAGTTGAAAATAAATTAATTTGTGACACATAAATAACGATGTAAAACTTACTTTGAAATATATAGCGTTAACTAACACCAATATTGTCTCGGCATTCAGAGCCGACGGTGGTATAAGATGTTTAATTATATTATTAGTTCGTTCCGCAACCTGCAATGAAAGGTACCTTAAGTAGATAAATTAAATACAAATATGTTTATCCTGTTATAAATATAATAAGTCATCTTCGGCCATTGATATACAAATGTCTTCGGCAAAAAGATGTCCAGCGTCCACTGGTCCACAACAGGGTTATGCGTCAATACTACCCCGCATTCAGGTGAATCGCGCTTTTGAATATTATTGATTATAATATTTATGACAAACACATTTAGGGATTATTATTCTAATAGTGCCCGTGACTTCGTCCGCATGGGAGTCAAAATTCGCGGGGTTTAACTTATATAATATATAGGCGCGCCACGCACACGACAACAGATGACAAACTTATTATTTGCGGTTAGTACAGTAATCGTGTCTAGGGATCGGGCTGTAAAATTAAGTTTGTTTTTAGGGTATATAATAGGTTGGGGAAAAAGTCTTTTCGCATTATAGTATGTATGAACTTGTGATAAAATCTCTTTGGCTGTAGTATTTGTATCTGGCTGGTTTTGGTATCATTGAAAGTTAAAATTTTAAAGAACATAATTCCAAATTCAAATTAGGCAAATGTGTGATTTTCATTTGTTTTTCGTACTGTCAAGATGAGTGAATCTAATGAAGAAATTCGATACATTTTAAAATTTTACTACAAAAAAGGTAAAAATGCAACGCAAGCAGCGAAAAAAATTAGCGATGTTTATGGACCTAGTGCAGTGTCTGTGAGAGTAGCACAAATTTGGTTTAAGCGTTTTCAATCCGGAAATTTTGATGTCAAATATGCACCTCGCTCTGGTCGCGCCCTATTACGGATAAAATGGATGCCATTTTTGAAAAAGTGGAGCAAGATCGACCTATTAGTAGTTACGACGTAGCTGAAGAACTGAGAATTGATCACAAAACAGTTTTGGCGCATTTGAAAAAAGCTGGGTACAAAAAAAAGCTCGATATTTCGGTACCTCACGAGCTCACTGAAAGAAACCTAATGAACCGTGTACTCATTTGTGATTCTTTATTACGACGTAATGAAACCGAATCATTTTTGAAGAAGCTGATAACTGGTGATGAAAAGTGGATCACGTACGACAAGAACGTGCGAAAAAGGTCGTGGTCAAAGGCCGGTCAGGCTTCACAGACTGTGGCGAAACCCGGGTTAACTCGCAATAAGGTGATGTGTGTGTGGTGGGATTGGAAGGGCATTATTCATTATGAGCTATTACCACCAGCCAGGACTATCGATTCTGAACTCTACTGCGAACAACTGATGAGATTAAAGCAAGAAGTTGAGAGAAAGCGGCCGGAATTGATCAACAGAAGGGGTGTGGTGTTTCATCATGATAACGCTAGACCTCACACATCTATAGCCACTCAGCAAAAATTAAGAGTTTGGCTGGGAGGTGTTAATGCATCCGCCGTATAGTCCTGACCTTGCACCTTCAGATTTCCACCTGTTTCGGTCTCTTCAGAATTCTTTATGCAATGTTAGGTTAACATCACGAGAGGAGTGCCAAATCCACTTGTCGCGGTATTTTGATGAGAAGTCCCAAAATTTTTATAGCAATGGGATCATGTCCCTACCTACAAGATGGCAAAAGGTTATCGAACAAAATGGTACATACATACTTTAGTTAAATTTAAATAAACTATATTAAAAATGTTTTGAATTATCTTAAAAAATGCGTAGAAACTTTTTCCCCAACCTTATATATACATTTCCGGGATGAAAAGTACCCAGTGTTGTGCGCCGGATGTTATAGTAGGTATAACTATACCAAGTTTTTTTAATGACACTTGGGTTCGGTAACCAACTAATAACCCCCATGCTAATTTTTTTGTGTACAGAATTTACCTACATTTCGATAGTTTTATTATAGGTATATATAGATTTAGGCATTCCCATTTTACGACATTAATTTGCTATTAAGTATGACATTAATTTCATGCAAGTTATCATTCCAGCAGATGATCAGGATCAAAAATACTATGGAATTTTAGACTATAAATTAAAAAAATAGGTAACAAAATAAAGAACCTTATTTTATATCAGTTAACAAACAGATGTAGGTAGTATTTATTTGCCTCTTAAATGGAAACACATTCCATCTAGAAGCACATCTTGGTATCCACAACTTATATACCAGAGAAAGCATATTATGTGGGGAAAAATATTTTTATATACCTACTTCATTATAATTGAATATTAATAATTATATACATACAAAACTATTTATGATAGCTGCTGCTTTCTGGGCATCGCTGAATTGTATATTTTGTACATCTGCATTGAAAACATTCTTAGAATCAGTGATAAAATCTTGATTAAACTCATACTGAATGTTTCCGTAAGCATTTTGTGCTATCTCGAATATTATATTTTCTTGTGGTTCAATAGAATTCAAAAATGTTAGCACAGCTTCTCTGATCTACAAATAAGACGTTTTTGAATAACATTTAATTAATTTATGTAGGTACCTACAGAATAATTGATTATAATTACTGGTGGTAGAGTTCTAAGTGTAGGAGCTGGAGGGCATAGGCACCATCTGCCGCTAAATGGTAGTGTGAATCACCACTATCATATTCTGGTTAGATGGTGTAGTAATGTATAGCCCCGTAACAACTACCACAGACGTAACACCGTAGGTCTCAGGGGTGGCAACACATCTGCATTTTGACCTCTGGTTTTTATTTAATATCTATAGGCTGCGGGCATCACTTAACATCGACGTGAGCTGCATGCTTATTTGCCATATTCCTTACATAAAAAAAAATTTATGAATTCTCCTTAAGGTGATGTACATATTAAAGACTTCGTAATATTCTAGGGACTTGTCACTTCATCATCAACATTTAATTTTCATCCAAAAGACAAGACAAGTTTCACCCAAAAGTTTGACACAACAAACAGTCCTTGTCAGTTTCTTTGATTCTCATGCTCATTATTGCTGCTGCTGTCCATACTGTATACTTGCTTTTTGCCTTTAAAAATTAGTTGGCAATTAGTAGAATGTGTAAATTGTGGAATGAACTTCCCTCTGAGGTGTTCCCTAGGTGCTACAATATGGGGTTCTTCAAAAAAGGTTCAAAAGAGTCCTTCAGGGCTGGCAGCACGTTGGCAACTCCACTGGTGTAGCAAATGTTCATAGGCAACAGTGACCATTTACCATCAGGTGGCCCGTTTGCTTGTCTGTCAAAATTCAAACATAAAAAAAAATTACAACTTAAGTTATTTTGGTTTTCTGCCAACAAATACAGAACTGTACCATGTAACCAAAACACATTAGCTCTGAACAGTTTCACTTAGCAATAGGTAAAATAAGTAGTATGGTAATGCCTTTACTTATCCACACCTTTACGAGACAATACTTATACCATTATTATCAAATGAAGTGATTTGCAATATTCTGATTAACTTATAAATAGGTGTTTAATTATTTTATTTGGCCTCGTAATATCTTATCACAGATACATAACAACTAAGGTCTCAGGGGTGGCAATGCATCTGTATTTTGACCTCTGGTCTTTAAGTGGGTGTCTAAAGGCTGCAGTCATCACGTAACATCAATGTGAACTGTATGCTTGTTTGCCACCGTTACATAAAAATAATAAAATTATTAATAACATATTTAATTGTGTACCTGATCTTTACAAGATAAATTGAGTAAGCCCAAAAGTTGTTGCAGAGATTGTTCTGTAGCGTAGAGAGCCAATTGAGCAAGAACACACAGAACACTAAAAGGTGACATTATAACGCTCGATCCTGGATTTGTTCTGGCTACAATCTACAAAATATAGGTACAAATCAGTAAACGACAGTTGTTTGACTGTGCAATTGAAAACATTCATATTACAATATAGTTGAAGAAATGTTAACAAACATTGAGAAACTTTACAGCAAAAATATCGTTTCCTTTTGAAAGCTGCTGCAGATCACTGTTTGTATCAGCTTTCACACCAGGATTATGTTCTGGAACAGTAAAGGTATCACTTTGCCGAAATAAGTAATGGATATGTAACATAGAATACCTCTATGATTTGTAATAATATGTACTTCATAAGTTATGTAAGAAATAATACTTATTGGAAGTTCCATACCACTACCATTCGTTTCCTCTTCATTAGCTCCACAGAGTAGCGCTGAAAATTTGAAAGACTTCCGATTCAAAGACATGTTGCTATGAAGTTAAACAGAATCGAGGATGGAGGATTAGGTTAGGTTTTCACACTTAGTAATTAATTACTGATTAATTACCCATTACATACATACTTTATGTACATGTACATAGAAAAAAATTATAAACACTATGTAATCTGTCATCTGTCATTTTTTTAAATAGTTTTACGGCCACGGATTCGTGTTCTTATTATAATAGCCAATCCTACACAATATTTTTTTTCTTAATTTCTTATGATAATGAATATCCTGGAAGATGACGATGATTGGATTGGATCTTCTATGTAGAATAATAGGTTGGGGAAAAAGTCTTTTCGCAATATAGTATGTTGAACTTGTAATAAAACCTCTTTGGCTGTAGTATTTGTATCTGGCTGGTTCTGGTATCATTAAAAGTTAAAATTTTAAAGAACATAATTCCAAATTCAAATTAGGCAAATGTGTGATTTTCATTTGTTTTTCGTACTGTCAAGATGAGTGAATCTAATGAAGAAATTCGATACATTTTAAAATTTTACTACAAAAAAGGTAAAAATGCAACGCAAGCAGCGAAAATAATTTGTGGCGATGTTTATGGACCTAGTGCAGTGTCCGTGAGAGTAGCACAAATTTGGTTTAAGCGTTTTCAATCCGGAAATTTTGATGTCAAAGATGCACCTCGCTCTGGTCGCCCTATTACGGATAAAATGGATGCCATTTTTGAAAAAGTGGAGCAAGATCGACATATCAGTAGTTACGACGTAGCTGAAGAACTGAGAATTGATCACAAAACAGTTTTGGCGCATTTGAAAAAAGCTGGGTACAAAAAAAAGCTCGATATTTGGGTACCTCACGAGCTCACTGAAAGAAACCTAATGAACCGTGTACTCATTTGTGATTCTTTATTACGACATAATGAAACCGAATCATTTTTGAAGAAGCTGATAACTGGTGATGAAAAGTGGATCACGTACGACAAGAACGTACGAAAAAGGTCGTGGTCAAAGGCCGGTCAGGCTTCACAGACTGTGGCGGAACCCGGGTTAGCTCGCAATAAGGTGATGTGTGTGTGATGGGATTGGAAGGGCATTATTCATTATGAGCTATTACTACCAGGCAGGACTATCGATTCTGTACTCTACTGCGAACAACTGATGAGATTAAAGCAAGAAATTGAGAGAAAGCGGCCGGAATTGATCAACATAAGGGGTGTGGTGTTTCATTATGATAACGCTAGACCTCACACATTTATAGCCACTCAGCAAAAATTAAGAGAGTTTGGCTGGGAGGTGTTAATGCATCCGCCGTATAGTCCTGACCTTGCACCTTCAGATTTCCACCTGTTTCGGTCTCTTCAGAATTTTTTATGCAATGTTAGGTTAACATCACGAGAGGACTGCCAAATCCACTTGTCGCGGTATTTTGATGAGAAGTCCCAAAATTTTTATAGCAATAGGATCATGTCGCTACCTACAAGATGGCAAAAGGTTAAAAATCTATATTAAAAAATGTTTTGAATTATCTTAAAAAATGCGAAGAAACTTTTTTCCCAACCTAATATGATGAGATGGCTCCAGTAAAGTGATAAGGACTTTTTTCTTAATTTAATGGCATCGCTTGTTATGCATATTGCCATTGTCAAGTAAAACGATATTTCGGATTCGTAATAAGCAACGTAAAAGTAAGAGTCAGTCAGTCAATTTATCAGTCCGTCAGTCAGAGTTACAGTAATTCGAGTTAGGCGATGGCTACTTTACCAGAACATTTATAATGAAGTTTTGGAGGCAACCCGAAAGAACGTGTTTTCACACTGTTATTCTATTTCCCTATACACGGGCACTGTTATAAACCTGTATTGAACAAAATACCACGAACTTTATTTAATATAACTTAAAAATACACCAAGAAAATGAAATAAAATAAGAGCACCAGGTTCCCGCCAAAAAAATCTGATGAGGACTTTACTATACCCGGACTTTTAATTCGATTCCCAATTTGACATTAGCTACTGTCACTTCGTAAAATAATGATACCACATTTATTTATTGATCGATTTTATTGAAAAAAATACTAATATACTTATAATTTTTTAAATATATTTAATCTTTATTTGCAACTAAAAATTACATGTTTACAGAAAAAAAATTGTAACTAACTTATAAATTTACCCCCTTATTCATAAACGAATTTTAGCTAAAGTGTTGCTAATCTCTCCTTTGTGTTTTTCTATCCTGCACATTTGACAATGCAACTGACAGAGACAAAGCATTCTATAGCTAAAACGTATCTAAAGTACGTATATGAATAAAGGGGTTAAAAGACTCTGTATACATAATGTACCTATACATGAATGAAATAAACAAGCAGTTACCAAGATAAAACAATTACTCTGATGTTATCTGTGCGATTGAAAAGTGTGTGCTAGAAGTATGCATTGATTGTGTGTGTGTGTGTGTGTGTGTGTGTGTGTGTGTGTGTGTGTGTGTGTGTGTGTGTGTGTGTGTGTGTGTGTGTGTGTGTGTGGATGCAACAGTTAATAGGATAACAGAAGAAAAAATAACCGATAAAAGATCTTTAATTTCTTCATAAGTTTGAGATAACCACCACCAGCGAGAGACCACTCTTTTAAAGTTCACTTGACCTGTAATGTAGTTTTTGGGTTTAACCGTATTAATAAATTGACATCAACGGTTTTAAAGTTTAATACTAAGGATTCGGTAGTGGTGTTCTGCCAGAGTAGTTCTGAAGGTGAGGCATTTAAAAATTGCGTGGTTTCTGCGCTTCTTCTCATATTTTTTATCGAAAGGAAGATTTTTATGCGTGTGAAATACTAAGTTTAAGACATATAGTTTGCGGACTGAGAGAACTTTAGATTCCAGATACAAATTGGCACTAAAATATTGAAATGTTTTTTTTAAGATAATGCGTAAAAGCGCCCTCTGTACGCGCTCCAAGCGCAACTTATGGGTTTTATAGGTTCCGCCCCAGGAGGCAATACAATACCCAAGTAATAATCGCGCCAATCCAAAGTAAACCATTTTGAGCGTATCTATATTAACGGCGCCTCGCAGTCTCACAAATATTAGAAATAGTTTGCGTATTCTTGCTACCAGATGATCAATATGTTTATTCCAATGTAGGCACTGGTCAATATACTATTTACAATAATTATTTATTAATTAGTAACCACTGCAATATTTTATTAGAATACTAGCTGTTGACCGTGGCTTAGCCCGCGTGGATGTCGTTTTATAAATATTTTCCCCTGAATTTTCTTTGATATAAACCTCACGGAGCCCCAGACCTTTCCGACGAATTTTTTTAACTTTAAGTGTATTTATTGGTTTCGATTTGCCATCAAAATGAATCCTCAGTATTGGGTTGTATAAACTAAAGAGGCATACTGTATGGTTGCATACCGTTTTTTGATATGCTCTTCGTTTCGCATAACGTTCATTTAAATTAAGTAAATCATTAGGCATAGCAACTTTGTTTCTTCATAACTTCTTTTGTAATGATGATGTATCAGCATATTTAATAATTTTAATGTATAAATGTTTTTACAATAACGATTACTTACTTACTTCATAACATTTATTGTCATCTCAGGGAACGTATCGCATCTCACCATAAAAATTAAGATCCCAGGCCTGTAGAACCTAACTTATTTTCTAAAGCATAAAACTATCGGTTCTCATTAGTCTCTCGTGTACTTTTTAATACCTGCCTAATAATATTTGTGAAGTTGGCCCGGTGACACCTGCGCAGCCGCTTTACTTGCTGAGCTATCGAAGTTTCAAGTTTATTAAACAGTGTCTAGGGTCGGTGAACGTCATGGAATGATAACTATTTAATTAGCGAAAGGCGAAGGCTGAGCGAACTTCTCAGCTCAGTCTTTCGAGAAAATACGTTGAAGTTATGACATTAAACCATGAGAATGGACAAAAGATTAAAGATGGCATGGAAGAAAAAAAAAACATGATAGCTGTGTTTTAAAAGAAATCGAATTTTAATTAAAATAATTATATAATTTTATTTTAATGTAAATAAGCCCATTTAATATTCAATTTCCCTGATACAATCCAATGAATAACATGTGTTTATTATAATAAATACCATATACAAACGGATGGTCCGCATTGAAAGTTTCAATTTCGATTGGTTGTGCTACTGCAGCTGCACGAGTGATGATAACAGCTAAAAAGGTAAAAATAAATATTTCACTCATAAGATTTAAAATGTGTGTTTTATTTTTCGTACCAAATTACCATAACACTATCGACAAGGGGAGTATCTGCTATGCTAGACAAGATTTACAAACTGCAATCAAACTTTACAAGTCACTTGTTTACGTCGATTTCGATTTGTTGACTATCACAGAGGCATAACCACTTAGGCCTCAGGGGTGGCAACGCATCTGTAGTTTAAGCTTTAGTTTTTTTTTTATTGTGGCATCGCTATTACGCATATTGCCAGTGTCAAGTAAAACGATATTTCGTATAATTATTTAAGCAGCGTAAAAGTTATGTATATAACAAGTATAATATGTAAGTATTAAGTATATAAGTTATCAGGTATAATATGTCAGTCAAGTGAGTTACAATCAAGTTATTCGAGTAAAGCGATGGCTACTTTACCAGAACATTTACAAAGAAGTTTTGGAGGCAACCTGAAAGGTCGTGTTTTCGCACTGTTATTCTATTTCACTATTCACGGGCACTGTAATAAACCTATATCAAACAAAATGCCACCAACTTTATTCAATATAACTTAAAAATACACCAAGAAAATGAAATAAAATAAGAGCACCATACGCCTCTTTCAAGGTTTCCGCCAAAACTCCGCTTTGGTTTTTGTGTTGATGTCTATAGGCTGCAGTAACTGCATGCTTCCTTGCCAACATTCTATAATGAAAAAAAAAAAAAAAATAAAAAGAAAAACATATCATTACGATGATTTTATTAGAAGTAAATAGGTACATGATAAAAATTTTAATTTCCATAATACAACCCGATGAATATAATATGTTTTCCATAGTAAATGGCATAAGCAAATGGGTGATTTGCATTAAAACTTTTGACGTTTGGTTGTGGTGCTGCAGATGTAAGGCCGACGACAATACCTAAAAATACATTTAATTAATCTTCAAGTTTCAATTTACACTTTCATTATTAGGTACCACTCAAATATGTAGTTACAAGAAATTGACTTTACCTACAGGTAGTGGAGCTAAAGTGACGGAGCTTGCGTACACACCACCGTAGGCACCACCGCATTACTTAATATACTTGCCGCTAAATGGTAGTGTTCAGGACTATCGTGTTCGGGCCAGGTGGTAATTAATGTACGGCCCTGTAATTGCCGGCACAGAGGCATAACACCTTAGGCCGCAGGAGTGGTAACGCATCTGTACTTTGACCATGGTCTTTGGTGTCTATAGGCTGCAGTCATCACTTAACATCAATGTGAACTGCATGCTTGTTTGCCTCCTCCATTACTTATGAAAAAAAAACGACGAGAAATACGATTCAATTTTTAAATGACAACAACAGATGCATGATTTTTGTATTAGGTATATAAAAGTTAAATAGGTAGGTTTGTTAGTTGTAGGAAGCTCCGGCGGCAACGACAACACCTAAAATGTCATTTATCTTCTAGTGTCGACTTACCTTCTACCAGAATAGTTAAACGGTTCCTAAAATTTGTTGAAGGTATTAAAGGCATAGGAAACAAAAATAATTTTGAATTCAATGTCAAAGTTTTTTTACATATTCCAAAAATTTTTTGAGTTTATTAGTTACAATTAATTATCTCTCTGCACATCTGCACAATTAATAACTCGTTTGACGTTTAAAAGAGTTATTCAAATTAAAGCGATCATTATTCAATGTACTAAATTTGTTATGTTATTGTTGTGTAACGCGTTTACTAATTTATTATCCGCAAGACCGATCACTAAATGTTAGAAAACGTACATGTATGGGACGTATCCTAAATAAAGAAAATGTCATATTTTTATTCTACCACTTTGTCGGCGTAATAAAAATGTATACTTGTGCCAAATTTCAAGTCTCTAGTACTAATCGTTTTTGCGCTAAACCGCGGACGCACAGACAGACAGACAGACGGACATGGCGAAACTATAAGGGCTAATTCCTTGTTTACTACGGAACCCTAAAAAGAAACGAAGTATACAAACCAGTAGCAGCAGTAGCCTCTGAGCCTTGTTCGTTTACGACGATATTAGCTTTTTGAATTGCTGTAGTGACTGATAGAGGTTGTGGTTTCTTCAGAATTCCAGATAGCCCAGCATATCGAGGATCAAAAATATCACTAACGTTTACCTATAAAAATGGATAGAAACTAGGTATAATAATATATATGTGAAAATTTTAATTTAAGAATCTATTCATTTTAAAAAGTTGTGGTACAAAATTAAATGTTGTTGAGATTGACGTAAACAGGCTGCCTGTAAGAGGTGATGCGCTAATTACAAATAACCCATTATATTTTAAAAGAAATATTCAAAATAAATCACTCCATACCTTCTTTAAAACCGGTTCCAAGTCTATAGAAGTAGCTGTTTCAAAAGATGGAATTGAAACATCAACTTTCGTATTGCTAAAAGTTTCCAAAGCATCGCACAAGTTATCGTGACCCGATGCTAATGTTTGAAGCAAAGAGGTAATGCCATCTTTAGAGTCCGGTAATATTGCTACAAACGAAAAACGATTGCCCTTGTATGGTAACTTGATCAACTGAAAAATCAAAAGTGTTTGAGTAGTGTATCACGAACTATTTATTAACTTTTTTACTGGTGGTAGAGCTCCAGTAACAGAGCTCACGAGCTTTAGCACCATCACATTGTCAACATTAACTAATCTTCTACTCTTTATCTTTTACTGGTGGTAGAGTTCCAAATGCAGCAGCTCGAGGGCGTAGGCACCACCGCATTACCTAACCTATCTCCCGCTAAATGGTAGTGTTCAGAGCACTATCGTGTGCCGGTCAGGTGGTAATGTATGGCCCTGTAATTTCGCATAATACCTTAGGCCTTAGGAGTGGCTATGCGTCTAGATTGAAATCTTTGGATGACGCGAGTTCATTTGCTGGTGTGCTGTGAGATCACTCGTGGCAGTGGCTAATGGTGGCACACATTACGTTATAATTGCATAAGTTTTGACATAATCCTCATCAAATCAAATATTTTACTTACCTTAAGCATTTCCTGTACATTATTATAATATCTATATAACACTATATATATGAAGAGGAAAGGAAGACCAAGACTGACCTACCATGACCAAATAGGTCGAGTTCTGTCTGATGATGGGATCAAAAGTCTTAGGAATCGGCGTGCATGTATGAAGAGAATGATGAAAGTAGACGAGGGACGAGAGGTTTGTCAGAACCGGGATATCTGGCGCTCTACACTCTCTGCCTACCCCGTTAGGGACCTGGCGTGAAGATACATACATACATACCATATATATGTAATAAAAATGAATACCTCAGAAGTTGCCGCAAAAAATAGCGCGCGGGAAAATAAAATTATATCAAACGCGTTGCTGACAACAAAGATGGGACCCGCTCGTTCATTTTAAATTTATTTTAAGGCCACCGCTTAAACATTTAGCGAATGGCAGAACGATATTTGCCGGTTCAGCTCGTCGTTTTATAATATGTTTAGATAAAACATAATTGAAATAGTTGCTTCATTCTCTGTTAGGTACCTTTGCTTTTAAAGCACTGCTTTCTGTGTATCCAAATGTTCCAATTTGATTCATCATTTTCACTTTTATTGTTTTCGTGCTAGAAATGTAGAAGTCTTTTTGCTTTGTGTTCCGCGGGTCAAATGGTTCATCCCAAGCACCCTAATAAAAAACATGGATAGTTAAATTATACTTTATAATTCTTCACTGGTTGGAGAAGAAATAAAAGCATTACATGCACAGCTAAATTCAGTTTTGTCCAAGCTGTTAGTTGTCAAAAACAGGTGGTAAGACTATTGCCATCTGTGAAGACATAACCAAACTCCAAGAGTGGGGTACCGAAAGAAAATGTTACAAGCACTTATCCCCAACTCGGAAATGGAACCCTAGACCAGTTAGTGTCCTGCTGCCACTATACTACTGAAGCAGTTAGTTTAAAATATATAAGTACAAGGGGACGAAGATTAAAAAACCGAAATTAAAATGCAAGTGAACGGATCTCTCACAAAACTGAAAAAAATTGTCAAAATATTTCTTAGCTACAGAACACTTTTGATTAATATAATGTAGTACAAACAGTTTATTTACGACTAGCTGGCCCGGCGAACTTTGTATCGCTTTAAAGTAAAGATAAAAAATACACTACAGTTTTAGCGAAAGTAACAAACAGCAATTGATTTTTGAAAATTTGCCTGGCTTGTGCAGTTTTGGTAATACATCAATGACTTTTATTAAAAATGAAACGTGTACGTCATAAAGGCGGGCATTGAAATTTGAATTTATAAAATTATTCATTTTTTTTCACGAATTACCAAAGAATACGAATTTTGCGTAAACATGTTCTCGACTCAGAATTATTATGACATCAATGACCAAACCCACTAACGCCACCAATGTCACCACCACCACTACTACCAACACCACCGTCCAGCCATCAACACCACTAACGCCACCAAATAAGACCTACAATTTCTGTGAAAATTTTAAACGTCTACTTGCTATGTACCGTTAAATATTAATATCGATCAAAAATATACGAAAAAAAAACACGTTTATTGTGAGAGATGCAACCTGGTGACAGACTGACGGGCGGACGGACAGACAGACAGACAGCGGTGGATTAGTAATCCGTAGGGTCCGTTTTTACCTTTTAGATACAAAACCCCCTAAAAGATATAACTAAGATACAGAATAGCTTAAAAATATTCGATACGATTCTTTAAATTGATATAACTTTTTTATTTCTGAACCGATTCACATAAAATAAACACTAAATATTAAGTAAACCTTGCCACAATATATTAGTGAGAAACGCAGATTGAATACGCCGTTTCTGAAATTAGCGTGCACAAACACACAGATCTATTAAATAAAATTCTCGAGTCACAGTCTTTGTAACAATTGGAAGAGCGAAGCATTCCCAACTCAAGTGTCTTGTGACAACTTACTGGGAAGTTTCGGTGTTAAAATTTGTTTATGATTTACTTAAATAAAAGATATTTTATTTATTTTATTATCTATCCTCCGAAACGGCTGGACCGATCACTATGAAATTTTGTGTCTATATTTGGAAGGTATGAGAATCGGTTGTAGTCTATTGTACCTATATGTCCCTAAATGGTAATTAGTAGTTACTATTTAGGTACATAAAAATATATATATAAAAATAAATATTGTTGGGTAAGTTAGTGATTCTAACCAAATATTCTTTTTTAGATTTCTTGGATTTTTTAAAAATATCTCTACTCTAAGTCGATACGAAGTTCATCGGGGCAGCTAGTTCTCTAGAAGTGTAAATGAGATTACATTCCGAGCTACGCGACAAAGTCGCGGCAGCAAGCAGTAGAGAAAAAGAGGAATATGGTGCTGCGGCAGCACTGTTACGTCCGCTGCACGCAGTTCGGAATTGTACCAACGATGTTGAAAAATACGCTGATGCAACGCATGCCGCAGTAACTGTTAGCCTGGGTTGCACCACGACTTGTTAAAGTTAAAGTTATTGTAACATTTCACATCCTTCTTTAACTTAAACTTTGAATTTATATTTTATTTATTAACAAATATCTTGGTGCAGCCCAGGCTTCAGTCAATGGTACTGTTATTGTTAAATTTAACAAAAATTATAGCTTGAACAAATATTTGGATGCTATCGAACCTTAGAATGCTGCACAGTCTCAGTTTAAATGAACGTCGTAATGTCGAATCCTCTCCGCATATTATTATGTAAAAAATAAAAATAAAAATAAATTATATTCTAGCACTTACTTTGAAATATATAGCGTTTACTAACACTAATATTGTCCGAGCATTCAGAGCCGACGGTGGTATAAAATTTTTAATTATATTATTTGTTTTATTCGCTACCTGTAATAAACAGTGGAAAAATAAAAATTAAATCTTACGATTACTTGTAATTATAGTATATTTTCATAGTTACAATGGTAGCTTTTAGCTAAATAATATTTTATACTAACACAAACTTAATAGAAAAAGAATAATAAAATTTAATGATGTTTTTCTTAGCCTGGTTTGCACTACGATATTTGTTAAAGTTAAAGTTATTGTAATATTTCACATCCCTCTTTTCCTTAAAGAAATGTGTTAAAGTTAGAGAAGGATGTGCAATGTTACAACAACTTTAACAAAAGTCGTGGTGCAACCATTAATCAGCTCTTACTGGCCAACCTCAACTCATTGCTACCCCTTCCACTCTCGTGTGTTTTGTACTTTGTTAATGCACGACAGTAGGTACATGTTTACCATGTAATTATTAAATAATAGTAGGATGAATTTAAAGTATCTTCTACCCATAAAATATCATTGATGTGGATTTCTTTTAAATACCTAGGTAATAGGTACCTAGACCTATATACACACATAGATAAGTAGGTACATACCCAATTGTTTATGATAGCCGCTGCCTTTTGGGCGTCGCTGAACGGTATATTTTGTACATCTGCGTTGAAAATATTCTTAGAATCGGTTATAAAATTTTGATTGAACTCATACTGTATATTACCGTAAGCATTTTGTGCTATATCGAATGTTATATTTGCTTGTGGTTGTATAGAATTTAAAAATGTCGGCACCGCATCTTTGATCTGTGAATAATATGCAATTTAGATAAGATTAAGTTAAATTATATAGGTATTACTCTTAATCAACCGAACAATGGTAATCAAACCATTCCAAAAAAAAATCGGTAGTAAATATAATAACGCGGGATGAGCAGCAGCGTTCCGGGATAAAATCGTTGCGATCCACAAATCGCCTGTCCACCGTGGCAATTACGGCATATTAGGTATTACCTAATGATAGTGATGACTATTGTGGGCTTTTGTCTTTGGGTAAGGCTTTGTTCAGCAATAGACGTCTATCGGCTGGAATATGATGATGATGATACAGGTACTTACAGGATATTTTTTTGTACTACGGTTAATTGATTTATGATACATGTGTATCATGATTTCGTCAAAACATGGTACTTGGTCATTTCAAATTGATTAAAATCAACTGAGGGTAATCAGATTCAGATTTTATTAGATTTTTTATTTTTTGAGAGTTTTAAGCAATGATACCTACAGTTAAGTTATAGTTCAGACTAATTAATGAACACTGCAGCTCATATGAGAAATTGCTTCTGTGCTCAAATTACGGGACTGTACCTTACTGTTCAATCGCAATACGGCATTACTAAGCACTAGCATTTAGGAAGAGATAGAAAAATTATACGCTATACTTAGCAACATTTTTTTTAGGAGCCACTTCTACCATCACTGCTAAATTAAGTAATCTGATTTTGAAATTGTTGCTAATCTCTCCTTTGTCTTTTTCTATCCTGCACATTTGACAATGCAACTGACAAAGACAAAGCATTCTACAGCTAAAACGTATCTAATATACGTTTATGAATTTATATAAAAATTTTAATATCTGTGTGTGTACCTGATTTTTATTTGACAAATTGAGGAAGCTCAAAAGCTGTTGGAGAGATTTTCCCGAAGCGTAGAGAGTCAGTTGAGCAAGAACAAACAGAACACTTAAAGATGACATTATAACACTCGATCCTTTATTCGTTCCGGCTACACTCTACAAAATATACACATCAATGAGCGAGTTGTTTGACTGTTCAATTGAAAATATTCAGATTACTTACAATATAGCTTTAAGAAGAAATGTTAACATACATTGAGAAACTTTGCAGCAAAAATATCATTTCCTTTTGAAAGCTGTTGCAGATCATAGTTTGAATCTGCCATACCAGGATTATATTCTGAAATGGTAATGTTATTTTTGGTATCACAAGGCTTCGGTGGGCACGTACTGTCACAATTGATTAATATTTTATTTGGTCTGGGGCAAACACCTATGAGAATAATAATAATAATGGCAACCCTTGATACGTCCCACTGCTGGGCACGAGTCTCTCCCCTTCTTGGGAGGAGGCTCTTCTTACTTACGGCTTACTCCAACACGCTGCTCCAATGCGGGTTGATGGAGATAAGGGTTAGTGGCCAACCCGCTGTCGAATGTTGTCAAACCCTCCTCCTCCATATGGCCTCCGACAAGGGTTTGCGACTGCTATCTATCGATAGCAACCGGGACCGACGACTTAACGTGCCCTCCGAAGCACAGAAACGCGCATTTTAATTTGCCACCAGCGGTCAACCATCACACACCCGACCGCACCTGTATCGCTTAACCGAGTAGATCGCTTCCGATTTACACCAGCCGCGGGCTATGCGCGCTTCCGCGGCCTATGAGAATAAACGGATAAAATAACTTAACTGCCTCAGTTATTAAGTGGTGCATGGGTGTAGCCAGCCATGAGCTCAAGATGGGGCAGCAGTCTAAAATAATATGCAATTCGCAAACTGTACCCGCGGTTTTACCCTAGTTAATTATATCATACAAAAAGGTTACACCCACACTCCATAGCAACATGCATCTGTACCTATGTATAGTTCGACTGACGACTGTCGAGAGTGAACTTTCTTAAGGGTATTAAGTATTGTAGTTAGTACCTAGATACCTAGATGATTAGGTTTGATTAGGTACCTTACAGATCAGAACTAGGGTGGGGCAATCGCCCCACTCTGCCTCACCATGGCTACGCCCGTGAGTGGTAGCAGGCCACTACTGCTACGCTGCTTTCTGAGTTCGATGTCCGAATCGGGGGCTTTCAGAGATACTTACAGGTGTAAGTGTTATCTTTTATTTTTCTATTTTCTGGAAGTTTCCCAGTGTCTCGGGAACACAGGAATTAAGTAACGTTACATTTGAAAATAATTTCATGTACCTAAATGACTATAATTATAATATAGTGACGAGTTGTTAATTAATTTTAAAGATTTAAATCGCTAAGATTAAATTTAATGTACTTATTAAGTAAAAGTAAATATTTAGAATATTAGGTAAATATTTTACCTACCTACATATATTAATATATATATTTTGTTTCATGTGATGTAGCTAATAATACAAAATTAAAACTGTGTTTTGTAATGTATTTGATTTGATCAATACAACACAAAATATTTTAATCAATTTTTCCAATTCGTTTCTTTATCAAATATAAAAATATGCTGCTCTGACTGTAAGAGTCAGTGGAATACATGTAGATAAATCAAAGTACGACGGCGTTTCTTAAAATAAAAAATAAGTATTAATTATAGTACAAATCAATGAAATATAAGTATCGACTATCGTACAAGTCAATGAAAAATTAAGGATCAACAAGTAAGTTAAGTACAAGTCAAGTAATCGCGTTTGATTAAGTAAGTAATAAGAGATCATAATTATTTTTACATTGATGTTATTCTCTTAAAGCACCCGCAGAAGTATGTACAAGTATCTATTATGGTTGAACAAGATTAAATATGTAGGTATGTACATTGTTTTGCTGCAATGACTATTGTTGTCATTTTCCAAACAGTTTTTAGGTTAAATAATTGAATTTGCCAAAAATTGTCTTGAGGATGTTGAGATCATCGACGACACAACATAGCTTCTCTCCCACTGTCGATGGTTGAGATCAATCCAGTAAGTTAATTTTATAAAATGCAATTACAAATGAGATGATTTTCAAATTGTGCAATATTATTGGCGACCCGTCCCGACTCTGGAGGGATATTTGCGTACACATAAACCAAAGACGTTATACGAAGTAGACCGACAAAACACACTCGGTCGCTCAGAATTCTCTTAGGGCCATATTAATTTCACCGGGACATCATGGCGACGCAACCAGTCGCTTCAACGTGGTATCCGGACTGGCGGCTACGTGAGTAAGACACCATATAGCGCTATAGCAATTAGTGGTGGCGCAACCAGTGTGGCGGCGTGGCGAGAGTAACATTGTGTACTGTTTGCTGGCGTCAGAGTCCGAGCTGGTCGCGCCGACAAATAGGTTGCGTGGTTGCGCAACCTATTAACGGACACCAGATAAGTAACGCTCTATAGAGTTGTATACATTTTGTTGGTGATTGGTTGCGCCGCCATGCTGTCCCGGTGAAATATAACCCTTAGACTTAGACTGTCGAGCGTATTTCAGTGTGAGGGAAATGCCAAATTGCTTCACGTTTTAGTGCGAAAAGCTAACAGTTATACAAACTATGAGTAAGTCAGTGTGACTTTGTTTTTGCATCATAATTTTTCTCCATACAGAAAGCGATTGAAGCAAATTGAATAGTAACGTATATTGTCGGTTTATTTCTTATAATGTTATTGTAATAAACCTTGCGCCAGACCGTATAGATACCTACAGATAGTATTGTAGAAACAGAAATAAAATTCGTCTATCCGTCCAAGACCATGAGAACTGAGAAATAAAAGAGACCTAAATGTTGATTAAAAAAATAATATCAGTTTAGTATACCCTAGATTGTAGATAAATACGTATAAATAGTTTTATTTCAAATAATTAAAATGAGGTAAATAATTATGAAGAATTATCTCAGAATTAGAAATTATGCATAACAAACCTTTGTACTAGTCAAGAAGTAGGTACAAAGGTTTGCTATGCATTGTATTTGCGCAATATTTACTGAGGTAGATAATATAATTTTTCAACCAAACAAAGTCGGAGCGGGTCAGTAGCGGTGCAATATAAAATTATTTCAAAACTTGAGACGTACGTGGACATTGCAATTGGGGCACACAAGATCCGTTGCTACTTCGCAAATATCTTGATTTACAGAGGCACCCTCGCCGACAAGCTCCTGGGACCAAGTCTATACAAACTTGAGGGCGGCTGAGATCAGAACAAGTCTTTCTGCCGCAGCCTCCATTGACGCAATTCGATACTTCTTCATTAGATCCACAGTTAAGAGGCGGTGCTAAAGAAATGATTAGATATTGACTAACATAATATTTGTAAACATTAAAAAAAACGTTGAACTTCTCAAGCCAATTCGATAATTGTTTGCTAGCCCGTACAGTACCAAAAAATATTGTACAGTACTCAACAATTAATATTGCACATCGAGCCTGCGAAAGGGACGATCGGCTCGTTTCGACTTCGTAGGGCATTATCTCTGTTGCACATTGCCTACGTAAGCACTGACTGTCCGGTATTGGTCAAAACTTGATCAAAATGGTCGACAAACGTCAAATAGGTACGGTGCGAAAGAGATAACGCTCTACAGACCCGAAATAAACCGAAGACTCCTTCCTAGGCTCGTATTTTTGAGCACTGTACATCAGTTTTAGGAAAGAGATTTCGCCTAATTTCGGCTCAGTGGAGCGTTATTTCTTTTGCACGCTAGCAATATGAAGTTTGTCGAACATTTTGATCAAATTTTGACTAATACCGCACTATTAGTAACATAGGCAACAAAAAGATAACGCTCTACGAAATCGAAACTGCCCGATTGTCTCTTTCCTAAGCTCGATTGCAACATCTTTTGTTGGGAACTGTATATGTCATATTCTGATTTATAGAGTCTTCTTCTATTAGGTCAGATTTGTTCATAGTTTAGAAAATTAAAATAAAAGAATTATTTTTGCCTTATTTCCTACTGGCTCAATAATTCTAGGCTTCTTCTAAAGTCCTGCAAACGGCAACGGAGCGTAAGCGTAAAATTATTTAATGATTTTTATCAAATTTAGTGATTAAGCCTTTCCTGCAGACAATATGAGAATGGATTTTTCGCATACTTAAAATTTTCCAATAAAAATTTTCCTACGTCCTCATTATTAGTCGATAATTATTAGGAACATATTATTTTAACCAATATCATTTCTTTTCACCTACAAAATGTTGTATTGAACTGATGATAATGTACGGGTAGTAGTAGTACTTACGGCAATATTGTTTTGGTACGCATATACCAGCATCATTCCTATAATATCTAGGTCTACACCGACAACCTATTTTGCACGTCTTTACTTCTGGGCATCTGTATTCTCTATCTTTGGTTTCACAAGAATCCGGCGGGCAATCACTGACACAAATATAGAATATTTCATTCGGTCTTGAACATAAACCTATGAAAATTAATAATACAAATAATTTCACAAATTGTAAAAATCATCAATGGTTATCACGTATGTTGTATATTTTTTTCATTTTTACACCGATACTATCATTCACACAAAGCCTCTTTCTTACATCTTCGTTACGAACGCGATCGGTGAGTGATACACCGCAGATCTTACGCAAAGATCTTATCTCGACTGCGTTTAACTTACTTTCATGCTCTTTCCTGCATACCCAGCTCTCGCTTCCATATAAAAGCGTTGGAGTAAGTACAGCATTATGTACTACTAGTCGAGCCCGCTGGCTGAGATGTTTCGATTCTAGCAGCTTACCCAACGCTCCATTCACGCAATTCCCTGCAAGCACTCTTCTTTCTATGTCAGTGGTGTACCTACCATCCTTGCTAAAAGCACATCCAAGATAAACAATTTCATCCACCTGTTCTAACACTGCATCATCTACTACTACCCTTGCATTTGTTCTCTGTTCATCTCTTTCAAATACTAATATTTACCAACAGTTACCTATTAGTGGCGGCGGTTGAACGACACATAGTGGCTGGGAGACATCTGAAAATAGGTAGGTATTATGTGTGTTGTGAAATATACTTCTAAGTTCTACATCCCACTTGAATTCGATATCTTGACAACACCTTGACAATAAAAACTAATAGGAAAATGAACATACCTTGTCCAGATACTATTAATGATAGACTAGATATAAAAATTGTGGAGAAAACCTTTTCTACTGTTGCCATTTTAAATAATTTGAAACATGTGTAATAAAGTACCACGTTCCACCTCTTTTTAACATTTATAACGTCGTGATCTCGTGTATATTTAAGTATTCATTTTGTAATTATCTCGGTAATTACCTACTTTTATTGATTTTTGTGTTGCACGTTTTATAAATCACATAATAATAATATATTATTATATATTTTTAAGTTTATTATAAAAAACTTTAAAAATTGTATTATCTCAAACATATTTATCAATTATAAACTATGTTACTTTACAAGCCAATTAATTTATGTTAAACTTTATACAATTGTCCATTTTTAGGGTTCTGTAGTCCACAAGGAACCTTTACTTTAGTTTTGTTCGCCCGTCCGTCTGTCCGCACTAGCTTAGCTTAGCACTAGACTCATTAATACTAGAAAGCTGTAATAAAAATACAGTGTCAAAAGTAGATACCAAAGTGGTTTAACAAAATAAATAAAACATTGATAAACAATCACTACAACTACTATGAGAACCTAGTGTGCGGTGTCGTTAATTTTTAAAAACAATATTGCGAGTTTGAAATAGCCAATTGGCTATTTGAAAAATATTAAATTATATGTTTATTATGAAAAGTATTCGAAATAGTACCTACTTAAAATGGTAAATATAACGGAGAAAGAACGAAGGGGAATGATTAAGTATACGGAAAACCATCAATTCAAATAAAACAAATGGAATTTAATTGATGCTTACTGCTGTCGATAGCTAAGATATGAAATTGCTTACCCCTGATTCAGTGGCACGTGGTAGCTGACGTAGCATTATGACACAAATTGGAGCTGATAAACTGTTCAGCTTCCTACCTATAAAGTTCATATTTATATATATCCGTAGGTACCTATATCCGGTTTGTTCGTAGAATTAACTAAACCGATAATCATACTTAAATCTATGTACGTATCAGTCGGGGAACAGTAGGTGCGTGTAAAACTACTTGTTTTTACATCGAAAACTTCTGTCAAATCAAAAACTTTCTTTTTAAGATATCGGTTGATAGAAAAACAACACAGATAGTTTTATAATTTAATTTGTTTTATTTAATTTATAAACAATATTTGTGTCAAATTAATTGCACAATTATAATTCATAATTAAAATATGAAGTGCCCATTTTTAAACAGTAATATACCTACAAGATGAGAATACTGTGTCGAGTACTTACTAGTCACCCTGTATTAACATGTTGGGACATGTTAATCCTGGGGGATTCACCTACCAGTAACCCATACATTTTCATACTTGTTAGAGCATTCTGCCATAGACAGTACCCTCAGTTGCAGGATAAGTTTGTAGTACAATATTTATTGAGTCGCACTTTTATGTAATGTAAATACAATTACTCGCATACGCTATGTTATTTTATCAAGTTACGACTTACTTAATTAGGTTATGAAATATAAAAATGCTATATATCGGTTCGTAAACTACTCCTGACTATATATCTGTAATTTAAAAGTAAATTATGAGGATCAAAATAAAAATCCAGACTTGTTGCTTAAAACATTGAACGTGTCCTTTTCGTACGTTAACACTTCAGAGAGTCTTCTGCTTTATCTGTGAAAAAAAAAAATATTGCTATAACCTAAAACATATATGATATATTACAAACCATTTTTTACCAATGACTACGGAATATATTGTTGATGATCTATTATTTGTTACATGATTATAATGATTTTGAAATGCATGAAGAGGAAAGACAACAATATACAAATTAAGTGCGTCGACAATTTGATAATAATTGTTTTATATTATTTCGCATTAACACATGCTTGTGAAATATATTTTATTTTAAAGAAATATGGAAAGAAAAATCAATCATCATCAAATCAACTTCAGTAGCTCAATTGGAAGAGCGGCTGGACTAGATTCCCACTAGGCCGCGAGTTCGAGTCTCGCCTGAAGTCAAATTCTTCTTTCCATTTTTCTTTAAAATAAAATATATTTCACAAGCATTTTTTTTTTTTTTTTTTTTTTTTATTTAAGGTCGCTTTTTAACATCTAAGGTCATTAGCGACCACGGCAAAAACTATAATTTCTTAAATTAATTTGTACATATTAATCAATTTTAAAAAACTTAAAGTTCTTGTACATCCATCTTCATTTAAACATTCCTTTATACTGTTAGGTAATTTACATTTCTGTTTTTCATTACTGAAAGCTGTGCAATCTACTAATAGATGTAAAACAGTCAATTCGAGTCCACATTTGCATTTGTTTTTATCTTGTTTCGTTATCAGGTGAATATGTGTCATATTTGTATGTCCGATACGCAATCTAGTAATTACTACTTGGTCTTTCCTAGTCTTAAATAAAAGAGGACTTTTATCAAATACGGAATTTCTAATTTCAAATAATTTACTTGTATTACCTGTTCTCCAAAAATTATCCCAAAATGTTTTAATTTTTAGTTTAAAATATTTTTTTATTTCTACTGGAATAGATTTAATTGATTTACAGGTCTGAATTTCATCTATTGCCTTTTTAGCTTCACTATCAGCTTTTTCGTTGCCAACAATGCCTTGATGACTTGGGATCCATATAATTTCAAACGAATAATTGTCTCTTAAAAGGTTTATAATTCTTTGTTTTATTTCTATTATAAGAGGATTTAAATTAACTGGATTTTGCAAGGCTATTAAACTGCCTCGGTAGCCTAGTGGTAGCAGGCCACTACTACTACGCTGAGGTCCTGGGTTCGATTCCCGGGTAGGGGGTTATCAGAGATAATGGTGAAAAAGCCTTTGTCTCTGGTTCTATTGGGATTTTTCCATTTTCTGGAAAATTTCCCAGTACCTCAAAGTTTGGTAATGTGCACGGAGATGTCAACAGGCTCGCCACCTGTTACATGGGCCAAAACGTAACCGGCGAATCGTGGGTGTTTGCATGTATGCTTGAATGCATGCATTTACCTCTGCCTACCCCTTCGGGGATTACAGGCGTGAAGTTACGTTACGTTGTTGTTAAACATGATTTAGAATCACTATAAATAACACATTTAATTAAATTAGATTCATCGCGTATCAAATCTAAGGCTTTCAGAATAGCTGTAGCTTCGCAACTAAAAATTGAATTAAAATCAAATAATCTATACCTATAACATGTATCAATCACACTATTGAACATCCTGATCTTCCATTCATAACTGACCCATCTGTGTAAAAAACTTTACAATCAGCGTACTTACTGTTCATCTCTAAATATAAATTTTTATATATATATATTGCGGTGTATGATCTTTAAAATTTTTAGCAAGATCTAAATTTATGGGTAATTCAAAGTTTTCCCAAGGACCACAATTAAGTAGTTTCTTTTCATAAAGTGAAGGCATTTCCAGATCTAATTCTTTTAAATATCTGGCTGCTCTGATTCTTAACGGCTGAGGTATATTTAGTTGGAATTCATACTCAGCGTCTGTTGGTGATTTTTTAGTAAAGTAATTATAAACAGTATTTTCAGGTTGGGATAGAATGTTAATAGAATACGTAATTATGAGGTCTTTCCTCCTGAACTCCAATGACATTTCACCTGCCTCCGCTAAAATACTTTTGATAGGACTAGTTTTGAATGCACCAATACTAAGACGAAGTGCAGTATTCTGAATGCTTTCCAAGGAGTTTAGAACCCGAGATTTTGCTGAATCATATATAATGGAACCATAATCAATTTTTTGTCTAATTAAAGCTCGGTAAGTGTTAATAAGGCAAACTCTATCTGACCCCCAGGTTGTCGAGGATAACATTTTAATTATATTTAATCTTTTATAACATTCTGATTTTAATTTATTAATATGAGTATTCCAGGTCATTTTTTTATCAAATGTTAATCCTAAAATTTTTATACTATTTACTTCTTTAATTTTATGTTCATTTATCGTTAATTCTATGTTGTTACTTTTATTCCTCTTCCTTGATAATATTATAAACTCAGTTTTTATTTTTGAGAATTTAAAACCAGATTTCATAGACCATTCTTGAAGACCATTAAGTGAATTTTGGACTAACTTTGACGTAGGTTTAAGTGTCCTACCACTGCATATTAATGTAAGGTCATCGGCAAATAAAAATCCTTTGACCGGTTTATCAATATGAGAGAAAACATCATTAATCGCAATTAAAAATAATATCACGCTTAGCACTGAGCCTTGTGGAAGACCATTTTCTGTTGGAACGCTATCAGATACTGTGTCATTAATCCTCACTTTAATAGATCTATCTGAAAGAAAATTTTTCACAAATGCCAGGGTATTGCCTTTAATGTCAATATCTTGCAATAACTTTAGAATCCTAGATTTCCATACCATTTCATAAGCTTTTTCTATATCCAATGCTACCATTATTGAATAATTTCCATTTGCAATACTGTCAAGTACTTCGTTTTCAATATTTAATAAGTGATCTGTAGTTGATCGAAATTGCCGAAAGCCATACTGAAAAGGTGATAGCAATTTATTTGTTTCTAAATACCATCTGATTCTTTTACTTATTATTTTTTCTAGTAATTTACATAGATTACATGTTAATGATATTGGTCTGTAACTCGTTTGAAGACTAGGTATCTTGTCAGGTTTTAATATTGGAACAACTAATGCTTCTTTCCAACTATCAGGAAATATTTGTTTAGACCATATATAGTTGTATAAATCAAGTAAATATTGAAGGCCACTTGTAGGTAAGTTTTTTATTATAACATTAGGTATATTGTCTGGTCCTGGACTAGAATTACCTAACTGAGATAGTACTAATAACAGTTCAAACATAGTTATTTTATTATTTATAGGATTGCTATTATCAGAAATGTCGATATTTAAATTTGTTTCCTGTGTAATTTTATATTGGAGGAATTCTTGCGTATAATTATTTGAACTAGAGTTAGCTGCAAATGTTTTAGCTAATAGGTATGAAGTGTCAAATGGATTTGAAGTAAATGTACCATCAGATCTTTCAAGTACGATATTGCTAAAACGAACGTTATGGTGATTTAACATTTGTATCCTTTTCCATACGTCTGCAATGGGAGTTTTATTATTAATCGAAGATACCCACTTTTCCCAATACTTTTTTCTACTTTCTTTGAGAAGTCTTCTATAGTATGCCCTTTTTTCTTATATTCTATTTTATATATTGAATTGGGATCAATTCTGGCATGTTTTTTAAACAATTTAAGAGCTTTTTTGGTTTCTCTAATAGCAATCTTACAATCATCATTCCACCATGGCAAATGATACTTCCTAAAAGAGCCAGAAGTTTGAGGGATCGCTTTAATAGCTGATTCACAAATTATTGAAGTGAACTTTTCAACTATATCATTAATGAAATAATCAGACGAAGGGTTCAAATGCACTAATCCGGAAATATTTTGTTCAACCATTTCACGAAACATGGGCCAATCAGCCAAATGGAATTTCCATTTTTTTGGGAATTTTATGTTAGTCTGCGTGTCATCTATAATCTGAGATTTCATGAAAATAGGAAAATGGTCACTGTCATACAATTCATCTAAAGCATTCCATTCAAAATATGACGCTATATTTTGTGAAGCTAAAGTTAGATCTATATTACTTGTACGACCAGTATTACTGTCAAAATGAGTAGGTTTGCCATTATTTAGTAACAATACATGATTGAGTTGGTCTAACCATTCAGCTATTGTTTTGCCTCTAGTATCACATTTTTCTGACCCCCAATAAAAATGGTGACTATTAAAATCGCCCAAAAGTATAAAAGGGGTTGGAAGCTGGCCTATTAGGTCATTTATCTCGTGAATATTGAGTGGATTACTATTAGGTAGGTATATGTTACATATGGTTATGGAAATAGGAGATTTAATTGTTATTGCTACAGCTTCCAGATTGGTATTAATTAATATTTCTTCCGGAAAGGTATACGGTTTAATATATATAACTACTCCACCACTTGCTCTGTTAGAATGTAAGCGATTTTTATAAAAGTGTTTATATCCTGTTATATTAGCACAATAATCATAGGTAAAATTTGTTTCCTGTAAACAAATGCAACTTGGACTCAATTGATTTGTTAATAGTTTAATATTTTCTAGCCTTCTAAAATAACCATTAACATTCCACTGTAACAAATCCATATATATTGTTAACTATTAAATGTAATATGTATATTGTATGTTATAATTTACGTAGGTAGGTAGTTATACCTACGTAAAAGAGGGAGTTTTTTTTTAAAAATTTTTTTTAATTTTTTTTTTATTCATTTATGTTCGGAGTACTAGTAGTAGTACTCACTAAATCCTGCAGTTTTCTCGATAAACGAGAACATCTATTTTTTAAGCTCTTATTCATTTTACCATGTAATTTATTACACATTATTATTAGATCATTTATATTGTCTGTATATGAGTAAACTAATTCTTTTATATTCTGTTTCCCTCGGGAACTATCCAATAAACTAATGAATTGGTCTAATTTAATTGGGAATGCTGTTTCACTGTTTAGGTCCACCATACAATCTTCTATATCTTTCCAAACTTCTTCTTCATTTCTAGGGTCACTTTTCTTAAGTTTCTTTTTAGTCTTCGTTTTAGTTTCTAATTCTTCCACTGAAATATTGCTGCTCGTCTCATCTGTCTCAAGTTGCATAATATCAGAATCATCTTCTTTCGAGTATGGCTTGATGAAATCATTTTTTGATGCTTCACTGACGGTTGGCGAATGAATTCGTTTCTTTCCCTTAGATTGTATTTGGGATGGTTGTGTAGATTGGGATTTGTCCTGACTTATTTGTGTATTAACTATAGGCTGTGGTCTAAAATCTTTATTAAATATTTCATGTATGTCTCCCAGGTCGTGATCTTCGATTTCTTTGGAGTTCGATTTATTCTGTGGGCAATTTTTGGCTAAATGGCCCATTGACTTACACGCAAAACATTTCAAAGCATCATTCGATAGGTAAATCCAGTAATTGGTTCCTTCAAAGGTTATTTGGAATGATTCCGGTAGACGTAATTCATCATCAGGACTTATGTATAACTGTCTTCTAAAACTAAGCACATGAGAAAAACCTGGCTCAGTCACACCACCTATTTTCATAAACGTTATAGGAGACATAATTTGTATGTTCAGTTCTTCAAACTTTTGTTCAATGACGTAATTTGGTACCACTGGGCAAACATTGGATAAAACAATTATTTTGTTTCTCGTTATTAATGATTTTATTTCAAGCACATTTTTGTTTATATGGATCCTTTTTTTTTCTTCAATGAGAGTGTCTGCTGTTTTTTTTTGAGTCCAAATATATACATATACGGGCATTAGATATCCGAGATATAAACCGAATAGAAGCCGCCGGTATAACAGCTGATAACGCCAGTAGGTACTCCCGAAGTGTTATACCGTCTATTGAATCCAGTATGATAGCTTGATCTTTCTTGGGAAAACACATCGATGATGTCACATTTGCGTAACTAGAAACGTTAGGTGTAGGTTGCATTGGTGTAGGTATTTGGGACGTTGGGTGATTTTGAGACTTTGGGGTAGAATACATTTTGATTTTCAGGGTCTCCTGTTACCAGGAGTTGCCCTGTTCACGTTATATTAACTGTTTAATAACACGTTATGATTCAACTCGTTAATAAACACGCAATAATACGTCAAGCGGAGTGAGATTCGCGCGTCCGCTGTGACTACCCGCGTACGACTGGGTCACAAGCATTTGTTAATGCGAAATAATATAAAACTATTATTAAGGGTAAAAGCGACTTCTTTACGATATTCAATAAACTGCAAAGTCTATTATATCGGTTGCCTAACTAGCATAGTTGGTAATAGATGGCGCTGCTGCTACCATAAAGCAATGCAATAAATGTGAAGGAAAGATTTGACAAATCAGGCAGGACTTCAGTAGCTCAATTGGAAGAGCGGCTGGACTAGATTCCCAGTAGGCCGCGAGTTCGAGTCTCGCCTGAAGTCAAATTTTTCTTTCCATTTTTCTTTAAAATAAAATAATTTGATAATAGCTATAAAATATTTCGTTTGCAACTGAAAGCTTGTTTCTCCAGATCACCAAGTATTTTGAAGAATATACCTACTAGTTCTGATGTTTTTTTTGTACTGATTTCTGCTCTTAGTTTTACAATAAAACTGCGGTCCTATTAGTTTCTATTATAATTCATAGGACCGAGTTGTATTTTCAAAACATAAACAAATATTATACCTAATTATATTAAATTAAACCTAAATATTAATAGCTGAAAATCAGTATATTAAATCCCCGAGATTTGGCCAAAAGCCAGAGTTTAGCAAGACACTGGCATTACTTGGTGCCTGAATTTGCTAAACATATATTTTTTTAGTTAAAGCGGATCATTTACAAGTAACCATATTAACTGTTTACCTACATAGATAACTATAATATGCTACTATGGGAAAGTCATTGAACTGTATTTATTTGTTGACTCTACAAGCTCTTAGGTACTTATTTTTTGGCAACTAAAAAAATGCGATTCTGAAGGCTATCAGTTGATGTCATTGAGGATGTGTTCTGAAATACACTGCGACCACTGGCCAGTGCTATACTGAGGAGAATTACGTCCCGGTAAAGACGGTCTGTATACCTACTCCTGAAGTTATCGTAATATATTATTATAAGCGAAGTGTATCATGTCATAATCGTCGACATTTTTGAACAGCCAGCACTGGCAGTTTCGAGGTAAGGTGCTCGCAGTGGTTTGATCACGTGATCAACACATATTATTTGTCTTAAGCTATGGAACCCTAAGAATCAACCGAATACAAATGTTAAATATTTTTTTTATGGTGTGAAATTTAATGTTTAGAGTGATAGTGTTATTAATGAATCAATAGAACTTACATCATGAAGCAAAAGCAAAGCATTAGTTATTGCTGAACTTTCAGTTGCAGTAAACTGGCCGAACGGGAGTTTTAGCTGTGAAAGAAAAAGTGCAATCAAATCCAAATTAATCGTTCATAAAAGTTTTGTCGTCCAAATTGCCATTCAACGTTACAATGCGGCCATCCTCCTGAACACAATATTAGTTAGTAGTTGTAGTTGAAGGTAGATGTGGAATTTTACAATAGGTAGGAGAAGGCGCGACATGAAATAAAAACTTAATTTTAAACAAAATATTTATTGCAACCGACTACACGTCAGCTTTACTTAATTGACTATCAATTGAGATCAATTTTTATGAATTGGGCATGCAACTTTAGGAACTATAACAGTTTTTCAAAAAAATCGTTTTGACTCCCATTGCACTGACGTGGGGGTAATGGCGATCACCTTATGGGCAAAGAAAATTTAGCACATATGGCAAATATAATCTTCTAGCAAGTTTCAATTAAAGTAGTCTATGTAAGAACGTAGCCCATATGAAGTACATCTTTAGTCAAAGGCGTCGCCACGAGATGACAATGGGATCAGCTAGATAGATAGAGCCTATAGATTAAAAACGACCCCATTTTTCAGCATATTTGACTTATAACTGTCATAAATATTCCGAACTTTCCTTGCCTTAGTGCCAGGCCGCCTTTCCCTGGAATCTAGACTATTCTAGACGATCTAGGGTCTAGTCCATCTCTCGACACTATGGTCCGTAGAAATGGCAATCATCTGACTCTCTAAGTCGAGAGAGTCTTACGTGAGAGTCTAAAACTGCACATCAATCGGACTCGGAAAGTCTGATTATTGTGTGTTAGTCCGCATACGTGTAAAATTACTGACTGTTTATTGGAAGAATTTATCGTTTGTTTCACCGACGAAAAATAAGATCAGCGGGGCATAAAAACAAAATACAACACAATAAAATACAATATCTCAAATGCGCGTGCGTCTACAAACTTGAGTCATCTAACGCAATGGCGGGGACCCAGGGCAGGGACGGGGAGGTTGTTTATGCATTGATTGCGTGTATAGTTTCGTGGATATGTAGGTGACTCTTATTACCCGCTGCCTCCCTTTACACCATCTTCCCCTACATGTACAGTCTGCGCAAAACAAATATGTCAGTTAGTTACAAAACTGCTGTGAAGAAGGCGATTTTTTACCGACTGCAAAAAAGAAGGACGTACTATGCTCGACATGTGTTTTTTTATGTAGGTATGTTCAAAAATTACACTGTCAATTCTTGACAGATTATAGAAATTTTGAGCCTGGGTTGCACCACGTTTTTGTTAAAGTAACAGTTATTGTAACATTTTTCTAACTTTAACAGATTTCTATAAGTTCCTTAACGAATGTTGTGGTGGAACCCAGGCTTAGTCTTGTCTTGTCCGAGCTGATCCCATTGTCATGAAGTTGGGATCTAATAATGGTATACTTAGGAAATCGAGAGGAACCCTCAAAATTGGTATAGACTTATAAGGTTTTTGTAGTGTTTAAATATAGTGTTATTATATCATACGATCGTTGGTGCTGTAAGTCTCCAATACCATAAGATAAAACTCCATGTAGTACATTAACACTTTTATTGTTTCTCCATGCTTTTATAGAATTACGTTTATTATCAAATACTTCTGTCAAATATAACTTTCTACTTCGACGTCCCTTTTTACAAATGACCGTGGTACCGAGCCCACCGACCACCGGTTTTTTCAAAGAAGACTTTTGTCTTCTTTGAAAAAACCATGTTTCGTTTTTTGGCCGCCTGGCAACCATCTGTGCAATTTGATTGGTTAATCAACGACCAATCACGAGCACGCCTCGATACTCGATCGCTATTTGATATTGACAGAAATACGGTCTCGGATGATACTAATTATTATAATTGTATTATTGATAACCCAAAATATCTTCATAAGTGATTAGTTCAACAAAGCAATGCACGTAATACGTTTTATTTATACTTGTAATTTAGAAGTAGAGTCGGCAATTACACAGATTAAAGAAGAGGCACGCGAGGAATAGAATGTGCGAGAAGTTCGCTTCCTTCAGGCCAACACTGAAACACGATTTCTTTGTCGTCTGTGTTTTGGTTGCGAGGTAAGAGACCGGTGCAAAGTTTACGCAGGCACTTCACTCTGTGGCATTTAACTTCTGCGCTCACTATACAGCATCCAATAAAAAATATTGCACGTCGACCTTAGGAAGAAGACTTCGGCTTCTTTCGGATTTGTAGAGCATTATCTCTTTCGCAGCAAATGCCGCAACGCTAATTATTTTCTGATGGGATGGAATAAAATAAATACGCTTACACTCACAGCTCAACAGGTAAAAACTTGTGTCGTGGGTACCGTTGTACATACACAACACATACACAAACACCCAGACCCCAAACAAATATCTCTAGGCCATACAAATATTTGATCAAACCCGCGACCCTTCGAATCAAAGGGTCGTTTCACACCACTGGACTAACCGGGTCGTCGAGGTAAGAACCTCATGACATGAATGCTTGTGTTACCGCTATCGTTAACGGATTGAATGATAATATTAATGGATTTTCTCCCTTAGGTCGTTCTTATTAGTATCAGAAAGTACGTGACATCTTTGGTGTTTATGTAGATGTGCACCTATTCTAATTTCACTTACCATCAAAGAAACATGTCAATAATCCAGTAGTTTTTATTCTGCGCGTAAGTATAGGTACGATTGGTTCGACCACAGAACAGAAAAACATTTCTGTTCTGTGGGTTCGACATATAATTGCGAAAACGCTCGTACGAATTGCGCATGTAGTAAAATGTGCGCGTATACGTGGCCAAACGTGCTTCCAAAGCTGAGCATATAATACGCAGATAAGACGATAGTCTAAAGACGCTCTAATAAAACGTATAGATTAAATTCAATAATCAATTTATAATTGCATACAGAAGATACGTTTTGTTTTCTAAACGAACAAAAAGTAATGAGTAGCTTTGTGAACGAGTCGGGTGATCAGCACAAGAGATCTGTCCCGTTTTTGTCTAATCCGTTCACAACTGGTTACGTTCATTCTCAACGTTTTGCTAAAATGTTCGCTTTGTTCCCCAACGCAAATGTTTACAAAGCTTTAGAAATTCATTCTGTCAAAGAGATTAGCTGTTGCTTGTGAAATAGCGTTTGGCCCGTTGTATACAGTTGAAGTGTTGTTTTATACACGGTTTGTTGGCTAAATGCAAAATATGGTCTTGGACAATGTTGGATAATATTCTAAATTAAAAGATGTTAGAAAATTAAAGCGAAGTGTCAAAGAACTAGGTGTTCTTCGACACTTCGTTTTAATTTTCTGTTCATAATTTTTTATTGGAATATCAAAAAAAAATATACCTATACCTAGGTTACCAAAGACTACATATAAGTAGGTACTTAGTGTACTTACGGCAATATTTGGGCAGCACGCATTTCTTAGTTTTTTCGTTGTAGATGTAGTTTGGTTTACATTCGCAGCCGTTGAGTTGACAGACAAGTGGACAAGCAGTAGAGTTGGGTCTCTGGCATGTTTTGCAGAATACTCCGCAGCCAGTTTGCGCATTGAAGTCACCACCGCATGATGCTGTAATTTAATCATCATTATCTTCATCATCATGACATGATTAATTTTTCTTTTTAATATAGTTTGTTCATAAGTTGAATATGTTTTTTTTTTCATGTAACGGTTGTGGCAAACAAGCATGCAGTTCACATTGATGTTAAGTGATGACTGCAGCCTATAGACACCCACACAAAGACCAAGGTCAAAATGCAGATGCGTTACCACTTTTTTTACCACAAGGCCTAAGATGTTATATCTCTGTGCCGGAAATTACAGAGCCGTACATTACCACCTGACCGGAACACGATAGTGCTGAACACTACCATTTAGCGGCAAGTTTATTAGGTAATGCGGTGGTGCCTACGCCCGCGACCTCCATCACTGGAGCTCTACCACCAGTAAAGCTTGCTTCAATCATTGCATTTAGCAAGATGATTGGCGATCATTTGACATTCAAAATGTTGGCGGCACAGCTATGTGATCTATAGTGTTGTGTTTCAGCGTTGTCCTTGAAATAACGTGCGTGCGTCAACACGCGTTAGGGCTGCCCGCCTTCAGTATTTTAACTACATCTGTGTCTATGTATCTCATAAATCATTTGTCACTGCGGCGCAATCGCGCGACTGTTGTGTATTGTGCTAGTACGAATGAGTACCCAACGACCGAACTCCGAGACGCGTAGGTATAACTCGCATGCCGCCCGTTTGTATGAAGATAAAAATGAAATACCTACTGTATCTAGATAACAAAACCGTGTTAATTGTTTTGCTGTCCGCGAGCATTTTCAAAACCTAAAAACTCTACTCGACCCATGGTTTCAAAATGATGCATTTACAATGGAAATAAAAATACTTGGTACGAAAAATAAATTGAAAAAAAAAAAGAATCCTTGGTACGGAAATTTAAATGAAAAAAAAAGAAGTTACTTACGACATTCCGTAGCAGGAATACAAAATCCTCTTTTGTTTCTAACATATCCTTGGACACAAACGCAACCTGGATCTCCTGGGCATTTCCCATTATCATTATTGTTCAGGTTTTGGAGGCAGGCCAATGGAAATCCAAGTTCGTCACATGTTTTAGCGCGACAATCGTTAGCTGGACAGCTCACGAATTCTTCATTTGGCGGACATGCTGTTGTACAAAGAACACAATTTTACAAAATCACTAAGAATAAGCTCGAGATGTGTTTTTAGTATAAGTATTTACTCAACATCTCCTCAGTGCTATGAGTATCAATTTTAAAGGTGTACTTGGTCTACTTGCTAAGTTCAAAAAAGTGATAGCCAAAAACAAAATGTAGGTATGCAAATGTAGGGTATGGTGTCATATTGTGTGTTAGTGGATGGAACATGATTACCTTATAATAATATAACATACACTTGTAATCTATCCTAAATAAATAAAAGTGTTGCTAAGCCAACCGTTTAGCAAAACTCGAGAACGGCTTTACCGATTTCTCTATTTTTTTTTGTGTTGTATTGATAATGGTAGGTAATTATATGTAGAATTTTTGTATGAACGAAAAAAAATAGATAGTTACGCGAAAAATTACAAGCCGGGTCGGGTCGCTAGTGTTATAATAAACTGACATCAAGGTATAGTCTGCTTTAACGATGTTTTGAGTTAACTCAAATTTGCTTCCCGAGACTCTTGACTCTTGAAACAAAAGCTGTGGAATATTTTGATGGTGAGTTAGAAAGCAACAAAATTTAAAAAACAAAATGTCGAAATATTTTTGTGAGTGATTGCGCAAAGACACAATAACACGCCCTGAATTCCATTTCTGTAGTTCCATGAAATAGCTTTTCAAAATCAAATGTGCGAATGGTGTGCCTCTTTTTGTTACTCTGTGAAACATATTTTTCGCAACAATCAGGCATATAACATAAAAGAAGCATTCAACAACCAACAAGCCTCGGATTTTGTGTGTAAACGTAGTTTCAGTGTATTATGAATGCTATTAAATAAATAATATTAATGGCAACCCTTGATATGTCCCACTGCGAGTATCTCCCCTTCTTAGGAGGAGTCCTATTTAAGAAGCAGGGGTGCATTTATTTGATCTCTAGTCATTGTATGGGTGTCTATAGGCTACAGTCATCACTTAACATCAATGTGAACTACATGCTTGTTTGCCACCTTCATTACATATAATAGCAATATGTTATAAGCAAAAAAATGCCCTAACGTTTTGATACCTTATTTATTCTGATTTTCATTATGTCAAGTATATTCTTATATATAGAGTATTTCATTTATTACTAGCTGATCCGACAAACTCCGTATCGCCTCAGAATGAAATAATGTGTCAAAAGTTTGATAGATACGGACTCTTTGTACGGGAACATAAAATTGTTTTTACTATTTCCCTTCAATTTCTTCATATTTTTTAACCTTCTAAACCTTCCTTGGACTTCCAAAAATCAAAACCAAAATTAGCCAAATCGGTCCACCCGTTCTCGAGTTTTAGCGAGACTACCGAACAGCAATTGATTTTTATATGCATATAGATATTCAAAAGCAACTTACTTGGATTTATTATTATTAAGGAATGTTAAAAATATATGCCTATAAATTATCGTAAGTCTTTGTTCTAAATTATAGCGCAAAAGGTAAAAGGAATTATGATATCCGCTGGTCGGAGACGTTTATGGCTCCTTCCTGCCTGGAAGTCAGTTAACAATATTTGTGGGGCAGTAACTGCGCTTTGGACATTGTTTGAATGAGATATACATTTGTTGTTGTCTATCATAATTGATAATATTAAACTACAAAATGTTTTCCACATAATTCTTGTATGAAAATTTATACGAAATGTTTATACTGCTTGAACACAGTCTTTTAACTCTTGATGCAACTTCATCTGAGAAGAAAATATGTGCCGCAAAATTGGTTATTTCAGTTACTTACTAAAATTATAGGTGCAGTGCAATCACACATACGTGCTCAGCCTGCACCATGCAAGCATGCAGTAAGTGGTTCATGCTGACGATAAGTACCATATTGACGTCACGTAATATATATATATATATATATTTATTTATTATTTATGTATTGGAAGTGGCAAACAAGTATGCAGTTAACATTGATGTTAAGTGATGACTGCAGCCTTTAGAAACCCACACAAAGAACAAGATCAAAATGCAGATGCGTTACCACTCTTGAGGCCTAAGATGTTATGTCTCTGTGCCGGAAATTACAGGGCCCTACATTACCACCTGACCGGAACACGATAGTGCTGAATACTACCATATAGCGGAAAGTATATTAGGTAATGCGGTGGTGCTTACGCCTGCGAGCTCCGTCACTGGAGTTCTACCACCAGTAAAAAAATATATACCTAATTATTGGGAACCAAGCACACAATTACAAATTAGATCAAAATTCTCGAAAGGGCCTCTACGTGTTGGACCCATATCTCCGTGCAAGCCTTACAAAGGTTCGGGATTTAAATACCCCATTGCTGAACTTAGGTACTTATCATCTTTTTAGGAAAATAGAAATGTATCTACTTACTTACATAGTGCTAATGAAATTGATTTGAAATGAGTTGCATATTAAGCCGACAGGTGCCTGTGCATTTATCTCAAATGGATTCAGATGGACATGGACTCAGAAAGGAAGACATGTCTATCTTGACGGGACAAGAACCTCTTTGGGCAACTTAGATATAGCACGAAATTTTGTGAAATGATGTGCTGACAAACGATAGGTGCTCCCGACTTTATGACCCTAAATACATATTTTGTTAGAGAATATAACTAACGGCATTCATCTTGTGCAACACAGGCACCAGCAGATGTTCTATAGAAGTCGTCCGCGCATCGGCAACCACGTCTACATTAAATGGGGACGCGATCACTAGGGCAGGTTTCCATGTTTGGCTTATCACAATAATTTTCACTTTGTGGTGTCAAACATGTATCATAGACTTCATTAGTTCCGCAAAGTACTGTGATGGGGATATAACATGGGTTTAATGAAAAGTTTACCCCCTTATTCATAAACGTATTTTCGCTAAAGTGTTGCTAGTCTCTCCTTTGTATGTGTCTATCCTGCACATTTGACAATGCAACTGACAAAGACAAAGCATTCTATAGCTAAAACCATAAGGAAGGCTGATTGGTCTGTGGCTAAAACGTATCTAATGTACGTTTATGAATAAGGGGATTAATGTTAAGAGTCGTGTCAAATCTAAGGAGTCGCATTTATTGAAAGAGAAAATGCACGTTCCATTAAGTTTAAAGACCGGGGCGCGACCACGTACCTTAATGTTTGTTGTTATTGCTATCAATCATTATGAAGTTTACATTTCAATATATCCCTTAAAAATAATGATCTAATTAAACTATCATTATCACTTGTTTAATACCTACGAAAACAAGAACATCAGTTAGTTTATAAATGTTGCTTTTAAGGGAGATAGAAAGATTTTAGATAGATAGAAATTGACATGTTAGACAGAGCGCAATAACAATTACGTCAATAATTTCGATAGGCCTACAACCACTTAACAGATAAAATGGCTCTAGTGGAAGACCAGCGCTGCTTGTTTCACAATAACAAAATTCTGAGCTAGGACCAGTTTATAGCAATGTCCTAAAATATAATAGCTTAAAATATTAAATATGTTGTTGATCTATAGGTACATTGTTATGAATAAATATTCTTTCTTCTTCTTCTTCTTCTTATAGGCGCTTGCACTCACACCTGTTTTTCAGCTATTCTACACAACATTTTGTTACATGAGATCAAAATTGCAGAACCATTTTTATGGATGATGTAAAATATACCTATAATGAGATTCGCGGAAGTTCTTTTGATACCCATTGTTAATACTGACCTTCATGTTGAAATAGCTACAGAAATAATTTCATTACTCACAAGTAACTTGCTTATACAATAAATATATATTTTTGAATTAATAAGCATTATCTTTGTACTAAATCTGCATTTTAATACGTTTTCTTAAAAAATGTAGATTTATAGGTGTTATTTCTTCTACATAGCTGTACAACGTATTATAATAAGTTGAACTTCAATGAACTACTGAAGGAAAAACCATTTTAAACTGGAAAGTTAAAATATACTTACATGGACAGTTTTCAATAGGAATACACTCCTTATTGGTATCTCGGGCGTATCCTTCTTCACAGTAACACATTTCAGTGCATACGATGTTAGCTGTGTCACAATTTGTTTGATTTCTTATTTGTAATTCAGCACATACATTATCGCAGACACCTCGGCATGAGAAATATTCGTTACGGCCTGGACATCGTACTGAAGAATAAAGTACTAGGTAAATAAACGAGTTTTACTGTTAAACTCACTGAAATATACAGCTACAACTTTAAGAACTGGGTATCAGTTTAATTTGAAAAAAAAACCTGTTTTTGTTTATTTATGTGTATTGTATAATGTATAATGCCAGATTAATACGAAGGTCGTCTTAGTTCCGTATTAATAGACGGCGCTCAGAACATGGCATTAGGTCCCGTTTAGTATGGAAAAAATGATCTTAAGTTTTGCTCAAAGACTGGGATGTGTCTATTAATATTGGCCTTATAAAGTCACCCAGGAGCAAAGCATTTTTTAAAAGCGAGATACGCTTAGTGCCTTAATTTGCTACTTAAGTATTAAGAGGTACTATTTTGTCGTGTTAATATAATTTTTGGAACGTACTACAAAAAGACATTGATAAAAGTATTAAAAAACTCTTCAGTTACTATCTGAATGATTAGCAGACAGTGCACAGCCAAAAAACAATAGGTCGTAAACCAAAAGAATCATGGCAAGTTCCATACAAAAATACTGACAAAATATCCAAAGATGTTACTTAAAATTTTTGGAATTGCGGAATATTGTCGTAGTATTTGAAACTTCCACGGAATAAAAGTGTTTTTATTACATTATATAATAAAGTTCTCAAGATAAATATTTCAAGGAAGTTTCACTCTGAACGTTAAATTTTCAAATGTCGTAAGTACAAATTTCGCCATGATACTTTGCTGTGTTCACTGGTTTATC
Source organism: Macrosoma leucophasiata (assembly GCA_036365455.1). Lineage (NCBI taxonomy): Eukaryota > Metazoa > Arthropoda > Insecta > Lepidoptera > Hedylidae > Macrosoma > Macrosoma leucophasiata. Next base: position 9,552,947 of record JAWQUS010000010.1, read on the forward strand.
GAGGAGCGTAAGGCACTTTTAGAGATTTTCCCGAAGTTCTTGTGGGAACGGGATCTCAATATGAAATAGCGTAAAAATAAACTTAACATAATAAATGGGTTGTTAAAAGCACAGATAGATAAAACAAAATTGTAAATAGTTTAAACATTGAAAACTTACGGCATTGTTCCTTAGATATGCATTCGCCAATAGCATTCCTGTAATATCCGGGATTGCAACGACAAGCAGGTTGACAAAGAGTAATTTGCGGAGGGCAATAGTCGCTTATTTCGTCGAATGTATCACAAGTTTGCGGCGAACAACGCGGCGGACATTCATCATACATCTCGTTTTGTCCAGGGCAAGGATCTAAAAAGAAAATATTATTTTAATCGATCAGAACGTAACTTAGGTACCTATATTTTGTTGAAGATTTTTGGGATCTCTCCCTAGATTAATGCATTCATTCATGATATACCTTCGCAAACAGAGGTCAGCACTGATGCTGAAGGGAAATTAATAAATCCCATGGCTTATTCTCCCCAAAAGAACCAGCAACCCTATTTAGGGCATCGTTGGGAAGGTTTTTGTCCAGCTGTGGACGTCTTTCGGCTGGAATGATGATTACGGTAAGATCTTAAAAACACTTACTCTACAACCTAGGATTTTTCCCCCAAACTCCGCCAGGGGAGTATTACTACGAGTAATAAATTACTTCCCGTAGACCAATCACGTTCTATTAAAGTACTTGACATTAGACTCGAGATCTTGATCTGGAGTCTAATGTGGCTTGCCATTTAGAAAACTAAAATTATTGGTATTCATTCAAAGCAACTGCAAAAATATTTGAGCTCATCCCACTCGTAGGTTTTAATGATTTTGTTAGCTGTGTGATAGTGTTTTTTGTATACATAATTACATAAACATGGTGAAATAGTAAGTTGTTCTCTCACAGCGAAATGATTTTGTGTTGTACAATATTATTTTTTCATTTGTTATGCCGTATCACGAGGTACGTGAGCTTATTTGCTCCAAACATTACAAATATTCACTGTTTTTTTTAGTTTGTCGGCACATAGGAGTAGGTACATACGTCAATCATCAAATGATGATGAAGAACAGCTGAAAAACCACTGCTGAACCAGCCCTCCCCCTATAAACTTTCCTCAAGACGCTTACAATATTATTATGCATAATTAGGGGAGAATGTGCCATTAATAGCCACGCTTGGTCGACAGATTGGCGATCGCAGTGGCGGTAGTTTTATCGCCGGATGCTGCTACCAATTTCATATCATTATACTACCGCCCTCTTGGAATGTTAAGATGGCCATTATTCGATTGATTGACTGCACTAGCGGAAAAATTCTCCTCCATATGCGGGTGATGGGGTCATCACGACGACCCGTTTAGTACAGCGGTGTGAGACGACCGTTTGATTCGAAGGGTCGCGGGTTCGATCCCCGAAACAAATATCTGTAGGCCATACAAATATTTCTCCGGGACAAAAATTTTGTATGTATGTATGTATCTTCACGCCAGGCCCCTAACGAGGTAGGCAGAGAGTGTAAAGCGCCAGATATTCCGGTCCTGACAAACCTTCCTTGCCTCATCTACCTTCCTCATTCACTGCATACATGCACGCCGATTCCTAAGACTTTTGACTATTTTGTATGGCCTACAGATATTTGTTTCGGGTTTGGGTGTTTGTGTATGTGTACAACGGTACCCACCACACAGGGTTATAATATGGGGCTGTGAGTGTAAGCGTATTTGTTTATTTATCACGTCCTGGTATCAATGAAATTTATTATTAAAGCGTGATAAACACAACTTACCAGGACATTGATCTTCAGGCACACAAATTCCGTAACTATTTCGTAGGTATCCATCTCTGCATATGCAGCCACTTTCACATTGGGTTTTTAAAGTGTCATCACAATACATCGGTTCATTTCTTTGAGAACAGTCCTTTTTAAGGCATGGATCGTTACAACAATCTGAGCTAATTTCATTAACACCGCAAGAATTTTCTGTAAAACGAGATTATGCTTTAAAGTTAGTGAAACCGAAATAAGCATAAATTTGTTTATTATTTTTAAGAAAAGTTTAATGTTTTTTATTTGATATTTTATTGTAATGAAGGTGGCAAACAAGCATGCAGTTCATATTGATGTTAAGTGATGACTGCAGCCTTTAGACACCCACACAAAGACCAGAGGTCAAAATGCAGATGCGTTGCCACCCCTGAGACCTTAGTTGTTTTGTCTCTGTGATAGTTATCACGGGACATAGTTACCATCAAACCGTAACACAATAGTGCTGCACACTACCATTTGGCGGCAGATAGATTAGGTAATGCGGTGGTGCCTACGTCTTAGAGCTCCTACACTAGAAATCTACCAACAGTAAACGTCGCTCGGGATTTGAACCTGGGACCACTAGATCACTGGCCCAGTCACTCTACCTATCTATGATGCATGTAGTCTATGTACGCAAATAGATGCATTCTTAGCAACAAGGTTGTTATCTTAGAAATATGAGATGTTATTTTGGGCAACTTCGTAGTTAATATTTCATTTTTCAAAGGTTCTTCCTTTTTGTAATTGACATCAAGGGCTACAGGCCGACCGGAGGGGAGTAGCCTTAACGTTTATTACCGATGCAAAACAGTCTGTCATATTTTGTGGGTGAAAATTTGTGTGACACACACAACAAAAATCGTCTATTACTACGCAACTGACACCTTGACTTTAACAAAATACTACAATTTTACACATACATTTAAAAATCTCGGCGACAGGCATAGCATCATTTGCAATTGTACTTTGACAGAGGGGAAAGCCTGCATATGGCTACTCCCCTCTGGTACAGTACAAATATGAACAGTATGGAAACTACGTACAAAACGTTGAAACGGCTCACTCACACAAACATGCGCATCAACGAGGCCTCTAAGCGGTTCTCGTGGTGCTGCAGTACCGAGTCACTCGCTACTCGAGCGTCGATGCGTTTTTGAACGTTTTGTACGTAGTTTCCATACTGTTCATTTTTTTTTTTTTTATGTAATAAAAGTGGCAAGCAAGCATGCAGTTCACATTGATGTTAAGTGATGACTGCAGCCTATAGACAACCACACAATGACCAGAGGTCAAAATGCAGATGCGCTGCCACTCTTGAGACATTAGGTGTTATGCCTCTGTGCCGAGATTACAGGGCCGTACATTACCACCTGACCGGAACACGATAGTGATGAACACTACCATTTAGCGGCAAGTATATTAGGTGATGCGGTGGTGCCTACGCCCGCGAGCTCCGTCACTGGAGCTCTACCACCATATTTGTACAGTGCCTTCAGTCCACCGCGCCGGTGACCCGTGTTGCTCTATGACTGTAATAATACTTACGTGGACAGTTTTCGATAGGAATACATTCTTTGTTTGAATCTCTAGCGTATCCTTCTTCACAGTAACACATTTCATTGCACTTGAAATTCATTCTGTCACAATTTGTTTGATTTCTTATTTGTAATTCAGCACATATATTATCACATGCACCTCCGCATGAGTAATATTCATGAGGCCCTAGGCAGCGAACTAAAAAAATAAAATGAATGTCAGTTTTAGGAATACACGGAATAAATAATACATATTCTGATGTAAACAAACAATATTCTACATAACAGACGTAAGAATATTTTAGATTTATTAACCGCCTTTAAAAACGAGAGTTGAATTCAACGCTTATAAAATAAAATTCACCTGTTTTTTTTAGTTATTTTTTTCAGTATTCCTTTCATTAATAGTACTTAGAGATTATTAAATTTCAGTTTAGGTGTCAGTGATGTCAGATAAAAGATTCATTCAGAACTCTTGAAAATAAAATGCTTTCGTTTAAAAAAAGGTGCCTTTTAGGGTTTCGTAGCCCTCAAAGAACTCATACAGTTTCCCTATATCCGTCCATCCGTCTGTCCGCAACTATACTTCTACCCCCTTATTCATAAACGCATTTTAGCTAAAGTGTTGCTAATCTCTGCTTTGTCTTTTTCTATCTTGCACTGTTGACAATGCAACTGACAAAGACAAAGCATTCTGTAACTAAAACGTAGCTAATGTACGTTTATCAATAAGGGGGCTGGCTAGACTATAAGGCTAGCCAGCCCCCTTAGGTCGGATGTTAGGTTTTTTTTTGCTGTACAATTTTACAGACTAGAAGATAACTGGATAAAAAAACTAAGTCAGCCACTATTAATAGTGCCTGACTGAGTAATTTAGACTGCAATGCAAATTTTTTGAAGCGCATAAAGCTATTAATAGGAAGACGGTTTAATTAATACCCATTTTTTTCTACGTTACCTTTAATATCAAAGACTTTCATAAGTTTTCCTGTATTCTATACGTATGGGATATATACATACACAAAAATACAATTTTTCTTTTTTTCAAAATTTTAAATAAGAGGAGATTGGTCTTTAATTGTTTTTTTACTAGTTTGAAAACTATTTATCTTATTTTTTTTCTTTAGATTCGATTATTTAGACCTTTTTTTCGAAATATAGAACAATATAAGGTGCAAGACGTTTTTTATTAATTGTTTAAATTTATTTCCTACTAAGTGATGTTTATCCCACTACATAAAATTAATTAATTTACGTTAGGTACAAGTGCATGTTTGGGTTACTGATATAAATATGTTTAATATATCCAACTCAATCGACCCTCTACTTCCGGAGCAAGTGACTGTGACAGACGGACAGACAAACAGATGCACGAGTGATCTTATAAGCGTTCCGTTTTTTTCTTTCGAGGTAAAAACCCTAAGGACCGAGCAGTGGCGGACCAGGTTAAGGTCACCAGGGGCCCGGCGCGGCATTCGGCATTTGGTGGCCCAGGTAGCCTGACGCAAGAGTAAAAAAAAGGTCATGAGGAAAAATTAGGGGCGCCACGCCACGCATATACATCTAGAATGCGCGAGCAAAAAATATAAAACGAAATTTTCCTCCGTTAGCTCTACAAATATTTAATGATTCTCAGCGACCAGTCCATCTAAGTCCATCACTGGGACCGAGCTCAGGGAACAATTCAAAAATTGACTTACGACAGTTGGCCCTCGAAATGCAGTCTCCAATAGAGTTCCTATAATATCCTGGTTTACAACGACACGCGGGCTGACAGACTGCGATATGAGGAGGGCAATCTTCACTTATTTCATCAAAAGTTTCACAAGTTTGCGGCGAACACGACGGTGGACAGTCGTCTAATATTTCATTTTGTCCAGTACATGTTACTAGAAAACAAATAGAAAGTATTGGAGTTGTAAATTACAGCTGCAATAGGCGTTATGTGTTATTTTTAAGTTTGTTTAAGTCCAAATACATTTTTGTATCTGTAAAAAAAGTTTAGGAGTTATAAATTCAAGCTGCATTTTTTTAAACATGTGCCAGAGGTCAGGACCTGAGGCCTAAGGTGTTATGCCTCTGTGCCGGAAATTATAGGGGCGTACATTACTACTTGACCGGAACACGATAGTGCTCAACAGTACCAAGTAAGTATATTAGGTAATGCGGTGGTGCCTACGCCCGCGAGTAATTAATGTCGTTTAAAAAAAACACGATTACACTCCCCAGCCCCACACTAGGTATGAACCTGTGTCGTAGGTGCCGTTGTTCAGACACAAATTTTGGGTGTTGTTCATACATAATAACACCCAGAGCTAAGAAGCCCAGAACGCGTGAACCTCAATTACAACGGCAAAGCTCTTACACTAGAACTCAACCGCCAGCGCCAGTAAGAATACTTATAATACTAACTTAACCGATGCCAAAATTAAAGTTGTTACAAAATCTTACTAGGACATTGATTTACAGGTACGCAGACTCCGTTATTGTTTCGTAGATATCCATCTATGCAGAGGCACCCGCTTTCGCAGTTACTGGGCTTGTTTGTGTTGTCACAACTCATTTGTATATCTTTTTGGGTGCAGTTCTTTTTGATACACGGATTATTAGCGCAGTTTGAATAAAACTCATTACTTCCACAACTACCTGCAAAGCCAGTGAAGATTGATATAAAACTGTAATTCCAGAATAATTTAATTTAAATCTATATATTTTTAACGTATATTAATATGTTCTTATTTTAATATATGTATAGGTAATGTATTTGTTTTTATACATATTTTTTTATTTATTAGTATGATTTGTGACAAATGCCGAGATTGAAATTTCCTCTTGTTACCTTTCAATAAATAAATATTAGGTTGGGGAAAAAGTTTCTTCGCATTTTTTAAGATAATTCAAAACATTTTTAATATAGTTTATTTAAATTTAACTAAAGTATGTATGTACTATTTTGTTCGATAACCTTTTGCCATCTTGTAGGTAGGGACATGATCCCATTGCTATAAAAATGTTGGGACTTCTCATCAAAATACCGCGACAAGTGGATTTGGCAGTCCTCTCGTGATGTTAACCTAACATTGCATAAAGAATTCTGAAGAGACCGAAACAGATGGAAATCTGGAGGTGCAAGGTCAGGACTATACGGCGGATGCATTAACACCTCCCAGCCAAACTCTCTTAATTTTTGCTGAGTGGCTATAGATGTGTGAGGTCTAGCATTATCATGATGAAACACCACACCCCTTCTGTTGATGAATTCCGGCCGCATTCTCTCAACTTCATGCTTTAATCTCATCAGTTGTTCGCAGTAGAGTTCAGAATCGATAGTCCTGCCTGGTGGTAATAGCTCATAATGAATAATGCCCTTCCAATCCCACCACACACACAACATCACCTTATTGCGAGTTAACCCGGGTTTCGCCACAGTCTGTGAAGCCTGACCGGCCTTTGACCACGACCTTTTTCGCACGTTCTTGTGGTACGTGATCCACTTTTCATCACCAGTTATCAGCTTCTTCAAAACTGATTCGGTTTCATTAAATCGTAATAAAGAATCACAAATGAGTACACGGTTCATTAGGTTTCTTTCAGTGAGCTCGTGAGGTACCCAAATATCGAGCTTTTTTTTGTACCCAGCTTTTTTCAAATGCGCCAAAACTGTTTTGTGATCAATTCTCAGTACTTCAGCTACGTCGTAACTACTGATATGTCGACCTTGCTCCACTTTTTCAAAAATGGCATCCATTTTATCCGTAATAGGGCGACCAGAGCGAGGTGCATCTTCGACATCAAAATTTCTGGATTGAAAACGCTTAAACCAAATTTGTGCTACTCTCACAGACATTGCACTAGGTCCATAAACATCGCAAATTTTTTTCGCGGCTTGCGTTGCATTTTTACCTTTTTTGTAGTAAAATTTTAAAATGTATCGAATTTCTTCATTAGATTCACTCATCTTGACAGTACGAAAAACAAATGAAAATCACACATTTGCTTAATTTGAATTTGGAATTATGTTCTTTAATTTTTAACTTTCAATGATACCAAAACCAAGTTCATACATACTATAATGCGAAAAGACTTTTTCCCCAACCTATTATATAAAAAAGTTATTACAGTTTTTTTAAGTATTTGAATATCTATCTCAGCACAAATATGTATTACTCAACTCTGCTTTACAGCAGTTTTAAAATTTTCTTGTATTTTACTACACGTATTTTACTTTTCTGACACATACCTATTTTTTTTTGCAATAACACATGCGATGGCATTAAAAAGATTCAGAGAAAGATCGAAGAGGATCCGACCCCGGGCAGGTCTTAAACTTGCCTTTTTTTTTAACTTTTACCAAGTTTTGAGCATCTGTTCTATTTTCACGAAGAGTCTGTATCATAACACTTACCTGGTATTGGAGGACATTGATCTGCAGGTACACATACATTATAACTGTTTCGGTAATACCCATCTTCACAGATACATCCCTTCTGACATGTATCTGGATTTATTACAAATCTGCACACAAATTTCAAATTCCTTTGATCGCAGTTCTGTCTTAGGCATGGACTGAGGCATCCGTAAACTTCATTTTTCTTACAAGTAGGAGCTGTAAGTAATATCTATATATATAAAAATGCAACCCGTTTTCCTTGGTCACGGCATCACGCGTGAATGACAGGACCGATTTGGCTAATATTGATTTTGAATAATTTTTGGAAGTCCAGGAAATGTTTAAAAGGTAAGAAAATATGAAGAAATTGAAGGAAAATAGTGAAAACTACCATTTCATTTTCCCATACAAATAGTCCGTATCTATCAAACCTTTGACACATGTCTATCACCGGACTTTGGCAGAATTACCCTTAAAAGTTGGTAGTTGCCATTAATCAAAAGAAAGAAAGAAAGAAAGAAGTTTGCCGGGTCAGCTAGTTAATTAATTTCACAAAACTTATCATGCAACCATTATAAATGTGAAAGTATGGATGTCAGTTTAACTCCATTTGTTGCTCAATCACGTTAAATCGACTTGACGGATTTCCATGAAATTTTGTACACAGATAGAGTAGGTAGATACGTAACACATAGAAAACTTTTTATCCCGTTAAGAGGTTGCTTAGGGATTTTTTATAAATAAAACAAATAAAATATACAATTCTTTAACAGTATGGAAATAAAGGTATAAATAAATAAAATTTTACTAGCTGACCCAGGCAATTCATTCAAACCTTCCCCTGACAATAAACAACACATAAAAGAAAGATTCATCTTATTTGGTGCAGTCGTTTGGAAGTTCCGTAAGTACAAACATTTCGGTGATTCATTTTTATTTATATAGATCTGATTTACTTACGTGGTGGTGGACATTGGTCGGCCGGCACACAAACATTTTTGCTATTTCGGTAATATCCATCCCTGCAAATACAGCCCTTGGTACAAGTATCTGGATTTATAACATATCCGCACCTAAACGGTATATTCCTCTGAGTGCAATTCTCTCTGAGACAGGAGGTGATACATCCAACAACTTCGTTTTCTTGGCATACAGGAGCTACAAGATAAATATGAACGTCAACGTCTATTTCATACTGTATAACAGTGTAAAATAATAATTGGCGGTGTTTTATTGGCGCAGTGACCCAAAATTGGTCTTGGCCTCTGATACTAAATCTAAAATGGTATTCGGTATTGGAATAACTGGGGGTCCATGGTATCGTTGAAGTGATGAGGCGATAAAGGATCTTCGAAACCTCCGTAACCTTTTCCTCGCAATAAGGAATACATAAAAGAAAGATTGATCCAATTTGACATATTGGTGATTCATTCTTGTTTATACAGATTTACTTACGTGGTGGTGGACATTGATCGGCCGGCACACAAACATTTTTATTGTTTCGGTAATATCCATCCCTGCATACACAGCCCTTGGTACAAGTATCTGGATTTATGGCATATGCGCACTTAAACGGTATATTTCTCTGTGTGCAATTCTCTCTGAGACAAGAGGTGATACATCCAACAACTTCGTTATCTTGGCATACAGGAGCTATAAAATAAATAAGAATGTCATTAAACAGCATGAAATAGTAACTGAATAACAAATAAGTATCTAAAATAAAGAATCATCCAATTTGGTACAGTCGTTTAGAAGATATGCGCGAACAAGTATTTCGGTCATTCATTTTTATTAAAATAGATTTACTTACGTGGTGGTGGACATTGGTCGGCCGGTACACAAACATTTTTATTATTTCGGTAATATCCATCCCTGCAAACACAGCCCTTGGTACACGTATCTGGATTTATGACATATCCGCACTTAAACGGTATATTTCTCTGTGTGCAATTCTCTCTAAGACAGGAGGTAATACATCCAACAACTTCGTTTTCTTGGCATATAGGCGCTGTTAAAAATATTTATACTATGAAATAGCAATATGAAATAGAAATTGAGTAAATTTAACTTCTCGTCTAAGTTTTGTAGTACAGTAAATACGTAGTAAGAGTTACACAATAACATTCGAATGACTTTACCATCGCGTTGATCGAAATAACTAACTGTTGCGAATTAAATTATCAGACTGCGCTGTTCCTATTCCATATAAAATAAAGTTTACTATCTCATTTTTTTTCGGAATATACACATGCAAGTGAGTTGAAAAAAAAAAAATGGAAAGTAAACATCTTATTTCGGCCGGGATTTGAATCAGCGACCTCTGGAATACTTGCCCTGTCGCTCTGACGACTAATCTATCGACGCTACTACTCCCTCGGTCGGTATACTCACTCGGTCTCAATCGACGATCGACATCCATTAATAACGAATTATATTATCTAATAGTTATGCAACCGGTACCTCAAACATTACAAACATTACAATTCATTCAATACCATTAAAATGTCATTATAAGAATTGTTATATTTTATTTTTGACAAAAACACATACGACTGTATTTAAAAATGATAAAAAAAAACATACTGAGCTACTTCTGAATAAAATCACATGCTTAATGCCGTTTCCTAATGTACCTATTGTATATCATACTTACTTGTCTTTCTGCACTCCGCTTCAGAAATACATACGCCTTTACTGTTTCTGTAATAGTCAGGTTTACAACGACATGCTCCTACACAGGTTGTACTCATCAGTGGACAATTAGCTTTTTTCCCTATATTTTCACAGGTTTGCGCCAAACAAGTTCTTGGGCATGGATCGTATACTTCATTCTGGCCATCACAAGTTGGTGCTGTTGGGCAAGTAAGCAAATATGTTTTAGTCATATTTTACATATCGCAATAATAAAACATTCAAGTGAATTTACGAGTATAACTAAAAACATGGAAGAAACGTTTCATTTCACTTTCCTTTAAAAATTATTATGTGCTAGAAAGGAAAACTAAGTCTGTTATGATAATTTTCACGATGCTTATGTGTAATGTCTAAGCCTGGGTTGCACCAAAATATTTGTTAAAGTTAAAGTTATTGTAACATTTCACATCCTTTTGATGTGAAATGTTACAATAACATCCTAACTGAAAGAAATCTGTTAAAGTTAGAGCAGGATGTGAAATGTTACAATAACGTTAACTTTAACAAATATCATGGTGCAACTCAGGCTTAATCATCATACACCAATAGACACAATTCCCTAAACTACACAGCTATGTGAAGAATTTTTATTTTACTTTACTGAATTTCTCGTAATGCGAGTGATTTATTTGAAGAAAAATTAATACCTGAACCCGAGACCACTGGGAATTGAGCATCTTTGAATTTAATCCTATTACAATACATAATTGCCATAAAATCTTATTCTCGTCAATCGATATCAATGTTAATAATTACCGCTACTTCTTTTGACCTTCGAGGTCTCTAAGGCGTAAGGTCTAAGCTGCGGCAGCAGATAAAGTTGCGGGTGTGTCATCAATAGTCTGTGTGGTACTTAAATTTGGAACCAAAGAATATGCTGTCTTTTCGTAGGATTCAAACTATCCCCATGTCAAACTTTCATGATAATCAACTCAGGGGTTTGGTTGTGAAAGGGTGGGTAACAGACAAATAGATAGATATACAGTATCCAACAAGAAATAATGTACATCGACCTCAGGAAGAGACCTCGGCTTATTTCGGATCTGTAGAGCGTTATCTCTTTCGCACTTCACCTGTTTGACGTTTGTCGAACAACCATTTTGATCAAGTTTTGACCAATACTGGGCTACGGATGCTTACGTAGGCAGTGTGCAGCAGATAACGCTCTATGAAGCCGTAACTAGCTGATTGTCACTTTCATAGACTCGATGTGCATTATTTCTTGTTGAGCACTGTATTGCATTTAATTTTACAATTTTAGTATAGGGTACTTACGTGGTGGTGGACATTGGTCGGCCGGTACACAAACATTTTTATTATTTCGGTAATATCCATCCCTGCAAACACAGCCCTTGGTACACGTATCTGGATTTATGACATATCCGCACTTAAACGGTATATTTCTCTGTGTGCAATTCTCTCTAAGACAGGAGGTAATACATCCAACAACTTCGTTTTCTTGGCATATAGGCGCTGTTAAAAAATATTTATACTATGAAATAGCAATATGAAATAGAAATTGAGTAAATTTAACTCCACGTCTAAGTTTTGTAGTACAGTAAATACATAGTAAGAGTTACACAATAACATTCGAATGACTTTACCATCGCGTTGATCGAAATAACTAACTGTTGCGAATTAAATTATCAGACTGCGCTGTTCCTATTCCATATAAAATAAAGTTTACTATCTCTTTTTTTTTCGGAATATACACATGCAAGTGAGTTGAAGAAAAAAAAATGGAAAGTAAACATTTTATTTCGGCCGGGATTTGAATCAGCGACCTCTGGAATACTTGCCCTGTCGCTCTGACGACTAATCTATCGAAGCTACTACTTCCTCGGTCGGTATACTCACTCGGTCTCAATCGACGATCGACATCCATTAATAACGAATTATGTTATCTAATAGTTATGCAACCGGTACCTCAAACATTACAAACATTACAATTCATTCAATACCATTAAAATGTCATTATAAGAATTGTTATATTTTATTTTTGACAAAAACACATACGATTGTATTTAAAAATGATAAAAAAAACATACTGAGCTACTTCTGAATAAAATCACATGCTTAATGCCGTTTCCTAATGTACCTGTTGTATATCATACTTACTTGTCTTTCTGCACTCCGCTTCAGAAATACATACGCCTTTACTGTTTCTGTAATAGTCAGGTTTACAACGACATGCTCCTACACAGGTTGTACTCATCAGTGGACAATTAGCTTTTTTCCCTATATTTTCACAGGTTTGCGCCAAACAAGTTCTTGGGCATGGATCGTATACTTCATTCTGGCCATCACAAGTTGGTGCTGTTGGGCAAGTAAGCAAATATGTTTTAGTTATATTTTACATATCGCAATAATAAAACATTCAAGTGAATTTACGAGTATAACTAAAAACATGGAAGAAACGTTTGACGTTTGTCGAACAACCATTTTGATCAAGTTTTGACCAATACTGGGCTACGGATGCTTACGTAAGCAGTGTGCAGCAGATAACGCTCTATGAAGCCGAAACTAGCTGATTGTCACTTTCATAGACTCGATGTGCATTATTTCTTGTTGAGCACTGTATAGCATTTAATTTTACAATTTTAGTATAGGGTACTTACGTGGTGCTGGACATTGGTCGGGGGGAACACAAACATTATTATTATTTCGGTAATATCCATCTTTACAAATACATCCCTTAGTACATGTGTCTGGATTTATGACATATGCACATCTAATCTTTGTATTTCTCTGAGTACAGTTCTCTCTAAGACAGGCGGTAATACATCCGACAACCTCATTTTCTTGGCAAACATAAGCTGTAAAACAAAATGTGGAAGGTGTTAATTTATTTACCACTAGCTGTGCCCGCAACTTCGCTCGCGTGAGAATTTGTAATTGTTCAGTATCTACCCGAACGAAGTCGTGGGCGCAGCTAGTATAAAAGTAGCCTATATAGCCTGTATATAAAAGTTACTCCCTATTACATAAAGACTCGTCAGAATCGGTAAAGCCGTTCCCAAAATTAGCTCCGCCAAACAGACGGACAGACAGACAAAAATTGTAAAATACATAAAAAAAATTTAGCATTTAGTAAAAAACGTTTTTTTATGTTACAAACAGACACTCCAATTTTATTTATTTGTATAGACTTGCTGTTCCCGCAACTTCATCCGCATAGAATTTAATTCCAAATTAAAGTAGTCTATGTTACTCCTTACTCCATAAGCTATCTGTCTGTGAAAGTCCAATCAAAATCAGTGAAGACGTTTCAGAGATATACCAGAACAAACAGAGAGACAAAAATTGTAAAAAGATAGTGAGCATATTTTGGTGTATGTACCGTGTGTACACCGTGTATGTTTGTTTTTATATTACAAACAGACACTCAAATTTTATTGATTGGTATGTTTGTAAAGATTAAAGTGAAATTGAATAATTTTTTCCCAGGGAACATGTAAAGAATTATCTAAAAAAACGGAGAGAGTAGAAGTCGATCTCACTTTCACGTATTTTGTCTTGACTTACTTTGACACTGGTCAATAGGCACACAGACATTGTCACTGTTTCGGGCGTAGCCTTGATCGCAGTAACACATTGGAGTGCATGACTTCTCGTTGTTAGAGTCTGGACAGTATGTTTGGTTTTTCTGACTCAATGTTGAGCATACGTTGTCGCAAGGTGCTCCACATGAAAAGTACTCGTGCTCTCCTGGACATTTCTCTGAAATTATATCAATTATTATTATTTTTTAAAGTAATGAAAGTGGCAAACAAGCATGCAGTTCACATTGATGTTAAGTGATGACTGCAGCCTATAGACACCCACAAAGACCAAGGTCAAAATGCAGATGCGTTACCACTCCTGAGACCTAAGGTGTTATGCCTTTGTGCCGGATATTACAGAGCCGTACATTACCACCTGACCGGAAAACGATAGTGCTGAACACTACCATTTAGCGGCAAGTATATTAGGTAATGCGGAGCACCGTCACTGGAGCTCTACCACCAGTAAAGAATAAATATTGCACATCGACCTTACGAAGGAGACTTTGAGCTTATTTCGAGTTTGTAGAGCGTTGTCTCTTTCCACCTCTTTCGCACCTTATCTATATGACATTCGTCGACCATTTTGATCAAGTTTAGACCAACAGTTTAGACCAACCAACATCAATACCGGACTAACAGTGTTTACGTAGGCAGTGTGTAGCAGAGATAACACTCTATGAAGTCGAAACTAGCCGATTGTCTCTTTCGTAGGCTCGATGTGCAATATTAATTCTTGGGTACTGTAAAAAGAAACGTATATACGTGGAGCCATCCTTATTAGAATTATCTGAACGTTCTACTTAAAATTATTTAATGCTTGTATGAATATTGAAATAGGTATACTTACGGCAATCTGCTTCAGAAATACATTCGCCGATCTTATTCCTGTAATAATCGGGCTGGCAACGGCATTCACCTACACAAGTGTCTTTTACTCGACATTTTGCCTGTTTGCCAATGTTCTCGCAAGTTTGTGCCAGACAGTATTGTGGACATGCTTCGTAAACTTCATTTTGTCCGTAGCACTTCTTAGCTGTAAAGGGTCATTAATTATAATAATGCATAAAATGATTAGCACTTCTTAGCTGTAAAAGTTTATTAATCTTGCATAAAATGAAATATTTTTCACCATTTTTATTTTTCAATTGATTCGTTCAGAAATAAATACCTATTTCATTAATTTACCGTTTACACACCTGCTCACCTTGTTTAACCAAACAAGGTGAGTAGGTGTCTGAAAGGCTAGTATTTACTTTTAATCTTAATCAGGAATTGTCAACATTTTGTTTGAATTGTCAACAATGACTGTATAAATGAATACATAAGATTTAAATACAAGATGTATATTAAAATACTCTAGTAAAACAATATAGATACCTATTTAAAAAGTTGAGAAAACCTATTCACGGTTTTAATCACATTATGAATGTTTTGACATTCAACTCAGTGGAACATACACACAGAGTTTAGGATCCCACTGCAGAATTATTTCGTTCATCGAAATATGCTGCAAACCTATTTTTAACGCAACTGGAGAATATTTAAATATACTAAGATAAAGTAGCAAATCAACTTACGGCACTGATCCCAAGTAACGCATTCTCCATCATTATTTCTGAAATAATTCTGCTCACAACGACAAGCCGGTTCACCGTATTCTGGATTTCCACATCGTATCAATCTTTCATCAACATCACATGATCTGGGAGGGCATTTAGGGGGAGCAAGATCATAGTATTCATTATCCTTAGGACATACTTCGTTACCTATAAAAGGTTATGAAGATTAAAAATTAAAAAGAAAAAGCTTTTTTATGTCATGAATTGGCAAACAACCATACAGTTGTACATTGATGGTAAGCAAATACTGTAGCCTATAAACATCAACATCAAACCTTAAATTTAGACGCGTTGCCACTAACGTGGACTAAACTGATATGCCTCTGTGCTGGAAATTACAGAGCCGTACATTACCACCTGATCAGGACACGATAGTGGTATGTAAAGTGATGGTGCCAACGCCCGCGAGCGCCATCATTGGAGCTCTACCAATAATGTGACCGGTGTAAAAGCTAAGAAAAAAATATCCGATAGCCAATGTATAAAAAAGATTGTAACCTAACCCCCTTATTCATAAACGTATTTTAGCTAAAGTGTTGCTAATCTCTTCCTTCTTTTTCTATCCTGCACATTTGACAATGCAACTGACAAAGACAAATGAATAAGGGGTAAGTCTATAAAATTTGTATTTTATGCTTGAAACTTAAGAGAGACACAATATTTTTAAGAAATATTTTGTTATGAATATATTAACCACAAGATTTTAACAATTACTGAATATTCATTTTTTTTTCAGTCAACATTAGGTGGCAACTGATAACAAAATGTGGGCATTGTGTGAGTTGCATAAAATTACAGTGCTCAGTACAACAAATATTGCACATCAAGCTTATGAAAGAGATAATCGGCTAGCATCGGCTTCGTAGATCGTTATCTCTGCTACATACGACCTACGTAAGCATCCGTAGTCCGGTATTGGTTAAAATTTGATTAAAATGGTCGACAAACGTCAGATAGGTAAGGCGCAAAAGAGATATCGCTCTACAGACCCGAAATAAGCCGAAGTCTTGTTCCTAAGGTCGATGTGCAATATTTCTTGTTGTATACTGTACATTCGAATGAATTCATAATTGCGTTGATCACAACAACATCAAATACGTTCTCATTGGTGGAGCTCCAGTGACGGAGCTCGCGGGCGTAGGCACCACCGCATTACCTAATTTACTTGCCGCTAAATGGTAGTGTTCAGCACTATCGTGTTCCGGTCAGGTGGTAATGTACGGTCCTGTAATTTCCGGCACAGAGGCATAACACCGTAGGCCACCACCTTAGTGGTAACGCATGTACATTTTGACCTTGGTCTGCATGTGGGTGTCTATAGGCTGCAGTCATCATTTAACTTCGATGTGAACTACGTGCTTGTTTGCCACATCCATTACATAAAAAAAACGTCCTCATATTTACTGTCAAACTGTCACAATTTCTACTAGCATGTCGGGTTACCGCGCTATTTAAATTCCGCACAAATTGTTGTTTAACTTATACACTCCTTCAAAAATTAGATAAACTTGCATTAGTTATAGTCATATATGAAAATGTGCAACGGCAACGAATTTTTGAAAATTGATATTACAATAAACATCGCATAACTGTTCAGTTTTGGTCCTTCATGCAGACATGGACAAATGGTGACGGGACATGACGACCACTAACGGAAAAAAATCTTCGGAAGAGAATTCTTCTGCAAGTGCAGTCAGTCACCTGAACAATGGCGGACAAGCCATTCCAATAGGACGGTAGGAAATATAACAAAAACCCGCGATAAAACTACCGTCACTGCGATTGCCAATCCGCCTGCCAAGCGTGGCAATTATGGCATATTCTGCCCTAATGACGCGCAACGCTTGGGCGTCTTTGGGGAAGGCTTTGTAGCAGTGGACATCATTTGTCTGGGAAGACGAAGAAGTAAAACTTACTTGGACACTGGCTGATTGGAACACACGTGCCGTTCCTGGCCCGCAAATAGTTGTCTACACAGCGACAACCTACACGACAACTGCCTGGCAGTGGATCGACGCATAAAATAGGTTGTAAAACTTGAGAGCAATTCCGTTTTCCACATCCACCATTCACACAATTATCCAATTCTTCATTTGGACCACAAGTTGGCTTCTTTGGTTCTATAAAGAAGTGACAGACTCTGTAAGTTTTCTTTTTAGCTTTTTCACATTAAATTTGAATAACGTTTCATTTTATTTAATTATCTCACTAAAATATCAGCAGGCTACTACTACTACTACTACTATATCTACCTGGGAATCGAACCCAGGACCTGGGGTCCTGGGTTCGATTCCCGAGAATTCGAGAATTCGAGGAATATCAGAGATAACGGTATAAAATCCTTTATCTCTGGTTCTGTTGGGATTTTCACCATTTTCTGGAAGTTTCCCAGTAGTTTGGTAATGTGCCTGAGAGTGTCAATAAGCTCGCCACTTGTGGGCCAAAACTGTAACCGGTGAATCGTGGGTGTTTGCATGTATGCTTGAATGCATGCATTTACCTCTGCCTACCTCTTCGGGGATTACAGGAGTGAAGTTACGTAAAATATTTTTCTGAATTGCACAAATATTAAAGTCGTGTGATAATAAGACCCAATTGGCAGGACAGCCTCCCAGGCCAGAGTTTAAAAGTGGTCTCCTACTGATCTGCGGGCGGCAGCAGGTACCGTTTCATCGGCTCTCCCTGTGTCCTTCGCAATATGTTACGTCTCTGAGCGTTAAACTTCCTTACACCATCTAAATGTCTATGATAATGCATGCATTCATGGATGCAACCACCTGTGATTCACCGTTTTTTTTGCCTCGCATTTATCTAGAGAGCCGATTGATATTTATTTACGTACTAGGCCAGTACCATAACACAAAATGTCCATCAAAGGAATAGAAGCGCTCATGGCCCAACGGCTGATGGTGTATCAGGGGTTGCCATTATAAGAAGCGAATTTAACATACCACATTGACTCCTTGGAACACAAGTGCCTGTGCTATTTCTGTAAGTGTTATCAATACATCTACATCCAGGTTTGCATTCCGGGTCACCAGGTTTTGGGTTTGGTGTACAAAGTATCAAACTTGGGTCAACATCACATCTTCTAGGCGGACATGGTGCGGGACACAAATCGTAGACTTCATTTAATCTCCCATTACAATTGGCTGTGAGCGAGAAGAGTTATAAACTGATTTTACTTTTTATTAATCATAGAGTAACACGGGCCACCGGCCGCGGCGAACTGGAGGGGAGTAGCCATAGCGTTTATTACCGATGCAAAAAAGTGTGTCATTTTTTGCGAGGGGAAATTCGTGCGACACTCACGCACACTACAAAATTCGTCTATTACTACTAAACTCACATCTTGACTTTAACAAAATACAGAAACGATTTCACGATAAATTATACAATTATACGTTTTCATATAAACTTCTAGGCGACAGGTATAGGCCCATTTGGGCTTGTAGTTTGGCAGAGGGGAAAGCCTGCACATGGCTACTCTCCTCCGGTGTTGCTCTATGTTATTAATAGTACAGTCCTAATGTCGGAGCTCGAGCGCCATTGTTTCCGAACCAAAAGGCAAAATTCTAGCAAAAGAGACAAAATACAAACAAGAATACTGATAAACATAAGAAATGTTATAAGACGCAGTTATAAAACACAATAACTATTTAATTATGACTATTATTCTTGATAAGATTTTGTATAGAAATCTAACCAGGTTGGCTTCATTCTTGGAATCTTAAGATGTGGTGATACAAAAAGTTTCTCATAC
Organism: Macrosoma leucophasiata; assembly: GCA_036365455.1. Classification (NCBI taxonomy): domain Eukaryota; kingdom Metazoa; phylum Arthropoda; class Insecta; order Lepidoptera; family Hedylidae; genus Macrosoma; species Macrosoma leucophasiata. Next base: position 9,572,336 of record JAWQUS010000010.1, read on the forward strand.
AATGGGCAATTATCTTAATATCTTAAAATTATTACTAACACATTTTTTAATATTAACAGAAAAGGAATTTTAGTTTATAGCATAAAAATCAATGCCTATTCATAGTCAAATTAACGAAGAACCACAATCGCATTTTAAAAGTATAATCAGTATAATAATTATTTTGTAGGTCCTTGTTTCAAATACTTTTGCTGTACCTACCTATCTAGTAGGTACTTATTTTAAAATATAAAAAATTATATTTACTTTCCAAAATGTTGACAATATCAAATTCTACTTTTGCAAAATTGCTAATATTTAACAAAATAGTTCACGTGTGTTAAAACAATTTAAGCCGCTACTTACGGCATTGATTTTCAGGTACGCATTTGCCAGCAGCATTCCGCAGGAGTGGACTTTCACATATGCACCCGGCTACACATGCACCTTGTACCAAATCTATGCAAACATCCGGTTTGCCCGCCTGGGTGCAATTCTTTTTTCCACACCCACCATTAACACAGTTAGAGTATACTTCACCAGGGGGACATGTTGGCGCTATAAATAAAATATACGTTAAGGAAAATATTACAATAAAGCTAAGATCATTAAGGAATTTTATAAGAGGGAAAAATAAAACACGGTTTTTACTTGTATTATATTTAAAATTTGTTTGTTTGAAAACTTTATCAGGTTGCATTACCATTTCGGTCCACATCTTGCTCGAGAGAGTAGCAAAAATTAACTTACTGGGTTTTTTACATTTTTTCTCAGGAGGAGGCTTATTCGAACATGATGGTTGCTTTATATTGGGTTCTGCACAGAAACAAATTTTATTTTATTATAATGTTAATATTACCAATAAAAACAGTTGTTACAAGATATATTTGTATTATATAAACATCACATACAGTATCCAATAAGAAATATTGCACATCAACCTGAGGAATGAGATTTCGGTTTAATTCGGGTCTGTAGAGCGTTAGCTCTTTCGCTTCCTTCCTTGCCTATCCGACGTTTGTCGGCCATTTTGATCAAATTTTGATTAATACCGGACTACGAATGCTTACTTGTGTAGCAGAGATAACACTCTACGAAGCCGATACTAGCCGATTATCTCTTTCATAGGCTCGATGTGCAATATTTATTGTTGAGTGTTGAGCACTGTTAAAACATAAGCAGAAAAGACCCAGACAATATGTCACATAAATGTTGACGACCCAATCAACATATCACATAAATGTTGACTGGATCTTTTCTGCTTAACAGGGTCCATTTGACGGTTGATTTCTCCAAGAAAATACTGTCCTACATGTAATGACGCCGGAAGTGCAAAAACTATCCGAAAGTAGATACATATTGTAATCAAACTACGGTTTGGTTGTACCACTGTAGAGACTAAAGTTATGGTTTTTGTTTAATTTTACTATATCTGCAATATTGAATTTAGCAGTGACTGATTCAATGCGTTGCACCAGCAGCGTATTTTTGGAAAAAAGTTAGGATCGGTTGGAACAAAATATTTGTAAAGGTAACGGTTTTTGACTTTGTTTAATTTGACATTAATAATAACCCGCGTCTCTTGGCTAGTTACAGTTAACAGTTAAAGTTATGACGTCATTTAACAATCTGCAAATGCCTAAACTCTTTTTTTTCCTAACCGGTGCTTTAAAAAAATGTTAGAGTTGAAGTAAGATGATGCGACCCAGCCTTAAAGTTATGATTGCATGGGTAATAAGAACATCTGCCGCAATAATTAACTTCAACAATAATATTAACCTGCGCATTTTGGATGACTAGTTCACAGTTGAAGTTAAGATGTCATGTAACAATTTTCAAATGGTACAACTCAGCCTTAAAAATGTATTGCGAATGTAACCGAATTGCTAACACGTGATCTCGATTTTTTACACGCGCTGTCATTATAAACAAATGAACCAATGTTTTGACTTCTTTAAATTGAATCCTATTAATTGAGGTGAATAAGACTAGCGTAACGATTTTATTTTTTAATATCATGAACGTTTTATATTACAATTTTATAAGCAACTGGGATTATTCATATATGTAAATGGTTGGAATTTTGCAGAAAGACTTAAATGAGATGACAATACAATCATATAATATCATCGAGTTATTCTCACGCCGCGAGGAGGAAAAACGTGCTTTAAGTATATTTATTACTATAATTACACTCAATAAGGCTTACCTGCTGACGTCACTGTCAAAATAACGCTAGCCGCGAAGGCTATAAGTAGGAGTGACTTCAACATGGCCTGCCGACACCGACTGGTGTTTGTAGAAGGTCTATTTAATCTTTTATATGATAATTTGTTACACTTGTTTCAACAGTGACTTATTGTGGTTAAATTTATTTTATTTGGTCTTGTTTTCTTTTTGTCATTTATTCTTTATTTGTTACAACGTAGCATATTGTTCTTACATACGTACATACCTCATTTAATATTAATATACAATTCAAACAACGTAATAAACACATTTGGCACCTATTAAATATTAGCTGGTGTAAAAAAATAATATTAATATTTATTTTGTTGTGATTACACCAAACAATTCATTTTGTACAATTGTATGCGCTATGAGGTGTCACTTGTTGTTGTTGTTGTGTTTTTTATGAGATAGAAAGTGGATTGTATTTTGTTTCCCCTTAACGGTTTAATAGATTTTAATTTGACATGTGTTGTCGAATTCAATATATTCATAAGAATGACTATTTGGTTTTATGTTTGGGGCAGTTGGCTTCAAGAATTTGTTTTAAAATAATAATTAATTATCTATGAATACAATTATTGAAGGCAGATGATAATAATAATTATTAGACCCATGTTGAAACCTCTAACCTAAATGAATACAAAATATTTAACCCTTCTACTTCTACAATCTTGATTTCACAATTCAATATGATTTCAGGATCATAAGATTTCTCTCTCTTTCTCTCTCTAGTCGTACTCCTCACTGCTGAGGATCGTGGCTCCTTTTGACTTTGTCAACCAGCTGTCTCCATCGGTTTCGTTCCGTCGCTGGGTGTACTGCAGCACTAAATTGTATGCTCTTGTAATACCTGATCCGCCCACCTTTTGAGACTGCGGCCTCTGGGTCTCTTTCTCTTCACCTTTCCAGTAACTAACTATTAGGCGCATGTTTTTATCATCCCTGCGAGCAATGTGGCCAAAATATACGTTGCAAGCAGGTTGTTGACAGCCGCTGAGAATTTTTGATTTTTAATTCGTTCAGAATCGAGATGTTTGTGCGGTGGGCTGTCCATGGTACTATAGATACTATCCTTAACATCTTGCGCTAGCATCATATTTCAAAGGCATCGATTTTTTGCCTGAGAACCGTCTTAGTTGTCCATGTCCCGACACCATAATAATATGAGGCGATGGAAAAGACAAGTGTCCGAACGATGTGTATTTTGGTCCTATTCGTTATATCCTGTCCTGTCTTTCCACACTTAACTCAGTTTCGCCATTGCTGTCCTAGCCATGCCAATACGCCTTCTGATCTCTGGTTCACTGCTGCCTTTGCTGGTAGTTGATCCCAGATACTGAAAACGATCCACGTTCTCGTACGCTTGCAAGAGATTGGTGCGCTGGATGTTTTCAAAACGATCGTTCACCTTGATTTTGGCCTTCGATTTATTTATAGAAGGACCCATTTCTAGACCCATTTCTAGACTGACGGTCTCCAGACCATTCAGTAATACCGCCATTTCTGTTTCATATGATGCCCAGAGGGTAGTGTCATCCGCATAACGGAGATTATATATTTTGACTCCATTTATCTTAGTGCCACCTTCCCAGTTCTCGAGCGTTTGGAGCATTACTCTTCATGTCTTACTCCTTGTCTTACACCCTTTTAGAATTTAAACCGACTTGATGTTACATTACCTAGTGACCGTACCATATCCCGATTCATACAGATTCCGAATCAGTGATATGAGGTGTTTGCAAAGGCCTTTCGATAGTTCACGAAACACATGAACGTTAGTTAGGGTGTTATGAAATCATAAGACCAAAGGAAAGAGAAAAAACACGAAAAGAATAGTGTAAGGATTTTCTTCCGATACTTATCTAGATGAACAATTTGAGTATTACAATACTGTTACAAAGCAAAATATAACAAAATTAACCAAGAACCAGAGCGAAATAAAAAATTCAATAACTCAAACATTTGACAAGCTTGGACATCAAAATCAAATATAAGTAATTGCAATGAATAATTTAGATTTTATATGCCAACTTAGATTGAATTTGAATAATAAATCATTTAGACTCAAGATATAATATTTATAGATATTGAAATCTTTACGATGAGATCATCTTTCAAGGTTATAAGTTCGTCCCAAGAATATAAAACGCTAGTTACTGCACTGAGTAAAGCATGACCACCAATTCATCAACCAGCTGAAAATTCGTTACGCATACCCATCCTTGAGGAGAGGGGTGAGCTGTATGGAACTCCAGAGAGAGAAAGACATCTGTCTGTCCATTACAACCCCTGGGCGTTCTGATTCACTCGCGTGAACGGGGATCCTTTTGGCTCCCGGCAACGCTAGTGTAATGCAAGCTCCTAAAAGGGTTCATCCAGGGATGTGAGATAGATTTAATAATATAATTCTTTTAATCCCACTAAAAAGCTACAAATATAAAGTCGAGTGCATAAACAAGTAAAAATATTTTAAATAGTTATAGATGGATTCACTTTGCAAATTGTATGACAATATTCGTGCAAGTTAATCTAAAATGATTCGCGCGACAGCGAATTCTACAAAAGAAACCATTATTTTATTTATGACCTTATTAACTTAAAACACGTTTTGTGTAATAGAAAAAGTATTATATAATAACTCAACAATATCTACATTTAAATTATTTTAATTCATAACCACGTGACCGTAGTTTCATTTATTTAATTAGTTATCTTGTATTTTCCCCTTATTATTACTTTATTTAATGATATACGTAATTAATGAGTTTATCGGAAATACCTAGTATTAGGAAAAACCTGTTTTATAATACGGTAAAAACCATATATAGAGTTCGTTTAGTTTTTTTGGCTGGGTATTTATCTTGCACCGGTCCTTTAATCCCTGTAATAGTCTACTGGTTTTTTAAGTAGATAGTAATTTATGTATACAGTATGTTCGGTATGTTTTTGCCCTTTTTAAAACATTATCAATTAAAAGTTATGTTAAAAAATGAACACAAATCCTATGTTTTTTTAGGAGATTTATATTATTATGTACTAAAGTACTAGTCTACTCAACTCCCCTTTTTTGCTAGGCTACAGTCAGCTGAAATCAATTTACCACACTTTCACATAATAATTTCTTCAAGTCATGCAAATTGTACTAATGCGGTTTTTTTGTTGATGTTTTCTATCCACAAAATACTGTGACTAGAATATAGTATAGAGAAGCACGCATGGCCTCGCGGCTGGTGTATATCGGAAATGATCTATTCGGTTAAGCGATACTAATAGTAACATATACTAAGTTTAACATTTTAAATGGGTATTAACAAAAATGTTGAATATATTTTATGATGGATTTAAGAGCTGATTCATTATTTGAGTTGGAAGGGTTAATCAATTGGTGACACAAGTACATTAGTTAGTAACAATGCAACAAAATTTAAATTATTATAATATTGTAGATGCAATTGTTCCAGTAAGCATAGTATTTGTATACTCTTTGACAGTAACAATAGGGAATAAATTATTTTATACATTTGCTTGTATAAAAGCTTTTTTTCTTTCATACATTTTTGTATTGTCTACAGAATCATAAGCAAACATAAAACAGACATACTCGTAAGTAGACAACTTTGACGTAGTTTTAAAAAAATAATATTTTAATATGATTCATATGTTACGCAGTTAAAGACAAGTAAGTGCTAAAATAAAACAATACCAAACACATTTTATGCAAGACGTGTCTGTTTGTGTGTGAAATGTGATAAAAACATAGTTTCATTTGGTAAATAGATGGGTGAAGGTCGACCTAGATTGGGATCCCCTACTTTGTACTGTTGTTTATAAACAACCATTAAATTTTCTTCTATAGGTGAATATAGTTGTATTTTTATTATATTCGTAGTTTGTATTTCAATAGCTCGTGAATCTAAAAACACTATGTATTATTTCTACCACTCTTATTACATAAATTGTATGGTATTAAAAATTTCATACTTACGGTTATTTTGAAATAAATTTCTCACAAAAACAATCCTTCTTCTTTGATAATCCACACTTACTCTGCTTCAGATAATCACAAATAATTTTCACTTGGATTAAGTCATTTCCTAAAACATAGATAAAATAACTTATTCAATTTGAGATTGAACTCATTGTATTGTACCAGATATCAGTTTCCATCACTTATCAAGCATCAGTATACAAATACCGTGCGATCGGAGATAGCTGCGTCTATAGCGACATACCTTTATACAAGCTCCTGGCACTAGGTGCAAACATCTGGTTGACCTATTTGGGTATATTCCATCATGGTAAAATGGTTTGGTCATGGTTTGGATTGAACTATTGAATTTAATGACATGTCTCAACGGGATCACGCATTTTTTGCGAATGATGAATACGTAAGGCGGCCAACTTTCTGAAAATAGCATGCGGGACTTTTTGTGTAGATAGAGTTTGGTGAATGCGAAGTATGAAGTTTTGTCAGTAAATATACGTAGGTACCAAAATTACATAAAAACGTTATCTTTTTCGCACCTTACCAATATGACGTTTGTCCACCAATTTGATCAAATTTTGACCAATACCGGACTATCAGTGCTTACGTAGACAGTGTGCAGTAGAGATAACGCTCTACGAAGTCGAAACTAGCCGATTGTCACTTTCATAGGCTCCATGTGCAATATTTCTTGATGAGCAATGTAAATGTATTGCAAAGCATATTTTACGAGTATGGTTAGTTACTTGCATTCTGAGGATGTGATTCATTGACGTGATGAGTTCTGAGGAGTGCATATTGAACACCACGGAATAGATAATTAAGCTATTCCGTGAACACGCACACACAGCACAGTGTTTGTTAATTTTGTGTAATAAATCTTTGGTATATCTTACCATCGCTGGATTTATTAAGATTGATTTAGTTTTAAGTCATGAGTCGTTTGCATAAATAGTTTTATGAAATATAATAAGAGTACCTAATTGGGTATTCATTAAAGTTATATCATGTTTCACTGGTGGTAGAGCTCCAGTGACGGCGCTCGCGGGAGTAGTCACCACCGCATTACCTAATATACTTGCCGCTAAATGGTGATGTTCAGCACTATCGTGTTCCGGTCGGGTGGTAATGTACGGCCCTGTAATTTCCGGCACAGAGGCATAACACCTTAGGCCTCAGGAGGCCTAACGCATCTGCATTTTGACCTTGGTCTTTGTGTAGGTGTCTATAGGCTGCAGTCATCACTTAACATCAATGTGAACTGCATGCTTGTTTACAACTTCCATTACATAAAAAAAAATTAACTAACACCTATACACTTTCACTCTCAACACATGGTTTACTATTTGAAATGTAAACTTTATAACAAGTACCTACTCGTAATTAGGTATGAGCAAGTTTCGTATACGATCTTGTGGTCGTGGTGATTACGCCCGCGAGCTCCGTCAGCGGAGCTCTAACACCAGTAAAAAAGGTTGTGAGCTGTACAACATATTCGTAGTATAACAAAAAATGTAGCGTATTAGAAACAATCTACACCAAGTAGGTATCTACATTATTCCACAATACCATATTAGTATTGAGTGAACAATCATTCATCCGTTTAGAACATCATTTGCTGATAATTTATCGTTTCGCAATTTGAAAAATGGAACGTTTTGTCCGATTTATCAATGAAGCACTGAAGTTAGTACTACGAGTATAAGCATTCGCATAAAAAAAATAGCACTCGTGATACAAGTTTCGTAACATACCTACAGTGCGAATTTAGTTACGAATTTCCGAGTTAAATTATTTAAATAAAATTCACGGATATGAAATCATACGGTAGATTTTTATATTCGTGTCAAGAGTCGTGATTACAGACATTGTTTCAACCGAAGTGTGAACACGTGCATTGTCTTGATGGAACAAAACTTTCTTACGCAACATTCCCGGCCTTTTTTCTTTTATTTCTTCTCGGAGTCTTCGTAAAAGGTTACAATAATAACTAGAATTAATAGTTTGACCTTTCGGTAAATAATCTACAAAAATAATGCCCTTCGCATCCCAAAAAGCAGAAGCCATGGCTTTGTTAGTCGACAAAACGACCTTAGCCTTTTTCGGTGCAGATGAGTCAGATCTTTTCCACTGTTTGGATTGTTGCTTTGATTCAGGAATATGGTGGTGAACTCAGCTTTCATCCATGGTAACAAATCTAGACAAAAAGTCCTCGGGATCAGTCTCAAAAAGTTCCAAACAGTCTCGCGAAATTGTGAATCGAACTCGTTTTTGTTCAGCTGAAAGCAACCTCTGGACAGAGCGAGCAGAAACCTTATGGAATCCCAATTCTTTCGTTATTATGTGTTGCACCCGGCCATAATTAATATCTGTTGTCTCAGCTATCTTACCAATGGTCAAACGTCGATCACCCAGTACAAGATCACAAATTTTATCGATGTTTTCCTTCGTGGTAGAGGTGTGTGTGGTGTTGGCCGTCCACTCCTAGGATCATCTTCAATGCTCTCACGACCGCGCTTAAACTCAGCTACCCACTTCTTGACACTGGAATACGATGGAGCAGACTCCCCCAAAGTGCTCACCATATCTTGATGGATGTCTTTTGGTGACAGGCCTTTTTTATTGAGGTACTTAATGACTGCACGATGTTCAATTTTCTCCATTATTGAAAATCGCGTCAGAATGCTTCAAACAAATAATCACAGTAACTGTGCACAATAAATCAATATGAGACATACTAACAAATGACGATAAATTGAAAAAGATGTCATATCTCCTTGTAGTTTGGGCCACGAACTTTTGGATCCACCGTCGTATATAATGCTCGTTTATGAATAAGGGCGCCTACACAAAACTGCGACGCTATGTGATGCGACGTCGCATCGAAAAAACTTGCGATGCGAATTGTTGTGATGCGATTCAGTTGACCATACTTTCAACTGATGGTAGAGCTCTAGTGATGGAGCTCGCGGGCGTAAGCACCACTGCATTACCTAATATACTTGCCGCTAAATGGTAGTGTTCAGCACTATCGTGTTCCGGTCAGGTGGAAATGTACGGCTCTGTAATTTCCGGCACAGAGGCATAATACCTTAGGCCTCAGAAGTCGTAACGCATCTGCATTTTGACCTCAGATCTTTGTGTGGGTGTCTATAGGCTGCAGTCATCATTAAACATCAACGTGAACTGCATGCTTGTTTGCCACTTTCAATAGATAAAAAAAAATTGTCAGACGAACTCGCAACGCCCACCCTTTCTGCCGGACCCTGAATACCGTGTCGTGTAATAAATAGCCTTTTTAGTCGGATGATTTTAATTGTCAACTGTAAGCGCCCCAACGCACTAGCGGTTAGCCGCGGGAGCGGGTAGCCGCGCGGCTTCCCGATTTTACAATTTAATATGTAACCGCCTGTTAAGTACAGTGCGTACAATAACAGGCGGTTGCATATTAAACTGTAAAAGCGGCTAGCCGTTCCCGCGACTAACCGCTAAGCTAAGAGGCGCTAAGACCTCAAACTGGATGTCAGCGATCTGGGACGTGACGACAAGAGCGGCGCGATCTAACTAATAGATTTTAAGTAAAATGAATGGCAGCGACTCAGCGGCATAGTCGCGACTAGTCGCCGTCGCCTTGCAGATTGCTGACATCTAATTTGAGGCTTAAGGTAAATAGGAAGCGAATCAGGTACTTACGACATTGACTCCTTGGTACACAAGTGCCTGCGCTGTTCCTATAAAAATTATCCATACATCTACATCCAGGCTTGCAGCCAGGGTCACCAAGTTTTGGGTTTGATGCACAACGTATCAAACTTTCGTCGACGTCACATCTTCTTTGCGGACAGGTCGCAGGGCATGGGTCGTAGACTTCATTTAATCTATCGTTACAATTGGCTGTAATTGACAAGAATTTAAAATTATAGGTACCTATTTTTACTATTACAGTGCAGAAGCTTTTAAAAACGGTAAAAAGTGAAAAAAAATAAAATGAAACCTATTGGAAAGGGCAGATAATGTAATAATAATGAAAGGAAGAATAAATTAAGCTCGATTTAGGGAAGAGGGGGAAGGGCGTAAATACTAAAAGTCCTTTGAAAAAAACTAAATCGCAATGTTGTGTAAGCAGGTATACAGGCAATACAATTCTTTTCCCACTTCCCGACCACGTGTCAAGCGTAATTTATTTTTCCTTTTATTTTTATTTTATTCTCTTGTCCAATAGCACTATCGTGTTCCGGTCAGGTGGTAATATACGGCTCTGTAATTTCCGGCACAGAGGCATAACACCTTAGGCCTCAGGAGTGGTAACGCATCTGCATTTTGACCTTGGTCTTTGTGTGGGTGTCTATAGGTTACAGTCATCACTTAACATCAATGTGAACTGCATGCTTGTTTGCCACTACCACTACATAAAAAAAAACTAACTTAAGACTGTTCCTTTTATATGTCGGCGTGCGAGCGCAACGTAAAAATTCGCGCCAAAAGAAGAACATTATTTCGGGGCTGAACAGCGATATCTCTTTCGCACCTTACCTATGTGACGTTTATCGACTATTCTGATCAAGTTTTGACTATCAGTGCTTACGTTGGCAATGTGCAGCAGAGATAACGCTTTACGAAGTTGAAACTAGCCGATTGTCTCTATCGTAGGCTCGATATGCAATATTTCTCGTTGAGTAATGTACGTACTCTCATTAAATAAAGAAAAACCATGAAACGAAGTAGCGCACTTACAACAGTTGTTTCAATAATGTATTTTTAGTGTCTGTTGTATGCATAATTTTTGGAGTTAATAAGGTAATTTAAACCTAAAGTAGCTAGGTATTATGAATTTTATAATAAACGTAAGTAAACTTATATACCGATAACGTATAAATTATGCTTTATGGTGTCAATAGTGATTTTAATGCATTTATTGTAATATTAATTGTTTATAAATACCATCGACCAATAAATACCCATTCATTGTAACGTATGTTTACTGATGTGATAATTTAGCATTTAACTACAGCTGTGTTTTACAGTCAAATAAATGGGCCTTTTTTGTCCCAATTAACTATTTACACGCAAACAACAGAAAAAGCGTATATTTGAGGGTTGCTTAAAATTAAGTAATGTTTAAGTATTCGGCCATAGGTATCACACACAGATCAACACGGGCCACCGGCCGCGGCGGAGTAGCCATATGCAAATTTTCCAAATACAAGCACAACAGTTTCTATGCCTGTCGCCGATATATTTAAATGTGTGCGTGAAATTGTGTATTAAATGCATTTTGCTAAAGTAAAGGTGTCAGATTCGTAGTAGGTTATAGACGATTTTTCTAGTGTGTGTGTGTGTGTGTCACACGTGTTTCCCCCCGCAAAAATGACAGACTGTTTTGCATCGGTAATAAATGTTATGGCTACTCCCCTCCGGTCCGCCGCGGCCGGTGGCCCGTGTTGCTCTATGAAATGGGGCGCAATCGCGCGATTGAGTGTGTACCGAAATCCGAGACGCATATAGCCTGCGCCACCCGTTTGTATGAAGACAGATTACTGTTTATAACATTACCACGTTCTATGAAACAGCGAATAATTGTATATTCAAATTATACTCACGGCAATCTTTCCATTTGACACAATTCCCTTTGTCGTCCATATAATAGTGGCGTTCGCAGCGACACCTCGGTGGTTGACACAAGATACTTCCTTCTTTTGGTTCCTTAGGACAGTCAATCAAGTCGTCGTCGATACCACAGGTTCTTGCGGGACAATAAGTTGGGCATGGGTTAAAATCGGCGTTGTCACGGCAGCTACCAGAACCTAAGAATGTAATACTACATTAAACTAGCTAATACATATTTAATTTCGATCGCGGTACCACTGCCGCAATCACATACATTTTTGAAAAATAAAGATTTTATCGTCTGTTTTGACGCCGTATAAATATTATAAATTATAGGTTTGATATAAAAAAACCCGATCAAGTGCGTGTCAGGCCACGCTCAGTGTAGGATTCTGTAGTTTTTAGGTTTGAATAATGTAATGAAAAAAATTAATAGATATTTTCGATTTTTCGAAAAATTTTCGACTAAAATTACTTTTGGTCGTCTATTACTCGCAAACTTGTAAAGCCAACTTAAGTGTGATAGTTTTTCTTTTAATTTCATTATATGAAGCTACTATTACCGTCACGTTTAAATTTCTCACAACAATCGTATAGTTGGTAGAGGGAGGGAGGGGGGGGGGGGAGAACTTGACTGTATCGAAAATTGGTTTAATAAGTCACGAATAGTTAATTAGTTAGTTTAGTAACTTAATCTAAAAATGTCCATGTGTATCCAACGATACCCCACATTATACAGAAAACGAAAAATAAAAAGAAATATCCGCGCGTTACATGGAGGTACGCCAAATAATATTTTTTTTCATGTTATTATTCTACCACTTTGTCGGCGTGATTAAGCTTTATAGTTGTGTAATTATAAGGGTTCCGTAGTAAACAAGGAACCCTTATAGTTAGTCCTAACTCCGACAAGTTAAGTGGCTGTAACATACGGAGGAACGAACAGACAGACATGATGAATCTTTAAGGGTTCCATTTTGAAATAGAACACTAAAAATGTCTAATTAGTATAATCAGGGGTATTGACACTTATATCATTACACGCTAATAGAGTAAACGAAGATAATTAAAATCTCCAGCTGATGGTGTGACTGGTAACAATTCAAATTTAATTACATTAGCATGCACTTTTAGTCGCAATTTGGGTTGTATCATGATTTTAACTGGTCACGCGAACACGGCAGAAGGGTTTTAGCGTCGTGTACATAACATTAAAAGTTTTATCTATAAAAGAAATAATTAATTATCTAAAGATAAATAGAAAAAATCCAAGATATATTTGGATTTACTCTAGCGCCTCAGATTATGAACATATTAATGAATGGATATATATCTATTCATATTAGGAAGAATGCATGCCTACCCATTCGGGAATCACAGGAGTGAAGTTACATTAAGTTACGTTTGTATGCACAAAAAAAAACACGATTCGCCGGTTACGTTTTGGTCCATGTATAACAAACAGGTGGCGAGCCTGTTGACGTCTCCGGCGCAATACAAAATATGAATAGTATGGAAACTACGTACAAAACGATAAGTTGTTTTAAGCTTTCAAGATTTGTACTCATATTTTTTACTGTACACGGGACTTAATCGCGTACTATTTTAATCGACGTATTTACCTCGGCACTATATTTCGATTAAAATAGTAGGTAAGTCCCATTTACAGTATGAAAATACGTACAAACCGTTCGAATCGGCACACTCACACAAACATGCGCATCGAAGAGGCCCCTAAGCGGTTTTCGCGGTGATGCAGACTGATGCAGTAGCGAGTGACTCGCTACTCGTGTTTGTGCAAATGTGGCGTTTCGAACGTTTTGTACGCAGTTTCCATACTGTTTACATTTGTACTGTGTCTCCGGGCACATTACAAAACTCTGAGGCACTGGCAAACTTGCACATTATGATATGGGAAATATCTTGCACTCCAATATGTACAGTCACTTAATTAAAATCAGTCAAATGCATATAGGTTTTATTGACTTCACTTCCTATAAGGCCATGCCAAAATTTTGGATAGGATATTCGATAGGATTCACTTAACACCACCCTGAGTATCGGAATGTATAATTTTCTACTCCATTTTTGATCCTTTTGAAAAGGTCTCGACATCATCGTCATGGGTCAAGGGAATACCCTCTAGGGCTTCCCTGTTTAAATATAATATCAGAAGATTGAGACAGGAATTTTTTTATCTATTTATTTGATTTCCAATATTGAATATTGCCATCGTTTTAATAATTAATCATTTTTTAAATTCATCTTTAAGTACGTCAATACAACATTACCTAATCTATCTGCCGCAAAATGGTAGTGTTCAGCACTATCGTGTTCCGGTTAGATGGTAATGTATGGCCTCGTAATAATTATCATAGAGACAAAACAACTAAGATCTCAGGGGTGGCATCGCATTCGCATCTGCATTTTGACATCTGGTCTTCGTGTGAGTGTCTATAGGCTGCAGTCATCACTTAACATCAATGTGAACTGCATACTTTTTTGCCACCTTCATTACATACTGCCTCGGTAGCCTAGTGGTAGCAGGCCGCTACTACTACGCTGAGGTCCTGGGTTCGACTCCCGGGTTAGGGTTATCAGAGATAATGGTGTAAAGTCCTTTATCTCTGGTTCTATTGGGATTTTTCCATTTTCTGGAAATTTCCCAGTACCTACCTCGGAGTTTGGTAATGTGCCCGGAGATGTCAACAGGCTCGTCACCTGTTAAATGGGCCAAAACGTAAACGGCGAATCGTGGGTGCTTGCACGTATGCTTGAATGAATGCATTTACCTCTGCCTACCACTTCGGGATTACAGGCGTGAAGTAACGTTTTTTTTCAATACATATATATATACCTATGTACTTCATACAAAATATTAAGAAGATTACATGAATAATGTCTTCTAGTGAAGTTGTCGTATGAACTAGCTGAACAGAAATCAAGAAAGAATCATGAATTCATACACATTACAGTAACTAACTGAAACGTCTGATTAATGTAAGGCACTAGATTTTGCTAGGTTTTTATTTAATACAAACCGAACACTTCATAAATTATTTTTGGTCTCGCTCTATTAAATGGTACTTTACATTTGTTAAAGTCACGCGATCTCACATCTCTCAACTTTACTGAACGCAGTTACCTCCCGCCTATCCTATCAACCTAAGAAGGGGATCGTCTGTGCATGGCAGAGTGCCAGCCAAGTTTCGTGTAACTAAGCTTCGTATAATTAATCCTGTAACATAGGATTTGCTTCGTTTAAAGTTACATTTATAAAGTTAAAATAAATGGAACAAAATTTTACCTAGTTTTTAGTTCCTGAGTAGATTTAATAAGTCATTATAGTACGGGCTCTGATGATTTATGATTTGACCAATCAATTTCTCTTAAAAACTAAGAGTTATTATACAATGTGTCCCAGGGATAAGTGCATGCAGGGTTAATGCAGCACGTCACGCGTATAAACTACAAAATTAAAAAAAAAACCAAAGCCGGTAAGTCCCATATATATATATATATTAGGTTGGTTTCTTCGCATTTTTTAAGATAATTCAAAACATTTTTTAATATAGTTTATTTCAATTTAACTAAAGTATGTATGTACCATTTTGTTCGGTAACCTTTTGCCATCTTGTAGGTAGGGACATGATCCCATTGCTATAAAAATTTTGGGACTTCTCATCAAAATACCGCGACAAGTGGATTTGGCAGTCCTCTCGTGATGTTAACCTAACATTGCATAAAGAATTCTGAAGAGACCGAAACAGGTAGAAATCTGAAGGTGCAAGGTCAGGACTAAACGGCGGATGCATTAACACCTCCCAGCCAAACTCTCTTAATTTTTTTTATTTTTAAAGATAAATGGAAAGAAAAATTTGACTTCAGGCGAGGCTCGAACTCGCGACCTACTGGGAATCTAGTCCAGCCGCTCTTCCAATTGAGCTACTGAAGCCCTGCCCGATTTGTCAAATCTTTCCTTCACATCTATTGCATTGCTTTATGGTAGCAGCAGCGCCATCTATTACCAACTATGCTAGTTAGGCAACCGATATAATAGACTTTTCAGTTTATTGAATATCGTAAAGAAGTCGCTTTTACCCTTAATAATTGTTTTATATTATTTCGCATTAACACATGCTTGTGAAATATATTTTATTTTTAAAGATAAATGGAAAGAAAAATTTGACTTCAGGCGAGGCTCGAACTCGCGACCTACTGGGAATCTAGATTCCCAGTAGGTCGCGAGTTCGAGCCTCTTTAAAAATAAAATATATTTCACAAGCATGTGTTAATGCGAAATAATATAAAACAATCTCTTAATTTTTGCTGAGTGGCTATAGATGTGTGAGGTCTAGCGTTATCATGATGAAACACCACACCCCTTCTGTTGATCAATTCCGGCCGCTTTCTCTCAACTTCTTGCTTTAGTCTCATCAGTTGTTCGCAGTAGAGTTCAGAATCGATAGTCCTGCCTGGTGGTAATAGCTCATAATGAATAATGCCCTTCCAATTCCACCACACATACAACATCACCTTATTGCGAGTTAACCCGGGTTTCGCCACAGTCTGTGAAGCCTGACCGGCCTTTGACCACGACCTTTTTCGCACGTTCTTGTCGTACGTGATCCACTTTTCATCACCAGTTATCAGCTTCTTCAAAAATGATTCGGTTTCATTACGTCGTAATAAAGAATCACAAATAAGTACACGGTTCATTAGGTTTCTTTCAGTGAGCTCGTGACGTACCCAAATATCGAGATTTTTTTGTACCCAGCTTTTTTCAAATGCGCCAAAACTGTTTTGTGATCAATTCTCAGTTCTTCAGCTACGTCGTAACTACTGATGGCATAAATAAAAATGGCATCCGTTTTATTCGTAATATTATTAATTAAATTATATATTCCAGAGCGAGGTGCATCTTTGACATCAAAATTTCCGGATTGAAAACGCTTAAACCAAATTTGTGCTACTCTCACAGACACTGCACTAGGTCCATAAATATTGCAAATTTTTTTCGCTACTTGCGTTGCATTTTTACCTTTTTTGTAGTAAAATTTTAAAATGTATCGAATTTCTTCATTTGATTCACTCATCTTGACAGTACGAAAAACAAATGAAAATCACACATTTGCCTAATTTGAATTTAGAATTATGTTCTTTAAAATGTTAACTTTCAATGATACCAAAACCAGCCAGATACAAATATTACAGCCAAAGAGATTTTATTACATGTTCATATTTACTATAATGCGAAAAGACTTTTTCCCCAACCTATTAAAAGTAATTATCCCCAATTTTGTCCAAATATTCGAAAAACACTGGGCGGTCACTTATTCCTGGGACACATTGTATATCCCTATAGCAATTACCTACCCAACATTACTACTAGACCTCTGAGGCTGTATATCGTCGACATTAAAATTAAAACTGTCTAATTAAATAATAAAACACTTACTTTCACATTGGTCTTGTGGTATACATGTTCCATTTTTCGCTTCCAAATAATTAGGTGCACAGGTACATCCTTTTGAACATTTTATTGAGTCTCGTCCCCGATCGCATTCCTTACCCAAGTCCGAACACTTTCGTATTCCACATTCCTTATCGATACATGTAGAGTAAACTTCATTTTTCTTCGAACACTCTACAAGTAATTAATTTTCAATATCAAGTTATGAATTTTAAATATCCTAAGAATACAACTCTGAGCCTTGGCGAGTTGGGGAAAAATGAATATTTTCATACCCGGAATTCTTAGCAAATCCTCTAGGTAAAATTTGATTGGTACTATATTATTCAGGCTAAAATAATGTTTGCTCATTTTGATATTAAGGAAATTAATTTAACGTCACTTTTTCAAGAGAAGAAAAGATAATACACGTGTTCGCAAATTGTATAATATTTTTGGTGGAAGTGCCTGTCTATCAGGAATTGACTAATATTTTCTACACAAATAACATTAAATATTAGGTTCAATAGGAAATGAAAAGATTGAAGCCCATTAAATTTGTTAAAATGACAAAGCATATACTGACTAATCCATTTTGTATATTTATATTCATATATGCAAAATGTATTAGTTCTAAACAATCATCAATGGACCATAAGGTCGTCGACTATACTGGTAGTAAGTTTTTTATAAGTAAGCAAATTTTTGAAATAATTAAAATAAAATTTAATGAATATTTTGAACGTCAAGAATGCATGTAGTTTTAGTATAAATCCATGGAAAAGTGCATAAAATATGTCCTTTTCTAAATTGGATTAAGATTAAACGTCAAAAATACCTTAGAGATATTTATTTATACTACAGTAAAACAATTATGCACGGCATGTGGATGATAAATCCATTTTATCCTATTTTGTAACTTAGACTTAGGCGGCTAACATAGGTGCATTCCCAAGATTTCGAGTACCTGTATAATATCCTCCTTATCATGAAAATAATTATCTCCTACTTTATCGACTACGTTCTCTCTTACTTTATAAACGTTCTTAGTCATAAGACTCCGTGAAGTTCACAACAGTTAATTTTATACACGTGCTTTCACTGTTAGAGTCTGATAAACTCAACGACCTAACAGGATCCCAGAAGGTGTTTCTAAGAAACCCTTGTTTAAAGGAAATTCGTAATTTACTATATTTTCCTCAGCTATTTACTATTTAGTACAATGAAAACAGAATGAGGACACACATTTTCTATTATGCACAAAAGTTAGACGGTGAAGAATTATTTTAAGAGTTCAATCAATACGTTACAGCTAATTTCGAATCTGTGACGTAAGGTCATTCAGTATTTTAACCCACTTGAAACGAGGAAGGATATTAATATTAATATTACCTTCATGAGTTGATGTCACAGTATGAATAATATTAGCCAGAGAGGCTAGAACTAAAAGTAACTTCAACATGTCTCCGAACAACACGGTCTGGCATATTATCATAACAATTTACACTTTTATAGCTATTTCGTGATACCACCAGTTTTTAAATAAATTTTCAAATGTACTAATGAATGTTACCTATAATATGTTAATGTTTATTAACTATAAGCAACATGTCGACCGACGTTTTGTACTATATCTAATTATATTATCGAATACAAAATACTGATACAATTATATTGTTAATTAATGCAAATATTATTAAAATTGCACTAAGATAAATTACAAACTAGATAATGCCTGGTTATATAAAAGACTCAATGACTTGATAGAGCGATAAAGTAGGTGTAATGTATGTCGAGTTACGGTACAAGAATTTATAGTCAAAATAGAATGATATTGCTGTATGGTAAAAGGCTGATAATGACATTAAGTACTTAGTAGGAATGTGTAGACGTCTGAATGTCTTGAAAATAATTGATATAGGGTACATATTAGTCCCGCCAACAATGTAGCGATATAAAATCGTTAAAAATTTTTTTTTTCATAGTTATTCAGCCTCACTATATCTCGCGCACTCCATAGTGTAAAGTATCGTTAGATAGGTTTTTATTGTTTAGTACCATTAGAAAAATTTTTTAATAAATATATTTAAATATGTATTAAAAAAATATTATATTAAATTACTATAATTATATAAATTAGTATAAATTTATTAAAAAAAACTTATTTTAACGTGAGATTATTGATTTACAATGATATTAAATCATTTTAATCATAAAAAATTGGGGACATAAAAATAAATCTTTTCACCAACTTCGGAGAAAAAAAAAATTTGTTTGAAACAAAAAAAAAAGGGTTTTTTAAACTGTTTACTATTTTGAGACATACGTGGAAAAAGAGGTATTACAAAAGTTGTAGATTTTTTTATAACTGACAACTTTACTTTTCTATCGGCGTTGACCTATAAACGCTAATTATTGCACAAGTATTCTATGTTTTAACTATTGTTTACTATCGGTGTGTCAGTCAGGCAGTCTGTTTGTGAGTGAGTGTCAAAACTAAGAAACAATGACATCCGGTATTGGTCAAAATGGTTGAAATTGAATGACATTTTAAATATAGCTACCGCGTTTATATGATGTGAGCCTGGTTATTTCGGCATGTTGAAGCTGAAGGTGAAAACTTTGTAAATTTTTAAATATACAAAATCTAGTTTTCACATTTAAACTGAAAACAGTCTGCCTAAACAACACTAAATCTAGAGTATTCGATTTGAATAATTTCGCACCTTCCCTAAATAATAAAGAAAGTCTAAAATTAAATAACGTCGAGCGTGAGTTATAAAATTTTGCATTTACAAATAAAAAATAATGGTGGGCTGTGTCGCATGATATTGATAAGTGAATGTTTAATTTGCCTTATCAGTTTTATGGCTACACATCCCACGAAGTTAATGGCTATCGGTGATATAAAATAATAAACTGCCATAAAGGTGTTTAATACATACATAACGTTCCGAGTTTCAACTTCCTCAATTTTATACAAAGTTTTCTGCTATACTTTCTGATGATTTTTGAGAGAATCGGAAACCCAATCATTTATCGATTGTTCTCGAACATGGCTTTATTTATGCTGAGGCCATCACTTACCTCGTGAAGGCAAGAGGCAGTGGCGGACTAAGGTCATCGGGGGCCCGGAGCGGCATATGGTATTTGGAGACCCAGTAATCTGACGCACGAGCAAAAAACGATTTCTTCTAGAGGTAGAGTTCCAGTGTAGAAGCTCGAGGGCGTAGGCACCACCGCATTACCTAATTTATCTGCCGCTAAATGGTAGTGTTCAGCACTATCGTGTTCCGGTTAGATGGTAATATATGTATCACAGAGACATAATAACTGAGGTCTCAGGGGTGGCAAACGCATCTGCATTTTGACCTATGGTCTTTGTGTCTATAGGCTGCAGTCTTAACATCGATGTGAACTGCATGCATGTTTACCACTACCATTACATAAAAAGAGGTCATGAGGTAAAATTAGGGAGCTCCCGCCACGTACATTCTGGACCCCCCAATACATATCAGGAAGAATGCGCGAGCAAAAAAAATGTTTTCTGATAAATACGAAATGGAATTGAAATTAAAATTATAATGCTTGTAAGTATCGAGTTGGGCTGTTTGTGTATGTGTTTTAAGAGTCCAATGGCACCCACGACACTTATTTATACTTAGTTAGTGTTAGCGTATTGTTATTTATTTTATATGTTTTTCATCTTACTAATCGTTATTTTTCATGCATACAAAGGTAACAAACAGACTAATGAATTTTCCTTCGCAGTAATAAAATTAGTGTTCAAGATATGTAATTGTACCGCTTCACATATTTTATAAAAACAATGCCAAACAAACTGCCGTCTATGCGTCTCTAGATACAATTAAATTAATTACTTACCTCCACATATTATTTCTGTTCATTCACCCGAGTGACGTTGTTATTGAATAAAAAAGGAGATTAATGAAATCTTTCTTTCGCGTCTCTCAAAAGACTAATAATTTATGTATTCTGTATTTATTAGTCGGGTTTGGGGGATGTGGGGTCCACAGTGAGTAGCTATTTATTGAGACTGATGGTTTACTCGTACAAAGTGAACATTGCCACGTGATATTTATTATGTCTTATTTCATTATCGTAACTAGCTCGACGAAGGACCGAACCGGCAATCCGGCGGGGATTGGAGGTAATTTCTATAGGCTTCACTAAGCTACCGCACAATGAATTTCGATGTTGTGGGGGGAAAATTTCGCCGTGTAATTGTAATGAGGAATTATTTTTTTATGTGAACAGGAAACGTTGACGTTGATGGTAAGTGATTACTGAAAACCCAAGGGCATTGAAATTGCCTTGATATGGTCGTGTTGTTAAAATTGAAACCATTTTCTTACGTAGACTTTTTGATTGGACTTTATAAATGTTATGAATAATTTTTACTGATGGTGGAGTTCCAGTGCAGAGACTCGAGCGCGTAGGCACCACCGCATTACCTTTTTTTTTCAGGGGAAAATGCGTTACGCATTCCCACCCTTGGAGAGGGTTGGGTTATGTGGGCAGGCATGGAAGCAGGTGTGGAAGGGCATCCGTCTACCCACTAAAAACCCCTGGGTGTCCCGACTCGTCCGCCATCAGTGGCGGGATCACCGGATCGCACAGATCCGTGACCCCACCGGCTGCTCGTTGCCGTCCTTGGAGTCTTTCGGCTCCAACCAACAATAGTGGCGTGCGAAACACCTGCAGGTCCGAACCTCTCCATTTGGACGACGGACATCCCCTGGTCCAACGCTCGAAAATCCCTGCCCCGATCACTCACAACACCGGGCGTCCTGAAACGCTCGGGTGGAGGAGTCTAGGGGCACACACTTCGGCCTCGGGGGAGCGGGAGTGTCAGGGTCGAACTGACTCTCAACCACCCCACCGTGGCCCCACCACGTCCCTATCTAACGGCGGGATCACTGCTAGGCGCCTGGGGATAGGGCTTAGGGCGAACGATATACCAATAAACCTCTTCCCCAGCCGTCTCTCCTCTTCTTCAGCAGCGAGTGGCGGACAGAGCCACGCCAAACGCCGCTCCCACTACTGGTCAAACTAGTCAAATTAGTGGAAGAGAATTAACTTTGACTGAACAGGAATTCACTTCCACTAGTATGACTAGTTTGACCACTAGTGGGCGGTGAAGTGGGATCGTGTCGTCCCGATGCCGAGAAGTCTTTACTGAGTAAAAAATAAATAGAGTGATGTAAAATATTTAATTATTTTTACTGGTGGTATAGTTTTAATACACGCACTTGAGAGCACAGGCACCAACGTAATGCGTTGGTGCCTAATATAATCTGTCGCCAAATAGTGTTCAGCACTATCGTGTTGCGGTTAGATGGCCCCATAGTAACTGTTTTGCGTTCAGGATTATTATTTTCTAAATTTGTACACCCCTTTCTCTTTAGTTATTAAATCTCTCTACAATTAGGTTGTCTGGTAGAGATCGCTTTGAGCGGTAAGACCGCCTATTGTGCATTTTCTATTGTTTTTTGTTGATATATCCTTTTATGTGTACAATAAAGAGTATTCTTATCTTATCTTATCTTATCTAACTGTCTCAAAGACATAACTTCTTTAGGTTCAGAACATAACGCATCTGCATTTTCACCTTTGGTTTTTATATAGATGTCTGAAGCCTACGGTCATCACTTGATATTCAAATGAGCTGCATTCTGGTTTGCCATCTGAGTTACAAACAAAAAGTAAACGTTGACAATTTGACTCCGATTCAAAGTAAAGTGCGGTCTGTGAATCTCGATCACGTAATATAAAAAAATATTCATTTCAGAAATGGTGAAATGATTCTGCGTAAACAAAACACCACTGTTTCCGTCTTGAAATTGATCACCAGTGTGACAACGGTTTACCATGAAACATCTACCTAGTGATTTGTCAAAAAAGTTTCTCTCCAAATGAATAGACTGCTGAAACATTCCCTTTTTGTTTCTCGAGACACATCTTATGAAAGATGATCTATCACTTCCTTCCCTCTCACGGTATTTCGTACATAAATAAATATTATATTTTCGAGAGGGACAACGATAGAATAATATATTTAAGTGCATAGTTGGAGTCCCACTACAATGTCATTATTACGACTTCTTTCAGTGAATAACAAGGCGACAAAAACTCACAGTGCAATATTTTTACTGTTCTGTACATCAAAAAGTCAAGGTATCAAATATTAATATACACATTTAAATGAAATCAGTTTTGTTTGGATAATTTTGTTCAGGATTTGGTTGTTTCTATTCTTTCATTTTGTAAAGTCATTTTCTTGCTTTCATGACATAATAAAGTTGAAACTACAGAACTCCTGAGAGGTTCAGGGTGATTGAAATAAACAGATCATTTGAGAAATGGTAAAGTTATTTAGCATTAACAAAACAACACTGTTGCCAACTGAAAATTCATTGCCTTTGTCACACCGGTTTACCACGAAACATCTACCTAGTGATTTGTCCAAAAAGTTTATCTCCAAATGAATGAACTGCTGAAACATTTCCACTTTGTTTCTCGAGACACATCTTACGAAAGATGATCTGTCGCTTCCTATCCTCCCACGGTACTTTGTTCGTAAATATTATATCTTCGAGAGGCACTAGCAAAGAATATTTAAGTACGTAGTTGGTGTTCTCGTTTAATGTCATTAAGATGACTTCTTTCAGAGGATAACACGGCGACTAAAATTCACTGTGACTAGGAAGTTGATAAGATCATACATGTAGTACCTTTTTCATAAAATATTAAATGTTAATAACGTTAGATTTGGTTGGATGGTTTTATTCTTGATTTTGTTTCATTCTGCTTTGACGGTTGCATGCAATTATTTAAATTATGTTAGACTCCGTTGGTTGACTTGTGGTTTTTGTGTAGCTGTCTAAAAGCTGTAGTCACTAAACCTCCATGCAACTGCATGTGAACTGCATGCTTGTTTGCCACCTTCGTATTTTTGTCATTTTGACATCATTAACTATTTATTATATAATGGACTTGTATATTATCTGCTATTCATTAAACCTCATGAATTACTTGAAGGGTTTTAAATTGACTTTTACAGTCAAAGTACTGGGTTACTAGGTACCTACTTACAAGCTCGCTAGCGAGAAACTAGTGTTCATTGTTTTACTGCCTGCTGTAACCTGTTGTCTCAGTTTTATACATTTCATCACTGTAGGTAAATTTAGTCTCTTATACGCAGTAACGATTGTGCATTATTTAAACCCCACTATCCTGACGTGTAACATTATAAATAAAGAAGAATGGAACGTTGGCTTAAAGGTGTTAAACGTGTTGCAACAAAATCTTCTTATGACGCTGAATGTTCAAAAGCAGTGCGCGCGGAGAATAGATCCAGAAGATGATGCCACGATGTCAAGCTCGACGATTTCAAAGACGAAAAGAAGGAAGTATGATGAATCTTATATCAGTTTCGGATTTGTTGATTCCAACGGCTCACCTCTCTGCATGCTCTGTAGTAAACTGCTTCTTAATAGTTCCATGGCACCTGCCAAATTACGCCGACATTTAGAAACTGTACACCCCGAGTCTAAAAACAAGAATAATGAATTTTTTTTTGAAAAATAGATCAGTTATTACAAAGTCAAAAAAATATGATGCATGTAACACAAACTATCAACGAAAAGGCCACGGAGGCATCATATTTAGTTAGCTATCGCATTGCATAAGCAGGTGAAGCGCATACTATCGCTGAGAAATTAATAAAACCATGTGTATTAAACGTAACAAAATGCATGGTCGATGGAAAATCTGCAAATCATCTTTCTACTCTTCCGCTATCAAACGATACTGTTTCACGACGAATCCATGATCTGGCAAGCTACGTCAAACAAGAACTAGTTATACGTCTACAAAATACACAAATCGCCTTGCAATCCTGCTGGTTATTGTGAGATATCCATATCAAACCTGTTCCAGCGCCCCGACGTCGGCGTCGGGACGCTGGAACAGGTTTGATAATTGCAAGGCGATTTGTGTATTTTGTAGACGTGTAACTAGTTCTTGTTTGACGTAGCTTGCCAGATCATGCCACCATTGCCCAGCGTCCCGAAGCCCAGCGTGCCAACGCCCAGCGTCCCGACGCCCAGCGTCCCGACGCCCAGCGTCCCGACGCCCAGCGTCCCGACGCCCAGCGTCCCGACGCCCAGCGTCCCGATGCCCAGCGTCCCGACGCCCAGCGTCCCGACGCCCAGTGTCCCGACGCCAAGCGACCCGACGCCAAGCTTCCCGACGCCCAGCGAACCGACGCCCAGCGTCCAGACACCCAGGGTCCCGACGCCCAGAGTCCCGACGCCCAGCGTCCCGACGCCAAGCGAACCGACGCCCAGCGTCCCGACGCCCAGCGTCCCGACGCCCAGCGTCCCGACGCCCAGCGTCCCGACGCCTAGGGCCCCGACGCCCTACGTCCCGACGCCCAGCGTCCCGACGCCCAGCGTCCCGACGCCCAGTGTCCCGACGCCCAGCGTCCCGAAACCCAGCGTCTCGACTCCCAGCGTCCCGACGCCCAGCGAACCGACGCCTGGCGTCGGGACGCTGGGCGTCGGGACGTTGGTTCGCCTTCAGGACCAGAGCTCGAATTCTATCCAACTGCAGCGAGGTGTGAGACAGGGAGATGTCATATCTCCGAAACTGTTCACCGCTGCATTGGAAGATGTCTTCAAGCTTCTGGACTGGAACGGACTCGGCTGCAACATTAACGGCGAGTACATGTCCCACCTCCGATTTGCGGATGATATCGTAGTCATGTCTGAGACCCTAGAAGACCTTGGCACAATGCTCAATGGCCTCAGTAGATATGAAAATATTATGGAATGTAAATATTGACCGGATTCCGCGTGGATCTTATCACTTTGAAAATTAATTTAATAAGCTTTTGAAACACAACTTTTTTAACTGCCTCGGTAGCCTAGTGGTAGCAGGCCACTACTACTACGCTGAGGTCCTGGGTTCGATTGCCGGGTAGGGGGTTATCAGATATAATGGTGTAAAGTCCTTTATCTCTGGTTCTATTGGGATTCTTCCATTTTCTGGAAATTTTCCAGTACCTCGAAGTTTGGTATGTGCCTGGAGATGTCAACAGGCTCGCCACCTGTTACATGGGCTAAAACGTAAGCGGCGAATCGTGGGTGTCTGCATATATGCTTAATTGCATGCATTTACCACTGCCTAACCCTTCGGGGATTACATGCGTGAATTTTGTTTACGTACGCTTAAGTTTTTGAAACACAATTATTATCACTTACCTACGTATTCAAACAATAGAATATTCTGAAATTTGAGAATAAAAAAATTCATTCTGCAAACGGCTCTTTAAAGTTGACGTTGAATTGAAGCGGTATTGTGGTTGATGGTCGTAACATAAAGTACTTTAGTCGTCTTCAGAATCATCAGCACTAGGAGCAGTATTTGTTATTTAAGGACATATGTATACTTACGATTTTCACTTATATTCAATGCCGATCTATCCCGGTATCGCATTATCTACTCAAAATGTTAACCTGGGTCAATTTGTCTACGTATGTATAAATTTGATTAACCTAGCTTTGTAAGGTACATAAGAATTAATTTTCCTCGAAAAGCAACTTTTGATTGTACACTATGTTCGCAAGAATAAATGCAAATTTTGTTCATTCTCATTGCACTCCGTCGTGCTTGTGCCGTTAATGAATAACTTCATAGTATACGAGTATATTTGCCTCAGAAATATCTGCACTTGTAGAGTAATACTGAGTTTCCTAAGGTGGAATTGCTAGCACTTTGTGAAGTAGACAACGGTGAAACGTGATACCATTCTGTTTTTCTCAATGACAATTTTACTTTATTTTTTATGGACTGTTTTTTTAATACGCTTACCCCCACAGCCGCACAGTACAAATAAACTTGTGTCGTGGGTGCCGTTGTACACATACAACACATACGTAAACACCCAGAACCGAAACAAATACCTGTAGGCCAAACAAATATTTTGTCCCGGTGCGGGGATCGAACCCGCGACCCTTCGAATCATACGGTCATCTCACACCGATGGACTCGGTTAGTCCAACGGTCGTCGTCAAAGGATGTTTCTTACCTAACAAAACTAATTTATAGGTTATTGAATTGTTTCGATTGTTATCATGTAGGTATCTACTGAGTATGAAGTATTTGCATTTTGTTTTCCAAATCCCCATGTAAAGAAAGGTAAGTGATAATGAGTCTTTGTTCAATTAAAAAGATTTTCGGTAAATAATAAATCTAGTTTAGGTAATGTTAGGTTTGTTTGGGTCACTAAATTAGGTACATACCCATTATTATGTGCATCAAATTCCAAGTTGACGATTAACTTGAAATTTTTCAGTAAGTATAACATAAATATAACAACTTAAGAAGAAAGTTAGTTGTTATATTTTTATTTTACGCAATGACACATGCGAGTGATTTTTGAAATCAAAGAAGAAATGGAAAGGAAAAGCAAAAACTGGCTCAGGATAACCAGTCCAGCCACGTTACCTCAAAGTTAATTAAACGGCTAAGATCCCTGTCAAAAATTGAAGGCAAGTTTTTTCTTAATTTCATTATTGTTATGCTGTGACCGACAGACAGATGAGTGATTCTATAGCGGTTCCTTTTGAGGAACAGAACCCTACAATTGTTTTTGACATCAAATCTATCTGATTCTATTCATCTATCTATAGAATGCTCCTTTTGACTGACAGTGACAAGGCTTACGGATAACCATTTGCTAGTCACTGAACCGATTTACCCGAATCAAATTTACTGCGTGTCGGCCTCTGTAGCTTAGGGGATCCAGTTATACTGTCACAACATTATTAAGACCATGTCATCCTCTATGCTACGTTGAAACTGAGCACGTTTTAAAGGCATACCTATGGACCACATGGAGGCTATAATGGTCGATGAGGTATATCTACATATTGATGTTGCAAATTATTTTTCTAAACGATGCACAAGACTATTAAATAAATGAAAAACTTTTTACAACTAGCCGACTCGGCAAACGTTGTTCTGCCATACAACATATTTAAAGCCATATGAGCTCCATAAAAAGCAGTTCCCCTCTAAGATCGAATTAGATATGAGAAGATTTGCATGAGTACCAAAGTAAGACACTAACTGCTAGACCTACCGAATAGCGAAACTCAAGTAGTAATAGTCAAGGGTAAAAGAGTTCTTTAGTGACGACTATGTACCGAATGATGAAGGGTGGGCAGGTACGCCTGAGGCGTAAAGTAGCCCCGCAGCCTCCATAAGTCGGAACAACAACTTGAAGAAGGTCACGAGTAATCGCTGGGTAAGGGCGGCCCAGGACCATCCATTGTGGGCATATTTGAGGAAGGCTTGTCCAATGGCTGAAATAATGATGATGATGATTTTTTTAATTATGCCTTCACTTTTATATAAAATTATATAAGAGTGAAGGCATAATTAAAAAAATAGACTCAAGTCAATTTGAAGCTCGATGGAGTAGGCTTGAATACACTTTAATCATAATATTAAAAATAACTAAGGCTAAACCGCAAAACACGATTGAAGATGAATTTTAGTGGTGGTAGAGCTCTAGTGACGGACCTCGAGGGCGTAGGCACCACCGCATTACCTAATATACTTGCCGCTCAATGGTAGTGTTCAGCACTATCGTGTTTCGGTCAGGTGATAATGTACGTCCCTGTAATTTCCGGCACAGAGGCATAACACCTTAGGCCTCAGGAGTGGTAACGTATCTGCATTTTGACCTTGGTCTTTGTGTAGGTGTCTATCGGTTGCAGTCATTACTTAACATCAATGTGAACTGCATGCTTGTTTACCACTTCCATTACATAAAAAAAACTATCGTGTGCCGGTTAGATGGTAATGTATAACCCCGTTATAACTATCACAGAGACATAACAACTAAGCAACACATCTTTATTTTGACCTCTTTTCTTTGTGTGTCTATAGGCTGCAGTCATCACTTAACATCAACGTGAACTGCATGCTTCTTTGCCACATTGAACAATTAAAAAAGGTAAACCACAAAACACGATTGGAAATGAATTAACTTCTCTTCTTTACAACAGGCTTATTCTCTACAAGAGTAGATATTTTTATCGTGAGGTCTCCATGGGAGCAGGAAACTTCCCTAATAATTAATATTAAGATTACAGCGAAGCGTGGTCGGCTTAATCTAGTTATTAACACAGAAGCAACGTAGGTAAGTATATTTGGTAAGATAACGAATAATCCAAAATGTTTGGCATTTATTATTCTTTGCCAATAAATCTAAAACAAATGTAGTACCTAAGTAGTAGTAATAGTTTGATTGCGTGTATGGAAATATTAGGTACATTTGGTTGGTTTCGTTTTGCATTTTCGATTTAATAATCATACTTTACTTTGATATTAATATTAGAATAACGATTTTAGTAAATATGTTTACTCCTTATTCTGTTAGAGTATGACTCATTACAATTTTTTTATTTGTGATGGCTTGTAAAAATAGCGTTTATTTTACCGAGTAGGAATTTAAACTTTTTTGACATTTTAAAAGACACAACGACATGTGCTTCTTTTAAGAAAATGTTTTAATTCCTCCGGCAGCACCAAAAATATGACAATAGATTAAGCTTGAGTTGCACCACGATATTTGTGAAAGTTAAAGTTATTGCAAAATTGCATACCCTGCTCCAAAATAAAAAAATCTTTTAAAGTTAGAAAAGGATGTGAAATGTTACAATTACTTTAACTTTGGCAAATATCGTGGCGCAACCCAGGCTTAGTAGCTATTTGTTAAATATATATAGGGTCAAGAAAGAAAACAAGTGTTGACTGTTCAACGGTAGTTTTAATTATAGAATTAATTATTTGCAGAACGAAATGAATCAGCAAAAATGAGTGATTGATTGTATGCGCGAATGAGCTATTGAGTGAGTAGTTTAACTTAAGTGTTACAAGACTTGAATATTTGTCTGTATATTAATACTATTTGCTGCTTCAGGGATTAATATTATACGGTATCTTAATTTCATTGAAAACAGTCCCAACTGCGGGTGATCCGCAAAGGTTAAAAAAGTTGAGTCTGCTCTCAAGAATTTATTTAATGCTCATATAGTCTGAACTATTTCAAAGTCTAATTCCTGTACACAATTTGTTTAGACCTATATTAGTGTTTAGATAAATAAGTATTTGACCGTCACTTTACGTAAACAAATGGTTTAACTCAATTATGTATGGCCACGTAATAACTATCACGGAGACATGACAACCTCTGGTTTTTGTGAAGATGTCTATAGGCTACAGTCATCACTTAACATCAATACGAGCTGCATACCTGTTTACCACCTTCGTTACATAAAAAAATACTTGACCGTCACTTTTTACGGCCCTGTAATTTCCGGCACAGAGGCATAAAACCTTAGGCCTTAGGAGTGGTAACGCATCTGCATTTTGACCTTGGTCTTTGTGTGGGTGTCTATAGACTGCAGTCATCACTTAGCATCAATGTGAACTGCATGCTTGTTTGCCACTTCCATTACATAAAAAAACTTTAAGTTCCTAAACTTGGTTTATATTGAGTTTGGTGAACACCACTCTTAATACTTGATCCAAATTACGCGTGCTTTGATCAGATACGGTTCAAATGAATCAAGTGGGCGTGTTGGAGGCCCACGCCGCCTTCTATTACCCTTACATTGTAGTACAACATAATTTCACTTTCTGTTAAATAAATGAACTGTCGGAAATGAATAAATAAATCAAAATTATGTTTTGAGTTTCGACCCCAATTTGGTCGCTATCTGATTTTGTTAACGCAACAATAAACTTAAAAATACTTTTGTGGCATCGACTAAAATAAACAAAGAATATAGAAGGAAGAACCACAAGACGAAAGAATTATTTAAGGGTTTAGGGTTCCGTAGTCTTCAAGAAACCTTTATAGTTTTGTCACGTCTGTCCGTGCGTCCGTTCGCAGCTTAGCTGAGAGAATCTTTGTACTAGAAAGCTGTAATTTGACACGAATTAACACAACAATACGAGTAATTCCAAGAAAGAATAAAATTAAATCTAAAGAATCTTATAATATTTATTTTTTGCAATAACACATGCGAGTGAACTTTATAAATGAAAGAAAAGACGGAAAGAAAAATTTAACCAGTCCAGCCGCTTCCAATGCAGGACTGATTATCCTGAGGTCGCAGGTTCGATTCCTGCCCGAAGTCGAATTTTTCTTTCCGTTTTTTCTTATTTTTTTTTATCTTGTTTTAGGATAACACCAGGATAAACAAAGTGGGAATGTTACTTTTTTACGCTTAGGTATCCTAAAGTAAGGTATTATTGGATTGGTAATTAAAAATAATTTGGCTGGTATAGGCAGCAGAATTTCACAAAATTATTGTTCAGCATCTATGCGGACAAAGTCGTGGGCACAGCTAGTAGTACAATATTTTTTTTATGTATATAATGAAAGTGGCAAGCAAGCATGCAGTTTACATTGATGTTAAGTGATGACTGCAGCCTCTAGACACACAAAGACCAAGGTCAAAATGCAGATGCGTTACCACTCCTGAGACCTAAGGTGTTATGCCTTTGTGCCGGATATTACAGAGCCGTACATTACCACCTGACCGGAACACGATAGTACTGAACACTATCATTTAGCGGCAAGTATATTAGGTAATGCGGTGGTGCCTACGCCCGCGAGCTCCGTCACTGGAGCTCTACCAAAATATAAAAGTAACATACTTGTGATGTTGTTTGTCGAATATAACATAAAATATTGCTGTGAGGTTATAACTCCCAAATAAGTCAATTTCCGGATGGATTTTCGTGACTCTCTACAGCAATTGAACCATTGTATCATTGAATTATGTAGGATTCGACTATAAATAGTATTTCCCTTTCTCACTATTTTATTTTCACACCATATCTATAATTTGGATAAGATAACCGTATTTTACCGCCCATTAGTAAAATGATTAGTATTTTAATGTTAAACGGAAGGTCATAAAAGAAACATAAACGCTGTCAGTAATTATTTGGTATAGGTAATGATAATGTATTATTTTGGCCTTAAGAAAATTATTGTACTTCTTTTTAAGGTTCCGTAGCTTATAAAAGAACCCTTGTTGTATCGCCCTGTTGTCCGTCCGTCCGTCCGCAGTTTAATCCAGATACTATTGAAGTGTAACTTAGCAATAAAAAAATATATTTAAAAACAATAACCTTCTACCCTGGGGATAAGTTGAAGGGGAAGGGCTTAGCCCGGCAGGGCTAGTTATTCTAACATTACAGGTTCAAACAAATGAATTCATTTGTTTATTATTTCGAGTATATTTCTATTTATAAACGTTTTCGGAGAGATGAAAATTACCTATTTACAGCGAATTACACGATAGTAAATATAAAACGGATATTAATGATAAATTAAAATTAGGATAAAAATACAGTTTAATATTATTATATTATACAATTTTCAATTCCCTTCTTCCAAAAATTAGTTAAGAAGAATTCATTTTGAAGAATAATTTATTGGTCAAAATGAAAGTTTCCCACCTAGCAGAGTTCCAAGTGCAGACACTACTGAAGAGAACGCCGTTACAAAACAAACTCAGACTGACCTCTTTTCAAAACGTAATTTTAACTTCATACAAATAATCATTAACGTCTGATAATGTGAACGTCCATGGTATATAATATATCAAAAACTGTTTACTAAACAAAATACTATAAAAAAACAGACCTTCACGCCTGTAATCCCTGAAGGGGTAGGCAGAGGTAAATATGCTTGCATGCAAACACCCACGATTCGCCGGTTACGTTTTTGGTCCATGTAACAGGTGGCGAGCCTGTTGACATATCCGGGCACATCACCAAACTTCTAGGTACTGGGAAATTCCAGAAAATGGAAAAATCTAAACAGAACCATAGATACAGGACTTTACACCATTATCTCTGATAACCTTCTACCCGGGCATCGTACCCAGGATCTCAGCGTAGTAGTAGTGGCCTGCTACCACTAGGCTACCGAGGCAGTTACCGAAATACTATAGCACCGGAAATGACTAGTCGCCAACATAAGCATTCGTTCACGAATATGACGTATATGTATATGGAAACCACTGAAAAGTATGTACAGTATCCAACAAGAAATAATGCAAATTGACCTCAGGAAGGAGATTTCGGCTTATTTCAGTTCTGTAGAGCGTTAACGTTTTCGCACCTTACCAATATGACGTTTGTCCACCATTTTGATCAAGTTTGACCAATACCGGTCTAGCAGTGCTTACGTAGACAGTGTCACACCGCGGACACTCTGCCAAAATTCCATACAAACGCTTAATTTAGTTTCTATTACACAGACATCAATCAGTGACGTCTATTCACATGTGCACCTGTGTGCGTAACACGTAGAAAATACCAAACGTCGCCCATAAGAGGGGAGGAGGTTGGGCGAGGCGGAGAAATCGGGCGGGACGTCGAAGTGTCCATTCTATACGTAGTATTATTTCATATTCTCTGACAGTGTGCAGCAAAGATAACGGCTCTACGAATTCAAAGTTATCCGATTGGCACTTTCATAGGCTCGATGTGCAATATTTATTGATGAGCACTGTAGGTGCGTGGTTCTGGAATATTGATTCTGAAAGTTGTTAGACTCACATCTTTGTCTGAAAATCACAAAATAGAAATAAAGGCAACAACGTCGATAGTAAAACAGGGGTAGGGTTTGAAAGAATCATTAATTTGCCGGTGCATTATAAGGGTTGGCATGATCGATAATATAGCTAGGAAGATTGATGAATTACCTTGCGGCTAACATGCCATTAACCTAGCATTACGTAATAAAATATGGACCCTAAAAATACTGAAGAACGAAACGTAATTACTTAGGTAACATACAAAAGGTATGTTTCATGTACCGGCACGAATAAATTTTGAATTATATACGATCGTTTAGTTTTAATGGATAAGGTTTTACGTGGCTTCACGATTATGACGACGGAAAAATAATAATAAAATATGAATAAGTATGAAGTCATTTTATTCAAGTCATTCCGTAGCTTATATTAGTCGCCATGTGTGTCTGTCCACACATCCGTCCTATTCTTCACAACTTATATTAGATACTTTTAGGATTAGAAAACAGTAATGTGGCTAACATATTAGTTGTGTTATGCCATATATAGTAATGGTATATTTAAGTACATAAACTTACTACTACTTCACGTAAAGTGATTATGTTTTCTCGCTTACTCATATACATAGTTGTAGTAAGATAGGTCTTTAAAATATTGTGGGATTAGGTACTTACATCATTTTTTAGATTAATTCTTGTTAGACTCGAGTGTATCTTCCACTAGTCAGATATTGTAATAAAACTCTTTGAACGGAACACATTGCGCGTGGAAAAACCCACACTCAACCGGTATGTGACTATATCATAAGGATACAGTAAGGAAAAAAATGTTCAGAAATAAAATCAAATGAGAATTTTCAAATTAAAATCACCTACCTAAAAATACGTCATTTTCGTCGTTTCATTCCACAAGCAATTCAGACCACGAAGTGAATCACAGTACTATTCCAGTGAGCTGTTTTGGACCAAGAGGGTTGCAATTTAAGGAAGTAGTGCTTCTTAATTCGATGATAGGTAAATAAAATGTAAAGGAATTTTGTTTATACCTACCTAAGTTTGTATACTCAAGAGATCAAAATGTTGTGTTCAAGGATTGTTAAGAAAACAAACTTTAATGATTCTTTGGTTCTTTGTTTGTAATTTCAGGTGACAAAACATTCAAAACATAAAAAGTTAAACGATAGCATTTATTGAGTTCTTTTTATGTTCCCACATAATAAAAAATATTTTATCATAAAAGAACCAGGACAGGCTTTCAAATGTTATGAATGTCTATCATTCAACAATTTTCATCCGTCTAAAAAAATTTTAACTACGTTCTGAAAATAAACGTCCGTTGCAATTTATGAGTTTAATAAAGAGTTTTTAATCTGAACGCTGTAAAAACACTATACGGGGCCATTACCTCTGTTATAATAAGTTTTAATTGTAAGTCAGCGGACGATAAGCCAAGTGGACGTGCACAAAATTATACCAGTAAATTCTATGCCCATTTGCATGAGAACTGAGCGAGTGAATGCACGTCTAGCTACCACTGGAGCCTTAATGGCCGAACTATTTAAATGTCTTACCACGTATCTTTATTCAATTTCATAACACACGGCCATGAAGCTGTCTCTAAGAGTTATGATGAAAATTTCCCCAAGATTCAAGAAGAAGACTGTGCAATTGCTCCTGCACTGTTCATATAATTCCACTCTTTTTCGCTAGTCGAATTATTTGTCCCTTAAGTTTTCGGTGAGGCGTAGATTACGTATGTAAGACATTGTTATACCCATCGCTTTAATTAAAACTTGTTCCAGACGATGTCTGTTTTATAAAGTTGAGTGAAATAATCTAGTGTTAATGTAATTAGGAGCTTGAGGATAAGTTTAATGGAATACTTTGTTTTCTAGAACAAAAAATAAACCAATAAACATGACATTTGTTTTATGTTTAATCGATTTAAAAAAAGAAGGAGCTTCTATGTTCACCGAATACCCCACTAATTTATGCACCGATTCTAAGAAACTTGTGCCGTTTGAAGAAATATACTTCTTTGTTGATCCCATTTTACACATGACCCTGATATTGGTGCAATAAAACCAAACCAGCCAAATCAACCTTTTAAAAGATGATATTGGTGATGATTTTGTACCATGTCTAATTCTTTTCGTATTAGAATGACCTTAAAAATCCGGTAAAGTGTAGGTAAGTCGGACTCAAATTCTCAGGGATCCCCATATTTTAGGGATTTCCTTATCTTAAATATACGTAACTAACTGTGGCCAAACAAAACTTCTTATAGATTTTCCTGAAATCTATAGAAAACGAACTATATTCTATATTTTTTTTTAATTTTAGGCTCAGCAGTTCCCTGGATAAGGGGGGAAGTAATGACCGTATTTTTATTTAAATATTTACCTACCGCCTTATTTTTAAAATTAAAATTGAGATCTTTACATCAAGACCTTTTATTTGACATTTCATATTTTTAACTGATAACCAAAGAGTATACAAATACTACGTAACTGTAACCGGACAAGATGCACTGATTTAAGTTATTGTTGATGTCAATTTTTTGTCAGATGTTGTCACTTCACTTGCCATCCTGGTAACTTTAGCAATTTATTTATTTATGTGTCAAAATTACACAATGTCAAAATTATGCTGGTGTAACGTATTGCGCAATTCAATTCTTTTAAAATAAAATGTATTGCGCAATGACTGTTAAAATGTATGTTACTGTTATTGTAAAATTCGTCAAAAACCATAATTAAAACAAAAATTTTGGTACAATTCAACCTAATACAGTTAAAGTTCACCCTGAAACTAGTTTATTATAAACTAAATCGATTTCAGACGTTTTAAGAATAGAATCGCTTCCACCGATTAGATAACTTGACAGCTAACGTCCGTCCTTGGAGCTTACACTATTTTCTAGAATTTGTTGCACATCTGGCGGTAAAAGCGTACAGAGAGATTTTAGGCGATAAAAAAATCTATTTTTGGTGTTCCAGAGTTTATAAAAAAAAATGGAACCGTAATAGGATCACTCGTGTGTCTGTCAGACCGAATTCCACAGCAAATTTGCATCGAAACTACTTGGCTGATGAATTAATATTTATTATTTTATAATGTGTTAAAATGGAAGCAGATAACTAATACAGCAGAGCTATATTTGACAAGAACATAACATTACGACTCCTCTGCACAACCACGAACACTCTGACAAGTGTGCCCGATTAAGAACGTTACGTTACGTTCACATTGTTAATGACAAAATGTCATCATCCTGATTAATTATTATTATACAATCATAAACGTACATTAGATACGTTTTAGCTATAGAATGCTTTGTCTTTGTCAGTTGCATTGTCAAATGTGCAGGATAGAAAAAGACAAAGGAGAGATTAGCAACACTTTAGCTAAAATACGTTTATGAATACGGGGGAAAGGCTGTATGTATCTAGCAAAAAGGTTTTACAAAACAAAGAAGAGTTTATCATAGACGTTCCTTAATGAACTCAGACTTAAGAACGTATCATGTCATCACTCCAGCCGAACGACGTCCACTGCTGGACAAAGCCTTCTCCAACGACGCCCCAACAATCTTGTGCGTCATTAGGGGAGAATATGCCATAATCATCACACTTGGCAGGTGGATTGGCGCTCGTAGTTTTATCGCGGGACGTTACTGCCCACACACACACACACACAATCAACCGCTCTATTGTAGTGTGACCGTTATTGTTTGGTTGACTGACTGCACTAGTGGAAGAATTCTCCTCCACTAGAGAGCGATGGGCTCATTATGGGCCTCATAAGAAGGTTCAAGGTCACTCAGAGAGCAATGAAGAGGGCTATGCTCGGGGTTTCTCTGCGAGATCGAATCAAAAATGAGGAGATCCGAATGAGAACCAAAGTAACCGACATAGCTCACCGAATACGATAAACTCAAGTGGCAGTAGGCTGGGCACATAGGTTGCAGAATGCAAGGCCGTTGGATTAGAAGAGTTCTAGAGTGGCGACCGCGTACCGGAAAACGAAGCGTAGGCAGGCTTTTCTCGAGGTGGACCGACGACCTGATGAAGGTCACAAGCAATCGCAGGATCAGGGCGGCCCAGGACCGTCGTTGTGGCAATCTTTGGCTTTTGTCCAGCTTTGGACGTCTTTTGGCTTAAATGATGATGATGATGAGAGAGCGATGAGGTCGTCACGTCCCGATGCCTTCAACATTTTGACTCATAGTGTATTGCCGCAACATTTCGATATTTGGGTTTACTACCACTATAATAATCACGGAATAGATAAATAAGGATGGAAAGGCCTTTGTTTCAATTTAGTATTAGAACCAGTGTCGCCGCTTTTCTCCCACTATTGCAATTTCTTACACATCTCGATGATCACCCACACATTAATCCTCAAGGCAGCTATTCGTTTGCGTAAATTTTGCATACTAAGATGTAATGGCCGTAGACAATAAACACTCGCACGCACACAACAATATACTCACCAATAAACTAGTAAATAGAAGCGTAGCGAACGCATTTCATGCTGTAGATTGCAAGCGGAGACAGTAATAGCGTTAATTGAGCGAGTGCTTAGCGGCCAATGTATTCGCTAGCAGTAACGTTTAAATAATGCAGTTTAAGTTCGAATATTCATATTCCTTTGTATATATATATATATATATATTTTTTACAAGTATTATTACGATTAATGTTATTTGTGACTTACTGATGAAAATATATACCTCCTCGCTTTATACTTGAGGTTTGACATTCCATATTACATGTTAAAATTGGCACTATATGGTATTTTACCAAGAGATGCGTCGTTCGAAGCAGTCTACACGACACTACGAGCGGCGAACGAATGGTTCTGCCGAACTGTGTGTGTTCACGCATAGTTGTGGCGCGCTTGCCACGCCCACACTACCATTCCATCTTTATTTATCTATTCCGTAATAATAATATATATAAATGAAAAAGAACTAACCTCCACGTTTTAAGCGAAAAATTTAATATTTTTTGAAGATAAGAAAACAGACATGCCGAGAAAATATTTCAATACAATTGTATTGTCGACGTCGCCGTTTTAAATCGGTCCATGTGAAGATTTCGACACTATCTTCAGCAGTAGAGAAATGATGTGAAAAGATACATGAGGTCGCTCCGTGCCAAGTTATCGCGACTTGCATGAACGCAAGTGCTATTTTCTTACGTTTTAAATGAAGGTTTATAAACTTACTGGCTGTTGCCCGCGGCTTCGCCCGCGTGGATGTCGTTTTATAAATAACTAAGTAACTTTTTCAAAGTCAGCTCTATCTCTGTACCAAATTTAATCGAAATCGGTTCAGTCGTTTGGACGTGAAAAGGTAACAGACAGACAGATAGAGTTACTTTCGCATTTATTATATTAAGTAGGGATTGGTGGTAGAGTTCCAAATGTAGGAGCTCGAGGGAGTAGGCACCACCGCATTACCTAAGCCATCTGCCGCTAAATGGTAGTGTCCAGAACTATCTCGTTCCGGTTAGATGGTGATTTGATATAAGGCCCCGTTATAACTATCACAGACATATGACACCTTAGGTTTCAGGGTGGCCTCTGGTTTTTATGTAGATGTCTATAGGCACTAAACATCAATGTGAGCTGCAAGCTTGTTTGCCAATATCCTCGTATAAAAAAAACTCATTCGTAATTATTTGTTTGATTGTATTTTAATCATCTCTCTTGTATCTTTAATCATCTGTATCTATTAACGATAAATCATGGTTCTGTTTAATTACAAATAACGATAGATAATAAGACATTTAGACTTGATAAAGGTGCCAAAGTTAAGGTTTTAGAAACCATATGTTTAGATTTGATGAAAAAAGGTTTTCTACTTTCAGTTGCAAGTTTGACCGAGACCCCTCATACATCTACCTACCGAGTTTAAAGTCATCATATATCATCATAATTTCAGCTGAATGACGTTGGACAAAAGCGTCACCCAAAGATTGCCACATCGAACGGTTCTGGGCCGCCCTCATCCAGCGATTGCCCGACACATCGAACGGTTCTGGGCCGCCCTCATCCAGCGATTGCCCGCAACCTTCACCACACCAGGTGGTCGGTCCATCTCGTGGGGGGCTGGCTATGCTTTCGTCTTCCGGTACGCGGAGGCCATTCGAAAACTTTTCTGCCCCAACGGCAATCTGTTCTTTCACTGCCACTTAAGTTCGCTATTCGGTGGGCTATATCGGTTACTTTGCTTCTTATCGAGGGTATCCTCATGACAATTGTGCAATTTCATAATAAATGCTGGTAGCATCAAAAATATCGACTAGGAATATTACTGAACGTTGAACTTACATCTCGAGTTTGAGATCGCGGTAACTTGGCACGAAACGTCCTCACGTACCATCTTTTGAATCATTTCCCTACTGGCGAAAATCGTGTCGAATTCTCGATAAGGAGCGATTTAAAATGGCGACTCCGATAAATTGCTCAACGAATTTTTACACCTCAATCAGTGTTCTATTAAATACGTCATTCGATTGTTTTATTATCCATTAGTAATAGCACAGTCTAAAGAAAACGAACGTGTTAATTACCTACAGTCATCCAACGAACGTGTAATGTCAGAGCAATCGTGCGGAGCGTGCGACGCGAGGGACGGAGGGGGCGGTACCAAGTAGCCCATACAAAAACTGTCATCTACTTGGGACTCAGCAATAAGATGGTGCTGATGGTGGATGATGGATGGGTGCGAGATTTATAATTTCTCTTACTTTTAAGTTTTTGGAAAGATGATATTGAAAAATTTGATGTCAACTTTACTGTTAATATTTTATTCTAATTTTCATTTATTATTATTGTCTGTTATATTTTACCAGGGAATATGTAATAATATGATTTTACACTTTATGTACATACTTAATTCACTTTAAACGAAAAAATATGTATTTGATATTCGGATTATATAGGACGGAGTTAAAAACGTATGGATGAATATTAGGATCGGTACATTATAATTGTTAGAATTCTGGCGTACCTACTGATAGACCGCCCAACTGGAATACTGGTAGATAGACTGGGAAATTGTTGATAGGTTGAGATATTTAGAGTTTCATAGAATTTTCCATTTTCTGGAGGCTTCCCAGTACCTCAAAGTTTAGTAAAATGCCCGGAGATGTCAACAGGCTCGCCGCCTATTATATGGGGCAAAACGTGACCAGCGAATCGAGGATGTATGCATGAATCCATTTACCTCTGCCTACCTATTAGGGGATTATAGGCGTGATGTTTTAGGTTTTTTATATATGTACAACGTAAACTGACGCGGTACAAACAACGTAAATAAAAACCAAAAACGTGACAACCTTAATTAATTTGCCTTTTTATGGGTGAAGGCGGCATATTGCAAATCTTCAAAGGCAATAAACTACTGTATGTACTTATACTGTGGTAATAGTGTCCTTTTGAGCTATAGCCGATGTTACCAATAATACATCTTCAGTTTAAAACCATGTTATCTCGTGATACACACAAGGTTTTCGTCAATTAAGAGTCATATCCTTATGGACAATTAAAAATAGAAATAAATCAAATACCTACAACACTGATTGAGATGAGCAATCCTTCGAGCAATTTATCGGACTCACCATTTTAAATCGCTCGAGAATTCGACACGATTTTCAATTATAGAGAAACGATGCAGAAGATGGTATGTGAGGAGGTTCTGTACCAAGTTACTACGTTTTACAACTTGACATGTAAGTGTTTGACAGACAAAATCATTTTTCGAGTGGTGTCTTTTTGAGCGTTCTTGCCTTAGCCAATCTGAGCCAACGATCCCAATTCTTTAGTATTCATCAATGATGATTATATTCAATAATTTACCTTATCTAACCGTTTCTGATATATAGTTAAATAATCGAATCGATTAAATTGAGATGTGCAAGTAAATACGTTGAGCAATTACCAGAGCTGCCATTTTAAATCGGTCCATATTGAGAATTCGACACGATCTCCGGCAGTAGGGAAATGATGCAAAAGACGGTACGTGAGGACGTTTCGTGCCAAGTTACTGCGATTTGTATCTCGAGATGTTCAGCGTTCAGCAATATTCCTTGTCGATATTTTCACAAATGAACGTGTGCAATTGTCGGATTTGTATAACATATTTTATAATTGATGTAATAATTTTGAAAATTGGAAAATACGATAAATAGATGATTATATAAAAGTATCCATACATCCATACTCCATATATACACGCATACATAAATTTATACAAATAAATAAAATTGGAGTGTCTGTTTGCAATATAAAAATATCAGCTTTTTACTAAATGCAGTTGTAATGTAGGTATACAGTGTATATGTACCTATTGCATTAAAATATTTTTTTACAATTTTTGTTTGTCTATTTGTTCCGGCTAATCTCTGGAACAGCTTGACAAATTTTGATCAGACTCTCAATGGCAAGTACGTGATGTAAAAAGAGCAACTTAAGCTTTTTTTCTTTTAGAATTAATTTCTACGCAGACGAAGTCGCGAGCACAGCTAATTTTAAATTTGGTAAGAAGTTAGGGGCTTTTAAAGTTGA
Organism: Macrosoma leucophasiata; assembly: GCA_036365455.1. Lineage (NCBI taxonomy): Eukaryota > Metazoa > Arthropoda > Insecta > Lepidoptera > Hedylidae > Macrosoma > Macrosoma leucophasiata. Next base: position 9,614,825 of record JAWQUS010000010.1, read on the forward strand.
AAAGTTGTACTCTTGAGTTGTTCTTCATGAGCTCTGATGACTGTGTGGCAGTACGATGATGTTGGCAACATTTTATTTATATAAAAATGTTTTTGGTGAGAAATTGATCTTAAGGCCTGTTGTTTGTTGTTAATGAACATTTATTTTTTGAAGGACAACTTTAACGCTTTACATCTAGGGATTACAATCCGGTCTCATGTTCAATCCGGCTGGATTCGGATCGGTTTGACATGATCCCGGTCCTTATGGCATGGGAGTATTCCCATGCTTCTTATAGATTCATCATCAGTAACGCGCTACCTGATAATCTATTTTACTCAATTCACTTACCACCAAACTGCATTTCCTATAACTTTTTAATCCAATATAGAGTCATACTAAATTCACTATATTGTTAGATGGCGTCGAACAAGCTATCGACACGTTCATTGTTAGAGCCGTTCAATCAGTACCAGCTAGTTAAGTGATTGATTTAAAACGTCCGTGCCTGGCACCATTCACCTGTATTTTCCTCTATCGTTCACTCAGCGAACGCAAGTAACGCGTAGTTTTATATACTGTATCTTGAAGAACTGCGGTTTGGATACTGAAATAAAACGATTTGCATCTTTTGTTGTTGGAAATTATGTTTTTCGTATAATTGACGGCTTAATATCAATTATGCTATCGATTGTTTCGTATTAAAGTGCGTCGATAATTATTGTAACTGTACATAATGTTCTTGATGACTGACTAAGTAGGTAATATTGTGGTCTACCGCGCCCGTGGCCGACCTCGATCTCCAATTATTGGCATTTTTGCATGAGAAAACAATTGCAATTGGCACACAATAAGCTTGTCATATGACATTAAAAAATATATAACATTTGACGTGGTTTGCATGTCATGCATCACAGAGTAGATACTCTGCAGCGTGCATGGATTCACTTTGGGGAATACCGGCGTGAAGTTAAATAATTATCAACACTAACTGTATTGTTTTTCTCATTTTAACCTTTGGGTGGAATTTTTAATATCTAAATAACTACGAGAAAAACATACTATCCGTTTACACCGATTTGCCTTAACTCATTCCCTGTCCCATGTAGATACCTACCTCTTGTGTCCATTTGCATTATTTTAACTATTGTGTCTACTTACGGGACAGTGAACGTGTTAAAAAGGAGAATCTAGGCAGTGTGCTATGACGCAAGCTTACTTACTACCACTTCTATATAAAAAGAAAAAAAAATATACTTTGCTATCACAAATTAACTACACCACAGAAGAGTCTATAAACAATAAATGACAAACTTTTAACGCCTAGCTATCCGAGCAGCAAATCCAAACAATCTGTCACGAGTGATAGGAAACATTTACTTAGCGAGGGTCCGACACTTTATCAATAACAGATGACATGACTTAAGGTTATTGAGGACACATAACTGTTAATATATCGCGAAATAGACACGGGAGACAAAAAGGGCCTATACCATTGCATAAAATATCCATTACAGCCAAACAATGGCACTTTGCGATATCGAATTCATTCTCGTGGGATAAAAGAGTCGGATTCTATTTGGGCTTCAAAGGAATTGTTTTTTGATAATCGACATCAATACGTGAGATACTGAATTATATGAATGCTACGTATATAAAGATATTTTGAGAGACAAATACAATATGACATAATTTATTAGGAATTGGTTACATATGGAACATAAAGAGATCTTTGTTCATTTCATGTTTACTTTTTTGCACGGTGTTGTAATTTTGTAAATAAAGATACAACATTCACACGTATGCTCTTTACTGCAGGAATTGGCTTGGTTGTGCCAATAATTGCGCGTATATTGTAAGAGCAGAAAAATAGAAAAAAGAAAACACGTTTCTTTTTTTTATGGAAGTGTCAAACAAGCATGCAGTTCACATTGACGTTAAGTGATGACTGCAGCCTATAGACACCCACACAAAGACCAAGGTGCAGATGGGTTACCACTCCTGAGGCCTAAGGTGTTATGCCTCTGTGACGGAAATTACAAGGCCGTACATTAAATGAGTATAAGTGTATAGGATAACTTTTTTAAGTCATAAAAAATGGGTATTAACAAAAAAATAGAAGCTGATGACATAGTTATTAAATATTTTTGTTTTATTTTGTTTATTATGGATACTTGTCTGATAATCACCAATAACCGACTACGGTCCGGGCTATGACCGCGCAATATCTGCGAGCGTTGCCACTGGAGTGGTGGATGCCCGCCCTTGTTGGTTTCTCATAAACTCGACGCTGGGCGATGGAAAGCCGCCGTAGCGACGCCACTCTGCGTCGTGACGACACTCTCGCCACCGAAATACCAACCGCCGCGGCGCCGATGTCATTGCGGTACAGCAAGGATGGAAAGGCCTTTGCTTCAATTAAGTATTAGAACCAGTGTCGCCGCTTTTCTTCCACCATGCAATTCCTTACAAAAAATGTAACACCATCTCGACGATCACCCACACATAAATCCTCAGGGCACCTATTCGTTTGCGTAAGTTTGCATCGTAGACAATAAACACTCGCACGCACACAACAATATACTCACAAGGAGCTCGCACGTGAGTAGTCGAAGTGTAGCGGACGCATTACATTGCAAGCGGAGACAGTAATAGCGTTAATTGAGCGAGTGCTTAACGAGATATGTATTCGCTAGCAGTAACGTTTAAATAATGCAGTTTAAGTTCGAATATTCATATTCCTTTTTATATTTTTTACAAATATTACGTATAACCATAAATGTTATTTGTGACTTACCGATGGAAAGATATACATCCTCGCTTTAAATACGAGAGGTCTAACATTTCATATTACAAGAGATGCGTCGTTCGAAGCATTCAACACGACACTCGAGCGTCGAACGAATGGTTCGGCCAAACTGTGTTTGTTCATACATAGTTGTGGCGCGCTTGCCACTCCCAGGGGTGCTACCGCCTATCTGTATTGCTGCTGACATTGTCATTGCTGTCAAATTTTCATGTCGATTTGTAGCTCCTTTAAAAGTAGGATTGATAATCTGATTGATATTCTCGTTTTTGTAGGTGATAAACAAGCGATAATGGTAGATTATTTCGAATATTGTCATTTAGTTAAAGTAAAAATCGAGTTTAAAATTTGACAGCAATGACAATGACGACAGCAATGTCGATAGGCGGTCGCACCCCTGATTACCATTCCATGTTTATTTATCTATTCCGTGGGAGGCGCCTACTCGGCTTCGCCGTAATTGGCGTCAGTTATGATGATTTAAGTATTTGGCGTTCCTACTGTACGTGCCGTTAAATGGTAGTATTCAGTGCTATCGTACCAATCAGTTGGCCCAGTATCTAATCACTTCAAACCAATGTAAACTGTTTGCTTGTATGCTACTTAAAAAAAACCTTTCATGTGACCAATGTCCAAAAGTTGAACCAATTAATAGAACATAAATTTTTACCAACTTGTAATTAATTTAGGAAAGTTACGTTAAAAGTAAATATCAAAGGTCAATACTTTACGAGTACACGAACAGTATTCCGATGAAAAGTTCAAGGATGGTGATATACCTACCTATTTTTTCTTTTGTATTTATTGGAACTAGTGATCGCTCAATGGTCGAAATTCGATCGCAATACATAATAATATGCATAAAATATAACAAGAATCTATGACGAACTTCGAAGTTGAAACCGTTTTACCATAGGCTGGTAGGTACCTGGTACACAGCCTATGTAATTATGACTGATATTTTGACATTTACAATGTGAACGTAATTTATTGTGTTGTCAAATGCATGGTAGTGTGTGTAATGTTTCATTTATTGATGTACTTTTTATGCATTATTGTTGAAACTGTACTTCTCCTGCATATAAACTATTTATAAGTGTGCCAAATTTTATACTCTTCCGTCACCGCAATTGTCGTAAAAAGGGCATTATGATAATTAAAAAATTTATTAAACATTCCTTCAATTTTATTTGAATTTTTATAAAAATAAATACTTTTTGTTACATTTTTTCTTTAAAAACGATATTTAAAACTATTATTAAAAACCAAAAACCCGTGGCAAAAAACTCTAAATATTTTATACGATACGTAATTACATAAAGCTTCCTATGTTCTCGTTGAACCACTAGGTATCTACGTCACACCCTGTAAAAGCTTGAATGTACGAAAGTAAAACAATATTAAAACAGTTTCATAACATCGTTCATAAAACATGTTTACCTCCATCAAAATCGAGTTAGGATTTTTTACGATTATTTCCTCAAGCATCTCTCAAACTTTTATCGCTTCTTAAATCGACAGAGTGTAATGGAAGTTATTCGTCTGTAGCCCATCCCTGGAGATATCGCTACAGAACACAGAAGTTATGGGCCTATAGTTCACCCTTTGAAGGCGTATCGACTCCAAGTAGATTTACTAGATTTAGCTTTATGCGAAACCGTTGCGATGGGAAACTAACAGGGCAGTCTTATCGGGGACTGATCTCTTGTGCTGAGAAAATACGACATGCTAAAAGGATGCGAAATCAAACGAGAAAAAACTACCGCTATCTTGATCTGTTAAAATATTTGCGTGTCTGATGTGGCTATGGATTATTTGGTTTTAGGAAAATTTATTTTATTTCTTTTGTGATCTGGATTGATGGATTTATTTTGTTTATGTCTGTACATACTCGTATGCTAGAACTGTATTATATCTATTCTATCTATACTTATTATAAAACAAAATCCCCCGCCGCGTCTGTCTGTCTGTTCGCGATAAACTCAAATAACTACTGCACTTAATGTCATGCGGTTTTGACCAAAAGATAGTGATTCTTGGGGAAGGTTTATTTATATACCTACCTAATTTGTTATAATCACAAACTTTCCCCAATGCATATTTTGTGTAAATTGGTTGGAAATGACGATAAATGTTGGAAAAAATCTTGACGCCTGGGAGCTTTCATCGAAGACGTTGCCTAGAGCTTTTAAGATATAATAAAACATTGAATGGTAGAATATTTTCTCTTTAAATCTACAAAAAAATCCGGAATGGCATATATACGTCTTTTATGGATAGCTTACTGTTTTTACTGGTGGCAGTTAAGGAGCTCGCGGGCGTAGGCACCACCGCATTACCTACCTAATATACTTGCCGCTAAATGGTAGTGTTCAGCACTATCGCATTCCAGTCAGCTGGTAATGTACGGTCTGTGATTTCCGGCACAGAGGCATAACACTTCAGGAGTGGTAAGCCTTTTTTCGGCTGGCAACACTGGTCGAGCTAACAGCTGTTTTTGACTGTCCCGTATTTAAATTAATTTTTAATATTTATTATTTGGTATAATTCACTAATAATTGTATTATTTGCCTCAAGTGTTTACGTAATAACTGTGCAATAATTTCAAGATTTGAGGGACACAGTACTGGCGAAGTAACATAACCTAACGTATGTATTTGAATTACTAACCCATATATAAGGTGTAAATCGTGTAAATCATTGTTATCTCTATTGTAGAACCTTGTACTGAGTAATATAGTACTCATTTAGTTACATATAGACTATTTCCCGCGTACCAATTATTGTAATATTGGTAAAGAAGTGTTGAGATTTTTTTTTAATCCCAAAACTCACTTCAAAACTTTCCAACAACCTCTTGGAATATCATTACAGAACCTTAGTTCATATCACCTACTTAAAATGATGACTCGCAAGGCCGTATCTCGTCAGGAGAAGTCCAGGCTCCAAATTACTTTGAAGGAATTAAAGGTCATCAAGGAGTTAGTTGAACAGTTGCATAGGGAGAAAGATGACAGTGAGAAGGAACTGCTTGAAGTGTTAGCCAGGGACACAAAATTAAAAAAGGAAATGGCAGAACTCAATATGCCAATATTTGTTAGTAAGCGAGGAACGGGACCAGCTTCAGTTAATTGTTAACGGGTTCAACCAGTGTAGTGATGAATATGAGCAGGCCCTGAGACGCATCACCACACTGGAAGTGGAATTAAGTGAGGCATATATCCAAATAAATAAGCTTCAATCTGACAACTTTAATATTACCGTCTCACAGAACCAAAGTTTATTTGATGAGTTGGTCCAAAGTTCTCCAAAAAATATACATACCAGTCCACCTACTGTCACAATTGATTTAACATGTGACACTCCTGTACAAAAGAACAGTTGTAATCGTAATAAAATTAAAAAATATGTAAAATTAAATGAAAATATTAAGAAAACTCAAAATTTAATTAAGTTAAATAAACTATATAGTAAAAAAATCAAATTAAATTCAAAATCTTACCAGGACCTAAAATTGCAGTGTGATAAAGGAGAATGACCAAAGTCGCCCTGATTGGCGTCTTAACAACTTGTATGCAGAAAATTGTTTTTTGAATTTAGATTTCACTCACATTTTTTTCACGTTAAAACGAATGGGGATTAACAAGATATTTTTTAAAAGTTACTGAATTATTTTGTAGTGAAATGCCAATCACAGACCAATAACCAAGCTACCAATGTCAACACCATTGCATTATTTTCTTTTTTGCGTTGGACACTGGTCATTTTAGGACCTTTATAATTTCGTCGAAATAAAATCAATTTCAACGATCGATTGCTTTATTGTCGATATTCAACGGAATAGATTATTCACTCTACTATTTGTCTTGAATAATCACTAGGTATCGAGTAGATATTATTATAATTTGAACAGTACCTTAGTTTTGACTTAGATCAAATTCATCATATAAATGTCTCACTTTTTATTATCATGAAGCGGCAAATAGAAAAACAGTTTACATTGATGGTAAGTGAATATATAGCATAAAAACACCCACGTGAAAACCAGATATTTATTTATTAATTGTTGTAGCGCAATTACTCATAAGCGAGGCGCGTGGGTCCGAATGTTTTCCCGCTCGCACAACGACTATCTATCTCTTTTATCAGCTGCACTCTAACCGTATATAAGAAGCTCGCGCACGAATAGGATTCATTCCGTAGCTAGCGGTTGAACTAGAGAGACGGCCTATGCTATCCTCTGGTAACACCTTTAAATAGGTACGGGGTGAGACGGCCAATGCTATCCACCCTTAAGCTCATAAGTATATGTTGTATTTAGCTAGGATATATATAATACATAGACTAAGTCCTTATATTGTTCATAAGTTTAACTGAATAAAACCCTCTGTCAGTTAAGTGGCTTCTCATTCACCCTACAATCTGGTGCCCAACGCTAAGGAGATTAAGTCACCTTACCCTGTGGCGCACACCTTTTCCTCTTGCACCCTACAATCTGGCGCCCAACGTTAAATGAGTAAATTAAAAATATTAAAACAAGACGATAGTCAAGAAGGAGAAGTAACACAACATGAGATGGCGATTCAGTTTACATCTGAACAGTTTGAGGAATTATTAAATCGGTTACCATCACAAACAAAATCGAATAAAAATTTTACTCGTTGTACACTCCGTTACAATGGTGAACGCGACCATAACAAAGTTAACGAATTTGTTACTGGCACTTCAATTTATAAACAAATTGAGGGTATATCGGATAAAGATGCATTAGCCGGCCTGCCATTACTATTAAAAGATACTGCAAGTACGTGGTGGACGGGAGTTCGTTCTGAAGTTAAAACGTGGTCAGGAGCGTTAAACGAAATTCGATCGGCGTTTGCACCAAAACTTCAGCCATACGAAGTATATCAAAAAATATTTGAAGACAAGCAAGGCGATTGGGAACCTATTGATTCGTTTTTGTGCCGAAAAAGAGCATTACTCGCCATGTTACCAGCAAAGCGACACAACGAAAACGAACAAGTCGATTTTGTTTACGGCTTGCTTAACATGGAGTTTAAGAAGAAAGTGGCTCGTACTGAAATAAAAAATTTTACGGATTTGATAGAAAAGGCAAGACATCTGGAGTCATTAGAGAAAAATGAAAAACTACCACAGCCATCTACCTCTACGGCTAATACAGCACCAAATGTAGTAAAAAAAATTACGAAGTGCATGTTCTGTCGACGCAAAGGTCATACAATCGATGTCTGTAGAGTTCGTTTGGCCCAGACATCCAAAACTGTCAACACGAAAATTGAGAAGACAGCAGCATCAGCAAACCCAGCAATAACTTGCTACGGTTGCGGTGCCCTGGGGGTTTTTCGGAGTAACTGCACGGCGTGTCAAAAAAAAGATAGCCCCCCAGAAACAGTACATTTTTATGCGTACTGTCCGACAGTGCAATGTGTGGCAAAAGTCCCAACTATTGAAATAAAGTTTAATGGGAAATTGGGCCACGCCCATATAGATACTGCGGCTCGGACGAGCATTGCCGGAAAGAAATTATATAAGTTGATGGAAGAAGCAGGGGCCGTTTGCACTAAATATAGGACGCAGGTCAATTTGGCGGATGGGTCCTCAAAATGGATGGAACTGCTGTCCACGACGGTAAAAATAACAATGGGTAATAGAATATTACCAATAAAATTTACAGTGTTCCCAGACTCAGATACTAGAACCTTGCTGGGCATAGATTTCCTGGGAAAAAATGGAATCATTTTGGATCTAGGCCAAAGGGTATGGTACTTTGCGGATGAGCCGGGGGAAAAATACGAATTTCTTCGTTTACAAAACGAAATAACCAGTACCGTAAAAAAAATAGATTTCAAGGAAACAGTGGACAAAGAAGAGGAGACGATGTCCGATTTTATGGCATGGGCATCGGAATTAAGAATGCTGTCACCAATATCGGATACACCACCGGAATCATATCTGAACCTTAATAATGGTTATAATGAACCTTTGGTGGAGACACCTGGATGGAAGCTGAGGAAGTTGGAAACTCCACCTACCCCTGTGAGGCGCCGTGAACCGCGAGAGTTAGATGATACGCGTCCGAAAGATCCTCGTGTTACATATATTCCAATAAATCCTTTACTGTTGTATTCTGTTGATATTTATTTACAATCACATGAAGCTACATACCTATCATACTTTCAAAAAGAACAGTTAAATAATTTGTTAAAAGAGTTTTGCGATATTTTCAATAAACAGGGTGAACCTACACCTTTTATTGAGCATAAAATAGACACAGGTATTCATAAACCAATAGCACTTAAACCATACAGACTCTCGCCTATTAGGCAACAACAATTAAAAAAGAAAATAGACGAAATGTTAGAAAATAACATAATTGAGGAATGTGAAAGTCCTTGGGCAGCACCGGTAGTGTTGATACCAAAAGGTGACTCAGATATAAGAGTGTGTATAGACTATAGGAAGTTAAATTCTATTACAACACCTGATCGATACCCATTACCACGAATGGACGATTTGCTGCAACAGGCTAAGGCAATGCCATATATGACTACTATTGATTTACAGTCGGGCTACTGGCAAATTAAGGTCCATGAGAACGATCAAAATAAAACAACATTTGTAACTACCAGTGGAACATTCCGTTTCAAACGAATGCCGTTTGGTTTAAGAAATGCACCAAGTACATTTCAAAGATTAATGGATAAATTATGCCGTGAACTCAGAGCAGAGTCAGTATTCTCTTATCTAGACGATCTTATCTGTAGATCAGCTTGTTTCGACCAACATCTTAAAGATTTGCGCGAAATATTCACAAAATTAAGGCATTACAAGCTTAGAGCCAATAGAAGTAAATGCAATTTTGCATGTGAATCAATAAAATTTTTGGGACATATCATTACACCTGAGGGAATAAAGTCAGATCCTGGAAAGATCAAAGCAATCAGTGAATTGTCAGCACCTAAAACACTGAAACAACTAATTTCATTCCTACAAACAGCTTCTTGGTATCGGCGTTTTATTTGGAATTTTGCCGAAATTGCAAGACCCTTAACTAATCTAACAAAAAAGAATAACAATTGGAAATGGGAACAACCCCAAGAAAAAGCATTCAATGCCTTAAAGACAGCATTAACTACAGCACCAGTACTTAAACAATATGATAGTAACTTACCGTACATTATTAAAACTGATGCCAGTAATTATGCCATTGGAGCAGCTTTAGTGCAGGGGGAGGGTGAAAAAGAGCATCCTATTGAGTATGCAAGTAGGCTACTTACACCAGCTGAACGCAATTACACAGTTACGGAAAAAGAAGCATTAGCAATTGTATGGGCAGTAACGAAATTTAGAGGTTACATAGAAGGTACAAAATTTTTAACCATTACAGACCATCAACCATTAAAATGGTTATTGAATCTAAAATCACCTACTGGACGTCTTGCTAGATGGGCACTACAATTACAACCGTACGAATTTGAAATCAAGTACGCTCCAGGAAAATCTAACATTTTGGCCGACAATCTTTCACGTCCACCTTGTGATAATCATACAGAATCATGTGAAATATGTCTCGTAGAAGTTGACCTTCCAAGGCGTGGAGAGAAAAACATACGAAATGCACAAATAAAAGATGAAGGACTAAGTAATATCATTCAAGCTCTTGAAGGCAATAGAGATTCAGAAAATTACATACAATCATCGAAAAGAGGATATTTTCTTCATAAAGGAGTGCTTTATCGATTCACTCCAAATCAAGAGGATGACAATGCGAAATTAGTTGTACCTTATCATGAAGTGGCTACAGTGCTTAAACAGTTTCATGACGCCCAAACAAGTGGTCATTATGGGGTAGATAGAACAAAAAAACGAATAGAGAAAAATTTTTTTTGGAAAGGTTTAAGAAAAGATGTAAAAAAGTACGTGAAGAGTTGCTTAGAATGTCAAAGATACAAACCATCAAACCAAAAACCAGCAGGATTATTTCAGTCAACTGCAAATTATCAGCGTTTCGAAGTCATATCAATAGACTTATTCGGACCCCTACCTAAAGGGCCGAAAAACGAGAAATGGATATTCATAGTTGAAGATACTGCATCACGATGGGTAGAGCTATTTGCGCTAACTGAAGCAACAGCACAACAATGTGCAATTACATTATTAAATGAAGTGTTTCTACGTTATGGTTTACCACGTAAAATTACTTGTGATAATGGCACACAGTTTATATCGGCAGTAATGCAGCAGCTCACTTTTTGTTTGGATATCCAACAAATATTGAGTCCAGTATATCACCCAGAACCAAATGTGGTGGAAAGGAAAAATCGAGACTTAAAACCTCAAATTAGTATCATGGTAAAAGATAAGCATAACAAGTGGCCAGACACTTTACCAGCAATACGATTTGCAATGAATTCAGCATTTAATCAAAGTACAGGATTCACAGCAGCTTATCTAACATTTGGGAGAGAAGTCAGAACTCCATTTGAAATAACACATAATTTAAGCGAAATAGTACATTCAGACAATTTCATACCAGAAATCACACCGCAATTAAGAAATTTAGCTAATGATTTGATCATAGCAAGAGAAAATATTGAAGTAATGCAGGATAATAATAGGGCTAAAGCAAATCGGAAGCGACGGCCTGATCCTGGTTATCTTGCTGGAGATTTAGTTCTGATAGAGACTCATCCAATAAGTCGTCAAGAAAGTGGTTTTTCTGCAAAGTTTGCACCGCGTAGGGATGGTCCCTACGTCATCAGTAATAAAATTGGAAGTTCGATCTACGAAATTGCTAATGTGCATGAGCCTGCAAGATCTATAGGAAGATATCACACATCCGCTATAACTCGATTTGAAAAGCGAGATGAGCAAAAGCCAGAGCCAGTCTTACCTATTAGACGAAGAGGACGACCGAGGAAAATACCAGATGCTGTTCCTGGTACTCTTACGGGACGTTAACAAGTACCAGAGGGGGAGAATGTAGCGCAATTACTCATAAGCGAGGCGCGTGGGTCCGAATGTTTTCCCGCTCGCACAACGACTATCTATCTCTTTTATCAGCTGCACTCTAACCGTATATAAGAAGCTCGCGCACGAATAGGATTCATTCCGTAGCTAGCGGTTGAACTAGAGAGACGGCCTATGCTATCCTCTGGTAACACCTTTAAATGGGTACGGGGTGAGACGGCCAATGCTATCCACCCTTAAGCTCATAAGTATATGTTGTATTTAGCTAGGATATATATAATACATAGACTAAGTCCTTATATTGTTCATAAGTTTAACTGAATAAAACCCTCTGTCAGTTAAGTGGCTTCTCATTCACCCTACAATCTGGTGCCCAACGCTAAGGAGATTAAGTCACCTTACCCTGTGGCGCACACCTTTTCCTCTTGCACCCTACATTGTTAAGTATTTAATATTTGTCTGGTATTACTACCTGGAGAAGAATCATGACTACGCCATGCGGTTAAACTAGAATACCTATTTAATGTAAGTAAAACAGCTAAGATGCTACACAATACTTTAAAATAGTCTTCGCTTATTTTAGTAACCTCTGGCAGGTACAGCACACAAAACTTAACCTCAAAATAACCAAAAGTTCGTAATGCAGTTTTTTAAAAACTCCTATTGATACCTTTTTTCTTTTTTGCGCACGCATTTCTTAAGATATTCCCTATATTTTGCGAGTAATCCCGTCGAGACGCAAGAAGGGCGAACTCCCATACAAAATTGGTCATTCTCCTTTAAATGTAAACAAATTACATATGCATCAGAAATAAAAAAATTGGAAAATGTAATAAATTATTATATGGAGTCCTTGTCATCTATGACACATAAATATATGTTGTCACAAAAAGAAATCAAGGAGCATATTCAGGCCTTAAATGAGTTGACAAACTTGTGTAAATATAACTCTGAGCGGTTTGAATCTCTGACAAACAACTACAATGAATGTAGTTGTGTGCTCACTCCAACTTGTTCAGCGCCAGTATATGCTTCACCAACAAACCTGCCCCAAAGCTCATCTAATACATCCTCAGGCAGTTCCTTACCATCAAATCATGTTAAACATAAATATGTAATGTTCAGTGATGAGATTGGCAAAGACTTTAACCATTTAATTAAAATGCAATCGGGACAGTCAACTTTTATTAATTATTGCATGCCAGGTTTATCTTATGATGGCATATTAAAAAAAATTACAGCTTTTAGCTTTGATCAGGAGGCAACCTTAATTATTTGCATTGGAAACAGAGGCAATGTAAATAAAAAACAACTTATAAATTATTAAGATATTTTACAAACACTGAGATTAAGAAATGTTGTTTTGTTTACATTACCATATAGTCAGAGTTTGTCAGCTGAAGAAAATAACATTAGATATAAGTTAAATTTGACAATGGATAATCTGACTTGTTATAATAACAAGTGTCATAAATTAGACATAATAATTTTATTAAAAATAATTTTTATTTGACTGAAGATAATTATTATCTTCATGAATATTTTAAACGACAGATAGCTGTATCGCTATCATATTATTTTGACCATTTAGCCAAAAATTTGGCTGTACAGACTGCCTCTATTGGGCAATTAAATAATAATAATGTGCTGAGTTTGGAAAGTATTCCAATTACTAATTTAATAAATGACGAACCAATATTGTGTACTTTTTCTACCAATATTGGGATAAATAGTATACCATTGACATCTAATAATGTAAACTTTGATTCAAAGAATTTAAATTAAAGACAAAAGAGGCAGTCTCTTGCTCTCATTTTCCAGAAAATAATAATATTGTAAACCTGGTGCACCAAAATTTGCAAGGTATGTTGGGTAAAGAACTAGAGGTTGAATTATTTTTAAACAGTCGTAATATACAAATTTTCTGTGTCACAGAACATTGGTTAAACAATAGTGAGTTAATTTTTAATTTAAGTGAGCATCAGGTGGGCAGTCATTTTGTAGGACACATGCAATACGCGGTGGAGCTCTTATATTGTTAAAGAAGGGTATCAAACATAAGGAACGGAGGAATATTGTGAATCTCTCTGTTGAAAGAACTGCTGAAATAGCCTGTGTGGAGCTAGAGCGCTTGATTATTGTTACCGTATACAGACCTCCCAACGGATCATATGAGTGTTTTGAAACAATTTTAGATGTAATCGTATCAAAAATAACCATATTAAAAAAGATGTTGTTATCTGTGGTGACTTTAATATTAATCTGCTGGAGTAAACTCCTACAAGTATTAGATACAAATCATTATTTAAGTCATATAACCTACATAATTTGTTTTTAGAACCTACCAGAATAACACATAACTCGGCGACATGCATTGACAATATTTTAATCAATTTTGAACATACTCAACAAAATATATTAACTGAATTGAGCTCTGACCATTGCGGACAGTTAGTTTCCTTCCCTAGTCAAATAAAAAATGATAAAAATAAACGAGAAATTGTATTTGTTCCTATTGATGAGAAGAGAATACAAATATTACGGGAAAATATTATGCCTAAGTTTTTATATATGAAGCACCATGACAATTCAATTATATTGTATAATGATTTCTTTAACATTATTTTAAGAGAGTGTAATTCAGTCTTTACAAAAAAGACAACAAATGTGAGAAGTCATAACTCGTTTGATGAATGGGCGACTGTTGGAATACACAAGAGTAGACACAGATCATATGAACTGTACGGGGAAAGGTCTTTTAATCACACATTATCGTTTAAAAATTATGTTAAAATGTATTCGAAAATATTTAAGAGAGTGTGTTTTGCAGCCAAGGCATTACACATTAAAAGTAAAATTAAAAACTCAAGTAATAAAATTAAAGCGACATGGAACGTAATCAATAGTGAAAGTGGAAAAAACGTTGAACGCAATTCTGATTTTAAATTAATTATTGACAATAAACAAGTTACTACTGACGAGGAAGTTGCGTCAGCATTTGAAACATTTTTTGCTAATATTCCAGTTTCTACAACTAAACACCTGATTTCTTCTCCTACCATCGCCGAATCATTATTGAAACAAAATGTACATGAAAGTAGCACTAGATTTAGTTTTAAATTAGTAGATGTAATCGATGCTTTTAAATCTATTAACATTAAGAATACAACAGATTTCTGGGGCTTATCTGTTAAAGTTGCATTTAGAATATTGGACACAATCGCACCTGTGTTATTTCCTGACTTAATGAAACATAGTAAAGTGATTCCCCTGTTTAAATCTGGTAGTACAAGTGACCCCACGAATTTTAGACCTATTTCAGTACTACCCACATTTAGTAAAATTTTTGAAAAAAATATGTTAAACCAGTTACTAGCCTATTTTAATCACAATAAACTTTTACACGTTCGGCAATTTGGATTCACCAGGGGCCGCTCAACTACTGACGCAGGTGATGAGCCTATAAAACATATATTCGAAGCTTGGGAGGAATCGCACGATGCTCTAGGGGTATTCTGTGACTTATCCAAGCATTTGACTGTGTGCAATATAAAAATTTGGTCAGAAAATTATATCACTATGGCGTTCACGATACCGTTCTTGAGCTTATGACTTCATATTTAAGCAATAGAACAATGTATGTTGATGTCAATGGAAAGAGATCTCCCGGGGCTTCAATGGATATGGGGGTCCCGCAAGGCTCTATTCTAGGACCGTTTCTTTTTTTAGTCTATATAAATGACTTGCCGTACATCATCAACGATAGTCAAGATATGGTATTGTTTGCTGACGACACTTTAATTTTTAAAATTAAAAGACAATAGGCTTTATTTGACGATGTGAACAATACTCTCTTTTAGTGCCAATAACTTATTGTTGAATAGTAAAAAGACAAAATGTATTAAGTTCACCACTCTTAATGTAAAACTTGTGGACACCAATGTCAAAATAAATGAGGAAGTATTGGAGTTAGTAGACTCCGCGGTATTTCTTGGCATTACCGTGGATGCTAAATTGCAATGGGGACCCCATATTGCCAAATTGGCCAGTAGACTTAGCTCAGCAGCATTTGCAGTAAAGAAGATAAGATTATTGACGGACGTGGAGACTGCTCGGCTGGTCTACTTTAGTTACTTTCACAGTATGATGTCCTATGGCATTTTGCTATGGGGAAATTCCGCCGACGTCAATACTATTTTTGTTTTGCAAAAGAGAGCAGTACGTGCTATCTACGGGCTAAGCCCGAGAGTGTCTCTGAGAGATACATTTAAGGAAATAAACATTTTAACTGTTGCTTGTCAATATATATACGAAAACTTATTGTATGTCCGGAAAAATATTAATGAGTTTCCTACGCGAACCAATGATCATAATATGAACACAAGGAACAAATACAAGTTGTCCATGCATGTAACACGACTGCATAGAGTAAGTAATTCTTTCAGAGGTTAGTGTATACGATTCTATAATAAAGTCCCAAAAAATGTTCAAAGTCTATCTGTTAATAAATTTAAAAAAGTAATTAAAGAACGTTTATACAAATGTAATTACCATAAAATTTGTGAATATCTCAATGATAGTACATCTTGGGATTATAGCGATCGCTGCCAGGTTATTTCATAAAATTGTACTTATGTTAATGGATATTGATATTGTGTATGCTCTGGCCACACACAGATTCTTTTCATCTATAATGCTTTGTATGCACTGGTAATCATAACAGTCATGCTCACTTTAATGTCTTTGCCTTCGGCGGCGTCGTGTGACGGGTTGCTCACTTCCCTTCAAAATGGTCGAGGAGAGCAATGGCTGCCACATGCGTCATACTCGTGAACAGGTGCTGATTGTGGGGACTGGTCTGTTGTGATTTGCGGGTGTTATATTCTATCACGATATTAAGCTGTCGATGGGTATTTGCGTATGTGTTTATATGCAAATATTTATATGCCATGGACGTTCACATTATCTTTATTCTATGTAATAATATTTGTATTAAATGTAAGGTTTTGACAAAAGCGCAACACGCTGAGTTTGTTTGGTAACGGAGTTCTTCTCAGTAGTGCCTGCACTTGGAACTCTGCTAAGTGAATGACTATGATTATGACGAACAGATTTTTCTTTTTTTTCTATGAAGGAATTGAAAAATTTGATGATTCACGTATCGGTAAAATATTATTATTAAATTGGTATTTATTAATACCTATTGGATTATTATTATAAGTCATTCTCTCTAGGTAGCTTATAACCCGACAATGCAAAAGTGTCCTTGTAGACCAATTTCAAATAAATGATTTGAATTTTGAATTTTAGAATTTTAACGCATCTGCATTTTGACCTCTGGTATTTGTGTGGGTGAACTGCATGTTTGTTTGTTACTTTCATTACATGAAAAAAAAATATTACTTCCAAAAATTTGATCGTTTATAATGCGGTAGTTAGAAAAAGCAGAAAAAGCGTTGAAATTAGTCGACTCCGTCCAGCCACAGGCCAGCGGCCACATACTCTCGGTCATTCCACTTTCGTTCGTCGCCCTAAACGCAATCGTCCGGATTTTCGGATTTTCGTGTGCTTTGTTTTCGAAGAGACCTAGACGTTCTAGATAGCAGACTCCATAAGCCGGTGTCGTGCACCACAAGATCAGGACCGGACCGTGCTGCCGATACGCCGTGCTTAGGGTTACCACCTCTTAGCTGTCTTAAATCCAGGGAAATTGATTATTTTATTTTGAACTTATAACATAACAACATAGAAATAATAAATTGTATTGCTACTTTACACCAACTTTACAAAAATTACACCAAAATATTCAAGGGTTGCATTCCAAGTTTTTGGAATTAGAACTAGTTCTGGAGAAATTCCAGTATGACATTGTTTGTTTATCTGAACATTGGTTAAAAGAAAACCAAATCTTGATTAATTATAAGAATTATTTTGTTGTTAGTTGTTACAATCGAAAAGTTATGCAACATGGTGGCACTTTAATTTTGATAAAAAACTTAATTAAATCCAGGGAACGTAAAGACATAGTTGAGTTATCGATTGAACGTATTGTAGAAGTTTCTTGTGTTGAGCTGGATAAGCATATAATAGTGTGCGTTTATAGACCACCAAATTATCAGAATTTGAATATGTTTGAGTCTACTATGGAAGTTTTGTTAAAAAAACTACGTTCAGGTAGAACGTCTGTAATTGTATGCGGTGATTTCAACGTTAATATTTTAGAAAATAATTCAAACAGCAATAGATTACTGAATCTATTTAAATCATTCAACTTATGCAATGTTTTTTTGGAACCCACCCGAGTGAGCCCAACCTCGGCTACTTGTATAGATAATATATATTTACTGTAAATATATATCTACAAATATTGTTAACTATTTGCCATCTGATCATAGCGGCCAGACAATTACTTTTGACGTAGATAAACCTTCCAGCAAAATTGAAAAAAACACATAGACCAGTAACATCTGTTAGATTGAATAACTTCAATAATATTTTAAAAGTAAAAATATAACTTCAAAATTTTGACATAAGTAGTGCAAATGATTTTTATGCACAATTTTTTGATACTACTAATACACATTTTAATAATATTTTTAAAATTAGAACAAGAACCGCAAAGCGTAAATTTAGTTTTTGTGACTGGGCAATTGATGGCATTCGAAGAAGTAGGGAACGATTATTTGAACTTTATGGTCTTAAAACTTATATGCAAAATCCAAATTTTAACAAGTATGGCGCTACATATTCAAAAATTTTTTAAAGAGTTTGTAAAAACGCAAAGTCAATTTATATAAGCAATAAAATTAAAAATGCAGACTATAAAATGAAGGCGATCTGGAAAATAGTAAATAGTGAAACAGGCAAAAACAAGCGGTCTGAAACTCGTGTCCTTTTATAGACACCACAGGGTATTTTAGGCTCAGATTTAGACATTGCTACACACTTTGAAGATTACTATGCTAATATTCCATTCAAAATCACGGCACCTTTAAATTCTTCTACTGGAATATCGATTGACATTCTTAAAAGGAACGTAGAGCCTTGTCATATTAAACTAACTTTTAATCATATTAGTCCACAAACAATCATATCCACATTTAATCAGCTTAAAAACAAAGCTACTGAAGATATTTATGGTATGTCTGTTAAAGTGTGTAAATCGATTATTAGTACTGTAGCGCCTTATTTATCTTCAATTTTTAATTTATGTAGTGAGCAGTGAATCTTTCTGGATTTGTTAAAACTGAGTAAAGTACCATTATTTAAATCAGGGGATAGAAAAGGCTCGAATGATTATAGGCCGGTATCTGTTCTTCCCGTTATTAGTAAAGTTTTCGAGAAAGTGATACTTAATCAATTGCTGCAGCACTTTAATAAAAATAAGATCTTACACCACCAACAATTTGGTTTCACAAAAGGTTGTAATGCAATTGATGCTGGTGTTGCTTTACTTAAACATATTTATGAAGCTTGGGAAGATTCGCAGGATGCTATAGGAATCTTTTGCGACCTCTCTAAAGCATTTGACTGCGTGGACCATAATATATTACGTTTATGTGCAAACTTGAGCACTATGGCCTTAAATATAAAGCCCTTCAACTTATTAAATCGTATCTAGAAAACCGGGAACAGAAAATACAAGTTAACGGAGTAAAATCACCAGGCTCTAAAGTAGAAATGGGTGTACCACAGGGCTCGATATTAGGTCCATTTCTGTTTTTAGTATATATAAATGATTTGCTCCATTTGATGTCCATCAGTGAGCCTAAAACAATTTTATTTGCCGATGATACCTCGCTGGTCTTTAAAGTGGATAGAAAAGAACCAAATTATGATACTATTAATAAAGTCATACAAGAAGTACATAAGTACAAAAAACTAAATGTATTCGTTTTACTCTTCCAAATGTCAAAAGTGAAGAAGGGGAAATATTCTTCAACAATGATAAAACACAATTTGTTAGTGAAGCTGTCTTCTTGGGTATAACGCTGGATTCAAAATTGCAATGGGGTCCTCATATTAAACTGTTAGGAAAACGTCTATGTTCTGCTGCTTATGCCGTCAGGAAGATTAGACAGTTAACGGATGTCGACACTGCGAGACTCGTTTATTTCAGTTACTTTCACAGTGCCATGTCCTACGGTATTTTGTTGTGGGGTCTGGCAGCTGAAATTGATTCAATATTTATATTACAAAAGAGAAAACACATAAATGTTTCTTAACATGTTGTATACAGTTTTATAACAAAATTCCGACCAACATTCTTGAACTTACAGATAATAAATTCAAGTCATGTATTAAACGCACACTATGTAAAAATGCGTACTATAGACTCGATGACTATCTAAAGGATAGAGATGCCTGGACAAATGCTGGTCTAGCTCCACAAGACTAAACAATAATTTTGTGAAATGAATGTGCATTGTACTTGCATTGTAAAACATAGTTATAAGTGTCATATTGTGAAAATAGTTTTAAGGAACATATTTTGAAAAGACCCTACTGAGTTTTGTTTTGGCAGGTTTTTTCTCAGTAATATGGGCTTTGGAACTCTGCCAGTGAATGACAAAGAATGTCCCATATTTTTTTGTTTAGTCTTATCTTTCCGTTTGTAAAAGAAAGTATGGAACATTCTGTTGATACCTATTTTTATCATTAAGTATTTTTGGACTATTATTTATTTTATTTTGTTTACTTTGACATATTAATCAAGGTATCAGTTGTTATTCGCTTTAATTTTATATTTGTAATTTGACCTATTACAAGCAAATTCTATTATTTCCAAGTGATTAAATGAATTTTTGAGTTTGAGTTTGAGTTTTACTTAATATCAAAATACAACACGACTACACGGGTCGCTGTTAGATACAGACTAATGAACAAATTCGACAAATGCGACGCATTCTCTCACAGACGTGGGTCAGAAAAGATATTAAAACAAAGTACCTGTAGGTAGGTACTTTGTTTTAATGTCTTTTTCTGCGCGCAAATCACTTTATGCGAAACTAGCTAGCTACCCACTCTGGCGAGTAGTGGCGAGAAGGCCGTTTTGTCGAGCGCGGTGGTGATTTACGTGACTTCGCATGTCGTTATTTTTGAACAACTTGTTATTCCGGGAGAATTTTATATATTTTAAATTCCTTTCGGGAGAGGAGAGATTTTAATTTTCAGAGGTCAAATCCGGAAGACTCCCGGAACCCTAGAAACTGGGAACCCTAGCCGTGCGTGAAGACATTACTCACTAAGGTCACCCTTGTGAGCGATGTATTTTCGTTTTTCATCAGTTTCACCATCATAGTTGGTGGAAACTGATTATATTCAATTTATCGTTGTGATTTGGGAATCGGACAGAAACACCATTAAAACACACACACACGTCACACTTACATAAAACTATACAGTTCACTTACTCTTCTTCCATACACTGTACAGACAATATTTTATTTTAATACAAAACCAACGCCGATTGTATGAAAATCGCATACTTACTTTTAAGTGGTACCCAGTAATAAAATCTACAAAATCTCATTTGCATGACTTAACATTAATGAAATAAATTATATTTCATTCATCTAATGCCAAGAATATTAAATTAATTAATTGATAGGTCTATAATTGTTCTTGAAAGCAACATTTATTTTGAACACGTTTTTGAAATTTCGACATAATTTGTTGACATTTACAAAAACGTGCTGCTTTTATTAACTGTCGCGTAACTAAATCGTATAAATCACTAATTGCCCCAATTAAAAAGTGCCATTATGTTTTCAACTTATCAAAAAAGTTTACTTTTTAAATTGTTCTTACTTCTAAATAAAAAGTCAGGCAGGCTTTATGAAATTACTGTTCACGTGTTAAAGAGAAGAAATAGTTAAGATGGCTTTATTTTGTTTTTTTCTTTCATTTAGATATATTTTTAAGACTGAAAACTAAAATAGACAAAACTATAAAGAACTAAAACTAATTAATTCTGATGGTTCTTATAAGGTAAATTAAACTTTTTGGTGCTCCAAAGTTACATGTTCCCTGTCCCATGAATCACATCTGCATTGTGTAAATCAGAGGTTCCCAAGCAATTTTTTGTAGTTTTAATAAAATAAGTTAAAGTCTATATTTTTTCAGTTAGACTTATTTATTTATTAGGTACACTTACAGCAATTACAATCATACATTTTAAAAAACTGAAATAAAAATGACAAATCGATATCATTGCTCAGCTAATTTCAACGACTAGACGACCTACCGACCGTCAATGGCCGATCGCCTGAACCAACAAATTGTAGATTCCATCCTAAAATACCGTTAGGTACAACAACAACCTGTATAGTCTACAGATTTTTGTTTCAGGTCTGGATATTTTATGTTTGTGCTTGTGTTATGTATTTACAGTATATTGATCGCTCATAACAGTAGCGAGAGCCCAAGAAGGGATTTTTGAATTTGAGTACCTCCACCAAATCCAAGGTTTCTCCTTAAAGGGCCAAACCCTTGGGGCTACCGCCATGTGCTTGTTTTTCATTCAAATCGGGGGGAGCTTTGGGAGGATTAGATTCACTTAAAATTTTTGATTATCTGACATTCTTGAATAATTTTTCACCTTCATAATTGAAATAATCAAATCTTTTCGAAAAGGGCACGGCATTAAAATCATGGGCCATGGACGTGTCAGATATTCTGAGAAACTGTAAAAAAAAAACGTTCTACCCAAACCTTACATGATTTGGAAGTGAATTAATATCGAAACGACCTTTTGAAAAACTGTGAGGGATGCCATGCGGGCACTCCTTAGATTTAGTGGAGGTACAAGGATGCAAGGTATCTAATCCTAATCGAATACCTAAATACAAAAATAGCATCATGGTCTACTACTCCAATATATTGATTAAAATAATTTGAAGAGTTCCCTCGATTTTTTCCCCAAATTATCGGTGAACAGACATAAAAAAAACCCCGAACGATTTGTGAACCTCCTCCTTTTTTTGAAGTCGGTTAGAAATTATCGGCTAAGGGACTTCTTTGTCTCATCAGTCATTTGCTGCATAAAGTATGAAATGTATTATCCTGTTGTAGAAAAGCGAACCATTTTCATCCTTGCATTTTGCATAGTTTTAAGAAATTTCAAGATATGCGTACGTTCTTTTTTTTTCGTACCATTAAACCTTGCGTTTTGAATTAAGCGCCTTAAAGAAGATTAGTGTAAGGACCGAGACATTTTAACTCCATGCTCTGTGCCGGACTGTGCCTATCCCACCAGGAACTTGACGTGAGGAGACACACATATACGACTGACTATATGACACACATACGTATACCTCCACTTAGACATTATAAGCCGAAATAAAATAATCGAAACAAAAAAAAAACAAAAGATATTGTGATAAATTTAGAATAATGTAAACGTCCTTTTAAAACGCATTGGCACAACCGATTCGCGGTCACAGCGAGTGTTCGGCGTAATAGATTACAGTGTCACTCCGGCCGTACCGTTGTCAGCGGACAGCTGCGGCCCTGTCAGCGTCCTCTATGCGGAAACAATTTGATACCGTACCCTCAGTGTCGTCTGTGCAGCAATTTACAAGATTTTAACAGGGTCCGCTCCGTTGTGTTTTCGAGATACACGAGATTTATCTAGTTTTTAAGAGAATCATGTTGGTACAATTAAATACCGAATATTGTATCAACATTTACATCTAAAAGGTTTTGCAATAAGGGCGGGTCGATTTTAAAATGGAATAAAACAAGTTGTATGGGAGCCATCAATAAGGTTTTATCTTTATATTAGAGCCCTATCAATGACATTATAGGTGATATGTACGAGTAATATCGATCAAATAGCCGCCGTGTCTTTGCTGGGTGGCGCGCATTCGAAGGGCCCAGTTTTCTATAAGCTTGGCGCATAAATCAGGGTGAATTTGATGGATTATGTTGTCTTTGACGGCCGCAGTGGTCTGCGCCTTATTCGCATAGACCTGCGACTTAAGAAAGCCCCAATAGAAAAAATCTAAAATTGCGTCGTTGCTACTTGAGAACACCCATTTTGATTATAAAGTTTTATCATTTGCACATGAAGCTTGAGGCTGGAACTTGCCATGATGATTTATCTAAAGTGACTGATTAAAAGACGATATTTTGACAGAAAACAAAAGAAACGATATGACCGACACGATCTGTCAAAATCAACCCGCCCCGAGACTTCGAAAAATATTAAACGTCAAGATATTAGGTACCTATATTATTATGTAGTTACTTTACACAAATTTAAATGCCACCAACGTTGAATCTCAGAAATAAAGATAATAATTTCAAACAAACTCACCGTCCGTTGTCACTATTTCAGAGATTAGTAAATGGCGTTTAAGTTATAAAATATATCTACTTACCCTCTTTCCGTATAATTAGGTTTTCAGCGGTTCCAGTTTCGTGTTGATGTTAATTCAGTCTGCTTTTGCTAACTTTTACTTACGAGTATATTACAAGAAATGAACTGACTTTGACTGGTAGATAATTAACTACTACGGAGCTTGAAGGTGTAAGTAGACACTACCGCATAACATGATTTATTTGACGTATAATAGCGCTCAGTGCTATCGTGGTCCCGTTAGAAGGTACGGTCTTAAAACAAATACGTACTAAAGCTCGTATTACAGTTTCCAAATTTTATGATAGATTGATATTTTCCAATATAAATATTACGGAAACATTTTTCGATGCGAACTGTTACATCCCTTTTATTATTTTTTAAGATACAACGAATCGTGTTTTTCTAGACTGAAACAGTTGATTCTGTTTGGTTGATGAATGTGTTTTGGCTATATAACATTCTGACTGATCCAGAGGTTGAGCCCGGGGCCGCGGGCTAGTGTGTAGTCAATCTTAATGACTAACCACGGCCAACTACGCAAGGATATTATCACGATTTAACGATTATAGGATTATTGTTATACTGTCATATTGTAGTCATTTGTAGTGTATCACAAGTGTACCTATCAATGCGCAAAGACTGCACACTGTCTATGTTATATTATATTACTGGCTGGCACACTGAGTTGGTATCATCATCATCATCATCATATCAGCCATAGGACGTCCACTACTGAACATAGGCCCCTATGACCTCCATGCCGACCGATCGGAAGCGACGTGCATCCAGCCGGTACCTGCAGCCTTGACTAGGTCGTCACTCCATCTTGCAGGTGGACGTCCTACGCTGCGCTTGCCGGTACGTGGTCTCCACTCGAGAACCTTTCTGCCCCAGCGGCTATCGGTTCTCCGAGCTATGTGCCCTGCCCATTGCCACTTCAGCTTGGAGATTTGCTTGGCTATGTCAGCGACTTTCGTTCGCCTACGGATCTCCTCATTTCTGATTCGATCTAGTAGGGAAACGCCGAGCATAGCCCTTTCCATTGACCGCTGAGTGACTTGGAGCTTTCGTACGAGACCCACAGTGAGAGATGACCTACGGTGCCGAGACGTGGGTCTCTCACTGTGGGTCTCGTACGAAAGCTCCAAGTAACAACCGGTAAAACGCACTGAATAAAGACTTTCGTCTTCAAGGACTGCGGGATGTTTGACGAGAAAACGCTCCTTAACTTCCCGAACGCTGCCCAGCCGAGTTGGATTCGGCGAGTTGGTTTACTTCATTCAAAACCACGACAAATAAGACTTGTCTTCAATATCAAACAAAGTTTCTTTAGAAAACATAAGAAAAAGATCTTACAAGTCCAAAACACCGAGAAGTTATAATAAGAGTTGAAGCAATAACAAACGCATTAACGTACATATCGTCGTAAAAACGAATGACGGATTTTCTTGAGGACCCTTCCAAACTTTGTTGGGTACAAAAACCTAATTGAATGTTATCTGAATTGTTTTGGTACGTCTGTCTTCAGGAACTGGGTAAGTCGCCAAGTAATATGATACTTTGCTTATTGCAAAACTTTTCCATGACAGGTCTCAGGCAGAGGTATAATTGCTTGAAATTTGTTGAAAAAGAACACAAATTAATCACGAAAATAAATACTTTATTTAAAGGCAGTCTGAATTTTATTTTAGCTTAGTATGATTAACCGAGTTCAAAAAACGAGAAGGTTCTCAATTCGGGTGGTATATATTTTTTTTATCTATGTACGCGAATTTCGCCGAGATTAGAAGACCGATTTACGTAATTCTTCTTTTGTTTGATGCGGAATAGTTTCGAATTGGTCCCATAAAAATTTGATTCAGATAGGCCCATCATTTTTTATTTTATGAGCATATGCTCATTTTACTTACTTTCACCTCAGACTAAAGGAATTAGAATAGACGGCGAGTTGTCATACAGTGCGTTGAATCCACTGACGTCCTAGATAGTCCTAATGTGCATGACAACAAGATGACAACAAGTGACAATGACACATTTACTCATCGACGACGCAACACAGCATAATTACTCCTTCGTGGATATATTTTTTTCATTGATTTCGTAAGTCGTGTAATAATTTTGTATTGACACACCTAAACAATTTAAATTAGGTATCTAATAAAGATTTGATTGTAATTAGGTATATACTACCTATTATTTATATGTGCTATTTACTAATAGGTTTGAAGTCGGTGCCAAGCCAAAATCACAAAAGTAGGCATTTCATTGTATTAAAACGTAACTTCACGCCTATAATCCCCGAAGAGGTAGGCAGAGGTAAATGCATGAATTCAAGCATAGGTGCAAACACCCACGACGCCGGTTACGTTTTATGCAGTGTATTAATTTGCTCGTATTCATATTTAAGTGATTAAAATATAATTATTTGTTTAGGGCTTGGCACGTAGTATATACCTTTCGGCAGGAGGGCCTTCTCCAGTCAGGACATGTGGGTAGTGTTGTGGGCGTGTCTTTCCATAAGCCGACATGTTACTCGTGTTTGTGGAAATCTGTAGATTCTGTAGGTGGGTACTCGAGCGGATGATGAAATAAAGCACAGGTTGGCAGAAGAAAGTCGTATATTGCCAAAGATCCGCCCATTCGATTACTTCCGGCAGGGAAGATCGGGCAAGAATTCCTTCGGACCGGGAAACCACATTTACCAGGATACCATACTACTACTATCACTAGTCTTCTGCACCTTTGATTCAGAACTACCCGCGTTATATCATTTTAATATCACTGACGTTCACTGTTCTAACTGACAGCATAACTACCCTATTATAATTCGATTCAACTGTGTGACTGTGACTGATCGACTGTTACTCTATGACTGACTGTCATGAACTATTTGCTAGCCTTTATAAACCCGATATAACTATCCTCTCTAAGGTAACAAAATGCAACTAAGCCGACCGTGGCGCCACTTAGAATTCTCTAATAAACAATCTACCCTAGTCATAATTAGGTTACGTCACCGAAAAACTAGATGGCGCTAGTAGTCACATTTAGGTTACACTCCGACATACCTAATTACAATTAAATCTTTATTTTTTTTTAATTTTAGTTTTTAGTTTTATTTATTTTGAAAATAAGAACAAGTGAGATAAATATAACACAAGCAAGTTCATAATGAAAATGAGATGAGGAGCTCAATAGATTCAGAGAGTAAATAAATTAAATCGATAAAGTATCTAGTTTTCTGTTTCATGGGTGCCATTTTACATGCATGTTTCTACAGAGTATTTTATTTAAATTTTACTTCCTAAATATAGTTTGGCAAACACTACATATTAATATCTTACATTGTCTTCCATAATAGTCTTATTTGGCTAATATTACCTATAGTGTTGCTATCGATAGATAGCAGTCGTTAAACCTTGTCGGAGGTCTTATGGGCGGTTTGAAAATATCCGACAGCAGGTTGGCCACTAACCCAGCCACCTCCACCAATCCGCATTGGAGCAGCGTGGTGGAGTAAGCTCCAGGCCTCCCCCCAAAAAGGGGAGAGACTCGTGCCCAGCAGTGGGACGTATAATGGGTTACCATTATTATATTTATTGTTACCTATAGTGAGTCCTCCGTCTAATATTTTAAAACGGATAATAATAAGACACAATTAATTATAAAAAAAAATATTTTCAAATCATAATTTCATAGTTAGTCACGGGATTCCACGGTCGAGAAACTTCAAACATCAGAAATCGACTAATGATCAATAGCAAAGAAAACGTATAAACATATCAAAGTAAACTGGCGTGGCATCGTTTCATTTAGCATTCCTCTTCACTCGCAAAGATGTCGTCGTTCCTTTGCGGGGTCAATTAGTACAGAGTTCGGTATCACAAAGGCATCTTATCGTACACGTACCTATTGTTGTCAACACAAACCGGGTTTGATACGGTAATATTTCATCGGTTGTTGCAATTCCATCGTACGTCTGTGTCAATTTGATTATTTTTATGTTTCTAAAAGCAAAGTTTTTCTGCCTCCCCCCCCCTCCCCCCTTCTCGAGGGTTACTGCCTTTTCGTGTCGGGGAGGGCCGTGGTTTTCCCCACATTAGCGAAGTAAAGAGAAAAAAATTATAACTTGCTCCTTTGGTGAGAAAACGGCTGGGAAAGAGTGTGCGGTTATATCGTTTTTACCCCGCCGATTTGGGTGTCGAACTTTTTTGACGCTCCCGCTCCTTAGTGGCCGAACTGTGTGCCTATGGTCCTCTCCACCCAGGCGATATGAGACTCCTGGTGTAATGAGTAGTCTGGGCAGGCATCATCGGTCGGTAGGGAAAGTCCGCCTGAATGGATAATAGCTGAGGTGACTGGTACGCATGTGTTCCGCACGCCACTAGTCTTGACTGGAGCCATAGAGCTCGTACTATAACAATCAACCGCCAGCATCAATCGCGGATGTGTACGTTCTTGTGATCCCGCCACTGAGGGCGGACGTCGACTTTAAAGTGAGTACCTAGTCGGCTTTCTCTTCCAGGAGTCCCATACAACCCTCGCTCCAACGGTGGGTATACGCAACGCATTTTCCCCTTGCCAAAAGAAAAACAAAACATTTTTATTATATACAATTATATTGACAAAACTTCAGATAACGACTAATGATCAGAACCAAAGTAAACCTTACCACAAATCAAAGTAAAGTGGCTGAGCATCGTTTCATTAAGCATTCCTCTTCACTCGCAAAGCTGTCGTCGATCCTTTGCGGGGTCAATTAACACAGAGTCTGGTATCACAAAGGCATCTTGCACGTAGTGTTGTCTACACAAAGCGGGTTTGACACGGTAATATTGCAATGTTTGTTGCAATTTCGTCTTACGCCTGTATCAATAGTATATTTTTTTCTTATTTCACTAAACATCCCATTCGGTTGCAATGCTTTGTGGGGTCAACAGTCACACGCCCGGGGTTCGGTAGCACTAAGGCTGTTATATTCCATGATGTGCCGTGTAACTTCACGCCTGTCTTTGTTAGAAGGGTAGATAATACAAAGCGCACAAGAAAACTGCCTCGGTAGCCTAGTGGTAGCAGGCCACTACTACTACGCTGAGGTCCTGGGTTCGATTCCCGAGTAGGGTTATCAGAGATAATGGTGTAAAATATGTATATATCACTGGTTGGGATTTTTCCATTTTCTGGAAATTTCTCAGTACCTACCTCGAAGTTTGGTAACATGGGCCAAAACATAACCGGCGAATCGTGGGTGTTTGCATGTACGCTTGAATGCATGCATTGACCTCTGCCTACGCCTTCAGGGATTACAGGCGTGAAGTAACGTCTTTTTTTGAACAAGACAAAATAACAACAAATGTAAATATTGATCAAAGGAATGCTATACTAATAGAAGCATAAAAAAACATATAGATGTGTGGCTATTCCTAAAACCTGAGCTGATGCTTTTGTGCCGGAATTAGCAGGGACGTAAATCATCATCTGACCGTAATACTATTGCGCTGAAAACCATCATGTAGATTAAGTAAGTTGGTGATACTTACGACCTGTACCACGTTAACTACCTTCAACATTTTTGAGTTACAGTTATTGAAATATGATGTCTCGAAAACGATTGGTCAGAAAAAAGTAGTTCACAATATTTGTCTAGACTTTATCTCTAAATAAAAAGAACAGAATACTTTACTCAATAGAACCGTATAAATAGATCAAAATCGATTGGCCATCACTTCATTAAGCATTCCCATTCGATTGCAATGCTTTGTGGGGTCAACTATCGCAGGCACGGGGTTCGGTAGCACAAAGGCATCTTAAATGTGGAGTGGTCAACATAAAGTGGAACTATCACTATTGCTGTTGTATCAGCTATGTCATTGTATAACTTCACTCCTGTATTTGCGAGAACGTGAATGTATAGGGAGTATATCTTTAATCTAAAACTGTAGAAGTGTAAATTCTGTACATTAAAACATATTGAAAAAATAAATACCAGGGGATGTTACTAGATCGATAGCGAACCGAAATATATGATTAGATTTTTTTTTGTCTGTCTGTCTGTCTCTCTGTCTGTTTGTTCAAGCATAACATAAAAACTACCGGTCCAATTACGATGAAACTTAGTATAATCATACTTTAACCTTTGGCGCACAACATTGGGTACTTTTTATCCCGAAAAAATGTCTGTTTGTTTATGTGTTTGTGTATGCTAATTTTATAAACGGCCTATCCAATTCACGGTTTACGTTAATATATTGTGGTAAGTTTCACATAGCATTTAGCATTTATTTCAAGTCAATCGGTTCAGAAATAAAAAAAGTTACGTCTGTTTAAAGAATCATATCGAATATTTTTAAACTATTCTGTATCTTTTATGTATCTTTACGCCAGGTCCCTAACAGGGTAGGCAGAGAGTGTAGAGCGCCAGATATCCCGGTCCTGACAAACCTCTCGTGCCTCGTCTACCTTCATCATTCTCCTCATACATGCACGCCGATTCCTAAGACTTTTGACACCACCATCAGATAGAACTCGACCTATTTGGTCATGGTAGGTCAGCCTTGGTCTTCCTGGGCCTCTGCAACCATCCACATTCGCATGGTATATCTGTTTAGTCATTCGCTCATTCGATATTCTTTCTATATGCCCGAACCATCGGAGCATGCCTTTTTTCATTTTTACACCGATACTATCATTCACACAAAGCCTCTTTCTTACACCTTCATTACCAACGCGATCGGTGATTCTATCTTCTATTTTTTAGGGTTCCCGTACCTAGGAGGTAAAGACGGACCCTATTACTAATCCTCCGCTGTCTGTTTATCCGTCCGTCTGTCTGTCACCTGGCTGTATCTCATAAACAGTGATAGCTAGAAAGCTAAAATTTTTCACAAATTATGAATTTCTGTTGCAATCGATGTGCAATATTAATTGTTGAGTACTGTACATACAAACCTACAAACAAATCAGTAGAATTGGTGTGTCTCCGACTTTGGCGGGACTTTCACGGCCAGGTAGCTGATGTAATAAGGAGTCTACTTTTATCTATACATCTTAACATACATACTAACTTACATACATACACATACAAAAAAATAATTGGAGTGTCGCCGATTTTGAAGGGACTTTCACTGTCGTAAAATAAAAACAAGCAAATGATAAATAGGTGAAAGACGGTAAAATTCGATTATCGTATTCATTTATAATAATGGCAAACCCATTATCCGTCCCACTCCTGGGCAGGAGTCTCTCCCCTTTTTTTGGGGAGGCCTGGAGCTTACTCCACCACGCTGCTCCAATGCGGATTGGTGGAGGTGGGTGGGTTGGTGGCCAACCCGCTGCGGATGTTTTCAAACCACCCATAAGGCCTCCGACAAGGTTTAACGACTGCTATCTATCGATAGCAACCGGGACCGACGGCTTAACGTGCCCTCCGAAGCACGGAAACGCGCATTTAATTTGCCACTAGCAGTCACCCATCACACTGCCCGAACGTACCCGTAGTGTTTAACCGAATAGATCGCCTATGATCTACACCAGCCGCCAAATAAATAAAATTGGAATGTCTGCTTGTAATATTAAAATAACCGCTTTTTACTAAATGCATTAGTATGTTCTATACACGGTACATATACCAAAACAACATTTTTTACAATTTTTGTCTGTCTGTCTGTTTAGCGGGGCTAATCTTGGGAACGGCTGCACTGATTTTGACGGGACTTTCACTGGCATATAGCTTATGTAATAAGGAGTAACTTAGGCTACTTTTATACTAGCTGCGCCCACGACTTCTTCGGGGTAGATACTGAACAATTATAAATTCTCACGCAGACGAAGTCGCGGGGACAGCTAGTTATCTATAAAAAAGGCAAAAAATCACGTATGTTGAATGGGAGCGCGCTTTAAATAATCATTTTATTTTTTAAGTGAATGTATGACTAAATATCCTAAGAATATTTCAAGCGTATATCTGTTACCGTTATTAATATGGAGCAAAAAATCACGTTTATTGTGTGGAACATACTAAGGTATTTATTTAATTCTGTTTTTAATATTTGTCGTTAAAGCGGCAACAGAAATACATCACTCGTGAAAATTTCATCTAGATATCACGGTTCTTGGGATACAGCCTGGTGACCGATGAACACACAGACGGACGAACAGTGGAATTTCCCGTAGAGGAGTGGTCCCGTTTGATTTCCTTTGATTTCGGAACCCTAAATAACAAATTATGTCATCAGTTTTGCTTTAAAAAAGATTTTGGCATTGATCCCAAAAGTTTGTTAGTTATATTATTCTCCAAAATCATAGATAACGGAAAGTCTATCAACGTCGCACTCTTTCAATCGCCTTAAACGCAGAGTTTCAGCATTATTCGGGAGGCACAAACGATCCATTTCAAATCAGGTAGATAGCTCTTAAATGTATTACACCATTTCCTCGCGACGCCAGGTTATCGCAGCCCATACATTTTTAAACAGATAAATGGAAGGTGCAATATAAACTCATTGTCCCATCCAGATACGGTCATTGTTTACGAAATGGTTTCGCTATGTAGTGTTTATTTCTTAACTATTTCTAGATTTCTATCTACGTGGAATTGTTTATTTCAACTGAGTTATTTAGCAACTGCAATTAGGTGTTTTTATGTGTAAATATTTTATATAGCAAAAAATTCGTTCTGTAGTATAAATATTTTTAAGTTTCGGTCTGTCAAAAGCTACATGGTGGACTTCATTTCTATATTATACATTCATGGAGACTCGTAAAAACCTAAAACCACATGTAATAATAATATTATTGACAATCCTTAAAACGTCCCACAGCTGGGCACGAGTCTCTCCCCTTCTTCGAGGTGGAGTGGAGGAGGCTTGGAGCTTACTCCACCACGCTGCTCCAATGCGGGTTGGTGGAGATAAGGGTTAGTGGCCAACCCACCGTCGGATGTTTTCAAACCGCTCATAAGGCCTCCAACAAGGTTCAACGACTGCTATCTATCGATAGCAACTGGGGCCGACGGCTTGATATGCCTTCCGAAGCACGGAAACGCGCAATTTTAATTTGTCACTAGCGGTCACCAATCACACACCCGACCACACACGCATCGCTTAACCGAGTAGATCGCTTCCGATCTACATCGGTCGCGGAGCCATACGCGCTTCCAACCGCTTAAAAACACATGATGGTGTAAAATCCACCTAAAGACAAGAAAAAAAAAATCTATGCTGAAACGTAATTTACCTAAAATAAATAGACATTCAAGGTTGGTCCTATCAAAAAATGTTTAATGGACATATCATAATATTATATTTAAATTTACTTACTTCTTTATTTCGACCTTTCGAACCTTTTTAGGTGGGCGTTATTTTTATGTTAACAAGACCCTATTTTCAATGGCGTTTTATTCGTCTTGTACTTAGATTATGCCGCGGGGTAATGTTACGCAATGGATCACTCGGTTATGTTTCATTGCCCGATTTATTTTACTTTTTGCTTCATCATCACTGCAGCCGAAAGATGTCCACTGCTGGACAACAGCGCTGTGTGTCGGTAGGGGAAAATATGCCATAATCGCCACGCTTGGCAGGCGGTTTTTGCGATCACAGCGGCGGCAATTTAACGCAGGACGCTGTTGCCCGTCACTGGTCTTCGCACGCACCATTCGCTTGACGCGGATGCAGCACCGGGGCATCTTCCTCTGCTGCAGCTTCTTCTGCCCTGCGGCTGCAGGGCGGCGTTTGGCATCCCCCTGGGGAGCTGTGATGGTGGGCACCGTGGACTCGTGTCGCCATGGTGTTGGCATCTAGGTCCTGCTGTTGCTCGTCCCGCTTTATTATATTATAATGGTTTGAACACCAACATTTGGTTGACTGATTGCACTAGCGGCAGACTTCCTCCACTGAAGAGCGATGGGGTCAATGACCCATTACGTCCCGAAACCTTCGTATAATCGCCGAAAAAAGGCGAAATGAACTTCTTCATCATCATCATCATTTCAGCCAAAAGAAGTCCACTGCTGAACAAAGGCCTCCCCCAAAGAATGCCACTACGAACGGTCCCGGGCCGCCCTCATCCAGCGATTGTCTGCGACCTTCACCAGGTCGTCGGTCCATCACGTGGGCCTGCCTACGCTTCATGTTCCGGTACGCGGTCGCCACTTCAGAGCTCTTCTGCCCAACAGCAGTCAGTTCTGCGAGCTATGTGCCCTGCCCATTGCCACTTCAGTTTCGCTATTCGGTGGGATATGTCGGTTACTTTGGTTCACATGCGGATCTCCTCATTTCTGATTCTCTTCATTTCAAATGAACTTATCGTTGGATAAATAAAACTTAAATTTATTTGTACTCCCTCAGTCTTACGATCCTGTTTCGTGGGCAATATTTTTATGATAACTATTTTCAGTGGTTTTGGGGCCACCGGCATAAAAACGCTCGTCTTGTATTCATAGTATTATGCCGCAGGGTAATGAGATGGTAACTTTGGTACGCAACGGGTCAATCGATTACGTTGACTTGCGCGATTTATTTTCCTTTGGGTTTAATATATTGAGAACTATTCTTACATTGTGTGAATAAACAGTTCTAAGTCTAATAACGTGGACCGAAAGTTTTGTTGAGTGTACAAAAGCAT
This sequence comes from Macrosoma leucophasiata, assembly GCA_036365455.1. Classification (NCBI taxonomy): domain Eukaryota; kingdom Metazoa; phylum Arthropoda; class Insecta; order Lepidoptera; family Hedylidae; genus Macrosoma; species Macrosoma leucophasiata. The sequence goes on from JAWQUS010000010.1 coordinate 9,649,588, forward strand.
TTTATATTGTAGATGTTTTAAGGCTTGTTTACGCATAAAATTTAAGATTGTCTAGTCTAGAACAGCTTTCAAAAATGGAGGCTCATAGTGGTATTTTTATTGATTGCTAGGATTTCCAAATTTAGGGAATGGAAGGTTATTCAATGCCAATTTAATACAGTACAAAACAAAAATACAACTATATACAATTTTATAAGGTTAAATCGCATTTTTGTTTTAAAGTGTGATTTTCTTCTAACGCCTTAAAAAAATGTGTTGACAACTTGTGACACAAAAGAACCACTGATCTAAAAATAACATTTTTTTGGCCGAAATGTAATTTACCTAAATAGATATTCATAGGGGTGGGTTCACCAAAACTGTGTAATGGATTTATCATAAAGTTATTATTTTAAATGTATCCTTTCGAACCTTATCAATAGTATATTTTTATGCTAGCAAAATTCTATTTTCATTGGAGCTGGGAGCAGAAGCATAAAACGGTTCGTCTTTTTAACAATAAAAACATTATACTTATTTTTTTTTTCATATATCTAAGCTTGTTCGAAAGTTTAAGATTGTCTTGACTTTGAACCGATTCTTGTAACGGAGAAATTGGCAAACAAAAATGCATTTTACATAGGTAGTAAGTGGCTACTGTAGCAAGACATCTGCGCTTAAAACCACAGGTCAAACGCAAATGCGTTGCATGCAAATCTTCATACAAAAGGAACCCTTACGCCGGATCCACACGTTGGTGAGGCCAAAGTTTACTGCTAACACGGGCCATAGAGCAACGCGGGCCACCGGCCGCCGCGGAGGACCGGAGCGTAGCTATGTAGCCATAGCGTTTATTACCGATAAAAAACAGTGTGTAATATTTTTAGGGGGGAAATGCGTATGACACACACACACACACAACAAAAATCGTCTATTACTACGAAACTCACACCTTGACTTTAACAAAATTCATAAACAATTTCACGCACACATTTAAACTTATAGGCGACAGGCATAGGCCTACTTGGCCTTGAACTTTGACAGAGGGGAAAGATGGCTACTCCCCTCCGGTCCGCCGCGGCCGGTGCCCCGTGTTGCTCTATGACACGCGCCGGTCAATCACCAACGCGCATCGCTCGCCTCAACCACAGTATCCTCAACGTTCGGGCCAATGCTATTTTCAAGATCCACACCAGAGAATATGTAATAATACTCGCCATAGTTCGCCATTTGTCAATATGTATTATATTGTGGCAATAAAATATTAAATAAATAAATAAATACTACGTACCTATAGAATGGACACTTTGACATCCCGCCCGATTCACCGGACCACCCAACCTCCTCCCCTCCTATGGGCGACGACGGTTGGTATTTTGTACGTGCTACGCACACAGGTGCACATATAAATACACGTCACTGAATGATGTCTGTGTAATAGAGACCAAATTAAATATGGAATTTTTACGGAGTGTTTGCATGTATGATTAAATGCATGCATTTACCTCTGCCTACCCCTTCGGGGATTACAGGCGTGAAGTTACGTACGTTTACGGAGTGTTTGCGGTGTGTCCACACGTTGGACGTGTAGCGTTGGCGCCAACGTTCGGGTCAACGTGTGGATCCGGCCTTATAAGATCACTCTAGTCTTACTGTATGAAAACGAAATAAATAAATAAAACTCGTGCGTCTGTCTGTGTCCCGTATCGATTTGCTCTTTTCTGTGTTCGAACGAGTTAGCACTTTTGTGTCATAACAATAATATACATGAGACGAGCACGTGCAGAATTGAGTCTGCGACTAAAGGAGGTCTAAGTATGTGTATCCAAGATTGAACAAATACTTAATAACATTTAAAAAAAATAGTTGCCGAATTCCGTTTAGAGTTCAAGTGTGGCGAAAAATTATTTAGATATTCCGATGTGGAGAGGATTATTGGATCAGCAGTTGTAACATGTTTTTACTGGTGGTAGAGCTCCAGTGACGGAGCTCGCGGGCGTAGACACTACCGCATTACCTAATATCTACTTGTCGCTAAATGGTAGTGTTCAGCATTATCGTGTTCCGTTCAGGTGGTAATGTATGGCCTTGTAATTTCCGGCACAGAGGCATAACACCTAAGGCCTCAGGAGTGGTAAGGCATCTGCATTTTGACCTTGGTCTATCTGTAAGTGTCTATAGGCTGCAGTCACCACTTAACATCAATGTGAACTGCATGCTTGTTTGCCACTTCCATTACATAAAAAGGCATAGAGCAAAACATAATAATATAATTTTACGTTTCATTGTGTATTTGATCCATAAATACAATATTTGTTTGCTTTGCGGCATCTAAATCGCTAATTAGGATAATATTGATCATGTTAACAGTATTGTGTGAATTACATCTATAACTCCACTGAGAAACGATAATCTACTTACACGAATATTAATATACAAACAGCAGTCTAGGGTTTGTTCTAATCCGATTAAGAAACGAACCTTGACATTTTGTGAGTCCAGACTAGTTTTCACTGTTTACCAACAGGCATGTAGACAAAATGAAGTCATATACCTACCTACTTATTTAATCTGCGCGTGGGCTCCGAAAACCATTTTGAAATCACAAAGGCAGCGATGAGTGAAGGCCTTGACTTACCCTTAGATGTCATATTTTTTATTAAGGTTCCGTACGTCAGTTGGTTAAAAACGGGGCCCTATTACTAAGACTCCGTTTCCCATCTGTCGGTCTCACCAGACTGCATGTTATGAAATTTTCACAAATGATGATTCAGATAATCGATTACTATAATAAGACAGAAAAAATCGTACATTAAATATTTTTCAAAAAAAAAAAGGTAGCCCGGGGCTACCCTATCAGTTTTTTTGAAAAATATTTAATGTACAGAGACTCGATTTTTACTGTCTTATTATTTTAATCAATTAAACAAAAGTAACAAAAACAAAAAAAAACATTTTTTTGAATTTTTGTCTGTCTGTCTGTCTGGTACATTATAACTTTTAAACAACTCATCGGACTTGAACTCGGTTTTCGGTTACATGTAAAACTTGTAATCAAATACTTGATATCAAAACTTGTAAACAGAGTTGAATGCGGTTTACATAGGCGTTGATGGCGTTTGTGGCATTGGTGGCATTGGTGGCGTTGGTGGCGATAATGGCGTTGCTGGGGATGGTGGTGGTGGTGGCATTGGTGGCGGTGGTGATATTGGTGGCGTTGGTAGCGTTGCTGGCGTTGGTGGCGGTGGTGAAATTATAGGCATTGGTGGCATCGGAGGCGTTAGTCGTAAAATCGTGTACAGAGAAGTATTAATGTAAACCAGATTTTTTTAGCTATCCATTAGTGTTTTCGTGTAATCCAAAATAAACCAAAAGTTATATTCAAAAAAGCTGCCCAAAGTCACTATAGCGCGTACCTTGATACACAAATGGAACAAAATTATTACGGTGCGGGCTCTTTTAAATTCTCCAAAGGCCAATAGCTTGCATTATTATTATCTCAATGGTCAGATTAGAGCTCACTAGTATTTTTAACAAAAAATGACAAACACGAAAACGTAAAAAGATAAATCAAAACAATACAACATCGGCCATGTTATAGGTAAACAATAATTCACCTCGTCGCTTTAATTCACCTCGCCCCCATGACAAAGAACAAAGATACATTTTATTATTCTATTTTACTTGAGCGTGCATGCGTAGAATAAGAATAAGACAAGGACAAATTACAAATCCAACGCTCGATGTGACGTACATCAAACAATTTTCTTCGGCCTTTGTGCTCTGAAATAGTGACCCTGTTCGTAATTTGCATAACGTGTTTGTACAAAGCTACTGCGGGTAAATCTAGAACAATGTAACGTGAATATTCACATGTCGTATCAAAATGTCGTGAAAGTAACATTTGTAGATACGTTCTCTAGTGTGTTAAGCTATCATCTAGAATTTATCTCCTTATTATTTTATGAAAAAGCGGCCTGCAAGTTGGAGTCGCCCATGAACTGTTCCGTAGTAACAAATAGTGTTCGAATGAATGTACAAAATTATATTTGCAGTTTTCAAATATTATCATAGCTCAGACTGATTATTCTCAACAGTCTGAGCTATGATAATATTTGAAAACTGCAAATATAATTTAAACGTAAGAGGAACGGAGGGCAAGTGTATTTATTTCAAACGATAGATTTTGAGAAATAATGGTTTCAGAAACCTCTTTCGAATGGCAATGCTTGCCTCCTCCGTCCTTAACAGACCTAAGGGTACTCAATGCCGGCCAGCATGGCGGAAGAAGCCGCATCAGAGTGGCCAGCCCCGGCGCTGCATCCGCACTGTGCGCGCGCGACTTTCAACTGACGTACAATATTTCAATTAAATACTTTACTCTACATGGTGTCCGCTTTTGGTTCTGACGCGCAATTTGACGTTGTACTTTCAATTTAATGGGCTTAGCATTTTCGTGAATTGACTTTGTGAAACAGCCAGAGACGGGCAGGCAGACCGACATACAGATGTACGGGTGACTTTATAAGGATCCTATGCCTCAAAATTAAGCCGGAAAGTTAATTACACCGATTCGTTTTTAGTGTTGTCTGTGTACACGCAAACATACCTACCGTTACGAGTATATCGATATCACTGCACTAGTATTAAACTGACACGGTGATAGAACAAGAAACCACCCAAATTCCCGTGTGAAAAAAGGATTAATACACATAAAACTTTTTACGAAATCTTTGTCAAGTTCTTAAAATGTAATTTATTATTTCTTCCATTTACTTTTCATAATTGCGAAGCACGCAAAATATTTCCTGATTTACGTGTTTTAGTAACGAGTAATTTTTAATGTGTCCCCAGGTGGTGTTATCAGCCAAAAAATTATAGGTGGGTCATTCTGAATTCCAGTCATTAGCAACTACGTTAAAAGCACTTGACTTTAAAATCCATATACCGGAGCATATCAAATTATAACTCGTAGGCACTCGGGGGCACATGTTGCGACCTACCTATCAAACTCGAAGAACAAAGCCAACTAAGTCTTGTATTATGCAAACAGGCATCATGTAAGGCGTGGATTTATGAGGGAAGTTCGTTGGGAAATCGCGAGCGCCGCCCGTGGGAGCACCCTCCGCACTATTGCCCCATATATTCATATTTGGGGTTATACCTACTAGGAAGTACTTTGGACAGCCCGACGGGAATTCAAGGGTGAGTGACAACGATTTATGCACTCATGGTTTCTATTGTTATGTCGTGTCGGTGGTATTTTAATAAATTATCACGTGGAAAATTTCTTTTTGTACTATGCTTTACTTGATGAAATAAACTATTTTTGTAGACATTTTTCCTTTTGCTTTTTGTTACGTCCCACTGCTGGCCACGAGTCTCTCCCCTATTGAACATGCGATGTTGTAATCTCGATCTATCTCATTTCCCTTGTAGTAAAATCGTAGGAAAGTCAAAACTATACGTTGAATATCTTTTAAAAGAATTTTTGGGGCGTGATCTCCAATCGATATCTAATAAAGAAGAGAAGAGAAGAGAACAGAAAAATGTAATTTTAAGAGTTTTTGTCTGTTTGTCTGTATATATGTCCGGGCTTAACACAAAAAGTACTGAATGGATTAACTTCAAATTTGACATAAATATTACTAATAGGTCGGGTCAACACATAAGCTACACAATATTATCACTTACTATGGGGGAGGTGCTGTGAATTATTATTTTATAAATGTTAAAGTGTGTTAGTTTGTCCGTCTTTAACGTCAAACGGAGCAACGGATAGGTCTGATTTTTTATGTAGAGATATTTGAAGAGGTAGAGAGTGACATAGGCTACTTTTCGCTTCACAAATTGCCTCAAGCCGCGTACTAGCAATGCGATTTGTAGACTTCTAGTCTAAAAATGCCCTTGCGGATATGCGAAGGGGATTTGTGGGCATCGGGACGCTGGGCGTCGGGATGCTTGGCGTCGGGACGCTGGGCGTTGGGACATTCGACGTCGTGACGCTGGGCGTCGGGACTGGGCGTCGGGACGCTGGGCGTCGGGACGCTGGGCGTCGGGATACTGGGCGTCGGGACGCTGGGCGTCGGGACGCTGGGCGTCGGGACGCTGGGAGTCGGGACGCTGGGAGTCGGGACGGTCGGCGTCGGGACGCTGGGCGTCGGGACGCTGGGAGTCGGGACCCTGGGCGTCGGGACGCTGGGCGTCTGTACGCTTGGCGTCGGGACGCTGGGCGTCGGGACGCTGGGCGTCGGGACGTTGGGCGTCGGGACGATGGACGTCGGGACGCTGGACGTCGGGACGCTGGGCGTCGGGACGTTGGTCGTCGGGACGTTGGTCGTCGGGACGCTGGGCGTCGGGACGCTGGACGTCCCGCTGGACGTCGGGACATGGGCGTCGGGACGCTGGGCGTTGGGATGCTGGGCGTCGGGACGCTGGGCGTCGGGACGCACCCCGAGACGCTCGACGTCGGGACGCTGAGCGTTGGGACGTTCAACGTCGTGACGCTGGGCGTCGGAACGATGGGCGTCGGGACGCTGGGCGTCGGGACGCTGGGCGTCGGGACGCTGGGCGTCGGGACGCTGGGCGTCGGGACGCTGGGCGTCGGGACGCTGGGCGTCGGGACGCTGGGCGTTGGGACGTTGGGCGTCGGGACGCTAGGCATCGAGACGCTCGACGTCAGGACGCTGGGCGTCGGGACGCTGGGCGTCGGCACGCTGGGCGTCGTGACGCTGGGCGTCGTGACGCTGGGCGTCAAGACGCTGGGCGTCAAGACGCTGGGCGTCGGAATGCTAGGCGTCGGGACGCTAAACGTCGGGACGCTGGGCGTCGGTACGCTGAGCGTTGGGACGTTCGACGTCGTGACGCTGGGCGTCAAAACGATAAGCGTCGGGACATGGGCGTCGGGACGCCGGGCGTCGGGGCGCCGGGCGTCGGGACGTTGGGCGTCGGGACGCTGGACGTCGGGACGCCGGACGTCGGGACATGGGCGTCGCGACGCTGGGCGGCGGGACGCTGGGCGTCGGGACGCCGGGCGTCGGGACGCCGGGCGTCGGGACGCCGGGCGTCGGGACGCCGGGCGTCGGGACGCCGGGCGTCGGGACGCCGGGCGTCTGGACGCCGGGCGTTTGGACGCCGGGCGCTGGGACGTTGGGCGTCGGGACGCCGGGCTTCGGGACACTGGGCGTCGGGACACTCCCCGAGGCGCTCGACGTCGGGACGCTGAGTGTTGGGACGTTCGACGTCGTGACGCTGGGCGGCGGAAAGATGGGCGTCCCGACGCCCAGCATCCCAACGCCCAGCGTCCCGCCGCCCATATCGTTCCGACGCCGAGCGTAACGACATCGAACGTCCCGACGCCCAGCGAAACGACATCGAACGTCCTAACGCTCAGCGTCCTGAGCGTTGGGACGTTCGACGTCGTGACGCTGGGCGTCAAAACGATGGGCGTCGGGACGCCGGGCGTCGGGACATGGGCGTCGGGACGCCGGGCGTCGGGACGCCGGGCGTCGGGACGCCGGGCGTCGGGACATGGGCGTCGGGACGCCCCCCGAGATGAGTCTGGGAGTCGGGACGCTGGGCGTCGAGACGCTCGTCGTCTAGACGCTCGTCATCGGGGATTCTGGGCGTCTAGACGCTGGGCGTCGGGACGCTCGGCATCGGGATGCTGGGCGTCGGGATGCTGGGCGTCGGGACGTTGGGCATCGGGACGCTGGGCGTCGAAACCATCGAATTCGGGACGCTGGACGTCGGGACGATGGGCGTTGAGACGTTCGACGTCGGGACGCTGGGCGTCGTGTCGCCCGTTGTCGGGACGCTGGGCGTCGAGACCCTGGGCGTCGGGACGCTGGGCGTCGGGACGCTGGGAGTCGGGACGCTGGGCGTCGAGACGCTCGTCGTCTAGACGCTCGTCATCGGGGATTCTGGGCGTCTTGACGCTGGGCGTCGGGACGCTCGACATCGGGATGATGGGCGTCGGGATGCTGGGCGTCGGGACGTTGGGCGTCGGGACGCTGGGCTTCGGGAATCTGGGCGTCAGGACGCTTGACTTTGGAACGCCCAGCGTGGAATAGTGGCTTTGTGCCATTGGGCAGCGCTTTTGGATACACATTTTCGTTAATTTAAGATCATAAACAGACAGCGTATGATTAGTAATCCGTAGGGACCATTTTTACCTTTTAGGTACGAAACCCCCTAAAAGGTAGAAGGTAGATTCAGAATAGTTAAAAATATTCGATGTGATTATTTAAATTGACATACCTAACTTTTTTATTTCTGAACCGATTGACACGAAACACACACTTAATGTTTAGTAAAACTTACCACAATAAGTTAGTGCTGCAAATCGGATAAGCCATTTCTGAAATTTGCGTGCCCAAACACACAGATAAACAGACATTTTTTAGGGATAAAAAGTAAGTTAAAAAAAGTTCCCAGTGTTGTGCGCCAAAGGTTAAAGTATAAGTTTACCAAGTTCCATCGTAATCGGACCGGTAGATTTTGTGTGATGCTTGAACAAACAGACAGACAGACAAAAATTTTTCTATTCACATATTTGTGTTCGGTATTGATCTAGTAACATCTCCTGGTATTTTTCTTTTTTATATTTTTAATATACAGAATTCACGCTTCTACAGTTTTATTATAAGTATAGATAATCCATCACGAAACTTAATGTGGGAGACGAAACTCCACTCGACCGAAGCCGTGGCCAAAGCTAGTTTGTCACGTCGATCATTCGAAATAGTTGGTCCTTCGGGACCCTCTGAGGATGGGGGCCCTGGGCACTGGCCCCGAGTGCCCTTATGGTAGAGACGGCATTGGTAATGTACAGTATACAACAAAAAATAATGCACAGGAAGAGACATCGGCTTATTTCGGATCTGTGGAGCGTTATCTCTTTCGCACCTTACCTATTTGACGTTTGTCGACCATTTTGATCAAGTTTTGACCAATACCGGACTATGGATGCTTATGTAGGCAGTGTGCAGTAGAGATAACGCTCTATAAAGCAGAAAATAGCCGATAGCACTATTTAATATAGGATTGTCACAGTGATATTAACTAAGATCTCAGGGGTGGCAACGCATCTGCATTTTGACCTCTGGTCTTTGTGTGGCTGTCTATAGGCTGCAGTCATCACTAAACATCAATGTGAACTTGTTTGCCACTTTCATTATATAAAAAAAACATCGCGTGTTATTGTAATCAGAATTAAATAAATGTTCCAATCTTGCCTTTTTAAGAACAGTTGGAACAATTCAGCAACATAAGAGGATTCCAAAGTGACGAGGGTCCGTGACTCGTGACAGGCGTCGTGATAGTGACGTCACACCACAAGTCATAAGCAAAACATTGTCACATCACGAATATTTCGAGGTACTCATTTATAACAGACATTTACATAATTGTAGCGTGTTAAGCCACTGTGATTTATGCGATACGTGCTTTAGACGCGTGCGTTTTGTTGGCGTTCTAATGAATAAGAGTGCATTGAATTTTTGTTAAAAGTGAGAATATAATTATTTTGATTTTATGAAAAAAAAAAAATATTATTATTCATGTACTTACACAACTAGAGCAAACAATGTACTTAGAAAAAAACAGCGTATAGTATAGTTATCGACATACAAAACAATTTATGGTCGCACTGAAAAACGTTATGAGCAAGTTTTCTAATTTTCAAATTTCTTATTTCCCACATTACAAAAGATATAAAATGAGGCCTTAAAGTGTGTCCATCGTCTTAAAAACGTTGTCTGTGTTTCTTTTCTTAGTCTTATGTCTCATTTAGTTTTATAATGTTACAACGCGCGCGCGTAAGAAAAGTGCATATCATACCTACTAAATTATAAAACATTAGGTAGGTATATTTATGACTTTATATATATTTATGAGCCGGTATATATATGAGCTTTTGTCCAGCAGTGGGACGTGACGTGACTATCACCCATTTGTGAAAGAGGATTTTTACCCTAGGGCCATTGTTAGTCAGTCAATCGAACAATGGTGGTCAAACCATTTCAATAGAATAGTAAAAACACTGACACGGGATGGGTTAACGCGATATTTGAATGATTTGACCGCTATTGATTATTATTATATTATTATCATTACAATATCGTCCAGTCAAAGCGGATTTACAAAAGCTGAATAATAAAAATTGCACAGCGAGCCTAGGAAGGAGACTTCGGCTTATTTCGGGTCTGTGGAGCGTTATCTGCTTCGCACCGTACCTATTTGACGTTTGTCGACCATTTTGATAGATTTTGATCAAGTTTTGACCAATACCAGTCCTTACGTAGGCAGTGTGCAACAGAGATAACGCTCTACGTAGTCGAAACAAGCCGATCTTCTCTTTCGCAGGCTCGATGTGCAATATTAATTGTTGAGTACCTACTGTATATTTCTGACGTTACCGTGGTGCGACGCATCAGAACGATATAGGTTTCATACATTTGTAATTAACATGTTCGTTTTCTTTAGACTGTGCATTTAGTATGATAAAGTTCAGAACACTTGTAGTGAAGCCATCACACACTAGTGTGAACGTTACCATACTGAATATATGAAACCGATATCCTTCTGACGCGTCACAACACGTCACGTCAGGGTCAGGGTCATAGCTGACTACAGCCACCCGTCACCCGACCAGCACCGCCTCGTTTTACGGCGTCCACTCGATGTCGATGAATGGTCGACGGGATGTTACTTGTGAACCAATCGCTCTACTTGGGAACAGCGAGTTGGCATTGCAAAATCAACGCAAGACAAGCTAGTGGTAACCGAGTGGTCCACTCGCCGAACGCGCGTGTTGTTACATATTATATGTTACTACATATTCTCTGGCGATACAGAGTGGAGTTGATGTAATGAGTGCAGGCCGCTCGAGGCGGTCGGGCGCTGGTCAGGTGGCGGGTGGCCGTAGTGAGCTATGACCCTAAATTCGCCTTCAGTCGATAGTGTTCAGTTGTCTGTCTGCTCTAAATAAATTCTTCTCTATCAGTGTATGATATCAACGTCCATCTCCATAAAGGATACATTTCTATTTAGACTAAATTACAGCTAAAAGCTAATATTATTTGACTCTAACCCAAATCTGTAATATACCTAGAATTGTGGTTAATTTATGGATAGCCAGTTAACCGCCAATGACTAATAATCATTACTTCATTTGCTGAATGTTCCTGCTCATTAAATTGGTAACTTGTTTGTTTGGTTGACTATTAAGACAAGTAGGTCATTCGAGTATTATTGCACTATCATGAATTGCAGTGAAATTTAGTCACGTAAGACTAAATTCTACTGATAGGTACTAGATAACAGTATGATAACTAAACATTACGTAACCCGATTGAGGTCTTGCCCCAGTGTCAAGGATTACGGATTCTCATAATTTTTATATCTCCAGAGCCTTGAATTTAAAAACACCATCACGAATGAAATTCTGTGATGTTAAAAAACAAACGCCGATCCGTTTGTTTACTTTGCAAATGAATTTTCTACTATAAATTGCATAGACGGTGAAAAAGCCCTCAACAATATTATTAAAACAAAATGTCACCTGCTGTAATGGAATACGTTACCCGGCATTTCACGTCACGAGTTGTGACATCTCGAAAATAGGTTCATTTTTAAATCGGACCTAAAGTAGCATTTAACGTGCACGGCAGCTATCAATTATTCAATTTCGGCCAGAGGGTGATTTGGTTACATAAATAGACGGACCCTTTTATTTTATATTTTTTCATGATATTATAAAAGTGGCGAAAAGGCTGTTGGCATTGATGTCAAAGTGAACAATGCCGATATTAAACTCATACATGCATACAAATAAGAAATCAAAAGAAAATATTTAAATATTTAAAAATAGTTATGAGTTGTCTTTGGCATGTTTCTTGTTGTTTCAATTTGGCCTTTGAAATTTTGTTGTTTGAAGGAGAAAAAATTGAAAAATTGGCCAAATTAACAAAAATGTGACCTTCTATTTATTCATTCTTGTTTTTAAAAAGGACAGCTCTGAAACAGCTTTTATGTCAAAAATATTAACGATTATCACAAAGGAAATAGTTTAGTTTAGATGTCTAGCATGAAGTAAATGGAAAAAATCAATCAAACTGCCACCCCCTACTTTAAGCCTGAGTTGCACCGACATATTTGTTAAAGTTAAAGTTATTGTAACATTTCACATCTTTCTCTAACATTAATTAACAGATTTCTTTAAGTTAGAGAAGGATGTGAAATGTTACAATTACTTTAACTTTATCAAATGTCTTGGAGCAACCCAGCCTAAGTCGTCTTGGCGGGGGCACTGCCTTTCCCGCAGATACATATCTTTATACTAGATACTCATGTCGACAAAGTAGTAAACTTAAATCTTTTTTAAAGTATCTTCTCTACAATTAAAGAAGGGATGATTTTTTACACGTAGGTACTTCATGGTGTGGGAATTGGTTTGATACGTTTTTAAAAATTCTGTCTGTGGGTTTAAGAAAACCATTTTTAGATTGAGGGGTTCCTTTGTGAAATAAGTATTAGTAGCACCTATTAGATTTATGTAAAGTGATTTTTTTATTGGAGTCTAAGTTTCCTCTTCCCTCAGTTGTAATTGGATAGGTAGGTATGTGTTAAAAAATTAAGAGAATTCGCGGTAGGCAGTAGGATACAAAGTTAAAAGGATTATCACAGCTGAGTAGGCTATACAAGTATATGGGTAATAATCGAAAAATGGAATCCTACGTTGAGCGTGGTCCGACACGTACCTACTTGGGCAGTTTTTACACACAGTGGAAGAGCTCTCCGCTTATGCACAATCATTTAAATATAGCTTTTATTGCCATCGGATAAGGTGCCCGTGTGATCAAGCGGTTAGTACCCTGTTACATATTTAGCAGTACAAATGACGGGTAAACAAATTAAATTATCATTTTATAAATATCATGTACGTAGGTATCGTACTTCGTCGGTGGGTAATGTAAATGTAAGTTTAAACCGTTTTATTAATAGAGATCTCAAATTATAATATTATCGAATATAAAATTATAACTAATAGATATCTAAACAAGTTAGATTTTTTGGGTACTACGTCTGAACGGACCAAAAAGAATGGAACATAGTCCATTCGGCCGTAATCAATAATCGTCTACGTCTCAACGGACCGGTCATAAAATATTGTTAACAAATTTATACATGGAGTACATTCGAGTGCAAAAGTTATAAATTGAAATACTTAAAGTCTTAATTTTTTTTCTTAAATTTTCTATTATTTTCTTTATAAAAGCAATGCTCTACACTCTCTGCCTACCCCGTTAGGGACCTGGCGTGAAGATACACATATATATACATATATAAACACAATCAACCACTCAAACATATTGATAAAAAAAACCCGGTCAAGTGCGTGTTGAGCCACGCGCAGTGTAGTGTTCCGTAATTTTTAGGTTTGATTAATGTAATTAAACAATATATAAATGTTTTCTATGGAGTTGTTCAAAAATTTCGAGTATTATATTTGGTGGACTATTACTCGCAAACTTGTAAAGCCAACTTAGATGTGATAATTTTCCTTTTAATTTCATTATATGTAGCTACTATTGCCGCAACTTTTGAATTTCTAACAACAACCGTTTAGTTGGTAGAGGGTGGGGGGGGGACACTTGACTCTAACGAAAATTGGCACTTTAAAGCTTAATAAGTCACGAACAGTTATCTAAATCCAAAACTGATGTAAGAACACCCCTATCATTTTGAACGACCTATCCAACAATATCCCACACTACATAGAAAACGAAAAAAATATATATATCCGCGCGTTACATGTAGGGGAGGTTATTATAAGGGGGGGGGGGGCATAAATAATTTTATTTTTCATGTCTTTATTACCACCATTTATTTTATTTACCACTTTATTGGCGTGATTAACGTGTACACTTGTGCCAAATTTCAAGTTTTTAGTATCAATAGTTTTTCCGCTAAACCGCAGACTGACAGACAGACAGACAGACGGACATGGCGAAATTATAAGGGTTCCTTGTTTACTTAACCCTAAAAAACACTGATAGCATATTATTGTGAACCTTCTTTTCGCCACTCCTCTGACGTAACAGATAAACTGCCTGCTTGTGATTGGTTGATAAGAAAGGGTAATTGTTGAGTTAGGTACCTGAAGTCGTGCCAACTAGAAACGACGATGTTAAAGATTTTGTGAACTTACATTACAACTATTAGATTAAATACTACTTTAAATATTATATGTAGATATTTTAAAGTGAAAATTTATAAACCATACGACTGTTACGCTTGTATGCGACTGTGCTTTTAAAATATTTTATGACCGGGCCGTTGGGACGTAGACGTTTTTTGATTACGGCCAAATGGACTACGGTCCATTCTTTTTGGTCCGTTCAGACGTAGTACCCGATTTTTTAATACCATATTACGTTTTTAACCTTCTCATATCAAACTGGCATACAACCCAAATATAACAGCTACTAATAAATACTCGAATTGGTTGTATTTTTATGACCATTTCTTTATTGGAAACACATGTAGTTCTTCTACAACTTTACTGTATCGTAAAACAGTGACAGGGCAAAAATACATCGGCTTTTTATACTTTGATGGGCAAAACATTATGTAGGTCCCATTTTTCGTAGAGAAACAAGCAAAGATACGATATTGCCTTAATAATGTCTTCAAGTATACCAATAGCAGAATGAATGGGTTCTCCTGCATGCAAATGCTATTTGCTGGATTTATGCTTTGTCGCGAAACGACTCATTCCTATTTTGCTTTCCGTTTTATCTGAATATTACCGTAACATCTATTTTTGTTGTTTTTCCATTCGCAAATTGGATGAGTACGAGCGTCTTCTTTATTGTAATGTCCTAGAGTCTGGTTTCCAACGACATTACTTACGTTATAAACGTAGTATTGTCTTTGGGGACATATATTTCAATAACTCCGTTGTGTTATCTCGTAAATAAATCGTTCTTTTAGACATTTGCTAATAATTTACGTGGTTAATTTGCCTCTGGACAAATTCACCGGCTTTATTAGCACTTAGTTGAGAGTTGTTTAACCAGGTAAGTAGGTTCTTACCTACGGTTGGTGGACCAACATTTTGTGAAAGAGATTGTGATCATGTATCTACGAGGGTGGATCCAAAAGTTCGTGGCCCAAACTACAAGGAGACATGACATCTTTTTAAATTTACCGTCATTTGTTATTATGTCTTCTATTGATTTATTGTGCGCAGTTTCATTCCGATACTGCACAATATAAATTTTCTGTGATTATTTGTTTGAAGCATTCTGACGCGATTTTCAATAATGGAGAAAATTGAACATCGTGCAGTCATTAAGTACCTCAATAAAAAAGGCCTGTCACCAAAAGACATCCATCAAGATATGGTGGGCACTTTGGGGGAGTCTGCTCCATCGTATTCCAGTGTCAAGAAGTGGGTAGCTGAGTTTAAGCGCGGTCGTGAGAGCATTGAAGATGATCCTATGAGTGGACGGCCTACAACCTCTACCACGAAAGAAAACATCGATAAAATTTGTGGTCTCGTACTGGGTGATCGACGTTTGACCATCGGTAAGATAGCTGAGACAACAGACATTAGTTATGG
Source organism: Macrosoma leucophasiata (assembly GCA_036365455.1). Lineage (NCBI taxonomy): Eukaryota > Metazoa > Arthropoda > Insecta > Lepidoptera > Hedylidae > Macrosoma > Macrosoma leucophasiata. Next base: position 9,665,195 of record JAWQUS010000010.1, read on the forward strand.
CCGGGTGCAACACATAATAACGAAAGAATTGGGATTCCATAAGGTTTCTGCTCGCTGGGTCCCGAGGTTGCTTTCAGCTGAACAAAAACGAGTTCGATTCACAATTTCGCGAGACTGTTTGGAACTTTTTGAGACTGATCCCGAGAACTTTTTGTCTTGATTTGTTGCCATGGATGAAAGCTGGGTTCACCACCATATTCCTGAATCAAAGCAACAATCCAAACAGTGGAAAAGATCTGACTCACCTACACCGAAAAAGGCTAAAGTCGTTTTGTCGACTAACAAAGTCATGGCTTCTGTTTTTTGGGATGCGAAGGGCATTATTTTTTTAGATTTACTGAAAGGTCAAACTATTAATTCTAGTTATTATTGTAACCTTTTACGAAGACTACGAGAAGAAATAAAAGAAAAAAGGCCGGGAATGTTGCGAAAGAAATTTTTGTTCCATCAAGACAATGCACGTGTTCACACTTCGGTTGAAACAATGTCTGTAATCCATGATTGTGGCTACGAATTGCTGCCCACCCACCTTATTCGCCGGATTTAGCCCCCTCAGATTATCATTTATTTCCAAATTTAAAAAAACATTTGGGTGGCTCGAAATTTTCGACCAAAGATGAGGTGATAGTCGCAGTAAACGAGTATTTCGCCGACCTTCCGGAATCTTTTTTTTTTCGAGGGGATTAACAAGTTGCAGTTCAGGTGGAAGAAGTGTGTTGAGCTAGATGGTGACTATGTCGAAAAATAAAAATAAAACTTTTTGACCCACTTTTCTTTCATTTTCTTGGTTGGGCTTCGAACTTTTGGATCCACCCACGTACCTAATTAATAACTGCATTATTACTAATAAAGTCTACTCGGAGAATTTTGTTTGATTGTTTGAAAACCTGTGCGTCACAGGTCAAAATACACGTCCTTTATGATTGTTTTTTATGTTAAGGAAGTGGCAAACAAGCATGCAGTTCACATTGATGTTAAGTGATGACTGCAGCCTATAGACACTTACACAAAGACAGAGGTCAAAATGCAGATGCGTTACCACTCCTGAGGCCTAAGGTGTTATGCCTCTGTGCCGGAAATTACAGGGCCGTACATTACCACCTGACCGGAGCACGATAGTGCTGAACACTACCATTGAGCGGGAAGTATATTAGGTAATGCGGTGGTGCCTACGCCCGCGAGCTCCGTCACTGGAGCTCTACCACCAGTAAATATCTAACATTATTCAATATTAAACTCTAGGACGTAAAACTAAAAAAAACGTTACATCGATGGGTAAGTAACTGAGCCATGCACTCAACGCAATCACAAAAATCTATATATCGCAATCATTAAACTCTTTGTAATCGCAATAATCGGGTCGCAGATCAATCAGTTAGGTATGCGATTTCATTTTGCCTGTTGGCGAATAGTAAAAGTAGCCTGGAGTCACAAAATGTCCAGGATCATTTATTAATCGGATTATGACAAATCCTCGACTGCGGCTTGTGTATTAATGTTCGTGTAAGTAGATTATCGTTTCTCAGTGGAATTACAGATGTAAGATTAATAATTCACACAACAATGTACAATGTTTACTCAATCAATATTAAACCAATTAGCAATGAAAGTGCCGCGGAACAAAATACGGTATTTGTAGACCAAATTTTAATACCTACGCAGTATGAACGTAAAATTCGATGTTTTGCTCTATATTCACATGCACCTAACAACTTCCGATCCAATAATCCTGTGGCATCGGAATATCTAAATAACATTTCGCCACACCTGGAATGTAAACGGAATTCGGAAACTATTTATTTTATAACTACATATATTTGAAACGTTATTAATTGTCCAATCATCGATAGAAACGTGGTTGCTCGTTGCGTGTATATTTTCATTCTCGTAATATAATTCAGGTCAAAACGTAAGATTACATTTTTTTTATATAACAAGTTTATATACACATATTTACATTGGCTACTTAGTGTGATTTCATTCAAACATTCATAACCACCATAACAGTTTTGAAATGAGAAAAGATAAAAAATTAAAGGAATTTATGCTGGACTTAAAACAAGTCCAAATTTTTTTTGTAATAAAGTGTATACATACCATTTTCATTACAAAAATAGCAAAAATAACGCTATGAGTTTTACTAATCAATACTACTTATGAATAAGCATTTAAATATTTTTGTTACCGCTACATACCTATAGCAAAACATGTTGAAAAGAATAGTTTAAAAAAAGAATGGCATAAGTTTACAATCAATAACTTCATTTAATCAGCAGTTTAAAATAGATTTATGTTGCTGCAATTTCTATTTGGTTATTTATAAGCGCTGCCTTCAAAATCACTGAAAGCCGATTGAACATCGCTCAAGCTTATAAAATCCATAACAATAATAATATTCACAGATATGATTAACTTCATTATAGGACAACTGTTTTGTAAATCACAACGTGAACCAATAACACTGACAGGTTTATCGTATTTAAATCGTGATAAAAAGCTTTGAATGCATGATGTATATCGTATAGAATATTTTATTCGTGATGTCTCATCGTTCATACGTGCAATAACAGTTTCTGTTGCTGATAGGGAAGGGAGAGAGAAATAAATCCAATTTGTACCGGCATATATCATGGTCAGAGCACAGTTCACGATTTATTCACAATATCATCCGTGTGTTAGTGTGTATATGGATTACTGACATGGCATTACTGACGTACCGAGGATTACAAATACCTGATGCTTCCCTTTGCAATCATTAGTCAATTAGAATAAAATAAAAAAAACTGTTGTTAAAGCTCGCTTACCAAGATTACTTACTACTTACGTATTAATTTTTTTTACGAGTTAATTTATTCAACAAAATTTACAATTTCTTTTATACGTTCTTATTCTTATAAGTTGGAGGTAAATAATATTGCTTTTAGAAATTTTGCCCACTTAAACACTGGCTAAAGTTTGAAGTTGAGTTTATTCTAGATAGTATTCATCTACGGTAGGAATACACATAATGTTTGCCTCACTACACGACACAGAGCATTTCTATCCAATTTCTCCTGATGCAATGCCTGCTATGAATCGTACAGGTGATTTATTTATTCCTGGAACCCTTATTTGTCTTTTTTAACTTCATCCAGTTGATATTGTTCCTGTGTTTCTTTAGTCATTATTCGTAAACTAAACTACTGTGGCGGTATTCTATCAGGAACAATAAAGTATTATTATTGAATTAGGTAATTTCTTTATTTCTCTGATTAATAAATGTGTAGTAGTTTTGTTTCAATTCAATTTAGAATGTAATACACAAATCATATCTAACAACTCATTGATCTAAAACTAACATTATTGCCTTAATGTAACAATTTTGTTATTATGGACCGCGGTATAGGTAGCGAAGCAGGAATCAATACTAAAATCTCTCTATGGTTACTGGTATTTACAATTCAACATTATCTTTAATAAGTTTTGCAATGTCAGCGTCACCGGGAACGTTGTATTTCTGATAGAACGGTTGTTTCTTCAGCTCTTGAATCCACGCTCGTATTTTTAGGTATCTGAAAACATAATATTATTTTTAAGCCAATTAGATCTAAATTAATTACCCACCTTTCTACTATTTGTCTCCAGAGATTGCTTTCCTTTCTTGGTTACGTAGCCTTACGGGATCCTGGGAATAACTTATTACAACAGATCACGTTGAAGGGAGAAGGAGTAGAGACAGGAAACATACACGATGGATAAATGCTATCCTTTAGACCCTCAAGTGTACCACGCAAGTGGCAATTTACACAGCATAGAGTAGACAAGCTTGGAGAGCATTGACCCGTGGTGCTGCTTTTGGTGGTCACGACGAAGCAGAAAAAAAAGGCAACCTCAACCTAATCAACGCTATAGGAAACAATATCAGAATATTAATAACTAGCGGTTTGCCCCGGTGTCGTACAGGTGCAGTGACTGTAATGATAGCCGCGTGATAGCCTATGTCACTCAGTATAGATGCAGATTTCTAATTGTGAAAGAATTTTTGAAATCGGTCACGTTGTTTTTTATGTGAAAACGTTACAAACACAAACGTCTTCATTATATTGGTCAGATATGGAAACTACGAAAATTTTTACAATATTTTATGTGCATAGCGATTCTGGTAGTTCTCAATATGAGGCATCACAATTTTGTTTTTCTGACTTTGAGCAAACCTGTATATTTTCGTTCTTTCATTTCTACTTACTTTTTATCATCTAATGGCACGATGTGCATTAAAGATGTCACATTAGCAATAACCGATATATCAGCTATTGTCATTTTTTTGCCGGCTAAATATTTATTACGGTTTAAGAATTCTTCAATAAAATCGTAGCCTTCGATAATGGCTGATTTCTTCTTTTCAGTCAGTTTCCTATCGCCTTCAACTGCTGCGGCGTACTGAAATGGATTTTAACCATTGTATGAGTTGCAGTTGGGTGACAGACAGACAATATTCAGTCGAAAATACTGAGCGTAAATTTAATAAAGCAGAAATTTGGAAAGTATGCCTCTTTGTCAGATGTTGGAGATTAGTAACCAATTGACATCTACGAACATTATTCCTAAACTCCGACGGTGACACTGGGAAACATTAAAAAAATGGAAAAAGCCTAAAGCCGAGCACTAAAGGTAAAGCAAAATACAGCGTCATTAGTAGTCATTACTAATAGTCTCCGATCTGGGGATCGAAACACACTCAACTACTGAGGCCGTTTTTATGGTTCCGTAGTAAACAAGGAACCCTTATAGTTTCGCCATGTCCGTCTGTCTGTCTGTCCGTCCGCGGTTTAGCGGAAAAACTGTTAATAGTAGAGACTTGAAATTTGGCACAAGTTTACACCTTAATTACGCCGACAAAGTGGTAGAACAAAAACATAAGATTTTTTTTTATTTTGGGTACCTCTCCTTCATTTTACGCGCGGATTTTTTTTTATTTTTCGTTTTCTGTATAATGTGGGATATAGTTGGATAGTTCCTTCAAAAATGTTAGGGGTTCGTGATTTATTAAGCTTTTAAAAGCCAATTTTCGTTACAGTCAAGTGTCCCCCCCCCCTCTACCAACTAAACGGTTAATGTTAGAAATTCAAACGTAGTAGTAGCAACATATAACGAAATAAATAAAAGAAAAACTATCACACAAGTTGGCTTTGCAAGTTTGCAATAGTCGACCAAATGTATTTTACTTGAAAATTTCGAACCACTCCATAGAACATATTTTTTCATTACATTAATCAAACTTAAGAACTACGGAACCCTACACTGCGCGTGGCTTGACACGCACTTGACCGGTTTTTTATTATGTTACTTTATATATTAAACATGTTTTAAAAAGCACTCACTGTGACGTTGCGTAGGCGTGGAAATACATATCCTGTGTCGAAGAAAAGCATTTGATTGACGCGTGTTCTTTGTTTCAAGTCTTTTGGATACAGAGAATCATCTTTTCCGTATTTATCACATAAGTACATGAGGATGGCATGACTGAAAAAATAGGGCTTAGTGCTAGTTGGAATCTTAGACACAGGGTTACGTGCAAATATTTTTCTTGTTTCACTAACTTTAATTTCTCAGTGAAAACAAAGATTTATTTCTTTGATTTTGTTTTTTCTTTAATTTATTCATATCCTCTTTATATTGAATATCGACATATTTTATTTTATATAATGGAAGTGGCAAACAAGCATGCAGTTTACATTGATGCTAAGTGATGACTGCAGCCTATAGACACCCACACAAAGACCAAGGTCAAAATGCAGGTGCGTTACCTCTCCTGAGGCCTAAGGTGTTATGTGCCTGTGCCGGAAATTACAGAGCCGTAGGTAAAATTTGTAATTGTAGCACATTATTCTAGTAAATGGCATAAAACCATACATCATTGTTTAAGTCCCTTTTTTCTTCAAACTCTTCCATGCTATAGTTGCCTATCTTGATACAAAAATAATTTCTTAGTGAAGTGTCAATTTATTTCTAACCATTCCTCTTTATCTTTATAACTTACCTATCGTGTATAATCAAATCACCATCTTCAAGAACTGGAATTGTATGTAGTGGATTTTTCTGTAAATATTTAATGTCAATTACAAGAGATTATTATCATTAGTTTAAAAGGACTTAATAATAGTACGATGCACCTCTACGCGAAACACCTACGTTCAAGTCCGAGGTAAAAAATAAATTTGGTTCTATCTATTTCAGCATCTTGTCTACGAGCAGCTCAAAAGAGAATGATACTGTTCCGTAAATTTTTGGGCCCAGGTGTTAATACTGAACAAATTATGTCATTTTCAAATGACTACAAAATAAATAATATATTTGACATTCGGGCATTTTTTTATAGTCAGTAATTGAAGTATAAATGATTAAGTTAAAGTTGAGATAGAATTGTTAAATGTTAACTATATTACAAAATGTACTATATAATGGGTTAACCAGTAACGGTTTTCCTGGCCCAAAATTACACGTCTCCTTTGTAACTTGTAGGTACTCAAGTACTTAGTGCACGACAAATGTTCTAGTGAAGTAGCCATCGCTTTACTCGAATTACTGTGACTCTGTTTGACGGACTTATAAATTGACTGACTGACTCTGACTTTTACGTTGCTTATTATGAAAAAGAAAAATAGTTTTACTTGACACTGGCAATATGCATAACAAGCGATGCTACTAATTAAAAAAAGAAAAAAAGTAGACCATATGACGGCTGTCTTGAGATACTGCAAAGAGTATACAAATACTACTGTACAGCTGTACAGTATCCTACAAGAAATATTGCATTTTAGGCGACTTCGACTTATTTCGGGTCTGTAGAGCGTTATATATTTCGTACCTTACCTTTGTGGCATTGTCGACCATTTTGGTCAAGTTTTAACCAATACCAGACTATCAGTGCTTACGTAGGCAGTGGGCAGCAGAGATAACGCTCTACTAAGTCAAAACTAGCCAATTGTCTCTTTCGTAGGCTCGATAAATATTGGAATGTGATATTTGTCCAACCACTGACCTTCAAAAAATTGGTCTTCATAGAATCTCTGTTTTCAAAACTAAGATCGATCATCTCCACCGACACTTCAAGTATTTCGCATAACATCATCGCCGACCGAGCTGGCGGACCCATGTCGATTTTGTATAATTTCATAGCTATTACAGGTAATTGGTATTAATTAGACTTCACTTATCTGCTTTTGCAACTTCTTTTGCGGTCTGACGTTCATTCAGCCGTATTCAATTCGGCTGGGTGAAAGTCAAATCGTTTATGCCTCAATACGAACCGCCCTGTTTTTCCAAACGGTTAGGCGTAACATAATATGGCGGTGTGCGTGCATTAGTTCATGTAGTACCTATGATGCATCTATTGAATTACAATCATTGCTCGTTTTCGAGCTTATGAATATTTTTTTAACAATTTTTTTTATTATTTTGAAGTTTAAATCATATCTTCCCTAATATTTCTGAGGGCGAATTGTTGGCAAACTACCATTAAAATTTCACCCCGCATGTTTATTTATCTACCTCAAAGCATACTTTGATTATGATCAATTAATTGCACTTCTCGGTAAAATATCGTAACTAAATTAAGGCTGGATTGCATCATCAAATACCTTTAAACGAGCAATTCTTGTATATATATATATGTATATATAGAATCAAGATCTCGGAAACGGCTACAACGATTTTCTTGAAACTTACAGATTAGGGGTTTTTCGGGTCAAGAAAACGATTTATTTAGGTTCCAGGTCCAAGAAAAGCTCGGTTCCAAGTTAATAATAAATTTTCTTCATAACCGACGACTAACGCCATCTATTTATGAATAGAAGAACCATAAGTCTACTAACGTTAGTCGTATTTTTAGCAAAGAAGTAATGTTTGATTTGAGGTTAGACCAAAAAAATCAATTGTTTTTATTCATATTTCTTCAGTATGCAATTCATACTAAATAATATAATTATCAAAAATCGCTACGGAGCGAAGCTCGGTCAACCAGGTATCTTACTTTAAAGCTTTAACATATTAGTTAGAGTACCGGCAGAGAATATGAAATAATGGTATCGGTTTAGAAAAAAAATGAGTTGCACCATTTAAAAATGACGTTTATGACGTTAATTGTAACCGCCCAAGAGGCGCTGGTTAAACTTATCGTCAATTAGGTATCTGTCAAATTTTGTTACTTTCTTAGTCACGGTGTTTTTTTTTTGGGTAATGGAGGTGGCAAAAAAGCATGCAGCCTATAGACACTTACACAATGGCCAAGGTCAAAATGCAGATGCGTTACCACTCCTGAGGCATTAGGTGTTATGCCTCTGTGCCAGAAATTACAGGGCCGTACATTACCACCTGACCGGAACACGATAGTGCTGAACACTACCATTTAGCGGCAAGTACATTAAGTAATGCGGTCTTATGCGGTGCCTATGCCCGCGAGCTCCGTCACTGGAGCTCTACCACCAGTAAACGACGCTGAGTAAAATGACGCTGGTACAACGCATTTTGCAGTAACTGTTAATGTAAAATTTTACGAAAACACTAACTTTAACAAATATTTTGGTTCAATCGAACCTAAGAATCTCACAGACTGGCACTCTGTTGCACGCAGGGCGTTGCAAGGCTATGTTCACACTTGTATTGTTTTCGTTATTGTTAACTTGACTGCATCAACGCATAGTTATCAACTCAACTGATAAACGTTAAGTCGAGCTAATGGTATTTATAATAAATAATTATATGGCTTATTTACCGCATTGTAATTCTATGATTAATTACATAGAAGGCTCTTAATTTAAAAACTGCCAACAGATTAAAATTAATCTTCAATGTATTTAAGTTATATTACCCGAAAAAGTATTAAACTTTTTAGGGTTCCATAGACAAATGGGAAAATAGGAAACTCTTAGAGATTCATTATGTCTGTCTTTCTGTCTGTCCATCCGTATGTCACAGACTCTTTTCTCTGAAAGTATTAAGACTACTTATTTGACACTCGGTAGTGATTATGTATGTATTCTGTAAACCGCCATTTGATTTTTATACAAAAAATAAAATTAGCTACCTAATTTTTAAAATGAGAGATTTATTAACTGATTTTTAATATAATGGAAGTGGCAGAAAGCATGCAGTTTACATTAATGATAAGTGATGACTACAGCCTATAGACACTTACACAAAGACCAAGGTAAAAAGCAGATGCGTTACCACTCCTGAGGCCTACAGTGTTAGGCCTCTGTGCCGGAAATTACAGATCCGTACATTACCACCTGACCGGAACATGATAGTGCTGAATACTACCATTTAGCGGCACTGATTATCATCAGTGCCGCACTTTCATGTTGTTTTTTTTTCTATCTGCCGCCTAATGATAATATTCAGCACTATCGTGTTGCGGTTTGATGGTAAAACGAGTCTATGGGTCCGTAATAACTATCACAGAGACATAATAACTTGTATTATTTAGAAGTTAGCTGTTACACTGGGACACTTCGACCCAATGGGATCTTTTGGGTTCAAACCCAAGACTCTATATAGTGTGATGTATATAAAGGGACCGTAGATGTACGGTCCCTTTATCGGTCTCCCGGTGTAAGATATGCCATCCCGAGGATCTTCATTCGCTTACCAGCAAGGCTATTACTTTGGTATAAGAGATTTTACATCGTCTCATCGCAAGCTCTGCACAGTGAGTCATTGAGTTCACTCAGGCCTCCGTTGCAGATGGTGCCTCTTACCAAAGAGGCCTGTGAAAACGCCCACAATTATTGGCAAACTTTGCCTATTTTATCGTAGGATGTTCTTATTGAAGATTGTGTTGACCCCTAGTAACCTTTTACAATGCACTTGTCCGTGGACGTTCTTCCAATCCTTCAGATATTGTTCTGCGGCGAACGCCTTTGGGGTTGTATATGTGGTACTTTCCATGAGTCCCACGAACGACTCACGAGCTTGGTATTGGAATCGAGTCTAGCTGGTTGATTCTGACCCTAACTTTGTTGTGCTTAACTAGTTTATTAAGGGTTTTCATACCTTCAAATATCAAGAACCTAAGCGATCGAGCCGTCTGGCTTACGCGGAGAATATAAATGTCTTTCACAGCTGCAGTCTCTCCTTAGCGCATGCCGCATGGCATAAGCCTTTGCTTGGGAAACTGTAGCATATTTTCCCATACTTTGACTACACTAGTAGACACAGCTGTATACTCCAACCTCTTTTCCAGCACTCACCTTGGATCCATCAGTATAGGAACTAGAGATTGCTATCTGGTCCAAGAACGTAAATTCCTCTTTCCCACTGTTCTCTTGAAGGGAAACTCATTTTGTAGATCCTATGGAACTCATGCGTAGTTAGAAATTTGTCAGTGACAAATTGTCACTTACCATGTCCAGTATTCTGTTTATAAAGCCTAGTGTTGGTCTCGAATCGCGTATGTTGTAATCTCGGTATAGAGCTGTGCCAATGATCAGCTTTAGCCAGTCTATGGAGTGCTTTTCTAGCTACGATCTCTCTCTTATGAATATGTTTACGTCATTTGGTATAGCTATTCGGCCGTAAATCTTTAATTGTGGTGATAAGCGTGATCGGCCGTTCGACTTCTACAATTGCAAGTATATGGAAATAAAAATTCAGGTACTATGTATACTTGTTAATTACTGTTTGAGGAGAAACGTCATCCAATCGGATTGGGTTGGATGAGCTAACATCATTGAAAAAAAACTAGTTTTCGGATTTATCTCGCGTTTATTAAACTAAAATGATTATTTAAAATCGAACCTGACGTTTCGGTCGCTTTTCAGCTTCCGTGATCTTCGTTCCGATGTCTGCCCGAGACCACGGAACGATTAATATACGCGAGATAAATCCAAAAACTAGTTTTATTTCAATGAGTGCAGCTTGCAAAAACCTAAGAACATACCATGAGCTAACATCGCTATTTAATCGACACATTGTTGCATGGAAAACCAACATTTAGTAGCTGATAAAAAAATACATTTTTTTTTTAATAAAAACACATTTACTGGAGCTAGAGTTCCAGTGTAGGAGCACGAGGGCGACAGCACCACCGCGTTACCTAATTACCCTGCCGCTAAATGGTAGTGTTCAGCACTATCGTGTTCCGGTTAGATGGCATGGTAATGTGGCCCCGTAATAACTATCACAGAGATATAATGACTAAGGTTGCCACCCCTGAGAGGGGTGGCAACCTCTGGTCTTTGTCTTTGTGTCTATAGGCTGCAGTCATCACTTAACATCAATGTGAACTGCATGTTTGTTTGCCACCTTCATTACATATTAGAAAAAACAATATGGTAGTACCAGTGGGTATTGGTACGTTTTTATTATGTGTAGTGACACAGAGCTGCACTTCGCACTTCTGCAGACCTTCGCAAGAAGGCATTTTTGCACTAACTCACACGTTCAGGACTGAATAAAATATCGTTATTCAAATGACGGTAATTTATTTGTTACAATAATAGAAGAGTAAACCAAGCGAAGCGCGCATGGCCCAGCGGCTGGTGTAGATCGTAAGCGATCTGCTCGGTTAAGCACTACGGGCGCGGTCGGGTAGTGTGATGGGTGACCGCTAGTGGCAAATTAAATGCGCGTTTCCGTGCTTCGGAGGGCACGTTAAGCCGTCGGTCCCGGTTGCTATCGATAGATAGCAGTCGTTAAACCTTGTCGGAGGCCTTATGGGCGGTTTGAAAACATCTGACAGCGGGTTGGCCACTAACCCACCCACCTCCACCAATCCGCATTGGAGCAGCGTGGTGGAGTAAGCTCCAGGCCTCCCCCCAAAAAGGGGAGAGACTCGTGCCCAGCAGTGGGACGTATAATGGGTTGCCATTATTAAACCAAGTCAAACATAATCGAATGTCGTGGACACATTATAACTCATAGATTACTTAACTTATTCAATCAGTTTATTTTGACGATAAGGAAGTTACCTAGTTGACACATTATTTAATTGTGAGGCAATACGAAGTTTGCCGGGTCAGCTAGCAGGTTATAAAAATTTAAAATTCAACCATATCCTTAATAACTTTTCCGATCTCTGTAGCACCGGGAACGTTATATTTCTGATAGAACGGTTGTTTCTCCAACTCTTTAACCCACGCTCGTATTTTTGGGTATCTGAAAACATTATATTATTTTTAAACGGAAAAGTTCAGAGACGTAAGCATGACTATTGCATTTGTTTGAGTGCACGTACATATAAAATATACAGTTTATTTGCAGCAAGCTAATATAAATGCGTAAGTTAGAAAAATGGATGGTAAGATTTGAGAATTTTACTAGTGGTAGAGTTTCAGTGACGGAGCTCGCGGGCATAGGCACTACCGCATTACCTAATGCCTAACCTGCCGCTAAATGGTAGTGTTCAGCACTATCGTGTTCCGGTCAGGTGGTAATGTACGGCCCTGTAATTTCCGGCACATGTTCTGGAAGTGGCAAACAAGCATGCAGTTCATATTGATGCTAAGTGATGACTGCAGCCTATAGACACCCACACGAAGACCAAGGTCAAAATACAGATGCGTTGCCACTCCTGAGGCCTAAGGTGTTATGCCTCTGTGCCGGAAATTACAGGGCCGTACATTACCACCTGACCGGAACACGATAGTGCTGAACACTACCATTTAGCGGCAAGTATATTAGGTAATGCGGTGGTGCCTACGCCCGCGAGCTCCGTCACTGGAGCTCTACCACCAGTAAAAACGTAGTTTCCATTCTGTTCATTTTTGTACTGTGAATGAGTTAGGGCTCTGTCGACCGGATAGTGTAATAAGCGGCAACCCAGTGCGAGGTCACGCCCACCCTTTCTGCCGGACCCTGAATACCGTGTCGTGTAATAAGCTTTTAACGGTGGGTGTTGTTAGATTCTCAATTTACCAAAAAAAAGAGTAATCTTATTTAGTTAAAGGAAACTATTGAATATGAACGAAAAAATCGTAATCTAAAAAGATTACGATTTTTTCGTTCATCAATTACTTACTTTTTATCATCTAGAGGCACAATATGCACTAAAGATGTCACATTAGCAATGACTGATATATCAGCTATTGTCATTTTATCACCAGCCAAAAACTTATTGCGGTTCAGAAATTCTTCGATAAAATCATATCCCTCGATGATGGCAGATTTTTTCTTTTCAGTCAGCTTCCTATCGCCTTCGACTAGAGCGGAGTACTAAAAAAAAATAGACTTGATTGAGCTTTTGGGATGTTTTTGAATAAGCAATAGTTTGAATTCTACCTCTCTGTGAAAAATAAACGCCATTTCTAACTACGACTTTTCGAATTCAAACTACCTACGAGCCGAACTCTTTTTGACGGACTGAAAGTCAGCCGTAGGTACCTATTACAAAACGGCCCTATTCTTAAAACGGCTAGCCGGCGGTTTATTAAAATACAATCCGACTGCGATATATTATATTTACCCCCTTATTCATAATCATAAACGTACATTAGATACGTTTTAGCTATAGAATGTTTTGTCTTTGTCAGTCGCATTGTCAAATGTGCAGGATAGAAAAAGACAAAGGAGAGATTAGCAACACTTTAGCTAAAATACGTTTATGAATAAAGGGGTTAGGCAACACTTTAGCTAAAATACGTTTATGAATAAAGGGGTTAGAATATAAATTATTGTGTTATAATTGGTACAAGATAATATAACATTAATTTAAAGTGAGTATAGCATTCCTTATTCAACCCTGTAGAATTTATCTATTTTGCAGCAATACTGGTTATATATCATGGTCTAGTTCCAATAACAAATGTTTATTATCTATACTAATTTTATGAAGTTGAAAAGTTTGTTTGTTTGCTTGAACGCGCTAATCTTAGGAACTACTGGTCCCATATATCAAGGAAGGCTTAGGCAGAGAATATGAAATAATACTACGTATAGAATGGACACTTCGATGCCCGATTTCCCCGCATCACCCAACCTCTTCCCCTCTTATGGGCGACGGTTGGTATTTTCTACGTGCTACGCACACAAATGCACGTGTAAATACACGTCACTGACTGATGTCTGTGTAATAGAGTCCAAATTAAGCGTTTGTATAGAATTTTAGCGGAGTGTCCGCGGTGTGGCTTAGGCTTAATAACATCACGGTAAGATGAATAGGATAGTGTAGGCAACAACAACATAACAGCAACCGAAGAAGCCGGAGCGGGCTGCTAGTAAATTATATAACACTCCATATCTGTATGAATCATTTGAATACGATAAATTATCGTTATCGTTGATTTTATCTCACAATATATTTGCAACAGACAAACGTTTAAGATACGTTATCTTAGCAACATGACGGAACAACGTAACGTATCTTAAACGTTTGTCTGTTGCAAATATATTGTGAGAATTATTTTTAAGGTTCCGTAACGTTTTTATTCTTAGGTATGACCAGCATTTTCATTTAATGACGTATTAGCTCGTCCACTCTGTATACAAGGAAAAGATGATGACTGGCTGATACACAGATCTATCAACGTACCTACAAATCAGACGGCTAGACTAAACTAGCTATCATACCCTGAATACCGTGCCGTGTAATAAGGCCTTAAACACTACCATTTAGCGGCATGTAAATTAATGGAGTGGTGCCTACGCCCGCGAGCTCTGTCACTGGAGCTCTACCACCAGTAAAACATAATACTTGCCAATTCCTCACTAAAGGTGATAACGGAAACTAGGACGAATCGAATTTTACGACAGAAAATTAGGCACTAGCCGGGCAAAATAATTGTGGTGAAATTTCAGGCACAAATTGATTATCTACTACCATCGATTGCCAGGGTATTATCTAATCATTGAATTACCTATGTATCGCCAAATGTTATGAACGTCACAACTATATTTCGCTAAGATAGTAGTGTGACTACCGCTTCAAAATAAATTATGTAGGAAAATGGATAGTAACAAAAGAACATGTTTTAAAATACATCCATGGATTGCAGTACTCACTTATTTTGTCGTGAACTTAAATAATCTATGTTATCTAAAGAGCAACATTGCCACAGTAAATAGATTGTATCTATTTACTGTGACATTGCTAAAGCTATCGTTATTTTTTTAAGATGATAAACTAACTTCAAGGTTAAGTTGATCAAGTTCAACCGTTTAACACGACGAACAACTTTTGGGGCCGTCTTGAAATTGAGAATAAATATCAGCTTATCTATGTATTTTTAACCTCTATACACTGTACGTAAGACAATGAATTTTTTAATTTATTTTTTATGCATTTGGTAGTTATATCACACTGTTTACTGGTGGTAGAGCTCCAGTGACGGAGCTCGCGGGCGTAGGCACAACCGCATTACCTACTTGCCGCTAAATGGTAGTGTTTCAGCACTATCGTGTTCCGGTCAGGTGGTAATGTACGGCCCTGTAATTTCCGGCACAGAGGCGTAACACCTAATGCCCCGAAGTGGCAGCGCATCTGCATTTTGACCTCTGGTCATTGTGTGGGTGTCTATAGGCTGCAGACATCACTTAACATCATGTGAACTGCACGCTTGTTTGCCAGTTTTATTACATTAAAAAAAACCTGGTACTGCCGTTATATGCTGTGCAATCGATGCACAGTGATTTGACACATTTCCTACAATTCTCATAATAGGTTAGGATCCCACCACAGAATCATTTCGTTCATCCAGATATGCTGCAAACCTAATTTTTATGCATCTTTATAATCTAGTGAATATATAATATCCACTAAGTTGCCTATCAAAAAATGGCCGCAAGTATTCTTCTATATTTTTTTTTGAATAGAATTGTTTTTATTTCTTGTTTAGGGTTCCGTACCTTAAAAGGAAAAAAGGAACCCTTATAGGATCACTCGTGCGTCTGTCTGTCTGTCTGTCCGTCTGTCTGTCTGTCTGTCCGTCTGTCTGTCTGTCTGTCTGTCTGTCTGTCTGTCTGTCTGTCCGTCTGTCACAGCCAATTTGCTCCGAAACTACATTGAGTGAGTTGAAATTTGATGAATATATGTAAATTGGTGACCCAAAGATGAACACGTCAAATAGAAATTTTAAACAGGGGGCCCCCCTGTTTAAAATTTATTATTTCGGGGAAAAAAATAAGGAAATTTAAAAAAAAAATCGTAAACTGTGTCGTGTGACATATCAAACGAAAGAGGTTGTTGTCAGCATCTCAGATATATTTTTTGCATAAACAAATTTGAATTTATTTAAGAAAAACGACAAAAATTGACCATTGACCAAAATGACCCTATCTCCGAAACTACTGAACTTAAAATTTAAAAAAAAAATGTGTAAAATAGTTCTATGCCTATAGATTACTGGAAAACCTATGAAAAGTTTCAGTATTCAAATTAAATCGAAAATTCTTAATAATATAACCCCTCCTGCCGGTACCACCGTAACCGCTATGTCCCTGCATTTTAAATCTGTAATATTTTCGAAAATATTTATTTAAATTACGGAACCCTCACCACAAGAGTCCAACTCGCACTTGTCCGATTTTTTTTTCAATAACATTTCTTCCGCTTTATCACGGCTGCGTTTGCTCACTTGTCCGCCCCTACATATTTTAGTTTCGCTCCGATAACTTTTTAAGTCCATAACGTACGAGTACATGTATGTTATTTATTTATCAAAACTATAAATTAAAGTACCTAGTGCTGTACTTACTCCAACGCTTTTATATGGAAGCGAGAGCTGGGTATGCAGGAAAGAGCATGAAAGTAAGTTGAACGCGGTCGAGATGAGATGATTGCGCAAGATCTGCGGTGTATCACTCGCACCGATCGCGTTCGTAATGAAGATGTAAGAAAGAGGCTTTGTGTGAATGATAGTATCAGTGTAAAAATGAAAAAAGGCATGCTCCAATGGTTCGGGCATATAGAAAGAATGTCGAATGAGCGAATGACTAAACAGATATACAATGCGAATGTGGATGGTTGCAGAGGCCCATGAAGACCAAGACTGACCTACCATGACCAAATAGGTCGAGTTCTGTCTGATGGTGGGATCAAAAGTCTTAGGAATTGGCGTGCATGTATGAAGAGAATGATGAAAGTAGACGAGGCACGAGAGGTTTGTCAGAACCGGGATATCTGGCGCTCTACACTCTCTGCCTACCCCCTTAGGCGTGAAGATACATAAATTAAAGCTATTTTTTTTCTTACTATTATGATAGGGACAAAGTACGGGGACAACGGGAAGTAATTTTAAATAATTAATGAAAGTACCGTTGTCCCCGTCGCACGGGACACGGCGAACGGGGACAACGGGAATAAACCTATACGGGAGCCAAATAAAATCGGCCGCAAATAAGATTTACTGGTTATTATAGATTAAATAATTTAATTTAAAATACATGCGGCCAAATTTTGATAGGCAACCTCTACTAGGTTGCCTATCAAAATTTGGCCGCAAGTATAAATAATAATATTGTAATAAAATATATTCTCTAGATTATAAATATACGCAAAAATTAGGTTTGCATGATATCTGGATGAACGAAATGATTCTGCAGTGGGATCTTAACCTAAGCCTCAAGGATGATAATGAATATGAATGTCAAAAGTATAAATGTTGCCTACACAAATTAAGAATTTTCATAACTTTGCGTCTGTACTTATGTTATTAAAACAATTTTTATACTCACTGTGACGTTGCGGAGGCGAGGGAAAACGTATCCGGTATCAAAGAATAGCATTTGATTGACGCGTGTTCTTTGTTTCAAGTCTTTTGGATACAGAGAGTCATTTTTGGCGTATTTGTCACATAAGTAAGTGAGAATCGCGTGACTGAAAAAACGATTTACAAACAGAGTTATTTGTAACTCTAAACCAAATTCTAATTAGATACAATGATGTTTTTTTATGTATTGGAAGTGGCAAACAAGCATGCAGTTCACATTGATGTTAAGTTATGACTGCAGCCTATAGACACCCACACAAAGACCAAGGTCGAAATGCAGATGCGTTACCTCTTGTGAGGCCTAAGGTGTTATGCCTCTGTGCCGTAAATTACAGGACCGTACATTACCACCTGACCGGAACATGATAGTGCTGAACACTACCATTTAGCGGCAAGTTTATTAGGTAATGCGGTAGTGCCTACGCCCGCGAGCTCCGTCACTGGAGCTCTACCATCAGTAATGTTAAAAATGTGTGACTTAGAATTGAATGTCCTAAACAGAATTATATAATGTTTTTTAATAAAGTGCTTACTTAAATCTCTTTTCTTACTATTTTTATTACATTTATTTAGTTCTTACCTATCGTGTATAATCAAGTCACCATCTTCAAATACTGGAATTGAATGTAGTGGATTTTTCTGTAAATTATTTAAATCATTAAAAAATATATTAAAATCATTAAAAAATATGGTATGGTATATCAGAACCGGGATATCTGGCGCTATGCACTCTCTGTCTACCCCGTAAGGGACCTGGCGTGAAGATACATACATACATTAAAAAAATATTTGAATAACATTTCATATTTAAGTAGAACGTGGGACTTATGATAGTTCGACGGACTACTAAATGAGATTACTAGGATCAATTCCCATATGAAAAAGTAATCGGGTCAGCTCGAAATTTGAAAATAAACTTTAATGAATAATTAACAAATAAAATTAAATAATATAAAACAATTATTAAGGGTAAAAGCGACTTCTTTACGATATTCAATAAACTGCAGTCTATTATATCGGTTGCCTAACTAGCATAGTTGGTAATAGATGGCGCTGCTGCTACCATAAAAAGCAATGCAATAAATGTGAAGGAAAGATTTGACAAATCGGGCAGGACTTCAGTAGCTCAATTGGAAGAGCGGCTGGAATAGATTCCCAGTAGGCCGCGAGTTCGAGTCTCGCCTGAAGTCAAATCAAGAAGAACATTAACCGTAACATACTTTCCATTTTTCTTTAAAAATAAAATATATTTCACAAGCATGTGTTAATGCGAAATAATATAAAACAATAATTAACTATTTGAAACGTCTATACATGTTGTTGCACATTTATGGTACGTCTAAAATGGTACGCCCAAGTCTAAAGATATCTTTGACTTTGTCACTTGGCATTTTAATTAATGCCCGAGTATTGTTTAAATAACATTTCATTAACCGTAACATAACACAGTTGAATGATAAAAAGTCATGGCAATTTAGTGATTTGTATAACCACATTGAAAAAAATATCCAAGGTGAAACAGCTGTGGTGTATAGGCTTGTATTTAAAATATTTCTGTCTCACCTCTTTGCCTCATTCTACTAAAAGTGGCATTTACTCAGACGAGATAAAAATATTTTATGTTCCTTAGGTGCCCAATACGATATTTTAAAACCTTTTTGTTCATATCTCGCTATTATCCTTAGCGAAAATAAATAATCAATATTGATATAGATATACATTTTTTTTAAATCTTGTATGTCTTCACGCCAAGTCCCTCACGGGGTAGGCAGAGAGTGTAGAGCGTCAGATATACCTACCGGTACTGACACACCTCCCGTGCTTCTTCTAGATTGATCATTCTCTTCGTACATGAACGCCGATTCCTAAGACTTTTGACTCCGTCCTCAGACAGTACTCGACCTTTTTGGTCATGGTAGGGCAGGCTCAGAAAGACCATCTGAGCCTCTGCAACCATTTTTTTGCCGAAAAATCTTGTATCATAAGTATTTGTAACCAAACTCCTACGAAACAGCTTGACCAGTTTATGTCATTCGGCAGGTCTGAGAATAGATGATAAGCAATAGGTATTTAATACCGCTAAGGCGATATGTAATGCGCCGTGACAGATGCTAATTTACTTAAATATATCAAATTGACCTTCAAATATTCGGGTTTCATAAAATCTCTGTTTTTAAAATCAATTTCGATCATTTCAACAGGCACTTCGAGTAATCCGCAAATCATCATCGCCGACCGAGCTGGCGGGCTCAAGTCAATTTTGTATAATTTCATAGTTAATATGTTAATTGGTAATAACACTCTACACACTTTCTGCTGAAGCTTCTATTTGTGTACTGAAACCAAAAATTATCATGATAGCATTATTGTCATATTTTTACTTTTCACAATAGCACATGCGCGAAAATTTTGTAATTGAAGAAAAAATGCAAAGAAAAATTTGTCTTCGGACAGGAATTGAACCTGCAAACTCAGGATAACCGGCTTTACCACTAAGCTACCGAACCCACGAATTACTATTAGTTTTGGATAGTTGGTACGTGTTTATGTGACAAATCATTTTACAAATGAATTATTTTTTGTTTTGCTTTAAAATAGGACGGCCACATGTGCCAAAAAAAAATCATTTCATCTATATTGAAACTTGTTCAACAACACTTAGAATAAGTATGCGACGAATATTATGTGATATATCTATTAGCATAACCATATACACAATATACATTTCCGGCAGCTAAATTTGCGTTGATAGTTTTAAGGTATATTTTGATAAAATATTATGTACCTAACAAACAGATAATTCACAGTATATTTGAATTATGTAATAAAATAGGTAGGTACATAAAGTTATGATCAATAGATACTTACATGAAATAAATAAACTGGATTTGAATTTTTGATTATGTAGGTACACCACAAACACAGTCTCTTATCGAAGAACAAAATGCCAACTAATGCTGGCGATATACTATGTTATACAATCAGTGATAAGTTAACCTTAATACAAACAAAAAACAACTTTATGCTATGGTTACAAAAGTTATATTAGAATGTTTTTGTATATATGTACTCGTATCTATCGTAAAGGGTACCTACATTGATGACCATGTATCTCATACACAACACACTACACGCCAAATGCCAATTTTACATTAAGCCTCACACACACTGCCACCTTTGGACGCGGGGAATTGTAAGGATTCGTCCACACCTAAACTGTTTTCGTTATTATTAGCTTGACTGCAACAACGTAATAGCAATCTGACTGATACACGTTTTGTGGTATTTACCAATATAGATACAAAAAAATCACCGAAATTTTTGTACGCGCATAATTGGTAGAGCTCCAGTGACGGAGCTCGCGGGCGTAGGCACCACCGCATTACCTAATATACCTAATTGTCACTAAATGGTAGTGTTCAGCACTATCGTGTTCCGATCAGGTGGTAATGTACGGCCCTGTAATTTCCGGCACAGAGGCATAACACCTTAGGCCTCAGGAGTGGTATCGCATCTGCATTTTGACTTCTGGTCTTTGTGTCTATAGGCTGCAGTCATCACTTAACATCAATGTGAACTGCATGCTGGTTTACCACTTTCATAACATAAAAAAATTGCGGTTTAAAATTTGCTAGATCAGCTAGTTTATTATAATTACACGATTAATTTAACATTTAATGAATTTATTTACCGCTAACAGATTACAATTAATTTAGCCATTTTCTCGTTCACCTTGATATACAGATTATCTCTTGGCATTGTTTTGACTAAATATTTTAAAATGTTTTACTACTATAGGAAGCATTAATTGCCGAGTGCTGACATCAAATGTCTACAGCGTTTCACGAGTGGTAGGAATCTAGTGACAGAGCTCGAGAGCGAAATTGTGGTGCATTATCACTTAATCTGTCTGTCGTAAAAATTCAGTGGTAGGAATTGTTTAGTACTATCATGTTGCGGTTAGATGATACTGTACGGCTTCAGGCAATCACATCTGTATGATAGATTTTTATGTAGTTTATAGGCTGGAGTAGCATCTTACCATGCATGTGAATCTGAACTATGTGCTTGTGTACCACGTTTATAACATTAAAAAGCGCTCAAATATAGAATGCTTTCCCAACTTATTGCTACTACAATCGCCTCAGCTAGCTTGTGCATCATTAAAGGAGAATCTACTAATATTATGCTATTAAGCTGAAAAGTTTGTTTGTTTACTTGAACGCGCTAAGCTCAGGAACTACTTGTCCGATTAAATAAATCTTTCATTGTTAGATAACCCATTTATTGAGATAGGCTTTAGGCTATATTACATCACGCTAAGATGAGTAGGAGAGGGTAGGTAACATTGCAAACGTGCGGGGCCGGGGCGGGTCGCTAGTATAACATAATTAGGGATTGGCGATTGCATTGACGGTAGTTTTATCTCGGGACGCTGTTACCCATCCGTTTTTTTTATGAAATGGAAGTGGCGAACAAGCATGCAGTTCACATGGATGACTGCAGCCTATAGACACTTACAAAAAGACCAAGGTCGAAATGCAGATGCGTCACCGCTCCTGAGGCTTAAGGTGTTATGCCTCTGTGCCGGATATTACAGTCTTTATATTTTCTTATTTTTAAACCTTCCCTGGACTTGCGAAAATCATTCAAAACCAAAATTTGCCAAATCGGTCAAGCCGTTCTCGAGTTTTAGCGAGACTAACGAACAGCAATTGATTTTTGTATATATAGAAGATATACGTCATGTGTATGTATTATATATTTTATATAACCATCCATAAGCTATGAATGGGAAAGTGTGTCTGGGGGCCGCTGCCGCATCGTACAAATAAGCTTACTTGCCTACATAAATTAAGATTATTACGTGGTGACCTACAATGTGTTTTACGGAACGTAAGTCTTACAATGTATATTATATTTTAGTAACGAATACAGTAACTTTTCAAGAATAATGTTGAGCTGTTGCATAATGAAAAACACCATTTCACGTAGTCTATATTTGTCGAAGAGATAGGCAGAGGTAAGTGAATACATTCACGCAGGCATGCAAACGGTTATAATAAATGAGTAGGTGCCAAATCAATTGACGTTCATCAGGCAAAAGACTCCTAGCCCCGAGGATGCCACTGAGCTATATTTTTTTTTCTAAAAGGTAATCCTAATATCACGAATGCTCTAGTCTCGAGATCAAACTTAAAATGTCAGTGATCTGCAAGCACTATCGGGCCAGAGACTCGGTTTGGGAACGAACGGTCGTTTGGTTTTTTTATGTAATGGAAATGGCAAACAAGCATGCAGTTCACATTGATGTTATGTGATGACTGCAGCCTATAGACACTTACTACACAAAGACCAACCTCAAAATGCAGATGCGTTACCACTCCTGAGGTCTAAGGTGTTATGCCTCTGTGCCGGAAATTACAGGGCCGTACATTACCACCTGACCGGAACACGATTGTGCTGAACACTACCATTTAGCGGCAAGTATATTCGGTAATGCGGTGGTGCCTTCGCCCGCAAACTCCGTCACTGGAGCTCTACCACCAGTAAAAAAAAAAACTTAACTTCACGCCTGTAATCCCCGAAGGGGTAGGCAGAGGTAAATGCATGCATTCAATCATACATGCAAACACCCACGACTCGCCGGTTACGTTTTGGCCAACTCCGGGCACATTACCAAACTCCGGGGTACTGGGAAACTTCCAAAAAATGGAAAAATCCTAATAGAAGCAGAGATAAAGGATTTTAAACCGTTATCTCTGATAATCCCCGACCCGGGATTCGAACCCAGGACCTCCAGCGTAATAGTAGTGGCCTGCTACCACTACGCTACTGAGGCAGTAAAATAAAAAAAGTAAAATACTTACTGTTTATTATTGAATACTTATGTATTGCAATTTAAGATACATAGCAGCCGAGCTCTTTGAAGTTCCCCTGAGTTTGCATGTAGTATAGTACACATACACATTGTTATAAACTTTGGTAGTTCCGTAGGTATGTAAGCAGTTCTACAATAAAGTTACACGTTGCGTACTGTATATATATGTGTGTAAGGTAGGTGCTATTGTTCAAAACGTGAACGTAGTTCTTTAAACAACGTCAGTTTAATGTTCTAGGTTAGATTTAATTAAGTTTTATTTTTCAAGTAATAAAAGTGGCAAACAAGCGTGCAGTTTACATTGATGATAAGTGACGACTGCAGCCTATATACACCCACACAATGACCAGAGGTCAAAATGTAGATGCGCTGCCACTCCTGAGGCAATAGGTGTTACAGCCGTGCCGGAAATTCTCTGTGCCGGAATTAATTACCACCTGACCGGAACACGATAGCGCTGAACACTACCATTTAGCGGCAAGTATATTAGGTAATGCGATGGTGCTTACGCCCGCGAGCTCTGTCACTGGAGCTCTAACACCAGTATTGTAACCTTACAACACTAATCATGATATTCGTGACATGTTCAGTGTCCACGTGTATTTCGTTTACAGTTCAGGTCCAAATTAATGGTTATTAATATTTTTCTGCGCAATTTCATCAACGTAATTGTGATCGACTTTAGATTTTTATCAAAATATTTTTTTTTAAATCGTGTGGGAGACAAAGTCATTTGTTAAAGTTGTTGCTATACACAAAAGAAGTAAATGATTTAAATATATCCACATGTAGGCAATAAAAAATCGTAGACCAACAAGAATTATTCAATTTTTATAGGCCCTATAAGAGCGAACTTCTACATAGTTCCCTGAGAAATGTTCCAAGACAAATAGAAAAAGGTTCGCATGTGCGCTGCGTATCAATCATCCTAGAGTTAGTTGTTTATGGTTTACGATCCCCAAAATTCGAATTAAAAAGATGAACGACGGAATATTTTTTTTTTTAGGTAGCCGAATGACAAAAAACGGAACCCTTATGAATTCGTCATATCCGTCTGCCTGTCTGTCTGTCCGTATGTCAATATAACACTAAACACAACTACGAAACTATTAAATCTTCATACTTGTACCTCCGCATATAGATAGATGTATTTTTTTATGTTATATGGGTAAGTGGCAAACAAGCATGCAGTTCACATTGATTTTAAGTGATGACTGCAGCCTATAGACACCCACACAATGACCAGAGGTCATAATGCAGATGCGGTGCCACTCCTGAGGCCTAAGGTCTTATGCCACTGAGCCGGAAATTACAGTACTCTAACCACCAGTATTCTGTGAAACACTATATTTTTTTACAAAAAAAACACTTGTTAAATTACTTTAAAATAAATAATAAAACACGCTTACATTCACAGCCCCACAGTAGGTATAAACCTGTGTCGTGGGTGCCGTTGTACACATACAACACATACACAAACACCCAGACCCGAAACAAATATCTGTAGACCATACAAATATTTGTCCCGGTGCGGGGATCGAACCCTTCGAATCAAACGGTCATCTCACACCGCTGGACTAACCGGGTCGTCATCACTTTGCAAAACATGTATAATAATATGTATTACATTTCTAACATTGCCATCAGACGTATTTTTTGCGTTAAAAGCAATTAGACACAGTATTACTCAATCACGCTGACAAAGTGGTAGAATGATATAAAAAAAATGTTTAGAGTACCTCTCCTACATGTAACGCGCGGATATGTTTTTCATTTTTCGTTTATGTATGGTGAGGAGTATCGTTGGATAGGTCTTTCAAAAAAGTTAGGGATGTTCTTATTAAATTTTTCGATTTATGGAACTGTTCGTGATTTATTAAGCTTTTAATTTTCGTTAGAGTCAAGTGTTCTCTACTATCAAGAACGGTTGGTGTTAGGAATTCAAACGTTACCGCAACAGTAGGTACATAATAATATAACGAAATTGAAAGGAAAACTATCACACTTAAGTTGGCTTTGCAAGTTAGCGAGTAGGTAATAGTCGACAAATGTATTTTATTCGAAAATTTTAAACAATTCCATAAAAAATATTTATGAATTTTTTTCGTTACTTTATTCAAAACTAAAATCTACGGAACCCTACACTGAGCGTGGCCCGACACGCACTTGACCGGTTTTCGTATCTTTTATTGATTAGAAATACTTAGGATGATGACAAACATAATACCTTTTACTGGTGGTAGAGCTCCAATGACGGAGCTCGCGGGCGTAGGCACCATCGCATTACCCAATATTAAAAAAACGTAACTTCACGCCTGTAATCCCCGAAGGGGTAGGCAGAGGTAAAGGCATGCATTCAAGCATACATGCATACACCCACGATTCGCCGCCTAATATACTTGTCGCTAAATGTTAGTGCTCAGCACTATCGTATTCCGATCAGGTGGTAATGTACGACCCTGTAATTTCCGGCACAGAGGCATAAAACCATAGGCCTCAGCAGTGGTAACGCATCTGCATTTCGACCTTGGTCTTTGTGTGGGTGTCCATAGGCTGCAGTCATCACTTAACATCAATGTGAACTGCATGCTTGATTGCCACTTTCATTACATAGAAAAAAAAATTAAGAATGAAAAATATAGAAAGATTTGAAAACTTCGGTTGTTACTTGAAAATTAAAAACGCAGATACAGGATTTTTCAGTTGAGTAACTCTCGAAAAACTTATCACGGCGCACTGAACTGCAATGTTGACTTTGTTTGTACATTTTCAAGCTTCACTTGCAAGTATATTCCTTTTAATTATAATAATTTTACTGGTGGTAGAGCTCTAGTGACGGAGCTCGCGGGCGTAGGTACCACCGCCTTACCTAATCTATCTGCCGCTAAATGGTAGTGTTTAGCACTATCGTGTTCCGGTTAGATGGTAATGTATGGCCCCGTAATAACTTTCACGGGGCTTAAGTAGTTCCTCGTTTTCCGGGCATATCTACCCACGAGTCATCGAGGCGTGTTCGGGGCTGATGGGGTGAGGGGCGAGCGCGCCCGGAAACTCAGTGGTTCATAAAAGTATTTTTTATATTTTTCTTTATTGTTGTTTTTTATGGATTGTTGTCCGTTTCATGTTCCTAATTTTATTTTATTTTATTTGTAAGCATTTAAGATTGGAGACAAAGACTGTCCGAGAAATTAGTGGAAAATAAGAAAGGATTTTGACTCTATCCTTTTGGTTCTACAATGGGATAGAGCCATTATGGACACCGTGTAAGGAAGGTATCATACAAAAATATATGTATTAAATATACATATGTATTAAATAGGAAAGTTTAATTGTTATTTCTAGTTATTCAATATAAGAACTATCTATAATTTTAAAAAATATGTAATTACATTTGTAATAAAATTAATAATGATATGTAAATAAAACTAGTGGTAGAGTTCCAGTGTCGGAACTCCAGGGCGTAGGCACCACCCCATTACCTAATCTATCTGCCGCCAAATAGTTCAGCACTATCGTGTACCGGTTAGATGGTTATGTACGGCCCCTTAATTACTTATCACAGAGACATATCAACAAACTAAGGTCTCAGAGGTGGCAACGCATCTGCATTTTGACCTCTGGTCTTTGTAATGGTGTCTATAGGCTGCAGTCATCACTTAACATCAATGTGAACTACATGCTTGGCTTTGCCACCTTTATTACATAAAAAAACCCAATCGAGCTTTTTAACCTCCACGTGCGTATCAGACCTCATTTTTACCGATTTTGTAGATAATATCTTCAAGAAAGTATCAAAATATATTCCTGATATCAGCCACATCGAGA
This sequence comes from Macrosoma leucophasiata, assembly GCA_036365455.1. Classification (NCBI taxonomy): domain Eukaryota; kingdom Metazoa; phylum Arthropoda; class Insecta; order Lepidoptera; family Hedylidae; genus Macrosoma; species Macrosoma leucophasiata. The sequence goes on from JAWQUS010000010.1 coordinate 9,692,582, forward strand.
AAACATATTTATTTCTGTTTATCACCGTTTCATTCAAGTGATAGCAGAACACTATCTTGTATTTCAAACACAATCAATTTACGGACACTCCAAGCGACTGTTCACTTAGCTAGAAACTTTATTTATCGTGATTGAACAATTAACGTCATGTCTGTGTAAGATAAAAACATTGATAGTAAATTGGAAAAATGTGATTTACTCGGCTGTTCCAACATTATGTATTTTATTTTTATTATATATCACGACTCCTGAGGCCTAAACTCTTATTTCTCTTTTTAATCGTGGTGTAATCAATTGTATTGTCAAATACAGGTTCACATTAAAACTAGGTTTTTTTACCAGTCTAATAACACGTAAACACACGTTCCAATATTAGTAGATACGTTCTGTTGATGAGTGAAATAATAATACGTAACTTCACGCCTGTAATCCCAGAAGTGGTAGGCAGAGTTAAATGTATGCATTCAAGCATACATGCAAACGCCCACGATTCGCCGGTTACGTTTTGGCCCATGTAACAGGTGGCGAGCCTGTTGACATCTCCGAGCACATTACCAAACTTCGAGATGGGTTCTGGGAGAAATGAAGGACTTTACACCATTATCTCTGATAACCCCCCACCCGGGAATCGAACCCAGGACCTCAGCGTAGGAGTAGTGGCCTGCTACCACTAGGCTACCGAGGCAGTTAACGTACAATAATAATAATAATAAATCATTTATTGATAAAACAAAAATGACACATTCTCACTGCTTAATTAAACCACATATATAACACGTCACTTAAATTATAACGTATAAGATGATTGTTGGTATATGTAAAAGTTAAAAACTGTAGTAACAGATATCAGCGCTTCCCCTGATAAAATACACAAAGAATTAAAATTCAAAATTCAAATCATTTATTTCAAATTGGTCTACAAGGACACTTTTGCTTTGTCGGGTTATAAGCTACTTAGAGAGAATGACTTATAATAATAATTCAATAGTTATAAATAAATACCAATTTAATAATAATATTTAACCGATACGTGAATCATCAAATTGTTCAATTCCTTCATAGAAGAAAATGAAAAATCTGTTCGTCATAATCATAGCCATTCACTTAGCAGAGTTCCAAATGCATGCACTACTGAGAAGAACTCCGCTACCCAACAAACTCAGCGTGTTGCTCTTTTGTCAAAACCTTAGATTTAATACAAATATTATTAAATAAATTAAAGATAATGTGAACGTCCATGGCATATAAATATTTGCATAAACACATACGCAAATACCCATCAACAGCTTAATATCGTGATAGAAAATAACACCCGCAAATCACAACAGACCAGTCCCCACAATCAGCACCCGTTCACGAGTATGACGCATGTGGCAGCCATTGCTCTCCTCAACCATTTTGAAGGGAAGTGAGCAATTATGACGTGGACTTAAGTACTACAACTCATTGATTTAAGTTTTGGAGAAGTAGTGATGTTGGCACTGCTCGCAGTCCACAGTGCTAGTGACCATGGGATCATTTAGCTTCAAAAATATGGGCCAACACGTAACCGGCGAATCGTGGGTGTTTGCATGTATGCTTGAATGCATGCATTTACCTCTGTCTACCCCTTCGAGGATTACAGGCGTGAAGTTACGTATTATTATTTCACTCATCAACAGAACGTATCTACTAATATTGGAACGTGAAATGTACTTTGTTCAGGTCACTGAGGTTATCCAGGTTAATTTACACGCTGTAGCCAATATTTAAGGCGGCCGTCCGCATTTGGATAACCATTATCGATAGATTGATGATGTCATCGTGCTTGCCACTCATATAATTATTACATCTATACTAATACTATAAAGCTGAAGAGTTTGTTTGTTTGCTTGAACGCGCTAATCTCAGGAAAGAGGTAACTACTGGTCCGATTTGAAAAATTCTTTAAGTTTTAGATAGCCCATTTACCCAGGAATGTTTTAGGCTATAAAATGCGCTTAGATGAATAGGAGAGGGTAGGTAACATTGCACATGGGCGAAGCCGGGCGGGCCGCTAGTTCAATTATTTAATTGCTTTGAAAAATTTTGTATCTTATTTTCCCACCGTCAGAAACGCATTAAAATAATAATTTATCGCCAATGCATGTGTGAGCAATCCTTCAAAAAGCAAACACAACTATCCCGTTCAGGTAGTCGGTTGTCAGTAAGGTAACGTACTCGCTGTAGCAAATGTCCCGTGACGACCGCCGCATTTGGGTGACCATTACAGGAAGATTAATGACGTCATCGTGTCTCCCACTGACACAATCACCGCTATTGTGAACAATGTATATCTCATGTATTGTAACGATAGAGGGGTCAAATATTGATTGAATATTTTTGCACGAGAAAAAAACATTGGATATTTTACGTAATTATGGTGACAAATAAGTTCCTATGCAGTTCAAATGGTTGATATGTGAACACTGTAGCATATAGACATGCATATTTAAACTTATATTGTACTAGCTGATGCTCGCGGCTCCGCTCGCGTGTAAGTCGCTTTTCGCGTAACCTGTGGAAACTCATCAAATCATGCCATGGCATCCCACAGGAAATTTTTTTTGGGATAAAAAGTCCTTCAGTCTAAATCATCTAATACCCTATCTGTATAACAAATTTCATCAAAATCCGTTCAGTAGCTTCGGCGTGATTGACAGACAAACATCCAAAGAAACTTTCACATTTATTATATATATATATATATATATATATATATATATATATATAGTGTGATGTAATTTTTACTGTAGGTATATATGAGTAGATTATGTCGTCAAAACAAAATCCACTGTGCTAACTCACAGATAGTCATCACATTTTTATTGCACTGAAATCACTACAATTTTATTGATTGTTTGACAATCAGAAAAATAAATGCGTTTTGCGTGCATGACCGCTGCTATTGTGTCACGTAAGCCTGTTCTGATGATATTCACAAAACCGTTCAACGTATAATTTAAATGCTTACCTACTCATATTACTTTATCAAAGTATGGTATACTTGTGTACTATCTTTGTTTTAGTAATATGAGTGTAGAGTGAGGTAAACAAGAAAACACAAAAAAAAACGTTCTTCAAAATGATGATGTGTTGTACAGACATTTTAATGATATTTATATTCAGTTTGAGTTGATCATACTCGCGATCAGAAATATATTATTAATCCATCAACATTTTTTACCGTATACATAGGTAAGTATATTAAGTTGCCCTTTACGAACCAAACTACACTCGGCTGGATACGTCCTTGAAATAAAAAAAATCACGACTGTTCTTCTGTCCTGCGCATAAAATTCACAAAGCGAACAATAGCGGCAATGAACTATTTCCAATAAACGAATATTGAACTAAAGCTGCAACTTGGCATATGTGCAATTTAATCTCGTTTTAAAAAAGGAACATCACGAACTTACTCATACGTATGTAGGTTGTCCCATTAAAACAAAATCCAGAGTGTGAACTTACGAATAGTCAACATATTTTTACCAATTTTAAACATTGTTTGACGGTTAGAAAAAACCAAAGAGAATGGAAAAAATGTTTTAAGTTACATGACCCCTTCTGTTGTGTTACGTTCTGGTGATATTCACAAGTCCATATTCATGTGACTTTTCGATATGTTAACTCATATTACATAAGATACATATTTAGCATACAAGCCAATATGACCGTGAATGCGGGCAAAGCGTCGTTATATTTTTAGTTTAGCGGATTTAGCGTATATTTGTCGTAATACACGTATTCTTCAATAGGCATTTCCACTAATGCGTTTGCGGGTCGTGCTCCGTGTGTGTTTTGAATTATTTTGTAATTATTTACAATAAATAGCTTGAAGAATAGTTGATTACCATGAATCACAATGTATTTACTGTAGTGCCTAAAAACAATTTCAAATAAACAAATACTGACTGAAGCTTCAACAAGGCGAAAGTGCAATTTAATCTCGTGCTAAAAAAGGACTACCGCGAACGAACATAAAACGTTACGTTACATTATTCTTTAACTAGTAGGAATATAGCTTTTCTCGTCGTAAAACCACTGTGATCATCACAGATTGTCAACAACAGATTTTTATTGCAATTAAAAAAACAATTTTATTGATTGTTTGACAATAATAAAATGCGTTTTGCGTGCATGACCGCTTTCTGTTGTGTTACGTTAATCCATTTCGATGATTATTATAAGTCCGCTTAAGGTGTTTGATGCATTAACTCATATTATATTATCACAGCATAGTACATAACTGTTTTTTTCTACCCAAAGGTTGACTGGCAGAGAATGCTTTTTAGCATTAAGTCCGCCTCACGTACTATTTCATGCAAAGTTTAAATAAATAAATAATACCTATCCCCTTATAGGTAGACAAGACAATATAAGAAAAAACTCTTACAAATTTAATAATAGTAGCTATCTTGTACAAATTTAATATATTGATGGTCTTATAATGTTTCTATTTAGTTTGAGTTGATCTCACTCGTGAACGAATAATTTTTCTTTGAAATAAAGGAGTATGACCCATTCGTGACCTGAAACATTATAATAATAGCAACCCATTATACGTCCCACTGCTGGGCCCGAGTCTCTCTCGAGGGGGAGAGCCCCCTTTTGGGGGGAGGCCTGGAGCTTACTCCACCATGCTGCTCCAATGCGGATTGGTGGAGATACGGGGTTAGTGGCCAACCCGCTGTCGGATGTTTTCAAACCGCCTATAAGGCCTCCAATAAGGTTTGACGACTGCTATCTATCGATAGCAGCCGGGACTGACGGCTTAACGTGCCCTCCGAAGCACGAAAACGCGCATTTTAATTTGCCACTAGCGGTCACCCATCACACACCCGACCGCGTCCGTAGTGCTTAACCGAGTAGATCACTTCTTATAATCAACACCAGCCACGAGGTCACCTATACTGTGACGAGGCCATGCGCGCTTCAACATTATAAAACCATCATAGTATTTTTTATAGTATACCTATACGATATTATACATATTATTATTAACCTGCCCTCGTCTAAGCAAATTACTTCCTTCTATCGATGGTTGCAAACGTTCTGGAAATTAGCGTTGCCCGGATATTCTCTTATCCCGAGCATGAAATTATGATTAGATTAGATTAGATTTTATTGCAAACAATTCACAGTTCATTGTTAGAAATAAATAAAAACTTAGGGTCTATGTTAGTAGTAATTATATAAGTACTTAGTCAATTTTTTAATTACATAATGCATTGATAAATGCATCAATTGATTCTATCACTAGTTGGGAAGTATGTAGTATAATTATAATTTAAATTAAAATTAATTATTATTGAATTTCGTATAATTAAATTATGCAATCACAAAACGAGCAATAGCGGCAAAGAACTATTTCAAATAAACGAACATCAATCTAAAGCTTCAACTAGGCCGATGTGCAATTTAATCTCGTGCTAAAAAAGGAACACCACTATCATACTAGTAGGTATATAGCTTATGTGTCGTTAAAACAAAATCCACTGTGCTAACTCACGGATAGTCAACAGATTTTTACTGCAATAAAATCACAACAATTTTATTGATTGTTTGACAATGAGATTCGTTTTGCGTCCATGACCGCTTCTATTGTGTTACGTTAGTCTGTTCCGTTGATATTCACAAGTCTGTTTTCACGTGTTATTTGGATTTTTGAGGTCCAATTAAGACAACACAGTAGAAATACTAAGTGAACAAGACAATACAATCAATACATAGAATAAGAAAATCGAGTGTCTGTACATTAATCCCTCCAGACACGAAAAAAATATGACAATTGAATAGCAATTTTGGTAGCGATGGACATTGCAGACTTGGCCTTCATATTACGAGCACACACCTGATTGATCGTGCTGTACCCACAACCTGCGTGGGTACAGCACGATCAATCAATTGTGTCTGGGCGCCGGTGGCCTTACGATCCTTGAAAGATTTTTCCAAAAAAAATACGAGTAAAAAAGAGTAACAGAAACTAAAAAAATATTTTTTGCAATTATTGTCTGTCTGTTTAGAAGAAACTAATTGAATACTCTAACGATATTTTCTCTTTTATTATTATTATTCTCTTTTATCTTTTTATCTTTTATTGTAATTCACCTAATAATTTAGTTTAATTTTTTACTTTTTGTAATAATTATTCACTCTAGTTAATTATAGATTTTAATGACTTTTTAAAAATGTAAAATCTTACTCGAGATAAAAAATATTTTCTTTCTTTCTTTCGTGTTTACTGTTAAAAAGAACATAAAATAAATGTGCTTTTTAACTTAGCGTTTAAATTGTTTTGTATTAACACGTTTCCAACAAAGTTGCTCACTTTAAAAGTGCTTTACTGGCAGTTAGACTTACCTACGTCTTGGCTTTTGTTGTTTTTTTTTTGTTGTTAAAGGGGCTCCAAACGTTTTCCGTTTAGTTTTACACTAAAAGTAACTAAACGCAACTAAGTTTTTTATTTAAATTTACTGGCTTCCCATTGACTATCAGTTTCAATCCACTGGGAATACAAGCTCACAATTAAATTCTAAGATTGTATGTTTGTGAATTAAATCATTTCTTTTTTTTTTATATTTCAAGTTCTGGAATAGTCATCACAGGTGAAACAATCAGGCGTGCATCCACAATCAACGTAAGTAAGTGCCGTTTGAATATTAAAAAATATTCTTGTATTAGGTACATGTAACGAAATTAATTATAAATGCAATGTATCATAAAATTTCACAGCTCTTTGTGAAGGTGATTGGATTGTTGACAACGAAATATGGTTATATTAAGAGTTATAATAATGGCACATCTACTTAAAATATTTGTTAGACCGCATTAAGTATCTGTTGAAGTACCTACACAGTCAAAAATTTCACGTTTGCCTTACACATCTGTCGTCAAATGATAGTTTCAACACTACCAACCATTTTCCCGAAATGTATAGTTTCGTAGTTTTTGCACTGGGACCAAACATATTATATTAATTAGTCTTCAGGAATAGCCTCATCATTGGACTATAATATGCACTTTACATCAACGTGAGCTCTAAGCTTGTTTGCCACTTACATAACAATGTGACCCTTTTTGCAAACTTTTAATTTAATTGAATTTCGAAGTAAATACAGAATCATTATACAAAAGATACTTAGAATAGTTGTTGATCAACATCTTATTTCAAACAACGAAGAAAATAATTGTACATAGAAAATAATTCTACATAAAATTTATTATAATATATTATAATTGCCACGCTTGGCATGCGAGTTGAACAGCAACCAGCAATATTTTTTTATGAATAGGTGTAGTAGAAGTGAATATGTGAAAAAAAAAAGTTTTTTTAATGTATGCGTTAAATTATAATTATAACAAAGCTTGGAGAAAAATGAAGAAAATCTTAAAATCAATTTTATTATAAACTAGTTATAAACTAGCGACCCGCCCGGGTTGCAATGTTACCCTCTCCTAAGCGTGATATTATATATATAGCCTTTCTTGATAAATGGTCTATCTAACACTGGAATGATTTTTCAAATCGGGCCAGTAGTTCCTGAGATTAGCGCGTTCAAGCAAACAAACAAACACATAAACTCTTCAGCTTTATAATATTGAAATAATTATAAATTATATTATATATTTATATACCTAAGTAAGTATAGATATGTTATTCAGAAAGGAAAATCGCATAAGTACAAACACACACTTTCACCTGTTTTTCTTTAAATGTTTAAGACGGGACTTCATTGTACAACAATTAGTGTTACCCATAATGCTAACAATTGCATTCCAGTGAGAGTTTCCATAGCTTCACTGAGTAAAAACATTAACATAACAAGAAAACGTTTTGAAAATTGTTTCCTTTATTATATTAAGCAATTCACCGCGGCAAAGTAATTAGGCAGGTTGCCGTCTGCGAAATATTTGTACAGGTAACAACAGAATTAGGGTATGGACACAACTGTGCTACTGATAAGTACAAATCGGCTGTTGAATATTGCGGCACCGATATGTTTCAATTAGTTTAATAAAGACAAAGTAGACAACCTATCGTCAGGGTGTTTATTATTTACAAAGGTTATGGCGTTTTAGGGATTTCCCATGAATTGTTTTGAAGATAAAAAATATATTCTTTAAACTAATTTCAGTCGAATAAGTTTATAATTATAATAAAAATGTGCTTATCTCGAAGGATGCTTTTTAAACTTGGTTACTTTGGGCTCTGCAAGGACTATATTTTTGTTGGTTTATCTCGCATATATATATATATATATATATATATATATATATATATATATATATATATATATATATATATATATTTTTGGAACGAATGTGGCAAATAAGCTTGCAGTTAGTGATGATTGCAACAGTGGATAAACAATAGATATCAGAAATTGAAGAAATTCGATAGAAAAATTTTACTTCGAGCAGAAAAATAATCTTATTTACCATTTTTTTTAAATATTATACAATCACATGTGTTATTTCGAAAAATAAAAATAGACTATAGATTATCATCATCATCATTTCAGCCAAAAGACGTCCACTGCTGAATAAAGGCCTCCCCTAAAGAATGCCACAACGCACGGTCCTGGGCCGCCCTCATCCAGCGATTGCCCGCGACCTTCATCAGATCGTCGGTCCACGTCGTGGGGAGCCAGCCTACGCTTCGTCTTCCGGTACGCTTTCGCCACCCCAGAACTCTTCTGGCCCAACGGCCGTCAGTTCTGCGAACTATGTGCCCTGCCCACTGCCACTTGAGTTTCGTTATTCGGTGGCTATGTCGGTTACTTTGGCTCTCATGCGGACCTCCTCATTTCTGATTCGATCTCGCAGAGAAACTCCGAGCATAGCCCTCTCCATTGCTCTTTGAGTGACCTTGAGCCATTTTATGAGACCCATAGTGAGCCAATCGGAGGGATGTACTCGCCGTTAATGTTGATGGCAATAGATAGACAGACAAAAGATATCTGCACTAAAAACTAAGGCCTAAGCTGTTTTGCCTCTGTGTAAAAATTTTATTTCGTGGCTATACCAATTATGACGTTTCTCTGCGAGATAGAATAAAAAATGAGGTGATTGAGAAGAGAACCAAAGTTGCCGATATAATAGCGCTACTCAAGTGTCAGTGGGTAGTGCAAATAGCTCGAAGAATCAAGAGTCGTCGGAGCTCATGGATTCTCGACCCCGTGCCGGTGGATGAAGCTTTCCCTTTGCGAGATGACCCGGAAACCTGGTGAATGTCACCGGCAATCGCTAGATGATGGTGACACCTTGCGTTGTAAGTACACATAATGATCTTCTTGCAGCTGATGATGTTTAAAAAAATATTAAACTTACGCTTAATAACAACGTATGGCCCCGTAATAACTTATCACAGAAACATAAAATAAGGTCTCAGGGGTGGCAACGTATCTGCATTTTGAACTCTGGTTTAGTGTAAATGTTTATAGGCTGCAGTCAGCACTTCTATGTGAAAAGCATGCTTGTTTGCCACCATTACATTAAAAAAAATAGCACTATCTTGGTCAAGAGTCCGGAATCATGAAATTAAGACAACGGGATCATTGATTTTTTTAGATCATTTTCAAGTCCCCATGCAATTTTGCTCGAATACACATACGTAAAAAGATCAGAAAAATAGGCCGCTGGGCTTGGTAAGATTACTTTCATTTATTTAAAAAATGGATCTCTCATACGATGTTTAATTTATTATTACACTTAATAAGTAAGTCTTGTGATGTTGCAGGTACCGGAGCTGGAGCTTTTATACTTGTTAATTATTTAATGTAAAGAGAAACATCACATTTTGTATGCTGTGTAATAAAGTCCAAAGCAGAATCTACCGATAAGTTTGTTTGTGTAATTTAGGTGGCAAACAAGCATGCAGTTCACATCGATGTTAAGTGATGACTGCTGCGTATAGACGCCCATACAAAGACTAGAGATCAAAATGCAGATGCGTTGCCACCCCTGAGACCTTAGTTTTTTGTCTCTGTGAGTGCAGTCAGTGCAGTTACCTATTACTATTTTGCATTTGTCCCTCGTTTTTGTTTAAATTCTGGACAATAAGCATTTTCAATTTCCGATAAATGTATTCAGCCATTTCAATCATTGAATACATATAATTATAACGCTTCTATGATTGAATACGTAAAATATTTCCTAATTTCATTTATTTGTTTTGTACTTGTTTTATATTATTTACGACTAGCTGTGCCCGCGACTTCGCCCGCGTGAGAATTTATGATTGTTCAGTATCTACGCAGCCTAAGTTACTCCTTATTACATCAGCTATCTGCCAGTGAAAGTCCCGTCAAAATCGGTCCATCCGTTCCCAAGATTAGCCCCGCCAAACAGACAGACAGACACACAAAAATTGTAAAAAATGTTGTTTTGGTATATGTACCGTGTATACATACGCATTTAGTAAAAAGCGGTTATTTTTATATTACAAACAAACACTCCAATTTTATTTTTTTGTATAGATGTATAGATCTTAATCACTTCGTAGGGGTGGAAATATACTCTTGTAGAACTAATGCGTTGTCATAGTAACATCACCCAAATTCGGGGAAAGATCAAAACAATCGTTTATGTATGGCACTTGAGCAAAATCGGGATAGGTATTGATATCATAAAAACAGGGCTCTAGTACCAATAACATTTTCATCTTAAACGTAATAATAGGCTTGTCATCCGCTATGAATGTCGCGTATTGGAGGGAGTCAGGAACTCATAGACGAGAGGTTTACTGTATGTCCAGGAGAAATCCGGACAACTGAAAATAAGTTTGAATTTATTATGAAGTCCTAAAATTACCATATACAGTGCGTGTTCTTAGACTACTTAAGCTACTAAAAGTCGGCTTGATTGGCATAAGAGATAGCATGATGATCATTAAAAAAAATACATTAGTATAATTAGGTATATACGAGTAGTAGTATAAAAAGACGTGTGCCACTCGGAGACAGCCGCTGTAAAGCTATTGCATAACATTTTTATCAACATGTAATTTTAATTATTTATTTATGCATTATTTTATTGCTTTGCATTTCTTTGATACAACTTTTTTTTTAAAAGTCATTAAAAGTTCTGCTATTCATCGATAGATGGCAAAACTAAAAAGTATCACCGCTGTGCCGGTCAGAGTAGGGGTGTTAGGTTATTTTCGTTACGGTACTTCTGGATTCGGTCTCCACGCTCAAGGCCCGCGATAGAGGCTATTCAATAGCTTAATAATTGTTTTTGTAAAACTCACCTGTGGACTTACATAAGCCAAGCTAACTATAAATGAAGGCCAAATATGGCACATTCATTTTGAAAATGTATGCAACATACATAGACTGAAGCCAGAAATTCTTGTGAATATGTAACACGGGTGCGCGAGACTCAACCCCAAATTTATGACTCTCGTGTGCAGAGTTTTAAACACATCGGCTTAATTAATTCCTTTTCGTACTCTACTGTTCTTATTTTCGCAAATGAGGAGATAAAATATTCGGTTTCAATGCGGCAAAACTAACTTGTGGTTTTTAAATGCATTAAAATGAGCAATGTTTACTTGAGGTTGTGAATAGCTCAAATTGCTTTTGTTAGAACGGAACCGGGAATCCGTTTATTTGTGCCCAATGTCTCGTTTTTAACTTTATTAGGATAATAGACATTATTTCTATCTTATTTATATATATACAATTCTCGTGTCACAATGTTACCATACTCCTCCGAAACGGCTGGACCGATTCTTATGAAATTTTGTGTGACTATTGGGTAAGTCTGAGAATCAGCCAAAATCTGTTTTTTCATATATGATAAGGATAACAAGAGACAAAAATATGTATTTGTTGAGAAAAATTCTCAACAAGTAATTTTTTTTTTCGATTTCTAGCACATTTTTCTTGAATTTCTTAGGCAATACGAAGTTTGTCGGGGCAGCTAGTATGGATTAATTAAATTCATAATTAAACTTAGTAACAATTCTTGAAAACAATGACTGTTAAGAGTATGAATTAAAAAAAATGAATATATGTAGGTATATTTTATCGGGTCCCTTTAAAATGTCTCCTTTTAAATGCAAAGATTATTTCTTGTCTGTTGGCATTTTGGGCACGTTTGTAGGCCTGGCTGCCAGAGATAAATAAGTTAAGGGTTCCGATATTTCACTCTGAACCAATATAGTAAAAGCAAGGAAGAAAGCGCCTTAAAAAATCGTGTTTTGCAGTTAAGACTATAGAACTTATTATGATGCTCGTAAATATGAAAAATAGATTTACTTAGGTTGGTACTTATAGAAAATTTAGATAGGTGCCTTATTTCCTATCAACATTTTCTTATGAGAAAAATTGTAGATGAATTTTATTTATATATAGTGAGAAGAAATTTAAAAAAGGACCTTAACCATATAAAAAAGGAATTATATGACAAAAGCTAGTCATACGCAAGTTTAATAAAACGTATTGTAATTTATTTATAGAGATAAAGTTTTAATAATATGACTTCATGGCTGTATATTTCAAGAGATGAAAATACATGCATTCAATGCAAATACGTAAAAAATACCTATTTACCTCACGACTTTATATGTGTCATTAGTTTCGGCAATCATAGTTTGCTTAGCATATTGATATTGTTTAGGCATATTAAAACAAATGTATTTTTTTTGGATAGAGATTTCCACCTCCAATTCCGTCAAAAAAAGGCAATACCACATAAAAATGAAGTTTTATTAAATACTAGCAGCTGCCCGCAACGTCGTCTGCGTGAAGGCTCTACAGCACCAAACATACCTAAGATGCCAGTGTCGCTTACACATTATAAGCAAACAACTTTTAAAATAGTATTAAATTAAAAGTATAAGTATTTTTGCAAGCAAAGCAAGTGAGTCATATGGCAATCCTGCTGAGTTCAGTAGTATTATTACATATTCTCTAGTTCAGTCATAAGATGTGACTGAAGGAAATAGTGAAAATAATGCAGGAATATATTCCCGGACACAAAAGAGTAAAATTACGTACAAAGTTATCAAACCTTACAACATTTTCCTATAAACTACGTTGGTAGTTATTCTGCCAGGAGCCAAAATGTAAAAAGAGACAGGACTGGTAACGCGGTAGCAAGCGACGTACAGTTGCCCGTGTGAGAAGCAACTTGTCCTGAGGTTAACACCCGCTGACCTCAGTGTCTGCCCCTGCGACTTATTGATGGTCATCGCGAAGCAATCATTCAACTGTACCCGCTTGGACTGGAATGTGTAGTTATGCGGTATGAGGGGAATGCGTGGTATAAATACTGCCTCGCCAATGCCGGGTCCCGTTATACAACTTCGGAGGAGATAAGTTCCGAAGAAGCATAATCGGGACACCTACCTTCAGCTTGATGGTATGCGATGGAAGTCCGCTTGCTGACAGGAAGTTCAGAAATGCCATGGGATAATGTGTGGCGTCATCTTGCTCGACGACAGTATTTATGGAGGTATAGACCACTTCATTGCCTATTAATTGCTGCAGCCTGATCATTTTTCGGCGTCAAAATGGCTTACACACCCAAAACGTCGTTTTCTGCTGGTGCGGTATACGACTAATGTCCCCGTAGACACCGAGAATGAGTTCTTCTCTCCTGGATACATCTCTGTCGAGGGTTCTGGAAACACCACCTATCCACCTCTCTCTTCTGGTAGAGTGCTTCCGCTAAGACTTAGAAGGACATCGGAAAATTCTTGAGCACGTGCATTGTCGTCGAGCCGAGCTCTCATATTAATGGTCAAGCGCAGCGTAAGTACGAACTCGTTAAGATCGTTTCAACAAAGCATTCATCTCGTCCCTTATCACTGTTACATGACACACCAAAAACGTCATTTCGGCGCTCTCTAAATATAAGGGAATTTTAAACATGACATGTACTGTTTTGCTTTCCGGAAGCAGTGTGGCAGCAATTCTCCACGACGCTACAGCAATAGCCTTGGCTCCTGACCTCTGCAAGTATGCCAGTGATAACTAATAACTAATAATTTTAATTTTAAATATAACTAATGTTTTTCCTGTTCCACCAGGAGCATCCAAACTCCAGGAGAAAAACATTTTACCCTGGTTTTGCCCAACGCTTTCGGCGCTTTTGGACGGTATCATAAATTTGTTTTTGCTCTGAAGAGAACAAAGCGACATGGTCATTTCACCCGGATCGTAATTTGTCTCAGCGATATACTCCCAATTTCTACGGTCTTGATGCAGTGATGATTTGGGGAGCTGGTAACCCATATTTGATAGTTCAATCGGTGGTGGAAATCACACCCAGTTCTTCCCCCGTAGGAGATAGCGTGATAATATGTAGCCTATATTATTATGTTGACTGGTAGTATTAATAAGCAAAATTTTACTTCAAATTTTGCATGAATATTACTAACAGGCGCCATTTAGTAGGTACTTTTTTAGTTTAGTCCGGACATACATAGAGACAAACAGACACGTCCCAAGTATTCTTTTAAAATATATTTAATGTACAGTTTTGACTTTCCTAAGATTTTATTAAATGTAGATATTCCCGTGGGAATGAGGGATTTTCCCGCAGTAAAAAGTAGCCTAAATGTTGACCAGGCTTAGTATCTATACACTACAAAAATTTCATTCGAATCCGTCCAGTATCTTTGGAGATTAGCCTGGAAAAAGTGACAAACAGACAGACAATAAAATTAAAAATCATTGAAAAGTGTTCTAATACTATTTTAACATCGCCCCCAATTAGTTTTTCGTAAATATATACAGACACGCGGGTTTTACTGTTTTATTATATGTATAGATGATTTGTAATTCATTCTAACAGTAGGTACACCAAGGCCGAAATGTTTGATTCGCATAATTCTATCATTGAGTAAGAAACGTTTTGACATGCACGACTTTTATTAACGTCGTAAGAGGCTTAACATAAAATAAACAAAGAGACAATTTTTCAAAGTGCAGATCCATGAATTTCAAATACATTTTTACAGATAAGGGTGATTGTGGATATAAAATATGATTACGCAAGGCAGCCACGCGAGCGTACCTATCGTTCGACCTCGTAAAAATTACAAAACAACAAAAGTACGAGATACAAATCATCGAAATACAAAATATTAATGATGGTATCTTTGGCTTTTACGACGCAACATTATTTATGACATTGATCCGAATCTGTCTCCAACAAGTTCAGGCCCTTATTTTATGCAATTTTAAATAGGTCTTTATTACGTAAACTGCCAGAGTGGTACAGTTGTAGCATGTCATTTCTACTAAGCTAAGGTCTCTGGTTGGATCTCTCAGGGGTGAAAGCTATACTTTCTTTCAATTTTAAAACAATTTATTTTTCAGGAGTGGCAGTGTATCTAAAGTGTGGTGTAGCTGTGTGAATTCATTTCCCATCAATTTGAACTGTACGCTTAATTTAAATTTTTATCACATGAATAGAAAACAAATTTTCAATACCAACCTCGGAGTTTGGTAATACCTATGTCCATGTTTTGTTCGTAGTTTCCATACTGTTCATATTTGTA
The DNA here is from genome assembly GCA_036365455.1 of Macrosoma leucophasiata. Classification (NCBI taxonomy): domain Eukaryota; kingdom Metazoa; phylum Arthropoda; class Insecta; order Lepidoptera; family Hedylidae; genus Macrosoma; species Macrosoma leucophasiata. The sequence goes on from JAWQUS010000010.1 coordinate 9,708,117, forward strand.
TTGTGCTATTATGTTGAATTCTGGTAACTGTAGTAGATGGTAATGTAGACTGTTAGAATTATAAATAAATTCGCATGTGAAACAGCTTAGATTAGAAACTTAATTGTAAAGAATGACACTGATTATCTTTCAACAGAATTTTTCAACTTTGAAGAAACAGAAAATATAACTTTTCAGAATGGCTAAAGAAAAAATAAGTCTAAAAATAATAGGACAATGGTTTAACTAGGACTTTTGTCGTCTTTGAACATCCGTTGTTACACAGAAAACCGACAATTAGCTCAACTACACAGACCGAGATTCTATTGTTAAGAAAATTCTCTGAATCTCCATTGCATGGTCACCATTTGCTTATTGTCCGAGATATAAAAAAACAAATCACAGCCATGTTGGTTTCTAATAACATTATTTATAGTCCCGCGATAGCGATTATCCCAGTTTCTATCGCTCCAAGGATGATCACATCTATTATAAAAATTGTAGAGAATAAAATTTAGGATAAATTTTATTTGAACTTTTTTTCATGCGCTTAACCGTTTTTGAGAATGAGGTATTAAATATTTTTACATAGGATTTAACGTGAGAAAATGAGATAAAAAGCATTATACAATGTCTCATATGAAAATTTTTGAAGGTTTTAATTCTACCACGTGTGAATTGCACAATATTTTTTTAATACTTTGCTATGTAAAAAGGTTGGCAGACAAGCAAATGGGTTACCTGATGGAAAGTGGTCACTGTTTTATTTATTTTTTATTCAATGAAGGTGGCAAACAAGCATGCAATGCAAATTAATGTAAAGTGATGACTCCAGCCTATAATAAACACTTACAGAAAGACCAGAGGTCAAAATGCAGATGCGTTGCCACCTCTGAGACCTTAATTATTATGTATCTGTGATAGTTATTACGGGGCCATACATTACCATCTAACCGGAACACGATAGTGCTAAATACTACCATCTTGCAGCAGATAAATTAGGTACTGCGGTGGTGCCTACGACTTTGAGCTCCTACACTGGAACTTGACTATGGACATTTGTAACACCAACGCTGCCAGTCCTGAGAGACTCTATTGGCACCAGTTTTGAGTACCCTACATTGTAGCGCTGAGTGAACATCTCAACGGGTGTTCATTCCAAAATTAGGAACATTTTTAATACATCTTTGAAGTGGTAAAAGTTTTCATTGATGGTAAGTGAATATGTAGCCTTTAAAAATTGCCACTCCTGAGGCCTATTAAGCTGTTATGCGTCTGCACTGGAATATGTATAGGTATCATCTAACGGGAACACAACATTAGTTTATTGATATGGTATTGTGATACGAACAATGTATGGATGTAACGATGTTCTTTTTATGCTAAATGCTCAGTGTATTATGATAAGTAAAAAAACACATTTTTATAAGCAGCTTTAGGTACGAGTCGGCTGCGGTGATATTTCTTTTTTTATCGACTTCAAAAAGAAGGAAGAATATTATCGGTTGGCAACCGCTGGGCGTTATTCTGTCAACATTGAGTTAGGAAGAGCAGGGTAGAATCTGTATTTAGACATAAAAAGACAAAATTTCAATAAATTCATAACAATATCCGAGTCGAACTGTGCATTATTTTATTATTCAATAGCGAATCTCAACCAAAACACAATTCTTCATAATTTCTGTACAGACAATACATACGAATAAACGAACAAAAATAACTGATTCCATTATCGAACTTAAGTTCTCAATTGGATAATGGAAAACAATAAGAGCTTAAAATACCTAAATCTTCATACAGACAAGAATTCCCGCTGTAATTGCCACATTCTGATTTTTCTGCTTCATTTTATCATTCCAAATTTATCGGAAAACTTTGAATAAGTATCCAGTATGATATACGAAAAACTTGACTAATGAATGATATTACCATTCATTATGATTTTCTCCATTTCTGAGTAATAAAAATATTTAAACTAAAACGTTATTTCAGAAAATGAATCATTCATAATTTACATGCGATGAATAATAAGTTCAGGATCGTCGTGATAAACTTTCGTATGAAACAACTTCCCTTACAAAACATAGTAACTACAGAATGAGTGACAAAAGTAGACGTATCATTAACACAGAAGATCATGACGTTTATTCAACACGAGCTGTAATATCTGAAGAATTAAAATGAGCTTCAGTAATTTTAGCCCGTAAGTCGAGTCGGAAACATTTGGCACAGCCAGCAAAATCTTAGCATGGAACGAAAGCGATTTGGACACGTAGAGAATATTTTAACCCATGTAAGAATTACTGAAATTGTGATAATGTTTTCTAAATATAATTTTGTACTGATTTAGTAATGCTAATGAATGTATTTGTCAGTTTGTTTGAACGCGTTAAACACTGAAAACGTAGACGATTTTCAAAAAAAATACTACGTACATATAAGATGGCTTAATTCAAAATGAAGGCCATAAACACCACCGCATAACCTAATCTACTTGCCGCTTAATGGTAGTGTTCAGCCCTGTCGTATTGTGTACGGAGCTATAATTACTTACACAGAAGCACAATAATTTAGATCTCACAAGTGGCAAAAGTGAAGGTTGAAGTATAATGTACCTGAAAATCTTGGTAGTAAATACTTAAGTATATAAACATCTATATATGATGTTTATAGGCTAAAGTACTTACTGTCCCTAAATGCTACTGTATATGCTTGTTTATTTTATGTAATAAAAGTGGCAAACAAGCATGCAGTTCACATTGATGTTAAGTGATGACTGCAGCCTATAGACACCCACACAATGACCAGAGGCCAAAATGCAGATACGTTACCACTCCTGAGGTCTAAGGTGTTATGCCTCTGTGCCGGAAAATACAGCGCCGTACATTACCACCTGACCGGAACACGATAGTGCTGATCACTACCATTTAGCGGCAAGTATATTAGGTAACGCGGTGGTACCTACGCCCGCGAGCTCCGTCACTGGAGCTCTACCTCCAGTAAAAGCTTGTTTACCACATTGTAGCATAAAAGCACGACAATATTACGTTTTAATCTCATTACACTGTTCTAACACTTTACCGAAGGCTAATGTTTTCATTAAAATACTGCGTTGATGGTTAAGTTACAATTAAAAGCTAAAAATAAAAACGTATTTGAAGTCTACGTCGTCATTTTTGCCTCTTCAGAGCTTAAAACTTTAAATTTTGTTTCACCATATGACATGTATGTCTGTATTTCTGTCACAACTCAATGTGCTTGCTACAAAATGTTAATGTGATTGGAATTCACTTGTCACTAGAGTCTGTCTTGATTGACCTTTCTATTTGACTGTCTCTTAATCGAATCTAGTTACGACGAGTTGAGCTACATCGATACCGTCACTGAGTTTGTTATCCACATCCAGTCTGAATGCACCAACATTCAATGTTACTTGTTGATCTGTAAACATGTTGCAAGACGATCACTTGTAATGATCACTTAATCTGTGGGGATCTTAAAACATTATTTTTGCTTTAATTTTGTTATTGATTACTCCTTGGACGTTTTATAAAATACAGTGTTGTTTAAATTGACATATTTGAACAAAAACGACCGGGTTGCGAGAAAAATCGTAATAAAATTCGATAGAAGTGTACTAATACGAATTACAAACAAAGTTGCAAATCATGCTACAATCTGCATAAGACATACGAGGATGATCAGAGTAAAAGAAGTCGGCATTAATTATATGCGTCATGGTATTTCAGTTTAAGGTTAAGACAATTTTAATAGAATGTCTGAGGAAATCTCTCAAGCGCTAAAGTGCTGTTATTTATAAGTTTCATGTATTTAGTGTTATGTATGGCCTCATAAGTTAAGTTTTTTTATTAAGAAATAATCCCCATTAAATAATATTAATTTCGTTCGTGTATTCACAAGTAAAAACGTTCACAATTCACTTTAAACCACAAAACGATGGTTCTTTAAATGCATGCTATGCATAAAGTGAAATGGTTTATGCTAAATGTACGTGAATATAACGATTTACTCTTTAACATTTTTATTGCATTGAGCTATGATCTCAATTTTCTACAGTGTTATGAAATTTTGAGCAAAGAAACAAATAGCGAAGTGGGAGTAGATGACCCACCTACTACCATTTCGCTTTTGTCTCGATGCTCAAGTATAGTACTACTATATACTCATGTCATCATAATAATCATATTATGATGACATGAATTGAAAACTGCTAATGTAATGGTAGTAGGTGGGACACCTACTCCCACTTCGCTTAATTGAGATGTTTGCTTATATACGATAATAAAATATATTTACGCTCCCTGGATTTGAGCATGTAGAAAGCATGTCAAGTGAGCGAATAATAAAATAGCTATATACAATGCGAATTTAGATGGTTACAGAGGTCCGGAAAGATCAAAACGGACTAAGAAACTTTGATCAAATATGTCGAGGACTGTCTGGAGGTGAAGTCGCTGAGACTCATAAAAACTAGGGTGTCGGGGTGACAAACACCCAGACCCGAAACAAATGTACGTAAGCCATACAAATACTTGACCCGGGGCGGGGATCGAACCAGCCACCCTTGAATCGATGCTCGTCACACATCGCCCGATTAAACTGATCGTCGATTATTTAATGGCTGATGATATAAGCTGACAGCTAGTTGGTGCACTTCAACGTTCGCACTTAAATTTCCCAAACATAATAATATCAGAATCTGCAAGACAAGTATTTTTTTTTATTGATTCACAAAGTACGCAACAACGTAGACCAAAAAGTTCGTATGTTAACGTGCACGTAATATACTTGGCTTGACTTTCGGCATGTTCAACTTTAAATGAGATTCTTGGTATGTTTGAAAAGGGACACTTTAAGATCGCTCGATTCCACTTACGACCCGCTATTAACTCTTAAACAAATCTTCTGGTGAAAAGGTTTTTCAACATTTTTATATTCGTATATTCAGAGAAGGAATCTCTTAAAGGCATAAATGAGTTACATTAAATAATTATGAAGAAGTGAGATTACACAGTTGTTGTAAATGTTTTTATTTTATTGGATTTTCGCAATAACACGTGAGACTGAAAATGTTAAATATAAATATAGAAAAATTGATTTAAGGTTGGACTTGAATCCGTGACCCTTGGGATCTCTAGTCCAGCCGCTCTCCCAACTGAGCTATCGAAGTCGACACCTGAATGTTAAATGTTTTCGTCACATTTATTTTATCGCGTTGATTTGTGTTGGCAGTAATAAGTTCTACTACTCTTCTACTACTTTTAATACTCAAAAACACTGAATAAGTATCCTACTTTTTAAATTATAGAATGCATGAGATTTATTTCTTTCTAATAATCAGAAACAAATTATCCATAAAGAAATCTGTACTCCATTGGCGACGCTAGTATAAGCGAACTCTACAAAAGCGTTCCCATCTAAAAACTTAATCGTAGGTCAAAGATATTAACTTGATTAGAATTTTACGGTATCTAACTTTGTATTCTATCTGTTCTTTAATTAAGCGACGAGTTTAAGTCAAGATTAATTTTCTGGATTCGACAGACAGCCGGATGTTCTGCAAAGAGAAATTAATAGAACCCCATTAATCCTATGATGTCCTCGGTGTTCTATAGAATATCGTAAATTATATCAAAAGGGTACTGATACATGAAATGATGTGCCGTACTATTATTGCGTGGCATAAATCGATGTATAATAATTACAATACATTTATTGACGGCAAAACTCATGTAGGTAAATGAACAAAATGCCTGAGATAAAACAAAACTAAATTAGTGTCCAAGCACTTGTTTTACTTATTACTTACTACTATAACCTTACACATCATAACAAAATTATTTAATTTTCATTTGGGTTTGTTTAGAATATGCGATTTGTAAAATAAGAAGTAGTTATCAAAGTTGAAGTTATTGAAGAAGTCAAGGTTGAAGTTATTGATACTTAAACAAATCTGTTAGAGAAGGATGTGAAATGTTACAATTACTTTAACTTTAACAAATATCGTGGTGCAACCCAGGTTTGGTATTTATATAAATAATAATAATGGCAACCCATTATACGTCCCACTGCTGGGCACGAGTCTCTCCCCTTTTTTGGGGGAGGCCTGGAGCTTTCTCCACCACGCTGCTCCAATGTGGATTGGTGGAGATACGGGTTAGTGGCCAACCCGCTGTCGGATGTTTTCAAACCGCCCATAAAGCCTCCGACAAGGTTTAACGACTGCTATCTATCGATAGCAACCGGGACCGATGGCTCAACGTGCCCTCTGAAGCACGGAAACGCGCATTTTTATTTTGCCACTAGCGGTCACCCATCACCACACACCCAACCGCGCCCGTAACGCTTAACTGAGTAAATCGCTTATGATCTACACCAGCCGCTGGGCTATGCGCGCTGCAATGTATGTATATGAAATACTGTAATTGCATTCGATAAAATTTATTCAGAACATAAATAAAGAATATATTTTTGGTTTACATAAAACAAAGGTAATTTGTACTTCTAAATCCACTGCAGCTCGTTCGCTTAATTTACATAACTTTAATCTAAACATTGAAAATGAAGAGGAACCCCAACGAAGTGACATGTGGAATAGTGCAGCGGAGCAGTTTCCGTCGCCGACTTTGTGAATTTATTTCGTTGATTTGCTCACTTTTGTCGTTCACAGAGCACGAGCAACGAGAACTTTTAAATAGAACTTATAAAATAACTTCTATTGAATTCACTACAAAAAAAAGTTGAATTTTTGAGATGTTTAAGTTTCAGTTATCTGTTGGGAAACTTGTTTAAAATAGTTTACATTTGATTTCGCGCGATTATTCGTTGATAACGTGTGTTACAGAGTTAAGACCCGAGACTATTGATTGCAAAAATGATTTTGAAAGTAGTATTTAACAAGACAAAACGATTTTTTCTTGTTAAATACTACATCAACTTTTATTTCGATAACGTCTAATTTAGTCAATGATTTAATAAATAATCTTTGATGTTCCTTATTAAAATTTTATTAATTATACTAGTGATATCAATAGCGAGAATAAATCACTCAATCCGTGTTTGTGACACAAACACTTATTAAATCGACTTAACCGATAACGCAAATATAAACTTAAATAACGCATTAATTTAAACAGCTTAAAATTTTTAATATTTAGCCAAGCAGCTAAAAATGCAACTATGGCTTTTTATTTTACTATAGTGTTATTTTAACCTTTAACCAAATGAAACCGTAATGAAATATAATAAAATAGTAAAGTTATTCTCACGAAAATGTTACGTCATTTACCACAGCGGCCAAAATGTTAGTTGATTACCGGGATTAAAGGTTCAAAACGGATGTCGGTCAATAGGAATTTACAGGATAAATGGATTAGTCGATACTTCGCGACTTCCCAATTATCTGCCTAATCATACCCTCCCGTAATGCACAAACGGTGTACCTGACCAGACCTGACCGCTACCTTGACATTTCATTGAAAAGTTACACAGTTTCAAATTATCGCACCAGCGTATCCATTTGCGTATGTCAATTTATATTTAGATTTTTTACTAAAAAAGCGACTTAAGTACGAAGTTGTAACTAAAGCAAATGCCATGCTTTGGTCTGACCAACCTTACCTTTTTCATTTCATTGGCAGGCTTTTTTTCGAGACGTAACGAGCGGTTTAGTGGGCAACTTCAACCTGTTACTGTTGTGTTACGGTAATGCGCACACATCTTAAAATTTCTCTCTTACATTATTTTAAGCGCCTCAAGAAGTTTAACTTCAATAACTCATAGTATAAAATAGTATTAGCCGACTAGTAAGGTTATCTTGAAAACGTATAGTATACTAAAGATGACTAAAAACAAACAACGAATAACCACCTATCTATTTTTACATGAATGGCATCTTTTCTTTGGTTATCTTTAGTTTAAAGCGCACACACAAGACACTACGTAGGCTCACTTTTTTTGGTTACATTTATCAAGGTTACATTCGAGAACAGAGATTTTGAGCTTATAGGTTGATTTGCGGTTGAATGTTAAGAGTTTAAGAGGCAATTTCCGTTCGAAGGTTAATTTGGGATTAACGATTAATTTCAGCGGACTATAGGTACCTAATATATTTATTAAATAATATAAGCTAACTCAAAGATACCAATAAATTAATATGTCATATTTAAAAACGAACACCTTTAAAATGAACACTGGGATTAAGTTATCGTGATTGCTGTATTAATTTAGTGGCTTGAAAATAAAAACCTCTGAGACGCGGGTAGTCAAATTTTTATAACACACATTTAGAAATTATCATTCAATACACATTCAAGCCCATGGTACACAAAGGAATTCAGCATTGTCAGTTGTCACAGAGGCGTACCTAATAACGAACAAACACGAAAAAATCCAGAGGAGTAGACGCACGACTTCCATCGAATGCTGATGGATATGCACGAAATCATTATTATTCGAAAACGAAATTTGAAACGCCAACGTGGCGTCGGCGTCGGCAACATTTCTCGTTTTCCAAAGTTTCCAATCGTACACTGTAACAATGTCGCCATACGACAAAACGACAATTCTTGGTATATTTTTATTGCTTGACTACAGCTTTCTGTTGAAAACTAAATTCAGTCAACTAGAAAGGTAACTAACTACCTTACACACTAGATTGGTAATTACAAGCTAATAAAGCAATCTCCCAATCCTGAAATAATTATTTTATTGTATGTATGTATGTATCTTCACGCCAGGTCCCTAACGGGGTAGGCAGAGAGTGTAGAGCGCCAGACATCCCGGTTATTTTATTGTAATGTAGTTAAATCTTTTTATTTTTATCATTATTATTTGATGCTATTTTAATTCTCATCATTATTATTTGAGAATAATTCATAGTTCATTTTGCATTTTTTTTTAATTTTGTACCTTAATATTAATTGATTTAACAAATGCGCCATTTTTTAAAATTATATTAGTTTATTGTGCTGTATTTTATTATGAGTGTAATTACCGGAAATAAATGTATTGTATTATTATTTTTTATAAAGCTTCGTAGTGCGGTCTGTGAATCTCACCCTTAGCCCCATACATACTAAAGATACATACCTTAGAACTGTTAAGTCCTCGACGCACGTAGTGGCAATTTTCCTTTTGAGTGTACCTAAACTATAAAAGTGTGATACCTACCAGGTAATTTATAAATGAGAAAGTAATTATGACTCATAAAATATTATCTGACTTCCAAGTGATTAAATGAACTTTTAATAATAACATATATTTTCATGGCCAAGCAATTGAACCGATTTTAATGAAATCTGACCTGGGATGGATCTTGAACACATAGACATAATTTTAGTGTAGGTGTTTCTAGTACAAATGAAAACGAGCTAGGTAAAGGAGGAGACTAAAGACGAGGAGCTAAAATATCTACAGTTACTAGCAATCAAAATTAGTTCAGCATTTTTTATAAAGCTATTTATTTTTATTTTTCTTTAATGGTCTTTGGCGGCTAGTCTCAAGACGGCATCGGCACTAATCTACTTCACTGGGCAATTATCGAGCGCAAAGGCTAAATAAATTTACAGAACTGCCTAAGGGCCCTGTGAATCCGATCCTCGGCTTAGGGCGTTGTGAGAGGACACAAAAGACATAAGCGATCAGGGACGTTGCAACTTTTGCTCTAGACATCGGTTGGTAGCTATTTCTCATTATTTGTGTAGAGTATGTGTGAGAAACTCTTTATTCACCTGGGATAAAGAATTTTTTGCGAACCCTTGAAAAAACGTACGGGTTTATTTCGTTAATTTTTTCGTGAGCTTACGTAACTTACATAAACAATTAATTCACCGTCGGTAAAAAAATTAAAAGTCCCGAGCCGTGAAAAGGAAGTTGGGTATTTATGAAAGGGCATGGTGGCCGTTACTACTTTACGAGGTCATTATAGGAACCATTAAATGTATGATTACGGGTCGTGTTTTGGGCAGGCATTTGTTTAAGCACATCAACTTTTCGTAAACGAGCGGCGCTCAGAAGTATTTTAATTCATTACAACCACCCTCCTGAACTTTAAACAACGCCATTGGAATTTTATTAGTTCATAAACTGAGCCTGGGTGGTTCTTTTATTGCTAAATATAGCCATATTGTTAGCCTAGCTTGATATGCTAAATGTTGGGTTTTTTGGACTTTATTAGTATTTAGCATTATATTAACATTTTATGAGCATTTTAGGGTTCATTAATGGAAAAATAGTACCTTTATACGATCATTCTCAGATTTAACGAATCCATCTATTGCCTGCTATAAACTATTTTCACGAAAGATGTTCAGTTACTGAGTGAAATAGCAATAATAAAACAGTATGATCATATATTACCCAGTCACGGACGTAGAGCTTAATTAAACCAAATTTGATTACGAAGGTTGATTTTGAAAGCAAAATAATAAACATGTAGTTTGCATATTGTTTTGGTAGTATTCACCACAATAGTTTCATCCGCAGGAAACCATAATTTGTTCCGGAAAACTTTACATACAGAGTCTACGTGATTTTGTGGAAACAGCGCGTAGCCGTGATATACAATTATAAAACAAGTGAAAGAGCTAAGTGACTCAAGCTCTTCATTCAAATTAGCTCAACGATAAAAAAAAATATTATCTTTTGTTACTGTTTGACTACTAACAGTCGTAACGTGGTCGTAACACACGTCCAGATTTAGAACGGAGCGGACAGCGAAGTCGGTACGCTCTGAACCAAATCTGGCCGTGTGTAGAGAAGTCCGGCGGACAGAATTATTTTTAATCAAGTCCGATGTGGTCCGCTCGGAGGGTGGGGGGGGGGGGGCGGGGATTCGGTCGGTCATTCGTGTGTTACTACTATAAGAAGTCCCTCTTTACAAAAATTTGGTGATATGTACCTATTCAATTTGTTTCACAGTAAAACTTTTTGGTGTTAAATCTTATTATGAGCAATATATATTTGAAATTATATGGATCCCAAGTCATCAAGGCATTGTTGGCAACGAAAAAGCTGATAGTGAAGCTAAAAAGGCAAAAGATGAAATTCAGACCTGTAAATCAATTAAATCTATTCCAGTAGAAATAAAAAATATTTTAAACTAAAAATTAAAACATTTTGGGATAATTTTTGGAGAACAGGTAATACAAGTAAATTATTTGAAATTAGAAATTCTGTATTTGATAAAAGTCCTCTTTTATTTAAGACTAGGAAAGACCAAGTAGTAATTACTAGATTGCGTATCGGACATACAAATATGACACAAATTCACCTGATAACGAAAGAAGATAAAAACAAATGCAAATGTGGACTCGAATTGACTGTTTTACATCTATTAGTAGATTGCACAGCTTTCAGTAATGAAAAACAGAAATGTAAATTACCTAACAGTATAAAGGAATGTTTAAATGAAGATGGATGTACAAGACCTTTAAGTTTTTTAAAATTGATTAATATGTACAAATTAATTTAAGAAATTATAATTTTTGCCGTGGTCGCTAATGACCTTAGATGTTAAAAAGCGACCTTAAATAAACAAAAAAAAATATTTATCAATGTTAATATGTATTTGACTAACAAACTGTAAAATATTTTGATACGAGCAACTTATCACGTTTGTGTAATCCAAAATACGTGGAAAGTTTTATTCATTTTTACACACACAAAACTTTTCGTCTCCACATCTCATTTAAACAAAAGTAAATTCTACAGGCAACTCATGCAATTGTAAGTTTATACCGTGTGAACCGGCTATTAGATTATGTACCGGGAGCCGACGCCTGCGGAATGTCTAAATACTTCACGCGGAATTTTAACTAGACACGCGCATGTCTATTAGTTTTGTTGTGTTTTTTATTAATTATGTTTTACCCGAATCTTTGTCTGCGTAAACTTTTTAATATGATAGTACCTATTGTAAGATATGGTATTAACCAAGTATTAACATAAACCAACAACAGTCGTTATTTGATGTAGTAACTTACCAAGATATACCTACGATAGATAAAATATTAAGACAAGCTTATGAACAAGTTTTTGGATAAAATATGATTTACATACCCTTTTACCTGATTCAAACAAAAATTACAAATGTGTTCGCGAGTTACTCTCATTGACATAAAAATATTATTATCGGTTGACTTTAAAAAACATTTTTGCTTAATATAGGCGACATAAATCCGTAAACATGGTTTTATCCAGTTGCCACTATATATATGCTATATATGCTATAAAATAAACACGCCAACATGATTTCTAAAATATAATGTAAGTTTCGACACGAGTAGTTTTCAGGTAATACAATATCAAATCACCCTTTGAACCAACCTTAGGTGAGGTTCCACTACGACAAGTATTAGTTATTTATGACGACACAGCATCCCTTTGAAACTTACAGTATCCCAAGAATCGTATTGCTCCTTTCATTAATTATGCAATGTTTTTATTCAATTAGTCATGTGGTCGACCCTAATTAGGCCCCCGTGGGGATAGAGGGATGCGGAGGCAAACCGAGCTGAGCGCAAATGGAGCAATAAAAATGGAAAAAAGACTACCAAGCGCGCGTCGGAATCGCGTTCAAAAGGTTCCATACAGTGGGGAAGAATATACTATAAGACCTCATATTTTTATAAATTTTTCTGTTGTCTATATATGTAAAACAAAGTCGGGTTTGTTACAACAATTATAACTCGAGATCTGCTGGACCAATTTTCATGGTTTTTGATTTGTTGTATTTGTCTCCGCCCCGAATAACAGTAACACATCTTGAAAATAAGAAAAATTGACGAATATTTGAAAAACCTAAAAGTTCTTTAGTTTCGGAGCTGTAAATTTTTTTAGTCAAAATTTGTAAGCAATGATTGACATTTATGCATGCGTTCATAAACTATTTAAAATGTATGAATAAACTATTACGTGTATTGTATTTTTTTTTTAATATTATAGCATCGCTATTACGCATATTGTCCGTGTCAAGTAAAACGATATCTCATATTCGTAATAAGCAGCGTAAAAGTCAGTCACAGTCAGTAATTCGAGTAAAGCAATGGCTACTTTACCAGAACATTTTCGAATTTAATGAAGTTTTGGAGGCAACTATCTCTATCTTCTATCTTTTTTAGGCTTCCGTAACTAAAAGGTAAAAACGGACCCTATTACTAATCCTCCGCTGTCTGTCTGTCTGTCCGTACGTCCGTCTGTCTGTCTGCCACCAGGCTGTATCTCATATACAGTGATAGGTAGCTAGAAAGCTACAATTTTCACAAATTATGTATTTTTGGTACTGCTATAACGACAAAATTAAGTACAAAAAATAAGAAAATGAAAATATTTAGAGGTTCAAGGGGGCAATAAACGTGTTTTTTTTCATGTATTTTTTGCTCGATAATAATAATGGTAGCAAGTAGACGCCTCAAATTTTCACAGAATTTTTAAGTATTTGGTGGAGTTAGTGAGTGTTGGTGGCATTGGTGGTGTTGGTAGTGGTGGTGGTGGTGGTGGTGGTGGCGGTGGTGGTGGCAATAGTGGCGTTAGTTGCGTTAGTAGTGTTAGTGGCTTTGGTGTCATTGGTGTCGTTGGTGGCGTAGGTATTGTAGGTGACTCTGGTGGCGGTGCTGATGGCGTTGGTGGTGATGGTGATGGTTTTTAGTCGCGATGGAGGCATTAGTGGCGTTCGTGACATTGGTGGTGTTGTTGGTAGTTTTAGAGGAATTGGTTGTGGTTTTGGTGGCATTTGTGGCATAGGTGTTTGGTGATGTTGGTGTTGGTGGTGGCGTTGATGGCGTTGGTGACGTTTGTGGTGGTGGAGGTGGTAGCGGTGACATTGGTGGTGGTGATTGATGTGGTGGTGATCGTCACGGTGGTGATGGTAGTGGTAAATTTGATGACATTAGTGGTTAAAAATGCACAATGTTAATATTCAATTTTTAACATCCGCCATTATGGACCTAAGTACAGACACTATATGTCATTTTTTCTGCCACAGATCTACGGTAGACTCGATCGAAACCTATTTACAATTAAAGGTCGTAAAAAAATATTATTCTGAGTCGAGAACATGTATCCGCAAAATTCGTATCTTTTGATAATTCGTGAAAACTATAATTTTATAAATTCAAATGTCAATTGCCCGCCATTATGACGTACACTTTTTATTTTGATGTATTACCGAAACTGGACAGGCCATGCAATTTTCAAAAATCAATTCATGTTTCTTACTTTCGCTAAGACTGTAGAGTATTTTTTAATTTTTACTTAAGCGATACGAAGTTCGCCGGGCCAGCTAGTATACAGATAAATAAATTTTCGTCTTCTTAAGTATCCTGTGTACTTTTTTTAATCATTTAGGTCGAGTACTTTTGGAGCTAAAGGGAGGAAGGCAGAATGATACATTTTCAGCTATTCTCTCAAATTGCATAAAAATGTTTATTAAAAAGTAATAAATAAATATGTTTGAAACCCGTACATTCATAGCCTTTTATTTTATATAACACACACAAAACAATTTTCTATAATAATGTATTTTTTTATTTTCTTACTTCTTTACATTGCATCATTTCGACAGTTGTATTTGACCTTAAAGATTGACTGAGTGAGAATACCACTAGTTATTAAGACCCCTCATGTATATCATATACAAAAATATAAATGAACAAAAATATTTTGGAAAAATTTAAAATTAACAATATATTTAATTTCATGTTTGATTCACTAATTTACTCATTAATCTTTTGTATCAAATACCAAATCCATCGGCTCAGTCCTGTTCTTTCAAGCAATGATCGATTGACAGACAGACGAACAAAGTAATCTTACAATGGTTCCGTGTTTTTTCTTTTTGACGCACGGAACCTTAAAAATGGAAAAAAAGAAACCATTCTCGTCTCTTTGAGAACAATACCCACGGTGCAGTATGTGTAAGTACTTCCTATTTGTCTTTCTGTCTAATCTTTCATGATGACATTGTTGTTTTTAGTATTTACGTTTCCATTCACAATGAGTGCATTTGCCGTTGCTTTCTGCTTACATTAACATCACTGTTGTTTACGTGATAGGCTTATAACAGACGCTACCGCTGTGTCCTATATTTACAGGCAATATACAAATGTAGGTACTTGAAATTTTTCTTTGAGATCTGCATTCTAGAAAATAGCTTGTTGGTGTCTTATACTTATATTTAAAAATAATAATATCAAGATTCACAAAATAAAATTTAATAGTTTACAATGAAAACTTAAATAAGTAGAACAGAAAAGAATAACTTTCGATAATGATTTCAATTTTGAATCTTCAATTTATACGTTTACTTACATCACTGTAACGAATAAGTTATGATCCAAAAAGTGTAGTTGAATAAAAAGTAGGTACTTACTTACTAAGATACAAATTAAAATAAATTTGTAGGTGTGAGATATGAAGTCGCGGTTTTTAATCCGTTGTGCGTCTAACGTTGTATGTAAGTTTTAGTTGTATATATAATAACAATATATTTATAATAATTATTATAAAAAATAATACACAATACTTTTTTTATATTAATTATTAATATATATAAAAAAAGTATTGTGTAGGTATTATGGACATATGAGAAGAATATGATCAGAATTTAGGTAATACAATAGTCGTTAATTTTAGTTACAAAACAGCTAAACCTCTTCTATTGGCTACTCTAGTAAATGTAACTTTGTAAGATGCAGTTACTCGTACTGTAGTAGGAGCGAGTGAAATTAGGAACTTAGATCGAAGGATCTTACTGGTGGTAGAGCTCCAGTGTCGGAGCTCGCGGGCGTAGGCACCACCGAATTATCTAATTTACTTGCCGCTAAATGGTAGTGTTCAGCACTATCGTGTTCCGGTCAGGTGGTAATGTACGGTCCTGTAATTCCCGGCACAGAGGCATAACACCTGAGGCCTCAGGAGTGGTAACGCATCTGCATTTTGACCTCGGTCTTTGTGTAGGTGTCTATAGGCTACAGTCATCACTTAACATCAATGTGAACTGCATGCTTGTTTGCCACATCCATTACATAAAAAGAAGATAATAAAAAATAAAACTATTGCAAAAAATACTTCTGTAATATTTTGATTTTTCAGCATCATCTCAACAACACACGTGGGAATGTTTTGGTGAGACATAATTTTATTTCATCACATTAGTTTTTAAGCATTAACGTAGCTAAAGAAACCAGCTTGAAAATCTAGATTTTTAACATTCGTATCTACATGTACAAAACTAGTACTTACAGGCGTGATGCTTTAACCACTTAGTATACCTAACCTACTTAACAATGAGGGTCGCATAACAAACGATGGTAGTATCCCTCTGACGTATTCGACAGGGTATTGCGGTTACCTCGTGAGCCATTTGTCTATCCGCGCCTAAGAGACCTCTTCCCTTAACTACATTTTGATGAAACCTAACCCGACCCGTTGATTACCGAATATTCGTATGTTCAGTTCATATGTATTCTGGTAATCGACTTACGTGTGATACTTGAATTACATGAAATCGAATGGGTTATTTCATGTTATGAATATTGATATTATTTAGCGTATGTAAGACGATTTCTATCGCCTAAAATACCTCAGGATTTCACGAGTCCTAATTGTTTGTCATCTGATCTAAAATGCCGAAGTCGTACATACATTTACTTAAATATTACCAGAACTTGGTAGCACTGAATCGCCATTTTGGGGAAAAAATAATGCTTACCTTCTGGTTACCTTGGTTAATTGGTACCTATTATCTGGAGTACAAAGTTATTCGAGTTAGAACACATTAAGTTATGCCCATAGTTCTTCATAAGTTCTGATAAGTTTTTCTTAGTTCAAGTACTATTATTATATGTTAAGTCGTCTTGTCGTCGTTTTACATGAAAATGTTTTCCATAAGATATAATTTTAGTTCATCCTATCAATTTTTAAGTATTTACGTAGCTGGATTTCATGAAATCGAATGGGTTATTTCTTATAAAAATGTGGTAATAGGTACATATTATAGCCTTGGTACGACTTCAAGAATTTTAGTCGTCAGAATACGAGAGATCTGAGATTTAAACACATCTTTCCAAAACGCAGTAGCACCAAACATTGTCTACCTATAGCAGGTAATACTGTAGAACCTACACCGTTGAATTTTGCGACTAGAGTGTATAATATAATCATCAGCCATTAAGTACGTTTCTATTTTTACTATGCAGCCAATGTAAAATGCAAAACTTGACAACATAACGTTTCGAAAGATAATATTCTTGAAAATCAAAAGTAGCTCAATTTTCAAAATCGTTTCTTTATCTTTTATCACAAATTATACTATTAACATAATGTTGAACTCAAAAAGTCAACAACAACATTCGTTTTAGAAATAGTCAAATCAAAATGTTGAACATAAACATTACATGTAGTGTGTAATTTAAGAAACCAGTTCATTTACAATCAACAGAATAATGATGAAAATGCTAACAACGATAACCACAACACAATATTAAATAAAAAAAAATTAAACAGCATTTGATACGAATGCAAATATTGAACTTCCAACAGTGTATTATAAAAAGAAAATCAATGCTCTTATAATCTACGAGATAAAAAAGTATAGTCACTTGGGTTCGCCATTCAAGATTCATGGTACTAGACGTTCGTGTTTTTCCATAAGCTTGAAAGCATCCTTCAATTTGCAATGTATTAGGACCACAATCCTCCCACTTCCTTCTAAATAAGTATTTCCTATCTACCCTAGTTTATTTTCTTTTCTGTGTCGTAGCGCATCGGATTAAGTCTGGCTTGCTTTTCCAATGTAGAAGGCGGAGATTAAAGAAAATTGGCTAAATATTTTTCTGTTCGCTGTGGCTTAGTTAAGAAATGTCGGGCGTCTTTGTTGCAGCTACTTTATTATATGTAGCACGTAAAAAATTAGGAGTTTCTGTATTATTATTATATAATTCATCGTTGAGTTTACGCTTAAGCTTTCAAGGTATGTATATCTATCTATATAAATATATAAAAAATCAATTGCTCTTCGTTAATCTCGCTAAAACTCGAGAACGGCTTGACCAATTTGGCTAATTTTGGTTTGGAATGATTTTTGGAAGTCCAGGGAAGGTTTAAAAGGTAAAAAATATGAAGAAATTGAAGAGAAATAGTGAAAACTACACTTTCAATTTCCCATATAAATAGTCCGTTTATATCAAAAACCTTTGACACATTATTTCATTGTGCAGCAACACGTAGTTTGCCGGGCTACAGCTAGTCTAATATAATTATTGAAGGCATATAATAATAATTATTAAAATATTCATACAAAGCGCGTTTAAAATTTAAATAAAAAATGAAATATACCGAAATTATGCTACCATGATAATGGATTGATTACTATTACTCTTCGGATGAATATCCAAATTATCTATCTCAAGGATACCCTTCAGGTAAGATCAAAGAATCATTAACAATACAAATATGCATATACAAAAATATATGTAGGATAACGTAAAGTTTTTGGATAATGTCGTTCTATTTTTAAAAAGTTTTTATTGTCATTTTACTCATTAGATAAAGTGCTTTCGATATCAGTTTTTTTGATATCTTTAATTGTTACGGAATAATCGCATGTGCACACTTAACGATTACACCCTGTATATTAAAGGAGGTTCATTTTGTAAAAATGTATAAATACTTATAACTTATTCTATCTAATTTGCCACTAAAGTGTATTTTCATCGAGATTGTACTTCTTTTTTTGTCACATAAGGGCTCTCGCCCACGTCCTACTTTTTGTAGGACAGATAATCGGTCCAATTTTGTGACCGACTCAACGCCCACGTCCGTTTTTTTTGTCGGTGGAGCAGCATGTCATAGACAGAGAGCCGAGAGAATATCATGAGTATAAAGAGGAAAGTGGATTTACAGAGAAAGGGTTGTCATTGGCTTTTGAAGAACAGAAGTGAAAAAAGAAAGTTCTGGGTTGATCCAATAATCTCTCAGAGATTATTGAAGGGGATAATTAATGTTTGTCATGCTGATCTAAGATGTGAGACTTTGACCAGACAAGTTTTTTAAATATTATAGAATGTCAATTATTATTAATAAATTTTATGAACAATGACACGTCCTTCTAGTTGGGGAGACGAATCTAGGTCGACCTTCACCTATCTGTTCACCAAATGAAACATTGTATGTATTCATTTTCTTAAGCAAGTTTTTTTTTGTATTTTTTAACCAACCAAATGTATTTGAAACCAAAAGTTTTAAACATATAAAATAGGTCTTTGAGGTTTATTGGTAACAGATCGGTGCAGTTACTACTTACCTATTTACACCTCCTAGCCAGGTACCTAGTCATGAACATAAATACTTAGGTAATACCTCACAGACGTATTTTACATGTTTTAAACTTTTAGTTTCAAACACATTTATTGGTTAACAAATGAGTGAAAGTTGCTAATAAAAAAAAAAATGTTTTCAAATAATCATACCTATGAACGTAATTCTATAGGCAATACATGCAAGGCGTGTTTGTTCATGTATGAAATTTGTTTTAAAAAATGATTAATTCGGTAAACAGATAGGTGAAGGTCGACCTAGGTTCGGCTCTTAGACTATTCCGATTGTCGGTGAGTCGGTGAGTAGTGTGCGTTGACGCATACATTTCCGAACGTTCCATTTTTCACCGATTATCGGTCGGGATGCACCGATTTTATTTTTCACCGACTTTTTGTAGGACGTGGGCGATGCACTATGACTCTCAGTACGTTCTATTTTCCTCCTACAAAAAATCGGTCACCGACTATCGGACGTGGGCGGGAGGGAAGCCCTAATTCCTATCTCTTCTGGCGTGGTTGCGTCGGTATTTTTATAAAATAAATAATAATAGAACTTAATATTTTTATGAATTAAAAAAACATTTGTTAAGGCGGTCGCGCCGATGTTAGTTTAAAGTTTATGCAGATATGTAGGTCATATTATAATATTACATTCATGATAACTAGAAACGCGTTAGCTATTTTACGCTCAAAAATATGATATTTTCTAAAATATAATCCAAAATTGTGAGTGAGAGCAAGAACGGCCTAAGCAGTACATGATCGTATAGATGGCCAGTGATGGCCTCACTAACTTAACCCCATCTCAACGGACAAACGTTTGCTGACATTTTTTGTTACCTAGTTACAGTTTTATAAGAAAACATCTCACGCTATTTTTAACGTAAAGAAAATATGTAAACCAACCAACGGAGATAGGCCTACTCTTTGTCGTTCTTGCTCTCTCGGCCAAATATTTCATATTATTATAACTCTTGAGGAACTGTAATAAATTACGAAATACTTAATTGTTCTAAAAGGATGTTCATCCCTTTATTAACTAAACATACCATTCCTTTCAAAAGTTTCGTCTCAGTGCACAAGGGGATTAAATTGTACACAGACATGCTCTTATAAGTTTTTTGTGTTTCTGTTTCAACCCTTACGAAATATTATTTTACGTACAATGTTTTTAGCTTACGATGGCAAGTTTACGTAAGTACTTGACATCTGTATGTAACTCGCTGTTAAACATGTTTCCATCTAGGATTTCTTTTTGTTTCTTTTTTTTTATTTATTTAATATAATAAAGTGGCAAGCAAGCGTGCAGTTCACATTGATGTTAAGTGATGACTGCAGCCTATAGACACTTACACAATGACCAGAGGTCAAAATGCAGATGCGCGGCCACTCCTGAGGCATTAGGTGTTATGCCTCTGTGCCGGAAATTACAGAGCCGTACATTACCACCTGACCGGAACAAGATAGTGCTGAACACGACCATTTAGCGGCAAGTATATTAGGTAATGCGGTGGTGCCTACGCCCGCGAGTTCCATCACTAGAGCTAGAGCTCCAGTGATAGACTACCAGTTAAGTTTTTGTAAGCAAAGAGGTCGTTTAACAGCAACTTAGTTTCAAAAGTGGCAAGTCAACGTCATCGGCACATCTAACTTTTGAAGCATGCCCCCTCTTGCTATTGATATGAACTGTATGTCTTTTTACCATTTTTATTGTTGAAGCCAAATTTGAGGCATAACATCAAATTTTTCCAATTAAAAAAAACAACAATATTTTTACTGTACTCTGGAATTGAATCCGGGAGTTGGTAGTACCTACTAGTTTTTTATTACTAAGCTGTCAACTTGCATTATATAGAATACCTTTAGTTTTGATTCCTACAACATAAGAGGCATTCTATTAAAACATCAATAAAATTCAATTAAACATACACTTTCATCAACAAAATAGAGCTGAACATTTTTTTTTCCACTCAAACAGTGTAAAAAACATTGATACCGAAAAATATTACACTCATTCAATTACGATCCTGATTCCAAATACAAAATGCATTTTTTATTTAAAAATCGAAGCCATTCCAGCCGGTTCAATTACTCAACTAGGAGAATACGTGGCACTTTGAACGTTTTCCATGGCATTCGTTACTCATAATTAAAAAAGAATACATCGACGGTCTCCTGTGAAGATGTCAAGTGTCACTTGTACCCGGTTCGTGTTCTATCTTGTTTGTTGAACCGGCGGCAATGCATCCTTGTTTTGCAGCCGTTGTTAACTATTCACTAAGAAAGAAGCATTAAGCTATGCTACTATTTTCATTATATTAAGAATCCCTTACATTTTAAAGGAGCTATAAGTAATGAGCACTTTATTTTTTTAAGCTAATTGAACTTCTTATGACTAAAATGTATGTACCCATAGCGAACAGTAGTCATTATCTACTTACATGAAGTATAATAAAGATATAGTGGCCTTCCTCTCAGGTTTGTTACGTTAGTGCTTGGTAGTCCGTATTTTCCACAACCATTGGTTTTTATAAATAATTAAGAAAAATTATATGAAGTGGTTACTAGTGGTAGAGTTCCAGTGACGGCGCTCGCGGGCCTAGACACCACCGCATTACCTAACATACTTGCGACTAAATGATAGTGTTCGGCACTATCGTGTTCCGCTCAGGTACGGCCCTGTAATTGCCGGCACAGAGGCATAACACCTTAGGCCTCAGGAGTGGTAACGCTGCATTTTGACCTTGGTCTGTGTGGGTGTCTATAGGCTGCAATCATCACTTAACATCAATGTGAACTCCATGCTTACTTGCCACCTCCATAACATAAAAAGGAACCAAAAATAACATTAAACATTTGTTTGTTTTTTGTTTCTTATTTAATTAAGAATAAAATTGAAACTACAAACAACACATAAATCCCAAATGTAAACATTGATCCATTATTACTCGAACCATGTTGCTATAAAAGTCTCATTAATAAAACTTGGTGCAATGATTTCGAGTGAAATTGTTTCTTTATTCAATAAAATCAAGACGTTCCCTCCTTTATTGAATTCTTAAGAAGTCGACGATCAATACCATTAAAAAAGTCGAGCGATGAAAATTACAGCAATCTGTACAAGATCGCTGTAATTTGAAAATCGAACGACCAAATGAGTTGGAACGAGGCAAGGTGCTGATAATTCAACTCCCGTTCTTACTGACTCAACAAAATCCATTCTACCGTCGTAGTCAGATTTAGGGCATGCAATCGTCGAGGATTTCCGATAGCTGCGTATATTATGCAAGAGCATTTTTCACCTTCTGCGTCAATGCTGAGTGTTCACGAATGTGGATTTTAATGGCATCCTATTTCTTATTATACTTTGATTTAGTGATGTATTAAGACTTTTTAACATTTTAAAATTAAAAACGTAGTTAGGTATATATTTTTGTTTATACTGTGAAATGTTATTGACATTTATAAGATAGGCAGGAAAGGTACTTGTGTATTGACTAAGTTATTGGTGCCTAAAATGCAATTACATCTATATTATACAAATAAATAAAATTGGAGTGTCCGTTCGTAGTATTAAAATAACCGCTTTGTACTAAATGCATATGTGCGTATACACGTTACATAAACCAAAACAAATTTTTTTACATATTTTGTCTGTCGGTCTGTCTGTTTGGCGGGGCTAATCTTGGGAAGGGCTGGACCGATTGTAATGGGACTTTCAGTGGCAGATAGCTGATGTAATAAGGAGTAACTAGCTAGGTTACTTTTATACTAGCTTCGCCCACGACTTCATCCGGGTAGATACTGAACAATCATAAATTCTCACGCGGATGAAGTCGCGGGGACAGCTAGAATGACTTAACTATGGAGCGACGAAAATTGCTGCAAATTATAGGAGATAAACAATAATATTTTCTGGCTAGAATAGATACGTTATATTCAAGTTCTATATGCGAAGTATGTCACATATTTTCTATTTAATTTCCTAAATAAGTGTATGAGAAAAAATACAATAAACATGAGAGTGAAAAGGACAGTAGAGATATGGCCATTAAAGTAAAAATTGTCACAACTATCCTAGGTCTCCCCTAATCAGTTGAGGCCACTCAATTTCGATTAGTACAGATTGGTATACTTACTGTTGACGTGTCAATAACATAGTAATATCCACTACCTCTTTCCTGTCTATGACATCATTGAAGAGAAATATGAACGACCAAATGATTTGGAATGAACCAAGGTGCTGATAATTTCAGCTCCCGTCCCTACTGACTCAACAAAATCCATTCAATCGACGCAGTCAAATTTAGGGCGTAGCATCGGCGACGATAAATGTGTATTAAATGCAAAAGGATTTTATAGCTTTAATACAGAGAATGTGAATTTCAGTAACGTTCCACTTTTTATTACATTCAAAGCACAAATAAGTAGTAATGTATGTATACGTATGTGTGTTCTGATACACGCAGTTATTACACACACACACACACACTTTTTCACTCACTCACATACTCACCCTTCTTTGTAAAATTTGTGATTACTTGATATGTCTACCTTATGTATTGTTTTATGAGAAAATGATTTTAAGTGAAGTTATAACTCGGAGAAGCCACTGATTCCCGAAATACAGTGTAGACTAGTTGGGGAATCTATGGATTCAATATTAACCAAGTAAAAATATTTTTGTCAATAAGTGATTATATTATATTTTATAGATAGTTATTCAGATTTTATTTTTGAGTGATTTTAAAGTCAGAAATATTTAAAGACAAAACAAGTTGTAGTTTCATTAAAAGCATTTTCATAAAATTGATTCTATATGCGATGATTACGTACTATACCGACGATTACGACTAACCGGTTCAACCGGTTCAGCGCCACGTGTATAAGTCAATATACAACCTAGTGCCACGCTCACAGGTCGGTGTATATCTAGTTACACACCTCGAGTACTCAACTTTAGAGGTCAGTGTATTGGCATTGTATTGTATACGCCGCACTGAACATTTTGTAGGCCTGACAAAACGTTTAGTGTATCTGGGGTAAAGAAATGTTGTATAGTTTAGGAGTAACAAATGTTATAAGAATCAAAAAAGAAATGTCATGTCCACAACATTTTCCTCAGAGGTGCGAGTGCGCTGAACGTGTTAAGCATGTAGCTAACACTCTCTTCTCTCTTTAGTCGTTCCCCTCACTGCTGAGGATCGTGGCTCCTTTTGATTCTGTCAACCAGCTGTCTCCATCGGTTTCGTTCCGATATAAATAAAATACGCTTACACTCACAGCCCCACTGTAGGTATAAACATATGTCGTGGGTGCCGTTGTACACATACAACACATACACAAAAACCCAGACCCAAAACAAATATCTGTAGGCCATACAAATAATTGTTCCGGTTCGGAGATCGAACCCGCGACTCTTCGAATCAAACGGTCATCTCACACCGCTGGCAAAGAATATTTAATAATACTATGTACCGCTGGACTAGCTGTGTCGTCAAATGATAATGATTCTTATGGTATTTAAGGTAACATA
Organism: Macrosoma leucophasiata; assembly: GCA_036365455.1. Taxonomy (NCBI): domain Eukaryota; kingdom Metazoa; phylum Arthropoda; class Insecta; order Lepidoptera; family Hedylidae; genus Macrosoma; species Macrosoma leucophasiata. Next base: position 9,732,969 of record JAWQUS010000010.1, read on the forward strand.
GAAAACATTTTATTTCTACGGAACCCTGTACCTACATGCGAGTCTATTATTAACTATAGTTGCCAGTTTATTTTTTTATTCAATTACATAGATATGTATGTATGTATCTTCACGCCAGGTCCCTAACGGGGTAGGCAGAGAGTGTAGAGCGCCAGACATCCCGGTTCTGACAAACCTCTCGTGCCTCGTCTACCTTCATCATTCTCTTCATACATGCACGCCGATTCCTAAGACTTTTGACCCCACCATCAGACAGAACTCGACCTATTTGGTCATGGTAGGTCAGCCTTGGTCTTCCTGGGCCTCTGCAGCCATACACATTCGCATTGTATATCTGTTTAGTCATTCGCTCATTCGACATTCTTTCTATATGCCCGAACCATCGGAGCATGCCTTTTTTCATTTTTACACCGATACTAGCATTCACACAAAGTCTCTTTCTTACATCTTCATTACGAACGCGATCGGTGAGTGATACACCGCAGATCTTGCGCAAAGATCTCATCTCGACCGCGTTCAACTTACTTTCATGCTCTTTCCTGCATACCCAGCTCTCGCTTCCATATAAAAGCGTTGGAGTAAGTACAGCATTATGTACGGCTAGTCGAGCCCGCTGGCTGAGATGTTTAGATTAATAGATTCTCAACATAATCACTGAGGCTTGCAAATATACCTATCCAATGGATGTCAATTGACTCGTCTCGCTGCGGGGCACTTTGTTGTACCTAGTATGCAAATTTTAAGCGTGTATACAGGTTTACTTTTCAGTTCCAATTGCAGTGCACACATTTTGTCATTTTTTGTAGCTTATACATAAATAATGGCAACTCATTATACGTCCCACTGCTGGGCACGAGTCTCTCCCATTTTCGGGGGGAGGTCTGGAGTTTACTCTAACACGCTGCTCCATTGCGGGTTGGTGGAGATGAAGGTTAGTGGGTGGCCAACCCGTTGTTGGATGTTTTCAAACTGCCTATAAGGCCTCCGATAACGTTTAACGACTGCTATCTATCGATAGCAACCGAGACCGACGGCTTAACGTGCCCTCCGAAGCACGGAAACGCGCATTTTAATTTGCCACTAGCGGTCACCCATTACGCACCCGACCGCGCCCGTATCGCTTTACCGAGTAGATCGCTTCCGATCTACACCAGCCGCTGGGCCATGTGCTTTTGTATCGTAATTAAATGAATTTCTTCAAAATAAACAACAAAAATATACAAAAATAATATTAACTAATAAAATAAATACGTACATATTTTTTGTATAATTTCTGTAATATAATATAATACGTCTTACAGTTTCCCCGCTAAGACGAGCAATAAAGCGGCATGGTGATTTTCGTTTATAAAAATATCGTTAAATTTTAAGATATATTAAATAATTTGAGACAAGCAAAAGCATATTGCAGTTTGCGCGGAGTGCTCAAATAAGCGGATGATTTAAAATAAAAAAATAATATGAACCCTTCGTGCGTGAGTCCAACTTATTTTCGTTTTTCGTAACTAGTTATGGGTATCTACGAGTACTTTGTGTTTTCTTGGGGTGCTAATTACAAAATTGGCATCTTTTTCAGATCCAAGAATTAATTGTTAATTAATTGCGTAATTGTTTCCCAACATGTGATATGTATATAAATTCCGACGTTTCTTGGGCTGATTACGAGATTGACGTCAATTTTCCAATCCAAAATGGCTTACATAATTATATTTCCAAAATGTGATACGGGTGTCAATTTCGGAGTCGATTTCATGGAGAGCTAATTACAAAAATGACATCTATTTTAGATCTGCAGGACTAGCCAGTAATAAAATCCACAGGTCTATTTATTTACATGAAATTAATTTATTTTCCATAGTATCAATCATGTTTATGATTATCCTATTAATATTAGGTATAAACGCGTTTATACCTAATATTAGTAGGATAATTGTGAGTATGGATGTTTGTTACCCTTTCACAAAACTGCTGGACGGATTTGGATGAAACTTCAGTAATATAGGTTTCACATTGGAATTGATACTAATATTATAAATCTAAAGAGCTTGTTCATTTGTTGGTGTGTTTGAACGCGCTAATCTCAGGAACTACTCCGATTTGAAAAATTCTTTCAGTATCAGCCTATTTATTGAGGAAGGCTTTAGGCTATATAACATCACGCTAAGATGAATCGGAGAAGGTAGGTATTATAGGTATATTGCACCCGCGCGAAGCCGTGGCGGGCCGCTAGTGTAACATATTATATAGAATAGAATTTGTAATGATTAAGGTACACGCGTACGAATTCGCAGCAAAAACCTAGTATTATTATATTTAAAACAATCAGCATTCACTTTCACTGCTTTACACTGCAAATCACTTCTTAGTTTCAGTCCATAACCATCCGGACACACACCTTGTCATATACCCAATATTCAATACCCCTATTCAGCATAGCAGTGCGTCTATAAATACGTTAAATTCGTTGACAAAAAGCTTCACTACTAATCATTTTAGTTCCAATTAGTTGCAACGATGTCGACATACATATTTAAAAAGTTAAATACACTTAATTGATGTGAACAGAAAAGGAATATAACAAAACTGAACCATTTCAATAGATTAAACGTGACAAGAGTGGATCAATTGACTCAGACTAGAATTCAATATTGGATTGAGTCATTTCGCAACTTAATTTATTGAAACAATTCGTTAAACGGTACAGATTCAAGTTGGCGGATATTAATTTTTCCAAAATGTAATATTGGTCAGTCTCGTGGTTTCTTGGGGTGCTGATAACGAAATTCTCATCTATTTGCCAACCCAAGATGGCTAGGATAGGTACTTAGTTATTTTTCTAAATTATGATTTTGGTATCCATTTCAAGAATTCTGAGAGAGCTAATATTATTGCAAAACTATCTAAAAAACTATCTATCTAACTATCCCTTTATTGCAAAAATATTTTCGGTAAAACTTAACCTGAAGATGGTTTCCACCGTATTACCTAATATACCATTGGTGGCAGAGCTCCAGTGAGGGAGCTCGCGGACAAAGGCACCACCGCAATACCTACTACTTGCCGCTAAATGGCAGTGTTTTGAACTATCGTGTTCCGGTCAGATGGTAATGTATGGCCCTGTAATTTCCGGCGCAGAGGCATAACACCTTAGCCCTCAGGAGTGGTAACGCATCTGCATTTTGAACTTGGTCTTTGTGTTTTTGTTGTTGGGTGTCTATATGCTGTCATCACTTAACATCAATGTGAACTGCATGTTTGTTTGGCACTTCCAAAAAAAACATATGACATTATTTGATACGCGAATGTGATGAGTAAAAGCTATTATACTTGTATTATGTGGATACTGTATGTGTTTCTTATAAGCATGAATCTTTCATGATATAACATACAAATGAATATTCATATAAATTAACATTCAAGGACAATTGTGCGCTGTAAAATTTTATTCATAATTTTTAGGTTTTTAAAATGTGTATTCTTTATTCTTAACGCACCAAAAGAATTTTGGGTAGTAATAAAAAATGTTTATAAAAGTTCATTCGAATTCCACATTAAAACAGTAATGAAATCTTTGTGATACCAACCTTTTATTATAACTCTTTATGGCTTAAGATATTATGTGGTGTCGGATAAAATATGAATAAACAACATGTGTAATTTTTATCTTTTTACTAGCTGACCCGGCAAACTTCGTATTGCCTTAGCATTAAATAATGTGTCAAAGGTTTGATAGATATGGACTATTTGTATGGGCAGTTGAAATTGTGTTTTTTACTATTTCCCTTCAAATTATTCATATTTTTTTAACTTTTAAACCTTCTCTGGTTTTCCAAAAATCATTCAAAACCAAAATTAGCCAAATCGGTCCAGCCGTTTTAGAGTTTTAGCGAGACTAACGAACAGCAAACGTTAGTCCACCATTTAATGATTATAAAAACCATTAATGGTTTTTATATACATGGAAAATTTTATTGTGAATGCCTTATACCAACTAGCCTTTTTACTTACTCAAATTTATGTACATATATTTCATTATAAAATACAACCTGATATAATAAAATAGGAAGCTACGGACTAGTTTGAATTTTATTTCATAAACTTGTATATGTAGGTATGAAAGACCTACATATACAAGTTACCTTACCTTCTCTATGGAAGACGACATAAGAGGTGAAAAATTGAGGTTCGGTTTCATCCACCGACATAAGCGCTTGTACCCATAGGTACACTACGCGCCAAACTTGAATGTGTCCGTAAAGTTAGTTATAAGTCGCTGCAAGGAAAGTGATTTTATGGCATAGAAAGAATATGCGACAAGCGAAATGTGGCAGTTGTTCACTTTCATCAGGCAACATTGAAACTGGCTCCTTTTTCGTTTGTGTCGTCGTAGTAAGCTAAAAGTTTGGCGCAAAGTTTATGCAGGTAACTTCACTCAGTGGCATTTAAGTTTTGCGCTTATTATAGGTACATACAAGCCTATATGATGTATAGACTGGCTGGCGCGGCTGGTGTAGATCATGGGCGATCTACTCAGTTAAGCACTACGGGCGCGGTCGGGTAGTGTGATGGGTGACCGCTATTGGCAAATTAAATGCGCATTTCCGTGCTTCGGAGGGCACATTAAGCCATCGGTACCGGTTGCTATCGATAGATAGCAGTCGTTAAACCTTGTCGGAGGCCTTATGGGCGGTTTGAAAACATCCGACAGTGGGTTGGCCACTACACTAACCCACCCACCTCCACCGATCCGCATTGGAGCAGCGTGATGCAGTAAGCTCCAGGCCTCCTCAATAAAGGAGAGAGACTCGTGCCCAGCAGTGGGACGTATAATGGGTTGCCATTATTATTATTATACTAGTCTATACGTCCAGTGACTTTGTTATAAATAAATGTAACTTTTACGACGGAATTCGTGAGTGACATGGATCGCAATCGTTTTCATAATGCACGATATTACTTGAACCATCTTGAACATATCAGAGTACTTGGCACATGAAACATGTTACAACCTCGAATACACAGAATTTCACATCGCCTAAACTTTGTCTTCTCTCGAATTGACACCGCTGTGTACTGGAGACGGATATGTAATGAAGCAAACTAAATATTATGAGCAGTAGTTTAGGCGAGAGCCGGCAATAAATGGTCTATTACTCATATTACACTACGTCGATTATCATTGTCAAATACTTATTATAGGAAGGCTGTTGTTAGATTCTTTTCTCGGTGGCCTAGTTAGGAGCATTAAGACATAAAGTAGGATTTCAAGATCGGATGTATTATATGAGGCACATTTTTTATTAATATTGAACTGAAATCCAAATTTATTAATATAGTGCGTCTGTAGGCGACTTGCCTCGAGACCACCGTAGTACGCCGTAGTCTATTAAAGTCTATTTAACTGACAAGTGCAAAATTTGCGGCTGCCATTCGCGTCCAAACCTCGGCTAGTCACGTTCATGGGAAGGGATATTTACACAATAATATGATTATAAGGCTGCAAATTCCGCTCTGAATATCGGGTTATAATTGAAATCCATTAGTCTATAAATAAAACTCCAAATTCTGGAAAATTGTGTACGATTTTTTTTTCATGTATTGGAAGTGGCAAGCAAGCATGCAGTTCACATTGAGGTTAAGTGATGCCTGCAGCCTATATACACCCACACAAAGACCAAGGTCAAAATGCAGGTGCGCTATCACTCCTGAGGCCTAAGGGGTCATGCCTCTGTGCCGGAAATTAACAAGGCAGTACATTGCCACCTGACCGGAACACGAAAGTGCTGTACACTACCATTTAGCGGCGGTGGTGGTTACGCCCGCGAGCTCCATCACTGGAGCTCTACCACCAGTAAAACGTGTATAAATTCATGTGCATTCCAACCCGTGAGAAAGACCCGACGAGAACGACGACGTGCTCCGTGTTAAACACGGATAACTTCTCAGTGTCACGGATTGCAAACGTTTAGGGTTTGAACGAAGTTACTTGAACATATCACAGTTGGTACTTGAAACTACATATTACAAGCTCGAGTATACAGAATTTAACATCTCCTAAACTTTGTCTTACTCCTGAATTGACACCGCTATGTACTGGAGACGGTTATGTAATGAAGCAGACTAGATATTATGAGCATTGCAGTAGTTTAGCCTAGAGCTTCTTGAAACTTGCTCTTCAAATAGCAATACCTGATATATTGCTCACACTACACTATGTCGATAATCAAGACTGAGGAATTTCTGATTGTTATTGGATTTCCGCGATGGCGTTGTAGTAGAAAATGAAGAGTTGGATTTTGGAGCAGGAGAAGTTTTTTTTTTTTCATTTATTTAAGAAAACATTACAAAATATATACATCAAAGCAAACCAAAAGTCACCAAGACTTGTCCGGTATGCTAAGGCGAATCTATGTATGTACGACAACAGTAACATCACAGTCATTACATAAAAGAAATAATAATGTACAATTTAACGAAGGTAGTAGCAAAATTTGATATGCATCTAAATATTTCTATTACTTCTTCGCGCTGTGACGAAATACAAAATACACTAAGTGTGAACAAGACAACATTATTTGTAAGTCGTGATTCAGTTACTGGTTTTATACTTATGTAAAAAATTAAATGTAATATACAAGTGACATCAATTTTTAACTTATAGATGTTCCAAAAGTGACATTTTAATTTATTTTTAATATTGGTTCTGTTGACACTATTTTCAAACGAGGGTTCTAATCCATTTAAAAGACGAGGGACTAAATAGTGTGAGGTCCGCTGTCCATAATAATTATTAGCTGTTTTCGTTTCAAGTCGTTCATTCAATATTTGTCGAGTTATAATTTTATGTTTTTTTTAATATGAATATTTGTATTAAAATATTGCTCTTTTAGGAGATAATACAAAAATCTTGAGTGGACTGGTAAGATTTTACAGTGTTTGAAAAATTTTATTTCACTATTTCTGAGTTGCTCTTTGATTGAAGGTGATATAATGTTTTTTAGTATTCTAACTTGGAGCGTCTGAATTTTGTTTAGGTAAGACTTAAACGTTCTACCATAGCTAGTAATGCCGTAATTGATAGTAGAATCTGCCAATGCAATATAAAGTAATAATAATAATTTATATGGTATCCTATTTCTTAAAATTATTAAATTAGCTAAAAAGGCCCGAAGTTTATCACATATACTGTTTATATGCGGTAGCCACACACGAGACCGAGATATTTATGCTTATCGACAGTTTCAATTACAGGACCATTGCAGGCTTGTTGATGCTGGTGAAAACACATGTGATCATGAGCTTTAAGTTTCCTATTACTGTTATAATGAGTCTTGGTGTAGGGTGAGTGGATGTGTACTAATTTTGTTTTGTCACCATTTAGGACTACCTGGTTATCATGACACCATTTATTGAGGCGATCGAAGTCTTGTTGGAGTTTTTCGAGAGCATTTTTAATATTTTTGTCCGCTATGATGTGCAATGCTTCAGTACGTTATTCATATCATTTACGTAAGAAATAAAGTGAAGAGGCCCAAGTACAAAACCTTGAGCCGTTCCTTCTGTTACAGGTAATACATTGCTAGTTTTTTTGTCTATTCTTACATAATACGATCTATTTGTTAGATAATCTTTACACCAATTTAGGATAGGACCACGAATACCACAGGTTTCAAGCTTCTTCAATAGATAGGTGTGATTTAGTGTATCGAAGGCACGTGAGAAATCAATAAATAGAGTTAACACATGTTGGCGATTATTAAGATGGCTATTAATTTCATCGCTGAATTTAGAGAGTAACGAAGTGGTACTTTTTAAAGGTTGAAATCCATACTGGTTTTGGCTAATTATTTTATTATAGCGGTAAAAGGTATGTATTTGGTCACAAATGTATTTTTCGATTATTTTGTCAATAGACGATAAGAGAGATATTGGGCGATAGTTACACACATCAGTTAGTTTCCCTTTTTTATGTATAGGCCGAACACAGCTTTGCTTGAGCTCATCCAGATATTTTCCAGAGGCTAAGCTGGTGTTTATTAGTCGAGCAATAGATGTGGACACTTTTGTGGCTATAGATTTGATATCTACAATCTTTATACCATCCGCGCCGGGTGCCTTTCCACTGTTAAGATTTGATATAAGCTTTTCTATATTTTTAGGGTCCGCTTGAGTAATGTAAATGTAAAAGTAATGACGGTTTTTTTTAAATAGTACCTTAGTCTTGTAACATGTATGTTTTCTTTAGACTGTGGTCATATTATGATATCACAATCAAAATTTTAATCAGGCAAGTACAGATATGAAGTACCTTATGTTAATTGACGCCTGTTTTAGATTGATTTCGGAAAACATTATAAAAGTCGCAATTTTATTGATTTTGCATTACAAATTTATGATTTGTACCAAATTTTACGTGTTAACCTTGCGTGAGTCAAAATTCTAAGCGTAGTTCAATCGGAAATTTATTCAACTGGATAACCATTCCCATTTATAAACCGTACGTACGTCTAAAAACAAATAAAAAAATCAAATGACATACTAAGAAAAAAATACATTGTAAAAAAATGTGAGTGTAAGCGTATGAAAAAAATCCAGAATGTCACTAAGAATAAAACTAAATACCAACTACTAGGTACCTATGTATATCAGTGAAATTTCTCATTTCCTCTTTTATAAACTGATAACAAACAATAATATTTTGGTTTAAAATAAACTATTTAATATTTTGCTTACGAAAGCTAAATGCGTAAAACATTGTTTTTCCTATCAAAAATATAACTCGTATACATATAAATCAAACTTAATAGCAGAATGATTTATTTTATAGCGTTGTTATTACTCCCATAATGCTAGTAGGGAAGTATTGAATGCGGATATGTATCAAATTCGAAATATAAAATTCAAAGTTGAAACTATGCTCTGCGTGTCGCCATTCTAAACAATATAGTTTATTGAATAGGATTCCATAAGATTTGGTCACAATAATGTCATAGACTCAGTGTTTCACACGAATTATTCCATTTACTTTTAGGGTTCTTTACATCAAAAGAAAAAAACGGAACGCTTTTAACATAACACATGCATCTGTTTGTCAGATTGTCTGTTCGTCTCACAGCCGTTTTTCTCTGAAATTAGGTACTGGGCGGATTTAGTTGGAATATGTCGAAGAGGTACGGATAATAGTGATAAGAAAATACATGAAAGGGAAATAAATTAAATCCAAGAACACTTTTGCAGAACAGATTAGCGTTTAAAAAACGTACCTATAGGTAATAGCAAATGAATTCAAATCATTTTTTATTACATGATGAATGATCAGATCTACTCTTTTCCTCTCTTTCTTCATTATTCCTAGGTGTGGCATTTTCTCCTTATTCGTCTTTAATCCCTCAGGTATCATCATAATTACGCACATAAACAGTTATGCACACAGTACTTAACTGCTAGATAATAATTTTATGAAACTAGGGACACTACGTCATCTGTTTATGTGTTCTCGTGATGAACTATGTGTTACAAATCAATAAGCGGTGTGATTTATGCGAGTTATTTAGAAATTGAATAAATTGAATAAAATATGGCAAATATTGTTGAAAATGTTGAAAAATAATTCCAAATTGGGGACTTTACTGCCGAAAATTACATATATAAAATGAGTGATGGAATGAATTATCCTTAAAAATATATCACAACGACAAAAAACATTTAGGGATATATTAGTGCGGCGGAGCGGGTAACAAAATGTTTCCTCTATAAAAACTAAACAACATCACAACGGCCATCTTCACGCCAGGTCCCTAACGGGGTAAGCAGAGAGTGTAGAGCGCCAGATATCCCAGTCCTGACATACCTGACGTGCCTCATCTACTTGGAGGTGGTTGAATTTGGTGTTAGAACTTAAAGTATTTATTTCTATTTAAAAAAGTTCACCCTAGAAATTATTGATTTCTAATGACCTTCCGGAAAACGGTTGTTAAATCTTAACTCGAAATAAAAATATTTTCTGTCCTTCTTTCTTTCATTTCCGTTTCATAAGTTAACACATCACTTTAGTTAATATCTTTACTTGATTTACTTAGTAAAAAACATAAAACAGACGTTTCTCTTCACATTTTGTAAATTATAGTACTCTGCATCCGCAACACAGCCTAATATTTCACCACGTGTTTGTATAAGTTAGAGCGCAGTGAATCTGTCCAAGACACACGACACAGGGGAACTTACTGCGAAGACATTGTAACTATTACTAACTGGCGCAGCAGAACACAATAAGCCCGTAATAAGAACGAATGTGGTGACATGTCAGAGATTATTCGCCACCCGAACATACCGCACTGCGGAATACCCGTAATTTTCGCTAAAGTATCAAACATAAATCCGATATAATACCTTTAAACGGTTCTTTGGTAGCTATAATTGCGATTTAGAACATAAATTTTATAATTCGATATTTTTACACACTAATATTTTCGCTTGACTCGGATGTTGGTTCATAGTGGTAGACTAAAATTCATCTTGTTAATTTATTCACTAGAATTAACTATGCGAGTTACTTCATTCGCCACCGAGGAACGTATAAAACTGCAGAATAATAAACTTAACTTTATTACAATTTTTTACTGGTGGTAAAGTTCCAGTCGTAGACGGACGGACGGCAGCCCGAGGACGTAGGTACCACCACATTACCGAATATATATCTGCCGCCAAATGGTAGTGTTCAGCACACGTGTTCTAGTTACAAGGTGAAGTATGGTTCGTGCCGTAACTTTTAAAATAACAGTTCTTAATAGAAGCTTATATAAATGAGATACCCTTAACAATTATTGACTCGATATATTTTCAAAAACTACAGTAAATTTTATTGGATATTTAAGTATTGGATGAAAGTTATATTTGTTTGCTGTTTAGTTTCCTCTACGGAATCCTTCGTGGGCGAGACTGACTCTTACTTGGCCACTTTTTCAAGATTTAATGAGCTGGCCACTAATGAATATTAAATGTAGTTTTTGTCTTCATCTCTCATTTCAATTGTTTCAAATAAATGAAATCAAAATTTACATAAATTTAGGTTTCTACCTACAAAATATTAGGTATTGTAATATATTACTTAAAATCATTTTGGGGAGTACTTACCTATAATAGCTACGAGAAAATTTCGCTAAATTCTTATGGGAACGAGAATTAAGCTACGTCGCAAGAAAAAGTAAGTATTATTAAAAGTTAAGAATCAAGATTAGAAATAAACCAGCCATAAAGAAGATTCTTAGAAAATAAAATTATTTTATATGCATTTTGTCATAACCCGATAACAAAAGGAGAGTAAACATGTTAGCAGGTCCACATCGTTAAGCGTCCTCACAAAGTGCGATTTCAGCCGACAAACGCTCTGTCACCAATTTTTCGTTTGTAAGCTCGAAGCTGAGTAATCATGCGAATGAAGGCGAATAATGTTTGCATCTCATCCAACGTCAACTTGTGTGAATGAGACACGAGATGGAACATACTTGTCTTCTGTTAACACTCGACGTTAAAACCATGCGCAGCTTTTACTACTCTGCATATTATTTTAAAATAGGTACCTGGACAAAAGAGTCCTGCTCGGGTGAAGAAACTATTTCTTCAGATTTTAAAATTACGGGCTTTGAATATCCTCGAACGAAAGGAATTGTATTTATTACTTTTTACAGAGCACATTTCCAACAAGTATTATTTTAGTGAACAACTGTTTTTCAAAATAATAAGATACAGTTAGTTATTGATGAAACTTATAAGTTAGAAATAACAGTAAATTATAAATTTAAATTAACGGACATTGCATGTATACCTATGTTATGTATTCTTGTTGGCGCCGGAAATGTTGGCTCTTATCTAGAGGGAAAGGAAAGATGCCGAAACAGCCTTTTCAGAATTAAAAAAAATATATATATATAAGTGTTTTACCTAATTTGAATTATTGGCTAACAAATCACCATTCATACAAAAACTCAGTAAAATAATTTTAAACAAAATCACCAATTATTTCAAATCCTACAAATATCTAGTAGTCAAGTTTAACAAAATCACAAAGATTAAAAAAAAAAACGTTTTCGAAGTTTTGTCGTGTCACCGCATGCCGGAATATCCTGGTCGGTCTGGTCTACTTAAACAACATTTTTGGTTACTTTCGTTCTTCACCGACAAAGATGAAAAATAGGAACACACGATACGTAATGAGTCAAGTGGTACATAGCTTTCGCAAACGAATAGAACAAATCAAAGTGACTCGCGACAAACACGCAAACTATTGCCACAAAGCTTGTGTCCACATTCTGCTTTGTGTTTTCAGTTTACTGTGTTAGTAGGTACCTCTGTTTGTCGCACCGCAACTTAAACGACATGTTGATAACGTCCAACTTTATTTTTACGTTTATGTAATTGGATTCGATCAATTACATATTGTTAGTACGAGTATCGAAGTATTCAGAAATTTGGCACTCTCTAACGCTTTTTTGATAAACATTGCTTATTATTTTACTTCTTATCGTTGGTGTGTGAATAGACCATTACATAATTCTTAAAGTTGCTTTAGATAAAACAAATAGATACTGTTTTATATTTAAACATATGTTGTCTGTTTTACCAATTATATAATAATGCATAGGTATGTATTTAAACTAGTGTTTTCCAGAAATTTGTATTCTCTAGAATGTTGTAGTACAATTTCTTACAAATAAGATACAACACAATAATTCTAATTTCTTTTTAGCTTTTCAAAAACAAAAATGAAAAATAGCATAACAAAATACACATTGAGTCAAGTGGTACATAACTTTTGAAAACAAAAAAAACAAGTGAAAGTGTCGCGCAACAGCCGCGCATACTATTGCCACAAAGCGTGTGTCCACATTCTGCTTTGTGTTTTCAGTTTACTGTGTTGGTACTTCTGTTAGCGATACGGCCAATCGTTGTCTACATCATTTAACGTATGCGATTAAATGTATTAATTGTTGACATCATGAACGCATGGTCGCACCATTTCATGAAATTATCGAATATTTTATGATGTGGGCAATTTTACAATAGGACTACGACCTAATACTAAATTTTTTATATGTTTATTACATATATTTACATTTTTTTAGTGTAATGTCTTAGAAACTTACCCCCGTATTCATAAACGTATTTTAGCTAATGTGTTGCTAATCTCTCCTTTGTCTTTTTCTATCCTGCACATTCGACAATGCAACTGACAAAGACAAAGCATTCTATAGCTAAAATGTATTTAATGTAAGTTTACGAATAAAGGTATTAATCTTTTCTGAGATAGATAGAGTCAAACAAGACCTGAAAACGATATACTTACCCCCTTATTCATAAACGTACATAAGATACGTTTAGCTATAGAATGCTTTGTCTTTGTCAGTTGCATTGTCAAATATACAGGATAGAAAAAGACAGAGAAGAGATTAGCAACACTTTAGATAAAATACGTTTATGAATAAAAAAAAATAATAAAATCGTTTATTGATTTCTCTCTCACACAGAAAAATACATAATCAGATCTTAAACCAGGTATTACAAGCATGGGTAGGTGTATCTGTGTGAGAGACTGGTATCTGCACTAGGGGTACCTGTATGACAGATTATCAGCCTCTCCTAACTCTAGATAAGCAGGAGCTCAAGTAAGTGTAACTACTAGTTGATTTGTAATGCGATGTGTGAGATATAAAGAGAGACTTATAAATATAAATAAAGCGAACAAGTGAGTAAGCTTATGTTTGTAATCGTGCGCGTATGAGTGTTAGTGTGTGTTTGTTTGTGTGTGTGTGTGTGTGTGTGTGTGTGTGTGTGTGTGTGTGAGTGTGGGTGTGTGTGCGAATAAGGGGGCTAATGGCTAAACTAAGACTAGTTTGAGCTAATTCTGCACCAGTCTTAGGCATACAATAGCGTGCAGCGTTTTACTGGTAAGTGATGACGGTCTGGGACCATCCAAGACCGTCATCACTTACCAGTAAAACGAAAACAAATAAAAGATATGTTCTTTAGACTGTGGCTTTCTGAAATAGACAAAGTAGTGTGAATTAGGTATTGTGTCAAGTTGCAGGCACAGCTTTTGCATACAAAACAAAACATATTATTACGAAAGCACCTATTTCGCGACAGTGCAAAATATTGCCACAAAGTTTGTTTCCACGCTTTGTGTTTTAGCTTATAATACTAGTTTACTATCGTATGACGATTTTGAATGACGTTTTCATACAGGAAACTACAGAACTTTAACTGCCTCGGTAGCCTAGTGGTAGTAGGCCACTACTACTACGCTAAGGTCTTGGGTTCGATTCCCGGGTAGGGGGTTATCAGAGATAATCGTGTAAAGTCCTTTATCTCTGGTTCTATTGGGACTTTTCCATTTTCTGGAAAATTCCCAGTACGTCGAAGTTTGGTAATGTGCCCGGAGATGTCAACAGGCTCGCCACCTGTTACATGGGCCAAAAACGTAACCGGCGAATCGTGGTGTTTGCATGTATGCTTGAATGCATGCATTTACCCCTGCCTACCCCTTCGGGAATTACAGGCGTGAAGTTACGTAGTTACGAGACCACAGAAATGCTGAAAAATTTACATATCCTATTATTATTATAAAAGTAATTATTTGTATGGGCTAACAATATTTTCATGTCAAAGCTAGTGTCTTCAGCCAATGTTCACTCCAATACTTAAATTGGTGTTAGAAGTGTAAAAATAGTAGTACTGGCTATCCTGAATCGACTGGTATTGGAATTCATCATTTTGTTCAGCTTATGTTGAAAATATATAAGAATAGACGCAAGGGAAGGCTAGTCAAAAGATGGAGCGATGACATTGTTGCCACGGCTGGTAGAACCTGGAACAGACTGGTAAGAGATAGGGCGAAATGGAAGGAAATGGAGGAGAATTTCACCGCCAGAACGGTCCTTACAACAATATCATAAAAAATGTATATGTTTCGGCAACTCGGGGACGACCTCAGGAGGGTTTCTTTCAATGAATAATTTTATTGAAGCTCGGTACAAACGTTTATTTCGAAAACCGTTACAGAGAAGTTCGAGTATGTTAGCACTTAGTTGTAGCGATCAGTTGATTGACCGTTGGCGTGCGAGAGCCAATAGGAAGAGCGGCCGGTCATAGCGGATCAGGAAGTGACGTCGTCGGCTCGAACGTTCCGTTTCGCCGCAACAGTATATAATGCAGTTTTTTAATTTATTTTATTAGTTATGTAATATTAACTAAGAGTATATAAAGAAAATTGTAAGGAATAAATAAAGCTTTGTTATTATATTATAATATTGAAAAAATAATGAAGTTCTCATAAAAGAGTGTGCTCAGTTCAGTCTTTTATTTTAACATTTTACTAAAGCCTGAATAAATTCTGGAATAAATTACAGTTAGATTAAGATTTCGTTTCAAGGCTTGTATCTTAATTTTACGATTAGGCAATAATAAATTCAAAGCTGAATTTAAACCTAGGGTGACAGGAATATCAACCAATTATACCTAGGACCCAGACATGAAATTTAATCACTAGCTAAACCACTGAGAATTTTACCTTGGCTAGAAATTAAAGGGAAAATTCTCAGGGACATTTACTTTGAAGCCTAACTTCAAGTCAAGTAGTAGGTATGACCTTAGGTTGTCGCGAGGTACACTCGTTGAAATAAAACTAGTTTTCGGATTTTCTCACGTATATTAAACTAAAATGATTATTTAAGATCGAATCCGACGTTTCGGTCGCTTTTCTCAGATCATAGTGGCTTCATACATGCACGCATTCTTTATCAAACTGGTGGTAGCACTACACTGTTGGTAGAGCTCCAGTGACGGAGCTCGCGGGCGTAGGCACCACCGCATTACCTAATATACTTGCCGCTAAATGGTAGTGTTCAGCACTATCGTGTTCCGGTCAGGTGGTAATGTACGGCTCTGTAATTTCCGGCAAAGAGGCATAAAACCTTAGCCTCAGGAGTGGTAACACATCTTTTGGTCTTGGTAGTCATTGGCAGTCATCACTTAACGTCAATGTGAACTGGAAGCTTATTTACCACTTCCAAAACATAAAAAAAAAACAAAAAAATATCAAAACTGTTCTCTTTCATGACTGTTTTGCTTAAATGACTTATGGTAATTAACCATCATCACCATTCAAAATGTAGTATATACAAAAATTATGTTTTAGTTAATAAATATACTAGGTATACCTCTCAAATATATACTAATACGCAATTTGCCGCCGTTCTCATAATTTTTATTATCTTCCGAATAATCAAATGGATATCCTGATAAATAATTATTAATTTGAGCTCAGAGCGATACGTTTTTAAGAGTATGAGTACGCCCTTAATTTACCACTTCGTAAACTCAACTAAACACAATTTATAAATGCTAGCGGAAATTTTCTATGAAATTTTGTATTTTCTGTGAAACCAACAATTGCTCCTAATATTTAGCATAAATTTTAGTTCTTTACTGTTGCAATCATTAATTAATAATAATACAAACTAACAATACAAACCACAAAATTATGTGGACACAGTACAAATAATAATGAAGGTATGTTATGTTTAATCATATTGTAAGGTAATCATACTGTAAGGTAATTAAATTAAACTTGTTTCGATATAAATGTTTTAGTGTTTAGTAGTGTAATAATTTTATGTTATAAAATAATTATTATAAACCCAGGTCAATGTTATTATAACCTTTCTCATTCCCAATGTGAATGAGTAAGTCTTTATTTAATTGACCTTCGGCATCAAATTCAGCCTGAAAATAAAAAGTTTCTGTTTCCCAGACTATTAAGACGGTGTATTTTCCGTCACAGAGGCAAAACACCTTAGGCCTCAGGAGTGGTGACGCATCTGCATTTTGACCTAAGTTTTTGTGTGGGTGTCTTTAGGCTGCAGTCATCACTTAACATCAATGTGAACTGCATGCTTGTTTGCCACTTCCATTACATAAAAATATGTATATATATAATTATTTTCTACTCCACTTGTGTGTGGTAAGATTCAACATTTTTGACATTATAATATGATATTATTACTTCACTTGATGTTAATCAATACTTAAGTATATTTGTACTAAGTGATAGAATCCTAGAGCTCGTATGACCCACGGACATGGCAAAACTATAAGGTTTTTTTGTAGGCTACAGAACTCTAGAAAGCTTTAAATGTCTCATATTTGTCATCAAGACTGAAAGGACGTTTGAATATTTCAATTACATAAAATAAATGCTTTCATAATCCCAAAGACCTTAGTCCACCTTAATCCATTACGGCTTTAATGGTAAATATAAAAACGTAAACAAAATGGCACACTGCTAGCGTAACTGTAATCTTATTACGTCACTCATGGATTTACCATGAATTGCGTTTTCAGCTCGAAGATTATAAAGCCTAATTTGAGATTTGTCGAAAAGTTTTATTTTATTCCATTGAATACAAATTGAAATATACACGCGCTAACTTTTTAGATGATAATGAGTCAAAGAATTCAGCTTTTTATTTAATAAAACATTAATTTAAGTATTAATTTAACTTAACAGCTGCAAATAAGAAAAGTTTATTAAACTATCGACGAAATAATTAGACTTATCTGTCTCTATCTCTCTCTTCTGCTTCGTTGAATGTTAAAATGAAAAAAGAGGAGTAGTTCTGTTCTTGTTTTTTATTTCTTTTATTTACAAGAAAATTAAGTATGAATAAATTCTTATTCGTTATATGGTTGTCTGTGACATGAGACATATCATATTGTTGTAACTATTATTTTGCATTTACCCGCAGATGGCCAGGTAACTATTGCATTTATAAAACCTTTTAAAGTTATCGTACAAAAAAAAATTTGCATATATTCAGTTTTTGTACGTTTCCAATTTGAATTAATTTATTAGGCGAATACGAAAGGCATAGCACTCTAGTTCACAGTGCCAATAGGGTCGCCGAAATTAAATTGATTTGCAAAAAGTCCGTATACCGTGCAAACCGAGCGAAAATCAAAACAAACCGAAACTCGAAAACGTTAGCTCGAAATGGGTTTCTATTTTTCCAACAGCATAATATTAACTGAAGATATAGATTTTTTGATATTGTCCCATATGGTGATTGATATGCGGCCCTTTCGAACGGGGTCATCCAGCGCTATCTTGTAAAAATTTTACAACGTTCGGTCCGATAATGTACTGAACCGTGCAAATGTGGACGAATTTATGGGCATCGCGAATCGTAGAAACTTTTACTGGATACGTCTTGATTTATTTTTTCGGAATCGTTATTTATTGCATTTGTTGGTTACTTAAACGTTTACTCGTAGTCAGGTGAGGTTTCTTGTGAGGATTTACAATTTTAAAGTTGTAGTAAATATAGTGAGTATAAAAAATATAAATCACTATGTTTTGGACAGCAAAGTATCCATCTAGGTGTTGTTCCTTGATAAAACTTATACTTCGTAACTTCGAATTTAAAAAAATATTTTTGCATCTAATACAAACTTTAATTAAGTCTGACCAGGGAAGACAAAGAAAAGACATCAACAATTTCCAGCAGTTTAATCGTATAACGGACGTTACAAATAAAAGAATACAAGGAGTCTTACCAATCAGAATAGACTTACATTGGCTGCGTGATTTTATACAGATCCAACGAAGGTTTGAAGAAGTTACTGCAATTATTCAACCCTGTACTTTCAAGGTCAATGGCGCTTTTAAAAGGTACGGAAAGTTGTCAGAAATATTCACGATAAAAAGTAAAAACAAAATTCTGAAAAGGTTTTTGGCTAAAGCATTTAAAATAAACACAACCGACAATTCAAAATCTATTAATAAAGGCTGTAACCACAGCACTAACATTAGTGGTAACAGTCAGCACAATTGTATTAACCATATATAGCACGAACCAAACAACTTTTCTCATTTGTAACCAATTATATACCGGTACCAAAGTTAACAATCGGGAAGATTGCCCAATCGAAGAACTTGAGAGTGAGCAAATAAGTTTAAAGCTCGTTTTGGTATTAGGTTGCTCCCATTTCGCAATTGCCGCACGAGCAGGAATATTCTGTGCATGATACTGAATATTGAGACTGTGTTAATGATTCAGAGTAATAGTCGACTTTATAATTAACTCTGCCGCAACGTTAATTACGTTGTAATTATCACCAAACAGTATCACAAAATAATAATGCGCTATTTAATAGCGGATTCAGATGTCTTACTTTACTGCAACGTAGCGGTAATTATTATCCATGTTGGTACTTTTGGAGCAATTTATCACGAAAATGTTGTCCATTAAATTGGGCACATGTGTCGCTACTTATCATGGGAGTATGGTCTGGAAATGTTCATGATATTACTAATACGTTCTTTGGGTTATGATATTACGTTATCCTGCTTTTATGGATGTATATATTTATTGCTTTTCCCTAACATTGGTGACATATTAAATGCTTATTTCTTTTATAGATAGAAAGTCTGATACACAGAAATAGAATATAGACTGAGCAATACCACCCTCAGGTCGTAATCTGCCGCCAAACGTCTTCAAGCGTGTTCCGGCTTCCGAGCCTGAGAGCCAGTCCCCCTCCACCCCCTATATGTCTATTATGTGTAAGGACATCTTGCGCTCAGGGGCGCAACATGTTGGCCCGGGGGCCAGGGAGAGCCGATGAAACGGTAACGGTCCGCTGCCACCCGCCGGTCAGTAGGGGACCCGAACCCAGGCCTCTCTTTTAAACTCTGGCCTGGGAGGCTGTCCCGCCAACCGGTGTTAAGTCCCGTGTGCAGTCTTCGTGCCGGAGTAAGAGACCGGAGTGAGCCCGGCGCGGCGCCTGTGCACGGGGGGGATGTGGGATCCTTCCGTCCCCCGGACTAGCAAATTGCACCACCTCTGTGTGCAGATGGTCTGATGCACCTGCAACTTTGCCCCTCGGGCGGTCGATACGGTGCACATCATTCTTTCCTTTATCCGACGCTGTTAGGAAGTTAAATATAAAAAAATGGTCAAAAAAAAGAAAAAAAGTAGAAACGCAGCGGACGCCCCTCCCACATTTACTGTGGACATGTGCAACATCAGGGGTTTACATAATAATCTTAACGCCGTTCACCACCACCTAAAAACGGCTAAGCCGGCCCTACTCTTTCTGACGGAGACACAAATATCCTCTCCACTTGACACTGCGTACCTTACTTACCCCGGCTACACTCTGGAGAACACTTTCGTTCGCCGCGCCGAGGTATGTCGGTATGTCCGAGAAGATGTCTGTTGTCGCCGTTATGACCATTTTGAAGACAAGGACCTGTCGCTATTGTGGGCACGCGTGGATTACGGTGGATCTACCCGAATATACGCGTGCGTGTACAGGTCCTATAGCGGAGACGGGGAGACAGCTCGCTTGTTCGAGCACATCCAACAGGTGGTCGACACAGTGCTTGTGCAGTATCCTTCTGCGGAGTTGGTGATTCTTGGTTACTTTAACGCACACCATACGGAGTGGTTGAGTTCCCGGATGACGGCCTTCGCTGGAAGATCTTCACACGATTTCGCATTGGCTAATGGACTCTCACAAGTTGTAACCGGGTTTACCCGGATCATCAACCCCTCGAAGACACAAGTCTGCGCGTTCACCGCTAAAAAAAACCCCATTCATTGTAGCACCACAGTTCCAGGGCATACCGCTCGCCGTTGATAAGAGTATCGGTATCCTGGGCGTTGACATATCGAACGAAGTGCAATTCGGGAGTCACATTGAATGTAAGACCAAGTTGGCATCCAAAAAGTTGGGGGTGCTTAACAAAGCGAGGCGGTATTTCACATCGGGGCAGCTGCTACAGCTTTATAAGGCCCAAGTGCGGCCCCATCTGGAATACTGCTCTTATTTGTGGGCGGGAGCCCCCAAATACCAGCTTGGTTCACTTGACTCCCTACAAAAACGCGCCGTTGGTATTGTTAACGATCCAGGACTTACTGACAGGCTCGAACATCTGAGCCTGCGCAGATACATTGGGAGTCTGTGCGTGTTGTACCGTCTCTACAATGGTGAGTGCTCTGCTGAACTGTTTGACATGGTGCCACCGTCTCTTTTCCTACCCGCCGAAGAGAGAAGTTCCACCCACACCGACTGGACACCTGGCAGTGTTCAACGGTGCGGTTTTCACGTTCGTTCCTGCCCAGAACGTGTAAATTGTGGAACGAACTTCCCTCTGAGGTGTTTTGAGTAATGTCGGTAATTAATTTTACTATTATTATTCTTCTATTTCATTTAAGCAGTATCTAACAAAGAATTATAATTTAGCCAAACATTTTTAAATTTAAAAAAAGTGGTGGATATGTTCTTGGGTTAGATTTAATAGTACAACGCTTATAAATAAAGTTATGTGTACATTGTTGTGTATTCTAGTTTCAAAAAATCACAATGTGTAATTTCGACGACTGAAATATAATTATATTTTTACTTTCACCAGATAAAGCTCGGGTGTCCACGCTATTATGGCTCAACAACTTATTTATTTTTTATACCCATGGCCTTGCAATAATGGTATCGTTTTCAAAAAAAAGTAAACAAGCTAGCAAAGGTGATTTCAATGGAAATATAGAGGGATCTAACGATAATTCGAACCGTTTACACTTGAACGAATGACCGATCAACTCGTAATAACACCCAGGAAAAGTCTCTGTGAAAACGCTTTCGATTCGTTGACTCAGAAATCTGTTTTGTGTTATCTGAATCTATCTTCCATTTAATCAGGATGAGATAGGCTTTTTTTGTTATTCTTATTGTTATTCTATCGGGGTATTGGGTATTATATATTTTTATGTAGGCACTGCCCTTTTATTGTAGGTTACGGATTATTCGAATCAAATGTTGTGAATACATTGTTCAGGATGATTTTTTTTTTAATAATTCTGATATTTCTGTGTCGATGAACTGAAGTATATTTATATTTTGGAAATTTTATATAGGTAGGTACCTAGGAATGTCACATGATACCTGCTACCATCCGTTCGGTTGTTATGCTTCCTTCTTGTATCAGCAAAATCCAGTTTCAAAGGAAATAAGAAGGGATTTCAATGATAATATTAGAATACAAAGAAAGAAAAATTTACTTTGGACGGGACTTAAATCCTCAATCACTTGAATCCTACATTTACGGGACTTTGGTAGCGCACTTGGTAGAGCGACTGGCCTTCTCACAAAGTTGTCACGAATTCAAGTTCTGCCAGAAGTCATTTTTTCCTTTCAATTTTGTGTACAAAATTCTTTGAAATATTTGTATGTATGTAAATAAACATAATAATATTATAGCAAAAAGTACAATCAAGTATAACAACTTTTAGTCATGAGTCATTACTTAAAAGACCTTGTAATACTAACTCCCTTATTCTTAAACGTACATTAGATACGTTTTAGCTATAGAATGCTTTGTCTTTGTCAGTTGCATTCTCAAATGTGCAGGATAGAAAAAGACAAAGGAGAGATTAGCAACACTTAAGCTAAAATACGTGTTTGAATAAGGGGGTAATAAAAGTAGAAAAACAAGTTAGTTTTTTTATGTAATGATAGGATAGACAAGCATTTAGTTTACGTAGATGGTAATCGAACACCGCCACCATGTTACCCCATGTTGCAAAACATTAACATCGTTATTGACAACAAAAAAAAAGCAAAGTATCATGGCAAAAAATACAACAACTAAAGTTAAAGTTACTTGTCTTGTATTTTTAAGCAATTTTTTATTACACGGAAAAGTTTCCTTGTAAATATTTTGATTAGTCTATGATATTCTGCGTAACCTAATGGGAACAGCAACGGATTTATTTAACGGCAATTACAAAGATCACACGTGCACTCAACAGCGTAAAGTTTTTAAGTCGGTAAAGCAAAATGTTTCGCTTCAGACGCGCCGATTACTTCACAAGTGATATTAACTCCGAAACTAACTTCCGCCATGTTCTCCTCGTTCAAGAACTTCTTTCAATGTGTGATGTAATCCAATAGTATCATAATTTTGTTAGTGAACTTATTCAAAAGAAATACACATAGATATAAGATAATTACGTGACTTCACGCCTGTAATCCCCGAAGGGGTAGGCAGAGGTAAATGCATGTATTCAAACATACATGCAAACACCCACGATTCGCCTTTTACGTTTTTGGCCCATGTGGCAACAGGTGGCGAGCCTGTTGCCATCTCCAGGCACTTTACCAAACTCCGAGGTACCTACTGGGAAGTTCCAGAAAATGGGCAAAATCCCTCTCCTCTCCTCCCCTCCCCTCCCCTCCCCTCGGGCTGAATTGTGCCCGGTTACGGCTGCCAGTGGAATGGCGGATGTATGCTGAAGCATTTCTGTAATCCCACCATTGAGGATGGACAAGAAGGAACAACCAGGCGTTTTTAGTAGTTAGATAGGTTCTTTCTTTTCCCGGTGTCCCACATGTATAACCCACCTCTCTCCCAAGGGTGATTATGCGTTAGTTATTTTCTCCTGGCAAAAAAAAGTTGGTGTTGTACTCTGCCACACATTCATACTATTTGTTTATGTATAATTTAACTAAACTATAGTATAGTTTCTCAAAATCTCTGTATAAAATGAGTACACTAATATAGCATCATCTTAATTCAGTAAACTCATGTGTCTGATGAATCTAGCTCAAAGTTCTAAAGCGAACCGCAGTAACACGACACATCAATAATTTAGCATCAATAGTTTGAATTAAACCGTTTATTTGCGGTCACAAATCCCGAGGGAAATTAAACCTGAAAACCTAAGGGTTGTATAAATTCCTTGCAAAGTCCACGCAAAGTTCTCTGAAGGATTTCTTTCGATTTAATTCATTAATTATGTACCTTCTTGAATCATTGACACTTGTATCTCTATATTTTAGCTGCTTATAACTTAGAAGTCGCAAACCATCAATAAATGGAGTATTTATTGATGGTTTGCGACTTGTAAGTTATTTGTATACTGTCGTATAAAAGTCTTGTCTTAATAATATTGGTAGTGTTATTATAAAGGGTCATTGACGTTGTGCAGATCTTCGCGCTACGCTACGGGGTACATGGCAACGAAGCATAGAGCAACCAGGGCCACCAGCCGACCGGAGGGGAGTAGCCATAGCGTTTATTACCAATGCAAAACAGTCTGTATATTTTTGCGGGGAGGGGAGTTGTGTGACACGCAACAAAAATCGTCTATTACTACGAAACGCAGACTTTGACTTGACTTTAACATAAAAAAGATCCGGACGAATTGAGAACCTCCTCCTTTTTTCGAAGTCATACAGAACAAGAAGGATCAGCCATGTTCCACTACTACTACGCTGGAGTCCTGAGTTCGATTCCCGGGTCGGAGATATAAGAGATAACGGTGTTAATTATTTTATCTCTGCTTCTATTGCGATTTTTCCCTTTGTATTTGTTTGTATGCTAGCCTAACCCTGCCTACCCCTTAGGGGATTAAAGGCGTGAAGTAGTGTATGTTTAAATAGTCTTTATAGATAAATAATTTTTACTTTACATAATAATACTCCACTTTAAACGGTTTACAATAATGATGTGTCCAAAGAACCTTAAAAGTCTTATTTATAAGAAATTTCATAAGGTATTATTCATTGACTAAAGAACGTGGTGGGAGGAAATTAATATTTAATTATATTTACTATTAGATTATAATTATCTAGTAAAGTTCACAACAATTGACCCAGATTACAAAAACTGGAATACTGAAACACCCATTATGCTTGCCCTAAAAAAATGTTTTGTATATTTATACCACCTCCACAAACAACCCACATTATTTTTAATTACTATATGATTCCTTCGGGATCCAACTGGTTTCATATCGCACTTGCCAACATCCCGAATCGAACAGTCAACCTCCTTTGCGTGAGAAGTTCAGTTTTTATCCATTCGATAGAGCGTCACTTAACACGATTTTACTTTTAAGGTTATACGAACCTTCTATAAGCCCGCCACCTTAATCCATTCAAATAGGGAATTTAAAAATATAACTTCTAGTTAAAACCGGATTGCGGCAAATAAGAATTTATTCTGACTAACCAAAATATACCTAATCCCTTATTTAGTACGAAAAGTAGACAGGTAGCGAATTACATTTTTTGGAAACACCGCATTGGCGTCGAAAGTTTAATGAAATGTTGAGTAGGTACGATAGTAAATGTTATCGAAATTTGTAGATATTCTATGAATATTGTGGTGTTGAGGCGTTGAGATTTGACGACTCCATCGCCTTTTGCAGGAACATTCTTCCGCAAGTGCAGTCAGTCAACCGAACAATGGCGAGCAAACTGTTTTAATAGGGTGGTAAATACAATAACGCAGCATGAGCATCAGCGTTCCGTAATAAAACTACTGCAATCGCCAATCCGCCTGCCAAGCGTGGCGATTATGGCATATTCTCTCCTAATGACGCGCAACACTGTTGTGGGCATCTTTGGGGAAGGCTTTTTCCAGCGGTGAATAGAAGTGTTCGTTATATTATAAAGCTGATAAAATAATATAATATATTTGTAATCATAAAACATATTATTTATTATAGGCGTTATTTTAGTTTAGGTGTTATTTTTATCTCGTGTGTGCTGGGTGTCGAAAGGAACGACACGTCTCTTCAAAAATCAATTTTTACCTACTAAGCTGTTTAATATTTTTTATGGCTTGCCAAATTAAGTCCTATAGTTACTGTATAAGAACTATATTCAAATGAATATCCAGAAAATATTAGTAAAAATTATCGACCGATAAATATATTATAGCAAACTAATATATCTAACAGCAAACTAATATATTTAATAGTAAACTAATGTATTCAATAGCAATCTAATATATCTAATAGCAGACTTATATACTTAATAGCAAACTAATATATCTAATGGCAAGCTGTAGCGTAAAAAATAAAAGGCTTTATAAAAATAGCTTAACGTTGTGTTGTGTTATCGATAAATAGCCGTTGCGAACACCTCTAGCGATGAACGTCTTGCCTGGAGTGATGATTGTGCTACACTCATTTATTAAATACACTTATGTGTCTCAAGCATATATATTAACGAAATAGAAAATAATAGGTATAACAATCGAATGGAGTCAAGTTTTTGCTCTAATTTAATACTTTGGTATGTATGTATGAAGAGAGTGTGTACATAAAGTTTCAGATTTGATGTTCTAAAAAAAAAAAATTTTAAACGTGGCCACAATGTTTAACTTTATGAAACATAAATATATATGAATTTTCATAGAACTCATCGTGGTCACGCACAGCTTTGGGCGTTTCTTTTTATTACTCGAGAAGTTCTTGTTCCTTTTATGTTAACTGGTGCTTTATCGTGTTGCATGCCACTGAACTCACTGCGGGGCCATAATATGGACTCAAACCTCTTTGTTGATGGAGAATAATATCAGGATAGCACTAATTAAATTGTTAGAAATACGTACAAAGTAAAATAATACGTACCTAAATTTCTTCTTTGAAAGACAAAAACCGTCCGTGTCATCATAATTATTTTGTAAGAATTTAATAGCACTGAATCATTATTCCAATGAAAAGATAGCCTTAAGTCAAGGATAATACCTACGTTCTAAGGTTTTCGTGAGCTACATTCAATATATAATTCAATATATAAAATCCCTTTTTGTCTTTTTGGATTTCGATCACGTCTTTTCTAACTAAATAATTACGGGTTACATTGTGCGAGGCAAATAAAAAAAAAAATAGCTTAATTTTTGTTTCATTGTTATACATACTTAATTACTTTCTATGAAATATTATATTTTTAATTTTTTTTTTGATATAGTTACAAAATTTGCGGTCTTTCAGACCAATTATTACTTTTACTTTAAGATATTGCTAATTTCAGTCAATCGTATAATATTTGCAACAACATCGGTACGTTTTTATTATATTTGCTATCTGAAAGGCAAAAAACCGGTCAAGTGCGTGTCGGGCCACGCGCATTGTAGGGTTCCGTAGTTACAGAGTAAGAAATGTAATGAAAAAAATAAATAAATATTTTCTATGAAGTTGTTTGAAAGGAGATGTTGCGAGCTCGGCTCTGGTTCGTACATGTCCTCAAAAAATGGGTAAATTAAAGAAGAATCCGAAAAAAATACAATTAATTTAATCAAGAATATATTTTAGAGTTACAACCACATTTAATTCAAACGATTTTATCATTTTAAACCATGTTCAACATGGCGGCGATACAGCCGACGCTTGGAATAGTACCTATGTAGATAAAACAAAATTAATGCTATTTGTATCTTACATGTGATCAAATCGATCAACTTAAAGAAGTTCCGATGTTTTTTTTTAAATTGGGAATCGATTAGTGTAGTATTAACACATGAAATCGATTTCGATAGTATTTAGAAAATATTACTATTTTGCTCCAAGTACTATATTATTATAACAAAAAAACAATTTAAAAAATTAAAATATAAAAATGACATCCCTCGCCATATTCGCCATGTTGGTTTTGAGTTGCAATTCTAACTGAAAATAATGTTTCGTAACTGCAAACAAAGCTAAATAAGTGAAAACATGCAGTAAAAAACGTTTTCATATTGATTTTGCCTGTTAATGATATTGTGTACAATACATGGCCGGAGGTCCATACATTGTTGCAACATCTCCTTTTCTAGTAAAATACATTTGGTCGACTATTACTCGCAAACTTGCAGGGCCAACTTAGGTGTGATAGTTTTCCTTTTAATTTCGTTATATGTAGCTACTATCGCCGTAACGTTTGAATTTCTAACAACAACTGTTTAGTCTGTAGGGGGGGGGACACTTGAGTCTAACGAAAATTTGCACTTTAAAGCTTAATAAGTCACGAACAGTTAACTAAATCGAAAAATGATGTTCTCACACCCATAATATTTTTAAAAGACCTATCCAACGATATCCCACACTATATGAAAATCGAAAATCGAGAAAAAAAGATATTCGCGCGTTACTGGTGGGGAGGTTAACCTAAAAAAATTTTTTTTACGTTTTTATTCTACCACTTTGTCGGCGTAATTAAGATGTATACTTGTGAAATTACAAGTGAAAACTTTATTCATTCAACAAAAGAACTTTTCTTTTAATGTGAGCTAGTAATTTAGTCTTCAAATATTGTTATTTTCTCTTCAAATATTGTAATATTATTTGCAAAGTGTTATTCATAAATATCATAAGCGCCACGTAATATCTCCATCGCTTATGTTAATGGCCACGTGCTTACAATCACTCTTGGCGGGTAAGGCGGTCATATTTATTTGTCAGCAAAATCGCGCTCACTCATTAAGGCTTGGGAAATCGTAAGCACGCAATAAGGACTTTTTGGAACTTACGGGGACTTAGAGTACCCGTCATGTTTGTATTTCATATAATTTATCAGATTGGGACCAAACTCTATTGTTTGTTAAGTGGCTGCGTAATACTCTTGTACGGTATATGGCTTTTAGAATTTGTTATGTGAATGTTTGATTGGGTCGATTGTTTTGTAGAGCTGCGGTATATTTTTTAGGATTCCGTTGCTAGGTACAAAAATCTTAGGAAAATACCTACACTCAAATGAGTTGATTACTTTTACGTTCACTTTACATGGAAAATATTGTTTGCATGTCACAGAAAATTGTTTTGGAAGCTGTCACAAAATTGAAATCTAAAACACGCACTTGGTGATTAGAGTATTTAACTTTCGCATTTGCTCCTTGTAATAATAGGTTGGGGAAAAAGTCTTTTCGCATTATAGTATGTATGAACTTGTAATAAAATCTCTTTGGCTGTAGTGTTTGTATCTGGCTGGTTTTGGTATCATTGAAAGTTAAAATTTTAAAGAACTTAATTCCAAATTCAAATTAGGCAAATGTGTGATTTTCATTTGTTTTTCGTACTGTCAAGATGAGTGAGATTCACTCATCTTGACAGTATGTAATGAAGAAATTCGATACATTTTAAAATTTTACTACAAAGAAGGTAAAAATGCAACGCAAGCAGCGAAAAAATTTTGCGATGTTTATGGACCTAGTGCTGTGTCTGTGAGAGTAGCACCAATTTGGTTTAAGCGTTTTCAATCCGGAAATTTTGATGTCAAAGATGCACCTCGCTCTGGTCGCCCTATTACGGATAAAATGGATGCCATGTTTGAAAAAACGGAGCAAGATCGACATATCAGTAGTAACGACGTAGCTGAAGAACTGAGAATTGATCACAAAACAGTTTTGGCGCATTTGAAAAAAGCTGGGTACAAAAAAAAGCTCGATATTTGGGTACCTCACGAGCTCACTGAAAGAAACCTAATGAACCGTGTACTCATTTGTGATTCTTTATTACGACGTAATGAAACCGAATCATTTTTGAAGAAGCTGATAACTGGTGATGAAAAGTGGATCACGTACGACAAGAATGTGCGAAAAAGGTCGTAGTCAAAGGCCGGTCAGGCTTCACAGACTGTGGCGAAACCCGGGTTAACTTGCAATAAGGTGATGTTGTGTGTGTGGTGGGATTGGAAGGGCATTATTCATTATGAGCTATTACCACCAGGCAGGACTATCGATTCTGAACTCTACTGCGAACAACTGATGAGATTAAAGCAAGAAGTTGAGAGAAAGCGGCCGGAATTGATCAACAGAAGGGGTGTGGTGTTTCATCATGATAACGCTAGACCTCACACATCTATAGATACTCAGCAAAAATGAAGAGAGTTTGGCTGGGATATGTTAATGCATCCGCCGTATAGTCCTGACCTTGCACCGTCAGATTTCCACCTGTTTCGGTCTCTTCAGAATTCTTTATGCAACATCACGAGAGGACTGCCAAATCCACTTGTCGCGGTATTTTGATGAGAAGTCCCAAAATTTTTATAGCAATGGGATCGTGTTCCTACCTATAAGATGGCAAAAGGTTATCGAACAAAATGGTACATACATACTTTAGTTAAATTTAAATAAACTTTATTAAAAAATATTTTGAATTATCTTAAAAAATGCGAAGAAACTTTTTCCCCAACCAATATTTATTAATTTTATTTTTAAAGTAGTTGTTAAAAGTCAAATTCGTATCGATAAATAACTAGACTTATTGATTAAATATGTGCTTAATTAATAACTTAATAAATTACATTTCTTTACGTTCATTCATTTATTTGATGAAGATCGCAAAGCAGATTACAATCACATTTTGTCAAAAGTTTTGATTATTCGTTTTATTTATTCGGCCTAAGATTCGATTATAATATGTTTCATTACACTCGAATATTAAACTATCTGCATACAGCAGGGGAGTGGCATTGAAATTTCTCTGATAAGTTTATATATAGTCCATGAGATTATAAAGCTCACCAACACTTAAGCCTAACTGGTGGTATAGTTCTAGTGTAGGAGCTCGAGGGCGTAGGCACCACTGCATTACCTAATCTATCTGCCGCTAAAAATAGTAGTGTTCAGCACTGTCATGTTCCGGTTAGATAGTAATGTATGGCCCCGTAATAAATATCACAGAGACACAACATCCAAGGTCTCAGGGGTGGCAACGTATCTGCATTTCGACCTCTGGTCTTTCTGTGGGTGTCTATAGGCTGCAGTTATCATCAATGTGAATTGCATGCTTGTTTCCCACCTATGTAACATAAAAAAACATCATTTGAGTCCTACATTATTATATTACAAGTGAAACGTATTGAGATTAATTAACATTTCCAAATTTCAGATGCCACGATCTTCGTAATTAAATACCTACAAGTTATTTAATCCTTAATGCGTAGATCAAATCCCGAGCTTCATTATCAGAAAATTTAATAGTAAGCCTACTTTATCACAATTGCTTACTTTACCAGCTTTAAGACTTTCATAACTGGACAAAGCCTTCCCCAAAGACGCCCACGCTCGTATTGTGCGTCATTTGGGGAGAATATGCCATAATCGCCACGCTCTGGGACGAGGCTTGGAGCTTACTCCACCACGCTGCTCCAATGCGGGTTGGTGGATATAAGGGTTAGTGGCCAACTCGTGGTCGGAAGTTTTTCAAACCACCCATGAGGCCTCCGGCATGGTTTACCGACTGCTATCTATCGATAGCAACCGGCACCGATGGCTTAACGTACCCTCCGAAACATAGAAACGCGCATTTCAATTTGCCACTAGCGGTCACCTATCACACAGCCGATCGCGCCCGTATCGCTTAACCGAGTAGATCGCTTCCGATCTACACCAGCCGCGGGGCCATGCGCGCTATTACTATAATTACTACAGCATAATTGGAATGGTTTCACCGCTATTGTTTGGTTGACTGACTGTTGTCCTATCGGAGGACTCGTTACTCGTGTTTGTGGGCATCTGTAGGTGGGTACTCGAGCGGATGATGAAATAAAGCACAGGTTGGCAGAAGAAAGTCGTATAATGCCAAAGATCCGCCTTCGATTCGATTACCGATTCGATTACCTCCGGCAGGAAAGAACAGGCAAGAAATCCTTCGGACCGGGAAACCATATTTATCAGGATACGATACTACTACTATCACTAGTCTTCTGCCCATTTGATTCAGAAGTACTCGCGTTATATCACTTTTAATATCACTGACGTTCACTGTTCTAACTGGCAGCATAACTGCCCTATAATAATTCGATTCAACTGTGTGACTTTGACTGACCGACTGTTACTCTATGACTGACCGTCATGAACTATTTGCTAGCCTTTATAAACCCGATATCGGTAAGTCACTATCCCCTCTAAGTTAACAAATCCAAGTACCTAAGCCGACCGTGGCGCCACCCAGAATTATCTATTAAACAATCTTAGTCATAATTAGGTTACGTCACTGACAAACTAGATGGCGCTAGTAGTCACATTTAGGTTACACTCCGACATATGTACCGTGTATACATACCCACATAAATGCATGTAGTAAAAAGTGGTTATTTTTATATTACAAACAGACACTCCAATTTTATTTATTTGTATACATATTATTATTTTCTATACCGGGTTTTATGTTGCAAGCACAGCGGGCACGAATTTATTTCCCATATGTATTCATGAATACAGTTACAAAAAACATAATCAAACATTTGTAAATGCTTAGAACAAGACTTTGCCGAACAACAAGAATAATTAGCCCGTGTAATTGGAAGTAACGAAAAAATCTAGGTCGCTGTATTTACGACAAGAACTAAACGGACTCAAATACGAGTTACTAATTAGTCGGTGCACTAATTATCGTATTTGGTCGCTATATTTTTTTAATGCATTTTAAAAAACAAAGTGAGAAAGGTGCGTCCCGTCGCTTAACAAGTTGTCAGGAATTTTAAACGTTACAAGTAACAAGTTTATCTGACGGATGTAATTTCATAACGGATTTCCTCGTGTTTTTACTCGAAAAATGTTTTTGATAAAAAAATCTCGGCGACATGAGAGTTGAAATTAGGCGTGCTACATTTTTCCGTTCCTGTTTTACTATTTGAACATAATCAAATCATATTCAGATTTAATTAATTTATCAGCACACTTTATAATAAAAATAATTATTATTATACCTGATTCATTTTTGCAATAACAATTTTTGACGATCCGGTTAGTCCAGCGGTGTGAGACGACCGTTTGATTCGAAGGGTCGCGGGATCGAAATACAAATATTTGTATGGACTACAGATATTTGTTTCGTGTCTGGGTGTTTGTGTATGTGTTGTGTGTGTACAACGGCACACACGACTAAGGTTTATACCAAGTGTGAGCTGGGAGTGTAAGCTTATTTTTTTTTTTTTATATTTTCAATTGAAGTGTCACGTTTTTAAGACATTTTAAACCACTCAATCTTATTTTAATCATCATCATCAATGATTTCAACCAAAAGATGCCCACTGCTGGACAACAGCCTTTCCCAAAAGAAAGCAATGTGACGCGATATATAGATCTAATTATAATCATCGCGAATATATGGCATGCGTATCAGGGATTGCAGTGACGGTGGTGTTATCGCAGGACGCTGCTGTTCATTCCAATTCCCCATATGAAACCTACAACTACTCTTATTGGAATGATTTGATCGAGTTGTTGTGTTGACTGCACTAATGGAAGAATTCACCTGCAACAGTGAGCGGTGGAGTTGTCATGTTCCGATGCCGACGCTTAGGTTAGGGGTTTATTCATTGTTTACTTTATAGAGGTGTATAAATCTCTGTTTACCTACAATCTCTATAAATATGAGCATTAACTTTAATTATATATTTTGTCATAAACAGTCACTCGTGTCATACATTTATCTACCTCAAGTTTTTGGTCAAAACTTTGTTGATGAAAAATAGAAATATAAACTCTGCATTACCATCCGTTATACTTGCCTCTTTCAGACAATTTTAATTTTAATGACGTATTTTTTTTATATGACCACTGGAATCAGGGTTGTATTCAAATATTTTGAGTCCCTCGTTAGAATCAAATGCGGTGTCGGAGTGGAGTGAATTCATTATCGCGGTCGGGCAGTCGTTAGCGGTTTACAACCCCGTTCACAAACTCTTTGAAATAATGCTCCCCACGGTGCCTTGACGTCAACACATGACCCGTACGAGTATTGTGAAAGATATTTTAAGCTTAAACCTTTAAGGATCCCTCTTAATATTTCGTAGAATATTTAATTCTACTGGTCCTCTTATAGTTCTATGTAGCTGGATTTTTTTGTCAAGCTCGATATTGGTGTGTTTCTATGAGGTAGAGGATCAAGATTAATTTACAGGAAAAGGCTTCAAAAACCTAATCTATTCCCTCTAGATTCATCAAAGTTCAATCTAATCAGGACCAATTTTAGTTATTAACTTCATACCTGAAATCCTCGAGGTAATAGGTAGGCAGAGTTAAATGCACGCATTCAAGCATTTAGCAAACATCCACGATTTGCCGGTTACGTTTTGGTCGGCTATAGACATCTCTGGGCACATTATGAAATTCTAAGGTAGTAGGAAACTTCCCAAAAATGGAACAATCCCAATAAAACTAGAGATATAGGATTTTACTCCGTTATCTCTGATAGCCGCCTACCCGGGAATCGAAACCGGCACCCCAACGTAGTAGTAGTGGTCTTTTACCACTAGGCTACTGAGGTAGTTTAATTAGTCTTCATCTTAATAAAGCATGCTTTCAGGCTTAGCAATCTCCACTCCACTTCCAAAAAATTCTAGCTCAAGCGACCCCTAGCGATAATTAGACGCAACATTGGAGGTAACTTATGGGATCATCCACTGCTAGAAGAAGCCTTCACCAAAGACGCCCACAACATTAGGGGAGACTATGCCATAATCGCCACGCTTGGCAGGCGGATTGATGATCGAAGTGGCGGTAAATCCATCGCGGGACGCTGCTGCTCATCCCGCGTTTCTATAATTACTACCGCCCAATTGGAATTGTTTGCCCACCATTGTTCGGGTGACTGACTGCACTTGGTGATGAACTCTCCTCCACTTGAGGGCAATGGATCGTCATGTCCCTACGCATTGTATCAATGTTCCTCTATATCAGGTAACACAGTAATAATAAGAGTTCTTGTGACTATCCTGTTAGTACCGTAGTCTTAGTAGTTTACCGAAATAGGACTTTATTGTACTACCTATTTTTTTTTCGCAATAACACATGCGAGTGAAATTCAGAAATTAAAGAAAAAACGGAAAGAAAAATTTGACTTCGGGCAGGAATCGAACCTGCGCCTGCCTACCTAACGAACCTAATTCGCATCGGTGTGGGATTTCAGTAGCTTAGTGGTTAAGCGGCTGGACTGGTTATCCTGGGATCGCAGGTTCGATTCCTGCCCGAAGTCATTTTTTTTTTCCGTCTTTTTTTTAAATT
The DNA here is from genome assembly GCA_036365455.1 of Macrosoma leucophasiata. Lineage (NCBI taxonomy): Eukaryota > Metazoa > Arthropoda > Insecta > Lepidoptera > Hedylidae > Macrosoma > Macrosoma leucophasiata. Next base: position 9,767,806 of record JAWQUS010000010.1, read on the forward strand.
TCTGAAGGACTTTATTGATGGTAAAGCTCTATTATAATAACTTGGCCACTGCTTTGACTAATTCAATGCTGCCATGTATGTATTTTGTTATGTAAGGAGGGTGACAAACAAGCATGTAGCTCACATTGATGTTAAGCACGATGTAAAGTGACGACTGCAGCCTATAGACATCTACACAAAAACCAGAGGTCGAAATGCAGATGCATTGCCACCCTTGAGACCTAAGTTGTTACATCTCTATGATAGTTATAACGGGGCCATACATTACCATCTTACCGGCACACAGCAGTGCTGAACACTACTATTTAGTGGCAGATAGATTGGGTAATGCGGTGGTGCCTATGCTCGCGACCTACGTCACTAGAGCTCTACTACCAGTGAATGTATGTTTATATTACTCACACAAAACAAAATATCTTAAATCTCAAGTAAAGCAATCTGACCTATAGTTAACAAATAATATTTCATAAGTTATCTGTTCCCAGAATAACTTTTAAGTATTTGGAATAAAAGAAAGCTTCGTTTTCCAATATTTTTTTTTAATGAATAACGCTAAAACTTTAATACGGAATACCCACACAATCGTTCGGGAAAATCTTTCGAAATTACTTGTTAGCAATTTTCCCTTGGTCATAATATTTTTTCTCATACTTTCTCTAATGAGGCTTCTTTTTCCAATACTGATTCGAAGTTTTTCCGCTCTGAATCGTGATGTTCATACTTAGCTGACCTGAAGTTATAAAGAGCTAATAAACCGATATCGAGAGCATATAAAAAGGTCTATAAAAATATTAGCTTATTAGCTTGTACGTAACTGGTACTAGATTATCTATTTATTTACTTTCAGTTGGATTGTATAATTCCATTGGTGGACCATAGAGACGTAAGTTTCTCGGCATTGGCACTTTACGTATATCGCCATTAACCTGGTGGTCTATAATAAAAAGAGACCTTAAGATAGCCCAATCGCCTGAATCGACAACCCAAGACAGAACATCTGGGCGCAATAAAGTTAGGAGACCCGACTCCAATTGAACGGGATCAGGGATGGAAGAAGAAGGCACCTAACGTATATGTTATCGCCAAATCCCTTACGGGGTAAGTAGCGAGTGTGAAGAGCCAGATATCCCGGTCCTTACACACCTCTCGTGCTTCTTCTACATTCATCATTCTCTTCGTTTATGCACGCTGATTCCTAAAGGCATTGGCGTCTATGATAAGGCCTTAAGACTCTTTATCCCATCCTCGAATAATTAGGTCACTTAATCTTTTGCGAAATTAATGCAACGCTGCTTTTTAATGGACGATAGGTGGTTCTTGTCGACATGACACTAGTCTACTTCACCCGGTAATCGTCAAATTTAAGTACGGTTCCCAGCCTAAAAAAATACGCTACTGCCCATGAGAGACCCCTGTGGGTCCGATCCTGGGCTTAGGGTGTTACGACGGCGAGACGTATCCGATTAGGGTTTTGCAACTTTCGCTCACGTCATGTATCAATAAAAACCAAAATTATATTGTTATCTCTATTTAATCATTTATGCACACTAATTTTTTTGTCTAAGAAAGGTGGCAAGTTAGTATGCAGCTCACATTGACGTTAAGTAATGACTGTAGCATTACATTACACAAACACTTTGGTTTTTATGTAATGTTTTTATGTTGGATATTTGTGTATGTGTTGTGTGTGTACAACGGCACCCACTTTACAGAGTATACAGGTTTGTACCTAGTGTGGGTATACTCGTACATAAATATAAAAGTATAAAGAAGAAGTCGCGAGCACAGCTAGGTAGTAAATTCAAGTCTGACTGTCCGAATAAAAAAACTTGCAGTAACGGCGGACTATATCGATTCACCATGTCGCGTTAAAAGGGCTCATTTGGTTTTATTGTATAAAATGGATGGAAGTGTAATTTGCATTGAGCCGGCGGTCACGCACGCTGCCCGAGTTTCCTTTTTCATTGTTCGCCACTACCTTTGGCTTTCCTTTAATGCGGGGGCGGCTTACTCACCTGCTGCCTTAAACGACTGACAAAACACTTTTACTTTGCGTTTCACACCTTCTAATGGTTCTATAGAAAAATGTATGTCTTTCGTACAATTATATATTTATTATTATATACTTTACTGGTGGTAGAGATCCAGTGTAGGAGCTCGCGGGCGTAGAACGCATTATCTAATCTATCTGCCGCCAAATTGTAATGTCAGCGCTATCGTGTTCCGGTTAGATGGTAATGTATGGCAATGTATAATTATTACAGAGACTTAACAACTAAGGTCTCAGGGGTGGCAACGCGTCTGCATTTTGACCTCTGGTCTTTGTGTAAGTGTCCATAGGCTACAGTCATCACTTAACATCAATGTGATCTGCATGCTTGTTTGCCACCTTAATTAAAGAAAAAAAAACAAGCTTTAAGCACCTGCCTCTTTATAATCCTTCCGTGGTTTTTCTAAGACCCTTATTCTCAAAACATGTTACCGTATACCGTGTATATTACGAAAATGAAGACAAATCTACATACATCCGAACTTTCAGTGTAAAGGCGTGCGTGATTAACGTTAAAACACCAACCCAAAAACGATGTTGAATTACGAAAATTGAGTGAAAATTTTAATATATAAAGTATGTGAGCGAAGTGCAAAACAGTGTTTTAATTGTAACTGTATCTCGTTACCACGTGAGTAGGTAACTGAGTTTCCTTGTTACTTCAAAAGCACGACTTAAAATGCGAATTAACAGTTAACTGACTTTGTGCGCAAGGCGCCGGCACCTCGCAGGTTCGAATTACCTTACAACATTATTACGTAAATTTATGTTCTTACTTGAATAAGGCCTTTAGAATTTTTCTAGTAATTGGCACGTTTTACTACTGATTATAATAAATATCAGGTGTACAGTGCAGGTAGACATGAAACTTATAAAGTGCACGAGTATTACATGTACCAACCATTATGAAATGTTATATCAAAAGCAAAAGTATGACTTTTTTATGTAATGAAAGTGGCGAACGAGCATGCAGTTCACATTGATGTTAAGTGATGACTGCAGCCTATAGACACTTACACAAAGACCAGAGGTCAAAATGCAGATGCGTTACCACTTCTAAAGCCTAAGGTGCTAGTCTCTGTGCCGGAAATTACAGGGCCGTATTAAGTCATCAATTGTAATTTGCCGATTGTTTTAGAGTCACCAAATAGGTAGTTTTCTAAATTCACTCGCGTGTGTTATTACGATAAATAAGGGTAGGTACATCGACATCTTAACGATAACGTATAAACTGCAAAGTCTCTAGAATCGGTTTTACAGCTATTACAGTTCATCAATGTATGTCGTAAACCGATTCCAAATCATTTAAATCAAAAATTGAAAGATTTTTGCAACGCTTGGACGTGAGCTTCGATAGCTAAGTGGTTAAGCGGATAGACTGCTTATCTTGAGGTCGCAGGTTAAATTTCTACCAAAGTCAATTTTTTTCACTCATTGGTGCAACGACCACAGTGGGCAGAATTACCACTTTTAAATTTTATCATTTTACATAACCATATAATGACAGTTGACGTGAGAACGTGTCCTATACAAGAAACCTGCGAAATATTGAAAAGATAGAGATAGATAAGTATTCATAATATTTTATACGAATACGAAACAAACTAAATTAACATCAATCTTTTAGAAATGTAATGTATTAGGTCGACCAACGTGATCATAATAATATCAAATACTTTAGAAAGTAGCGCGGGTAACAATAATATAGTTTCTTTATTGTGGCGGCAGGTGATCCTCGGGGGAAATTAACGATAAATTGCAACGTCAAAAACTTGATCACATATTGTACTCCATCTACTTCAAGTATTACCCGTCCATGTCGTACGTACACTGATTGCTGACTCCTGATTGGCTATTCAATTTGATTGTGGCTTTGTTGTGTATCGCGTACACGTTCTATTTAAAAGAAAATAGTTGGAGGTATCTTGTCCTCTTCAAATAAATAACTAGTTTGTTTTCCGTCTGTGTGTTTGTAGACTTGTTTGTTTTTCTGAAGAGCACGGGAAGGTTTTAAATATTATTTTTTAAAATAATATCATATTTTAAAAAATAATATCTAAAACCGTGTCTACGTGTAATTACATCGCTTCCAATGGACGTATAATTCGTAAGGGAATACTTAAATAATTTTTTTTTCGCAAAATGAAACACTCATCGCGAAAAAGCAATGGAATCAATAACCCAAGACTAACGTCTTGACTCAATAAAGTTACGAGAATCGAACCCCATAGAACGGGATCAGGGATTGTCTAGACTCTTCTTAGTTACGAGGTCATAGTCAGTAGACATCAATTTACCACTCTTGCACATTCACTAAATTAACATCAATCTTTAGAAATGAAATGTATTAGGTCGACCAACGTGATCATAATAATTTACCAAATAGGTACTTTAGAAAGTAGGGCGGGTAACAATAATATAGTTTCTTTATTGTGGCGGCAGGTGATCCTCCGGGGAAATTAACGATAGATTACAACGTCAAAAACTTGATCACATATTGTACTCCATCTACTTCAAGTATTACCCGTCCATGTCGTACGTACACTGATTGCTGACTCCTGATTGGCTATTCAATTTGATTGTGGCTTTTGTTGTGTATCACGAACCAAAGAGCAACACCAGAGGGGAGTAGCCATGTAGCCATGTGGGGAGTAGTATGCAGGTTTTCCCCTCTGTCAAAGTACCAGCCCAAATGGGCCTATACCTGTCGCCTAGATGTTTAAATGTGTGCGTGAAATTGTTTCTGTATTTTGTTAAAGGCAAGGTGTGAGTTTCGTAATAATAGACGATTTTTGTAGTGTGCGTGTGTGTCGCACGCATTACCCCCCGCAAAAAATGGCAGACTGTTTTGCATCGGTAATACACTATATGGCTACTCCCCTCCGGTCCGCCGCGACCGGTGGGCCGCATTGCTCTATGATCACGAACACGTTCTATAAAAGAAAATTATGAATTTTGGGGTTATGGACCTCTAAATAAAAAAGTACTATCTTAATCACTTTTATTATCCGTCTGTGTGTCTGTAAAAATTTGTTTTTTTTTCAGAAGAACACGTAGAAGTGGACCAGTTAATATAAATACCAAACATTAGGTATTTAACTCCTATTATTTTCATCACTGTAATCATCAGTATCAGTAGCACTGTGTCATTACGGGAGAATTTATACTTAATGTTATAAAGCTCAAGAATTTGTTTGTTTGTTTGAACGCGCTTATCTCAGGAACAATTGGACCGATTAGAAAATTTATTTTAGTTTAAGATTGAAGAATATAGACAAAGGATATTTATTAAGGAAGGCTATAGGCTATTACATAACATCACGCTGAAATGGATAGGAGAGGGCAACATTGCACCCGCGCGAAGCCTGGGCGGGCCGCTAGTATGGTATAACCGTCATGATTTGCAATTGGATTGGCGATCGCAGTGGTGGTAGTTTTATCACAGAACTCGCCTTTTCCTACGTTATTGCATTTACTACGACTCCATTCGAATTCTTTAACTGTCACAGGTACTTTGGTTAACTGACTGCATTAACGGAAAAATCTAAAATCCCTTATTAATGAGAAAATATCGAACTCCTCCATCAATGTGAATTTATGAAAATATACAGCTAGCAAAGAGCAAAAGTTAGGAGATACTTTCCGCTGACTTTAGACCAAAAAACTTGACTTTGAACTTTGACTTCTTACTTTGCCGCTTTTATTTATATATACTTGGTGAAAAAATCCCTTTCGCATGGTAATTGTTGAAAGTTATCATGAAAAAGAGATGTTAACACCAGTGAAATATAGGGAGGTACTAAATTATGTTATAGATCATTGTTTTCTGTGTGTATACCTATATCTTTATCCCTACTATATTTTAATATTATAAATGCGAAAATAACTCTGTCTGTCTGTCTGTCTGTTGCCTTTTGACGTCCAAACGACTGAACCGATTTTAATGAAATTTGGTGGAGAGATAGAGCTGGCTGAAATTATGCGTCAAAGGTTTGATAGATACGGACCATTTGTATGGGAAAATTACATTTTGATTTTAACTATTTCCCTTCAATTCATTAATATTTTCTTACCTTTTAAACCTTCCCTGGACTTCCAAAAAACATTCAAAATCAAAATTAGCCATATCGGTAAAAAAAGCCGTTCTCGAGTTCTAGCGAGACTAACGAACAGCAATTGATGTTTATATATATAGATAGATTTATCTAACATTGGAAAATAAACACAGGCATTTCGAAAATAATCTTATATAATCTCTACTTTTTGTACTTATTCCTCAAATAAGCTGTAATAAATTAAAGAAGATTTAGTTTTATGCGCCAAATAAACTGGACCAGCAGACTCAAGTCTATTTGCAATAACAGATTTACAGCCCACAACTCTCGGGGAGAGCACCTTCAATAAAAATAATATTATAATATAATGTGGGTTTGGCTTAGGTTCACCGTGAAAGTCAACTAAGTTTTATTTAAGAAAAGTTAAAAATAAATTGCAAAGAAAATAAAGGTAAGTAATCGTTGAACATGTTTTTAGGCTGTTGAGGTGTGAAAACAACCACGATAGTAATACATATAACGAAGCCAAAAGTTAAACCACAGTCTAAAGAAAACGAACGTGTTAATTACCTACAGTCGTCCAACCACAGATCATTGGGGGTGATCTGTGCGTCCAACGAACGTGTAATGTTAGAGCAATTGTGCGGGGCGTGCGACGCGAGGGACGGAGGGGGCGGTACCAAGTAGCCCATACAAAAACTGTCATCTACTTGGGACTTAGCAGATTTAAAATTTCTTTTATTATGTTTTTGGAAATATGATATTGAAAAATTTGATGTCAACTTTACCGTTATTATTTTATCCTAATTTTCATTTGTTAATAATGTCTGTTATATTTTACACTTTATGTACATATTTACTTCACAAAACGAAAAAAGCTTTAAAGAAAACTCTAAATATTTTTTTTTATTATAAATTGTGCGTATTATTATGGTCATAACAATAACAATACGTACACAGGCCAAATAAAGTAATCCTTAGTTCGATGCTCCATTTTTCAGTGTCGGTTGCGCAAAAAGAGAGTTCTTTCAATAGAGCAGTAGAAAATTTGTTAAGATTGTCAGAACAAAATTGGAATTAAAAACACTAAGATGTTATACTTTAGTTGTTTTGTCGTCAAAACAAGTTTTAACTGTTGTACTTCAGGACTCTCATTTTGCGGACCTGACATTATTATTTAATAAGGGCCATAGTAATCATTGCGATGTATAATAGGTATCAGAAGTTGCCTAAAACCCTGTGATGAGACACGTAGGCTGGCCATTCTAAAACAATTTCCCCCGAAATTAAGACAGCCACGCATATTACTATATAATAAGTGGAAATTTAAACACTATTTCTATATACCTATCACGTTACTTAACTCACCGCCCAGAATTTAAAAGCTCCACTCTACCCTCTAATTACACTGCCGAAGGCGTCGCGAAATGCCTCCTTAGTCATTATAGATGCCGTGACGCAAGCTATAAAGCAAGGAAATGCTTTATGCAAATTATTTTACCAGTACCACCAGTGTTTGCTATTAGATATAATCGTGTAAGACGTAACATGTAAGTAAACATATGTATAAAAAAATAAATGATATTTCATTTTTATCAGTCACCTGTTTTAAATAAAAATCTTGATACCTATTATTATCTTTATATTAATATCTTAAATTTTTGTATTTTTTTTATGTATTAAAAGTGGCAAACAAGCGTGCTGTTCACATTGACGTTAAGTGATGACAGCAGCCTATAGACACCCACACAATGACCAGAGGTCAAAATGCAGATGCGCTGCCACTCCTGATTCATTAAGTGTTATGCCTCTCTGCCGGAAATTACAGGGGCGATTAAATGTATGGCCCCGTAAAAACTAGCACAGCGATATAACAACTTAGGTCGCAGGGGTGGCAACGTATATGCATTTAAACCTCTGTTTTTTGTGTAAATGTCTATAGCTTGCAGTCATCACTTAACATCAATGTGAGATGCATGCTTGTTTACCACCTCACTTAAGTAAATAAATTCAATACAATTCTACTACTATTCTATTTTCGGGCTTTGTAAATTTTTTGAAGAAAAGAAAAATTAATTTAATTAATTTACTGTACTGGTCGTAGAGCCCCAGTGACGGAGTTCGCGAGCGTAGGCACCACCGCATTACCTAATATACTTGTCGCTAAATGGGAGTGTTCAGCACTATCGTGTTCCGATCAGGTGGTATTGTACGGCCCTGTAATTCCCGGCATAGAGGCATAACACCTTAGGCCTCAGGAGTGGCAGTCATCACTTAACATCAATGTGAACTGCATGCTTGTTTGGCACTTTTATTACATAAATAAAAAATTATAATTGACATTTCTCTCCTTCCACCAACTCAATCCTTTAGGATCGAACTTGGAATCACGGATTAGTTTGTTATCAGTATACTAATGTATTACCACCAGTTACGTTGCTTTACAGCTATCGCGAAGAAATAGGAGGTCATCCATTATGGACTGTTATAGAAACTATTGTCATTTCGCACAACGGACTAAACGAAGTAGTTTTATCTGAATAGCGTGGCTTCAAAATGAGCTCGGAGATGGCAACAGGTTCGCCTACCTGTTCCATGTGCTAAAACGTAACCGGCGAGTCACGGGTGTTTGCATGTATGCTTTAATGCATGCATTTACCTCTGCCTTCCCGGGTCGGGGATTACAGGCGTGAAGTTACGTTTTTTATTATGAAACGGAAAATATCTTAAATACACAATTTACACGTTTAACCTTTACAAAAATAAAATAAACAACATAAACCCATAGGGCATTAACAACCTTTAGGGCCTAAATCCTAAAAAGCGGTTTAAGAGTTTTCTTGGCCCTGTAAAATATAAAAGCAAATAGTAATAACTTAAACATAAAATTCTCATAAACATAAAATCGGTTATTGAGGGCAATTACTAAAGATGTCGATGGTATTTTATGATCTCATTTTGAAGCCACGCTATTCAGATAAAACTACTTCGTTTAGTCCGTCGTGCGAAATGACAATAGTTTCTATAACAGTCCATAATGGATGACCTCCTATTTCTTCGCGATAGCTGTAAAGCAACGTAACTGGTGGTAATACATTAGTATACTGATAACAAACTAATCCGTGATTCCAAGTTCGATCCTAAAGGATTGAGTTGGTGGAAGGAGAGAAATGTCAATTATAATTTTTTATTTATGTAATAAAAGTGCCAAACAAGCATGCAGTTCACATTGATGTTAAGTGATGACTGCCACTCCTGAGGCCTAAGGTGTTATGCCTCTATGCCGGGAATTACAGGGCCGTACAATACCACCTGATCGGAACACGATAGTGCTGAACACTCCCATTTAGCGGCAAGTATATTAGGTAATGCGGTGGTGCCTACGCTCGCGAACTCCGTCACTGGGGCTCTACGACCAGTACAGTAAATTAAGTAAATTAATTTTTTTTTTCTTCAAAAAATTTACAAAGCCCGAAAATAGAATAGTAGTAGAATTGTATTGAATTTATTTACTTAAGTGAGGTGGTAAACAAGCATGCATCTCACATTGATGTTAAGTGATGACTGCAAGCTATAGACATTTACACAAAAAACAGAGGTTTAAATGCATATACGTTGCCACCCCTGCGACCTAAGTTGTTATATCGCTGTGCTAGTTTTTACGGGGCCATACATTTAATCGTCCCTGTAATTTCCGGCACAGAGGCATAACACTTAATGCCTCAGGAGTGGCAGCGCATCTGCATTTTGACCTCTGGTCATTGTGTGGGTGTCTATAGGCTGCAGTCATCACTTAACATCAATGTGAACAGCACGCTTGTTTGCCACTTTTAATACATTAAAAAAAATACAAAAATTTAAGATATTAATATTAAGATAATAATAGGTATCAAGATTTTTATTTAAAACAGGTGACTGATAAAAATGAAATATCATTTAATTTTTTATACATATGTTTACTTACATGTTACGTCTTACACGATTATATCTAATAGCAAACACTGGTGGTACTGGTAAAATAATTTGCATAAAGCATTTCCTTGCCTTATAGCTTGCGTCACGGCATCTATAATGACTAAGGAGGCATTTCGCGACGCCTTCGGCAGTGTAATTAGAGGGTAGAGTGGAGCTTTTAAATTCTGGGCGGTGAGTTAAGTAACGTGATAGGTATATAGAAATAGTGTTTAAATTTCCACTTATTATATAGTAATATGCGTGGCTGTCTTCTCTTTGTACCTTCCCTACATGTAACGCGCGGATTTTTTTTATTTTTCGTTTTCTATATAGTGTGAGATATCGTTGGATAGATCTTTCAAAAATGTTAGGTGTGTGCTCACATCATTTTTGGATTTAAATAACTGTTCGTGACTTATTAAGCTTTAAAGGGTCAATTTTCGTTAGAGTCAAGGGTCCTCCCCCCTCTACCAACTTTGTTGTTGTTAGAAATTCAAACGTTATGGCAATAGTAGCTGCATATAACAAAATTAAAAAGAAAACTATCACACCTAAGTTGGTCTTACAAGTTTGCAAGTAATAGTCGACCAAATGTAATACTTGAAATTTTTGACCAATTCCATAGAAAATATTTATATATTTTTTTCATTACATTAATCAAACCTAAAAACCACGGAACCCTACATTGCGCGTGGCCCGACACGCACTTGACCGTTTTTTATTTAAAATTACGTATTATATCACCATATATTTTACGAGTATGTGGGTAAGTCAAATATTCGCTCTAACGATTCTTACATATGCACTACAGGCCATAGTGTTGTAATGAAATAGACATTCAACATTATTTAAACAATATTTTAATTCTTTAAAATAAAAACTATTGCCTCACAAACAGCACCTTATAAAAAAAGCTTTTCTGTAAAACAAAATACAAACGTTAGGTATCTCACGAAATAAACAGACGAAAAGTTTTGCGCATTATCTTTTAGGATCCGAAATAAAGGTTTTGTTTACTTGCAACTTGTACCACTTGTCTTGACTCAAAACCTTCATCTAAGTCCGCAGTTTTCCGCACACGGTTTCACAAAACTGTCCCAAAATACAAAATTATTTACAAATTGACATGGTTTGTTGTCCGTAATTATTTAAGTCGTCTTAATTAATTCATATGACGGAAACATACTTTGGAATTGCCGTACAAAATTCTTTGTGAAGGGTTTGGAAGTAAAAATCGGACAAATGCTAGTCAAACTCAAACATGATAGTAGTCTAACATCTGCCTTCCATTGCACGTATCGCAATGAATCCTTCGGAATCGGATCCTTCGGAATCGATCACCGAGTCGGAAGGTAGTGCTATTGGATATTTTCCATTTTCTCGAAGATTCCCAGTATCTCGGTACTGGGAAACTTCCAGAATATGGAAAATCCCAATAGACCAGAGATAAAGGATTTTAAACCGACCAACGCCCCCGACTCGGGAATCAAACCACTGGACCTCCAGTGCAGTAGTAGTGGCCTGCTATAACTACGCTACTGAGGCAGTTTCATAATTCACTTTGAATACGTCACTTCATCCTGAATGCAGACATATAAGCATACATGCAAACTACCATGACTCGCCAGTAACGTTTTATTCCAAGAAAAATTGGGAAAAATCAATCTGAGGGTGGCACTGGGCAACCTTCAGAAAATACAAAAAATCCAATAGAACTACCTTCCGACTCGGTGATCGATTCCGAAGGATCCGGCCAGGACCCCAAATTAGCAGTAGTGGCTTGTTAGAACAAAACTACTGACCCTACTGAGGAAGTTCAATCTTAATAATTTCCTTAAATGTCTGTTAATTATTACGTAAAGCTAAACTTAATAATACAAGAGTACATTAAATGCATAATTGCAAGTTTATCTTTATACTTACATACGTTATATAATGTACTAATAAATCAGTGTTAATATTTTTAGATGATATAAAAACTCATGTTTGATGTCGACTCATGTCGACACAGTACGCTTTCCGTTTACAGAAGATAATAAATCAAGCAACATTTACACAAAAAGTATTAAATTTCTGTGATTATGTTTCATTTTGTATGATACAGAACAATAATGGCTCGAGAGGACTAACGACAGCGTGACCCCAATTATTTTTATAACAATGGTTGTAAAAAACCCGGAGTCAGGAAGCCGCCCGAAATTTGCATGACATTGCCTAACACCAAACGCGATTTGTTTGGTGAATGCCCAAGTGAATTTAACCTTTCGCCTCTCGTAATTTTATGTATGAATATTATCCACTTACAAAATAAAGCTGAGCACTTGACCGTGAATCTAAAACAAGAGTATAATTGGACGTACGACTTAATTCCGTCCGACACTTGTATTTGCAATTTTAATACGCCTACGCCAAAAAGGCATCCATTTTTTCAGCATTTAGTGGTAAAAAATTGTTCACTAACGCGCAGTCGTCTAGAAGGGCCATATCTCTGCTCACTACATAAATCAAACATAAATAAAGGACCTCATAAGCTGTCAACGTAATGCCATTCAAGCCAAGCCAGGGTGCGTAATATCGTAGAATAAATCACGTTCACCTAAAATATGCCTCAATACTCACTGTTGAATATGAAATTTCATCATAAAAAAGAACACGTATTAATATGAAAAAAATACTGAGTTACTATAAGGAATATTGTTTCTTTTCGGATGAAAAATTATGACAATTGCCTTTTTAGGGGACTATTTGAGGCGTAGTACAATGACACCAAAATATGAACAAGATTTATCTGAGGACAACGCCTATACGAAAAACTTAACGCTGCGTAAGCAAGTCTTAAACGACGAACATTTCACGTATTATCGTGTATAATAAATAAGGCTTTTGTCTTGTATCAAATCGCTTGAAGTCGATGAATTGAAAATATGAAGAGTCAAGACCATAAAACGTAATGTTTCTCATTAGTAAAATTATTTTGAATTTTGAATTTTTTTCAACTAGAACGTATAGGCAGGGACATACTCCATAACGGCTTAACCAATTTTTTTAATGATTTTTTGTGTATAGGTATTCGGTAGGTCTAGAATAGGTCGTAAACTATTTTTGTAATGCTATACTGATACAGATAAGATAGGGACCCAGCAAGAGATTGGCGATTTGATTATTAAAATCGTGATAAATAATTTTCAAAGAAAAATGGAAAGAAAAATTTGGACTTCAGGCGAGACTCGAACTCGCGGCCACTGGGAATCTAGTCCAGCCGCTCTACCTCTGTGCCTTTTTTTTCACTGGTGGTAGAGCTCCAGTGACGGAGCTCGCGGGCGTAGGCACCACCGCATTACCTAATATACTTGCCGCTAAATGGTAGTGTTCAGCACTATCGTGTTCCGGTCAGGTGGTAATGTACGGCCCTGTAATGTACGGCCCTGTAATTTCCGGCACAGAGGCATAACACCTTAGGCCTCAGGAGTGGCAACGCATCTGCATTTTGACCTTGGTCTTTGTGTGGGTGTCTATAGGCTGCAGTCATCACTTAACATCAATGTGAACTGCATGCTTGTATGCCACTTCCATAACGTAGAAAAAAAAATGTAACTTCACGCCTTTACCTGGGGTGTACAGGCGTGAAGTTACGTGATAAATAAGTTACGCGCAAGGGTTTTTAAGGGTTTCGTAGCCGAGCATTCAAAAACTGATAGACGGAAGACGGACGAATCTTTAAAGATTCGTCCGTCTATCCGTCTTTATTTCACAACCACTTTATTCCGAAACTATTTAGATTACAACCAGGTTGAAACTTAGTCGGTAGATGTATTTTGTGAATCGCTTTATGATTTTCATATAAAAATCCAGTAGTCAGTTCGTTCAATACTGATATGATTTATTTAGCACGCAGCCAGGTTATTCATTCGCATCCAAATATTATATTTTTAAAGTCCGATGACTATTTTAGCAAATGAAATATGGAAATCCGGACGAGTGAATTATAGAAATGAGATAAAGGTACATAAAATGTATTCATTAATTACATTACCGCTACAGGCGCAGGTGCCTCCGCGGGTAAAATATGTTGTTTTATCACCCCTAGTGGCGTGTAAGTCTTTAGTTAGATTTAGAGAGCGCACGATGACATTGGGTCGTAGTTTAAATCTGTAAAAAATGTTTTAGAACATTTTGCTGAGAAGTTTGCTTAATAAAACTTCCTATAAGATCACAGTTCATAATGCTTTGAGCACGTTATTTTTTGTAATTCCGTACATTTTGGTGTAACAAAGTGTTCATAGTTATCATATTTCATAAAAAAATCAAACAAAGTTATTACAACAAAATTAAATACAATCGCGTTCTTTAATTATTACTGGGTACTTCACAAACAGTGCGCTATTTAGCTATTCATAACTTTTTCAATATCCGATTTTCTTTATAACGTTCGCGTAAGTATGTAGCTGTATTTTTAGTGACTACGCTCATGAAATGACAGGCCTCACCTGCCTCTAAATCAAACATGCATAAATCCAGTCCGTTCCCTTTACGCTATTATGTCAACCGAAGCGATTTATGATCGCACCTAAGAGATTTTCACGAGGGAGAATATCGTGGAGTAAATAGTATTGAGCATAACTCCCACGTCTCGAACCGTGGGAGCGGTGTTTATTATTTCTGAGGGTTTGTTGTCGGAGACATTTTTTGCCAATTGACATCTGTTATGATTTTGAAGCCTTATTTAGGTGTTTATCTTTGTGTGGCTGTTGTGATAGATTGTGTTTAAATCATTATAATTATGATGTATATGAAGTAAAATGTTTGTCTTGAAATTAATATCTAGCGGACCGCCGGCTTCGCACTAGTGCTATGTTACCTAAATTACAAACAGTATTAATCTACACTATCATTGTTATTATTTATTTATTCAATAAACATTTACATTGTGTTTGAAATGATAGCTAGGTATAAATAATTAATTACATATGCACTATTTCATTAAGGCCATTCTACAAAATGTTTTAAAGTGTACGATTTTGTTTGTGATGTAACTTACATGGATAATGTCAAAATAAAAATATATAATCAGAACAGTAATTACGAATTATTAACAATTATTCGATTTACGATATTATCCCTGCTAATATAATAAAGCAAAAGTAACTCTGTCAGTCTGTCTGTCAGTCTGTTACCTTTTCACGTCCAAATGACTGAACCGATTTTAATTAAATTTGTTACAGAGATAGAACTGACTTTGAGAAAGAACATAGGCACTTAGCTATTTATAAAGCGACGCGGGCGAAGCCGCGGGCAACAGTTAGTTTATTATAAAACGAAGTACCCTGTCGCCTCTGTCTGTCTCTCTATCTGTTCGTAATAACCTCAAAGACTACTGCACGGATTTTCAAGCAGTTTTCACCATCTTTTTTGTACATAATTTGTTAAAGTTTTGTGTTATGTTGGAGGTGTCGGAAAAAATCTAGACGCCAGAGAGCTTTCATCGGAGACGATGCCTAAACCTTTGAAGATAAAACAAAAAAATGTATGATGGAATATTCTCTCTTTTGTAGATTTACAAAAAAGTCCGTGATGGATCTACATATCTATTAAAGATAGCTTACCGTAGGCAATATATACGTAACTTCACGCCTGTAATCCCCGAAGGGGTAGGCAGAGGTAAATGCATGCATTCAAGCATACATGCAAACACCCACGATTCGCCGGTTACGTTTTGGCCCATGTAACAGGTGGCGAGCCTGTTGACATCTCCGGGCACATTACCAAACTTTGAGGTACTGGGAAATTTCCAGAAAATGGAAAAATCCCAATAGAACCAGAGACAAAGGCTTTTTCACCATTATCTCTGATAACCCTACCCGGGAATCGAACCCAGGACCTCAGCGTAGTAGTAGTGGCCTGCTACCACTAGGCTACCGAGGCAGTTATAAGGCAATATATAAGGTTGGGGAAAAAGTTTCTTCGCATTTTTTAAGATAATTCAAAACATTTTTTAATATAGTCTATTTAATTAAAGTATGTATGTACCATTTTGTTCGATAACCTTTTGCCATCTTGTACGTAGGGACATGATCCCATTGCTATAAAAATTTTGGGACTTCTCATCAAAATACCGCGACAAGTGGATTTGGCAGTCCTCTCGTGATGTTAACCTAAAATTGCATAAAGAATTCTGAAGAGACCGAAACAGGTGGAAATCTGAAGGTGTAAGGTCAGGACTATACGGCGCATGCATTAACACCTCTCAGCCAAACTCTCTTAATTTTTGCTGAGTGGCTATAGATGTGTGAGGTCTAGCGTTATCATGATGAAACACCACACCCCTTCTGTTGATCAATTCCGGCCGCTTTCTCTCAACTTTGTGATCAATTCTCAGTTCTTCAGCTACGTCGTAACTACTGATATGTCGATCTTGCTCCGCTTTTTCAAACATGGCATCCATTTTATCCGTAATAGGGCGACCAGTGCGAGGTGCATCTTTGACATAAAAATTTCCGGATTGAAAACGCTTAAACCTAATTTGTGCTACTCTCACAGACACTGCACTAGGTCCATAAACATCGCAATTTGTTTTCGCGGCTTGCGTTGCATTTTTTTACCTTTTTTGTAGTAAAATTTTAAAATGTATCGAATTTCTTTATTAGATTCACTCATCTTGACAGTACGAAAAACAAATGAAAATCACACATTTGCCTAATTTGAATTTGGAATTATGTTCTTTAAAATTTTAACTTTCAATGATACCAAAACCAGCCAGATACAAATACTACAGCCAAAGAGATTTTATTACAAGTTCATACATACTATAAAGCGAAAAAACTTTTTCCCCAACCTATTATGTAAGAAAAAAATGGTGTCTTACAATGCAGTAAGATCGAATCGGAAAGCTGTAAGATTGATACAATATAGCGCGCATAAAAATAAATTTAATTCAAACCATTCCAACGTATTGTTCACACCGACGATGGGATTTTTGTATGGCAGAACGACGTTAGCCGGGTCAGCTAGTACCCGATACATATAAAGTATACCGATAACATAAGAATAATTATAGTTATCCCGATTGTATTGATTTGTGATCGTAAACTATATAATGGCCCAATTTTGGCCCATGTAACAGGTGGCGAGCCTGTTGACATCTCCGGGCACACATTACCAAACTTCGAGGTACATACTGGGAAATTTCCAGAAAATGGAAAATTCCCGATAGAACCAGAGATGAAGGATTTTACACCATTATCTCTGATAACCCCCTACCCGGAAATCGAACCCAGGACCTCAGCGTAGTAGTAATAGCCTCCTATTCTCAAACCTTCCGAATCCACATTTATAAAAAAAATATAAAAGTAAGCCCTATCGGAGGATTTTCACTACAAACAATGTGACGCAAGAGTTTTATTTATTAGATTATTTTATCTATATTCCTCTGCCTACACATTCTGGTTGAAAAGAGTGCAAATAATTTAAAAAAATAATTTCAATGACTTAATCTAAATGAGTATACAAGAAAACATTACGTTTTATTCATGCTCTTGACTCTTCATACTTTTGTCGATTTAACTACATCAAGCGAACGTTTCGCTTTTGATACTAGACAAAAGCCTTATAATACACGTTAATATATGAAATGTTCGTCGTTTAAGACTCGCTTACGCAAGCCGTAAGATTTTCGTATCAGCGTATTCCTCAAATATATCTAACCTTGTTCATATTTTGGTGTCATTGTATTACGCCTCAAATAGTCCCCTAAAAGGCAATTGTCATAATTTTTCATCCGAAAAGAAACAATATTCCTTAAGGTGACTCAGTTTTTTTTTCATATTAATACATGTTCTTTTTTATGATGAAATTTCATATTCAACAGTGAGTATTGAGGCATATTTTAGGTGAACGTGATTTATTCTACGATATTACGCACCCCGGCTTGGCTTGAATGGCATTACGTTGACAGCTTATGAGGTCCTTTATTTATGTTTGATTTATGTAGTGAGCAGAGATATGGCCCTTCTAGACGACTGCGCGTTAGTGAACCATTTTTTTTCCACTAAACACTGAAAAAAATGGGTGCCTTTTTAGCGTAGGCGTATTAAAAATGTAAATACAAGTGTTGGACTCAATTATGTCGTTTGTCCAATTATACTCTTGTTTTAGATTCACGGTCAAGTGCTCAGCTTTGTTTTGTAAGTGGATAATATTCATACATAAAATTACGAGAGGCGAAAGGTTAAATTCACTTGGGCATTCACCAAACAAATCGCGTTTGGTGTTAGGCAATGTCATGCAAATTTCGGGCGGCTTCCTGACTCCGGGTTTTTTTCAACCATTGTTATAAAAATAATTGGGGTCACGCTGTCGTTAGTCCTCTCGAGCCATTACTGTTCCGCATCATACTAAATGAAACATTATCACATAAATTTAATACTTTTTGTGTAAATGGTGCTTGATTTATTATCTTCTGTAAACGGAAAGCGTACTGTGGGAAAACCAAACATGATTCGGTGTCTTACACGAAAATTTTCGTGTTATCGAAAACATTAACACTGATTTTATTGGTAAATATAAATTTATACTAAAAACTAGTGAACATGCTTTTAGTTAATTTGTATACCGAAGTTTAGTTTTATGCGATAACATGAATATTTTAAAAAATTAAAACATTGAACCGCTTCAGTAGAAAAGTGATAGCAGGCCCCTACTGCTAAACTGGGGGTCATAGGTTTTGATTGGGGTAATTGCTACCGCCCATTCACCACCTTTAGATTTTTGTATTGTGCGCCGTTATTACCAGCGAATCGTATGTGTTTAAATGTTTGCTTGAATGTTTACATTTACTTCTAGCTATTCTTTAGCAGAATATAAGTGTGAAATGACTTTATTAAGATTTATAATTAAATGCAAAAAATCTATATAAAATATCTTTATCTTATGTCTATCTTAACCCTTCACATAACCTTCAGATACATAAATTATACAGTAAAAACCCATTAGCTACCTTAGTACTTAATCCTAAAAAGCGGTGTGAGTGTTTTCTTGGACCTGTAAAATATAAAAGCAAATAGTAATTATTATCGTAAAATTCCAGAAAACGTGAAATCGGTTATTGAGGGGAATTACTAAAGATGTCGATGGTATTTTATGATCTCATTTTAAAGCCACGCTATTTAAAATGAAACTACTTCGTTGAGTTCCATTGTGCGAAATGACAATAGTTATTCGAAAAGTCCAGAATGAATCATTTCCAATTTTGTCGCGATAACTGTAAAACAACGGAACTAATGGTTCTGTCTCAGTAGTTTAGTGGTGGAAGGCTACCTTCCACCACTAAACTGCTACTATGAGGTCCAAGGTTCAATCCAATCGGGGAGGGGAGGATTTTTTTTTTTGTGAAGGTTACCAAAGATCCTAGGAGTTCATTACCGAGCTCCAAGAGTAGGTATCTTTGGTAAATATTAGTAGTAGTAAATATTATCATGGAAACTACATAACTTAGTTAAACACTACACAAACACAACACGGCTGTGTAGCGTGAGTAAAGAATCTTTTAGAGCTCAGTGTACACGTCTCATTCACTATGTACCTGAAAACGTTCAAAATCTCTGTATTAAGAAATTTTTAAAGTTATCAAGAAATGCTTATACACGTGCAGTTATTACAAAATATGTCGTTGTGAAATATGCGATAAGCACATATACAATACACACTTTTATATCTGATAGGCCGTGACCCGGGAATCGAAGCCAGTATCCCACCCAGCATAGCAGTTACGATCTACTACCACTAGATTAATGAGGCAGTAAATATTCTAAATTTGACGCAATCCTTAAAACTTACTCACTCCATTGTTTGCCAAATGGTGCTTACTACATTGAACGGATTACAAATTTATAATTTATAAACCTGCAGGTTGAACCCTAACCGTTAGCTGTCAAGAGGTCTACCTAACTCTATTCGTTGTCAACACTAAAGCACCGAATACAAGGAATACACAGTGAATTTTCTATTTTCATTCCAGTACCTAGCAAGAGATTGGCGATTGGAATATAAAATTCGTGATAAATAAATTACGTGCTAGGGATTTTGTGGGTTTCGTAGTTGAATGGCTAAAAAGGGAAACGTTAAAAGATTCGTCAGTCTGTCTGACCATCGACTCGTATTCCACAGCCATTTTTTTCCGAAATCATTAAGGTAACATAGTTGATATTTGGTCGATAGATATATTTGGCGAATTGCCTTACGATTTTTGTACAAAAATTAATAAAAAAATTGGGAGGTATTTGCCACTAAAAAACATAACCAGGCGATTCCATGCATTATTTATTGCTTATTTATTTACGTGTGGGGGACTGTAGCTTGACAACCAGCGTGCTATTAAAGCTATTCATAACTATTTCAATGACCTATTTTCTTTGGGCATAATGTTCGTGAATGTGTGTTGCCTAACTGATGTTATCCATTCTTGAACAATCCCATCATTGGGAATTAAAGTAGATGCTAATCCAGGGCCTTATTTTTAGTGCGCTCATGAAATGGCAGGCCTCAGGTCTCTCTAAATCAAACATGCATAAATGCTGGTTTTCCTGCTGGTAGAACTTCATTGACGGAGCTCGCCCCACCACGGAGTAGGCACCATCGCATTACTTAATATACGTGCCGCTAAATGGTAGTATTCAGCACTATCGTGTTCCGGTTAGGTGGTAGTGTACGGCCCTGTAATTTCCGGCACAGAGGCATGGCATAAAACCTTAGACCTCAGGAGTGGTAACGCATCTGCATTTTGACCTAGGTCTTTGTGTGGGTGTCTATAGGCTTCAGTCATCACATAACATCAATGTAAACTGGATGCTTTTTGGCACTTCCATTACATAAAAAAAGAATCCATAAATCTAGTCCGTTCCTTTCACACTATTATGCCAACCGAAGCGATTTATTATCGCACAGAGACTTTCACGAGGGAGAATATCATGGAGTAAATAGTATTGAGCAAAACTCCTACGTTTCGAACCGTGGGATCGGTGTGTATCAGATATTTCCGAGGGTTTTTTGTGGGTGATATCTTTGTCAATGAACACCAGTTCGGTTGTTGAAGAATTATTTAGATGTTTATTTGTTGTCTTTGTCTAACTGTTGTGGTAGATTATGTTTATATTTTTTTGTGATTTTGTGATCGTAATATTACCTATTTGAAAATAGAAAGTGACACATGATCCAGTATCCAGTATACATAACAGCTTTTGTATCCGTGTGACACTATTTCTATCGACCTATCGCCTACCGGATCTAAATAGGTACACTTCGTATTTGGATCCGGTAGGCAAATAAGACTGATTTTTTAATATAGCAAACAATCCACATTTTGAGTTGAGAAATTAAATCCCTATTATCCCTACTTCCCTACTAATATTATAAATGTGAAAGTAACTAACTCTTCTTGTCTGTCTGCCTGTCTGTTACCTTTTCACGTCCAAACGACTGAACCGATTTTAATGAAATTTGGTACAGAGATAGAGCTGACTTTGAGAAAGAACATAAGCTACTTGGTTATATATAACGAAATCCACGCGGGCGAAGTCGCGGGCAACAGCTAGTAATTAATAATTAGACATTTAACAATGAGCGCAGGTATAATACATTAGTAGGGCTCCTACCAAATTGGTTGCGCAGTATTATAGGTACATACCTAGGTACATGTACACCTCCAAGAAACCTCATAGACCTTTGCTTGTCGTTTACAGGGCTTATTTCTCTCATATATGTATAAAAAATCATTGATACAGACTACGCTGCGCTTAATAAATATACAAAACTAGCTGTTGCCCGCGGCTTCGCCCACGTGGATTTCGTTTTATAAATATTTTTTCCTGAATTTTCTTTATTATAAACCTTACGGAGCCTGAGATCTTTCCAACGAATGCAAAACCGTGGAAATCGGTTCGAGCGTTCCGGAGTTATAGCGTCAGGAAGGAAAACCCGACTTATTTTTATATTATAGACTAGCTGTTGCCCGCGGCTTCGCCCGCGTTTATTTTATCCTGAATTCTCTTTGCTATAAACCTCACGGAGCTCGAGACCTTTCCAACGAATGCAAAATCGTGGAAATCGGTTAGTGCGTTCTGGAGTTATAGCGTCAGGAAGGAAAACCCGACTTATTTTTATATTATAGACTAGCGGCCCGCCCCGGCTTCGCGCGGTGCAATGTTGCCTATACCCTCTCCTATTCGTCTTAGCGTGATGATTATACATAGATATAGCCTAAAGTCTTCCTCGATATCTTTTATAGTTTAGGCAGCGTAAGCAAAATAAGTAACTTTTCTGGTTGATTTTTTACACCTTGTGTCTAAAAAACCCAAATATCTTACGGAACCCTATTTTTTCCAAAATAAAATATAGCCTATGATACCCATGGATAATGTAGCTTTCGAATAGTGAAAGAATTTTTAAAATCGGTCCAGTAGTTATTGAGCCTATTCATTACAAACAAACAAACAAAAAAATATTACCTCTCTATAATATTAGTTTAGATAATTTTCCAATTTTCCTTTGACATGTACAGTGTCACTTATGTATTTATTGTAAGCATAAAATAATCATGCAATGATGATTTCGTTTTCATACACAAAAACGGGGTCTAGTCAGCACAGTACATTCGGAATTCGGGGCACGATTCAAATTAAGTGATAAAGCGCCCCGAGTCCGTGAGTATGCCGCCTGCGCCCGGTTGTTACCCGGCAACCCGCTAAGACGTGCCTTTAGTACATTAGTATTAGGTACAATGTAACCAATAACCCTTGTCGGTACTTGTACGACAATGCAACCGTAAACTAGTTAGCTTTGAGCCATTCTGAGATGACAATGCAAACAAGTTTTGAAATTGCATGAACAGTGTAGGACAGTGGGGTGACAGTGTTCTGAAATTGATGTGGCAAATTATAAAAATATTGTGGCTTTCAAACCACTTGGTTGGTTCGTTTCTGATAAACTTCAGCACTTTTAGAAGAAATTTACATGTGTTGCTATGGGATCCTGGAGAAATCGAGGGAACTCTTCAAATTTCATAGTACACTTTAAACATTTTCGATGTTTTTTATAATTATAATGTTCCGTGTCTTGTGGCCGTATACCTCACAGGTGGGCTCAATGTCACCATGACAAGATGTGATGATGGGATTCTGGAGAAATCGAGGGAACTCTTCAAATTTCATAGCACACTTGAAAGGTTTTCGATATTATATAATGTTTCGTGTGTTTGCTTTCGGAAGGCACAATTTGATGAAGTGGAACTGATGATGAAGACTATATATGGTACCTTCTTAGTTGAAATACCTACTTTTATTGTAGTGATACTAATAATAGTTACACGTTTTTTTTAAACATTATTGTTATAACCCGCGATTGTTCGAAAACGCCTGTACCAATTTGGTATTTTTTTTGTTTGAAGGGGTGGGTATACCTCACAGGTAGTCCCATTGTCACCATGTCAAGATGTGAAGATGGGATCCTGGGAAAATCGAGAGAAATACTCAAATTCCATAGCACACCACACGACATAGCATTTTGATAGCCCGGTTAGTCCAGCGGTGTGAGATGACCGTTTGATTCGATGATGATGGAGGTGATGATGATAATGGACGGGTGATGATGGAAGTGATGGTGATGGAGGGGATGATGATGTATGTGATGATGATGATGGAGGTGATTATGATAAAGATGATGATGATGGAGGTGATGATGATGAAAGTGATGATGATAAAGGAAATGTTCATATTATTATGCGTGTCATGATCATCATCACCGTCATCATCATCATCATCTTCATCATCACCTCCATCAACATCACCATCACCATGTCTATCATCAACTCCGTCATCTTCATCACCACCTCTATCAACATCATCACCACCACCACCATCACCATCATCAACATCACTCCAGCCGAAAGATGTCCACAGCTGGACAAAGCCTACCCAGAAGATGTCCACAACAGTGTTGTGCGTCATAAAGGAAGAGCCATAGTACCTATTCAAACAATCTATCACTACAGTAGCGGTTAGCGAGTTTTTTAAACATTACAAAAATATCTATCTTAATAGCGGGTTTTATCACTACACTTTGAATTTGTCTTATGCTTGACTGCCTAAAAATCAGCTACTGGAATAGATAGTTTTCGAAATCGCTATTAGAATTCAATAGCTAGTTTCGTTTCTTTGCCATTCCAAAAAAGCCGCCATTACTCATACACACCTCTAGAACTGATGATATAGACTATAGATAGTAGAAGTAGTAGTTAAAATACCTACCTACTTTTACTGTAGTACTTAATACTAATAATAGTTACACAACTAAAAAGCAAAAAATAAATTATTTTAAAATTAAAAAAAAGCCGCCTTCAAAAAAAATTAAAAACTGAATAGACAAAAAAACACTAAAAAGCGAAAAATAAACTCAATTAGATCATTTCATGTTAAGGGAATAAACACGTAACCATAATAACCACGTATAATAAGACAATTACTTTAATATGGTATCCAAAAAGTTGGGGGTGCTTAACAAAGCGAAGCAGTATTTCACATCGGGGCAGCTACTACAGCTTTATAAGGCCCAAGTGCGGCCCCATCTGGAATACTGTTCTCATTTGTGGGCTGAGCCCCCAAATACCAGCTTGGTCCACTTGACTCCCTACAAAAACGCGCCGTTCGTATTGTTAACGATCCAGGACTTACTGACAGGCTCGAACATCTGAGCCTGCGCAGAGACATTGGGAGTCTGTGCGTGTTGTACCGTTTCTACAATAGTGAGTGCTCTGCTGAACTGTTTGACATAGTGCCACCGTCTCTTTTCCTACACCGTACTACCCGCCGAAGAGAGAAGTTCCACCCACACCGACTGGACACCTGGCAGTGCTCAACGGTGCGGTTTTCAAGTTCGTTCCTGCCCAGAACGTGTAAATTGTGGAACGAACTTCCCTCTGAGGTGTTCCCTCGGTGCTACAATATGGGGTTCTTCAAAAATGGCGTCAAAAGAGTCCTTCAGGGCTGGCAGCGCGTTGGCAACTCCCCTGGTGTTGCAAATGTTCATAGGCGACGGTGACCACTTTCCATCAGGTGGCCCGTTTGCTTGTCTATAAATCTTAAGACATAAAAAAAAAAAAATATGGGCTACGTACCTATCTACTCATAGGTTTGAAGTCGGTGCCAAACCAATAGTGCGGCCCGCGCGTTAGGATGAATGTTGTGTTATTGCAGTGTTATCAAATGCGGCTATTTGAATCGCAGTGATATAGGCTCTAAAATTTTTTATTTAACTTGGCACCGACTTCAAACCTATGAGTAGGTAGGTACGTAGCCCATATTAAAGTAATTGTCTTATTATAATTAATAGGTTACGTGTTTATTCCCTTAAAATGAAATGATCTAATTGAGTTTATTTTTCGCTTTTTAGTGTTTTTTCGTCTATTCAGTTTTTATTTTTTTTTGAAGGCGGTTTTTATTTTAATTTTAAAATAATTTTCTATCCCATAATGGATCTAATCCGATTTCAATAGTTCTAGCTGATAATTCAAAATCATCTAAAAAACGATCACGTTCAGTATCAAATTCATAAATTTAATGCAATTGAGGGTAGCCCCGATCACATTTGTAAGAGATGACGTGGAAAGTGAAGGTGTTTTTATTTTTATGACACTCTTCCTTTCATAATATGGTATCGGTTAATAACGATAAAGTGTAACGACCTTAGGAAGTTGAAAGGAGGAAAAATACCGACGCTTTGCGTGTACCAGTTAGATGTATGAGAGCTAATGATATTTACCTTAACTAGAACCATGTAATGTAGACAACTCACATTAATAACTAGCTAAAAGGAAGCGGAAATTAGGATGCATTAGTATTTTGTATCCACATAAAGCTTGTTTTTCGAATAAGGCAGAGAATGCATGGCCCCGTAATAACTGTCACATAGACGTAACATCATAGGTCTCAAGGGTGACAACGCATTTTGACCTCTGGTCTTTGTGTGGATTATTATAGGCTGCAGTCATCACTTAATATCAATGTGAACTGCATAATTATTTGCTACCTTAATTACATAAAAAAATTTAGGATAAATATAACATTAATACAAATGTGTATACCACACCACCTATGTACAGTACTCAACAATTAACAATGCATATCAAGCCTGCAAAATAGAGGATCGGTTCGTTTCGACTTCGTAGAACGTTATCTCTGTTGCACACTGCCTACTTAAGCACTGACATTCCGGTATTGGTCAAAACTTGATCAAAATGGTCGACAAACGTCAAATAAGTACGGTGCGAAAGAGATAACGCTCTACAGACCCAAAATAAGCCGAAGTCTCCTTGTGCAATATTTATTGTTGAGCACTGTATTTCCTAAAAGTGTTGATATTTAATCATGCTGAGGTTACGTTATATTTATATAATGATTGGAACTGAAACGAAAAAAACCTTTTTTAAGAATTCTATGCGTTTAGAATGTCAATTGATAGATCACACAATAAATTTTATCCCGTATTTGGATTGCCGATTTACATATTTAAACCAAATTTTATTTCAATCGGTCTAGGACTTCCGACGCAAATCGACTGCGACAGACAGACAGATGTTCGAATGATCTTATAATAGTCCGGTATTTTTTTTTTGGTACAGAGTCCTAAAAACAGTTAATCAATACATAATCTTTCATGTAAAAGGCCGACTCCTGCTTGGTTTACCCACAGTACGCTTTTAAACGGAAAATTAGCGATAATAAATCAAGCAATAATTACAAAATCTCTTATAATAATACGAGATGAAACATAATCATAAAAAAATATTACTTTATATATACAGAACAATAATGGCTGGAGAGGACTAACGACAGCGTGACCCCGATTATTTTTATAACAATGGTTGTAAAAAACCCGGAGTCAGGAAGCCGCCCGAAATTTGCATGACATTGCCTAACACCAAACGCGATTTGTTTGGTGAATGCCCGAGTGAATTTAATCTTTCAACTCTCGAAATTTTATGTATGAATATTATCCACTTACAAAACAAAGCTGAGCACTTGACCGTGAATCTAAAACAAGAGTATAATTGGACGTACGACATCATTCCGAACAACACTTGTATTTACATTTTTAATACGCCTACGCTAAAAAGGCACCCATTTTTTTCAGTGTTTAGTGGAAAAAAATTGTTCACTAACGCGCAGTCGTCTAGAAGGGCCATATCTCTGCTCACTACATAAATCAAACATAAATAAAGGACCTCATAAGCTGTCAACGTAATGCCATTCAAGCCAAGCCGGGGTGCGTAATATCGTAGAATAAATCACGTTCACCTAAAATATGCCTCAATACTCACTGTTGAATATGAAATTTCATCATAAAAAGGACACGTATTAATATGAAAAAAAAAAACCTACTCACCATAAGGAATATTGCTTCTTTTCGGATTAAAAATTATGACAATTGCCTTTTTTAGGGGACTATTTGAGGCGTAGAACAATGACACCAAAATATGAACAAGGTTTTATCTCAGGAAAACGCTTCTATGAAAAGCATAGCGCTTGCGTAAGCGAGCTTTAAACGACGAACATTTCACGCATTATCGTTTATAATAAGGCCTTTGTCATGTATCAAAGCGAGACGTTCGCTTGAAGTCCTTGAATTGACAATATGAAGAGTCAAGGTCGTAAAACGTAATGTTTCATGTACGTTCATTAAATTTAAATGAAAATGTCTTGAAAAACTTTGCATTTTTTTCAACCAGAACGTGCAGGCAGAGGTATCTAGATCGATGAAGTAACCTTATATATAAAACTCTCACGTCACAGTGTTTGTAACCAATCTCCTCCGAAACTGGTTAGCAATTTTTTATGATTATGTTGTGCAAGTATATTCGGTACGTCAAAAACTATTTTGTAATACTAAGGTGATATAGGGTGATTATAAGGTGATACGAAGCTTGCCGGGATAGCTATTTGATTATTGTAATGAATACATTTCTAACATTTTTATTTTACATTCAAACCACTAACGTAGTCAAGGCAATTTTTTTAAAATTTGAAATTGAATCTTTTTATTGAAAAATTTACTCTACTGCTTATTCTACATTCATCGGATCCAACAGCTGATAATGATTCAATTTAGGCGCCACCAAAATTTTGTTTAATATGTCAGCGTGAATGAAGAAACAGGACAAAATTTATGACAATTCAATTCAAGTTAATAAAAATTGCCATGGAGTGGTACGGCCACAGGTACCGATAGCCTGCTCCCATAACTAAAATATGTTACACGTCTACATTCCCCGAAGGGGTAGGCAGAGATAAATGTACTCATGCAAGCATTCACGTAAACACCAATTCACCGGTGACGTTTTGACCCAAGTAAAGGGTGGCACCCTTCAATCCTTAAAACTTACTCATTCCATTGTATGCCATTTGATACTATATGGCACGGATTAAACCCCTTACCGACAGCTGTCAAGAGGTCCATCGAAGTCTATTTGTAACCACAGTAAAACAAACACATTTAATTTTTTGCTATTTTCATTCCAGTTTCCTAGAAAAAGATTGGAGATTAAAAGGTTCATGATAAATAAGTCAAAAGCTTTTTTCCTATTTTTAGATAATATTATATCCAACTGACATCTACATCCTAGTTTCGTTCAATATCTGATATAATTTATTTAGCACGCTGTCAGGTTATTTATTCGCGTTCAAGTATTATAAATATAAAGTCCAATGAGTTTTTTAACAAATAAAATATGGAAATGCGGACGAGAGAATTATAAAAATGTGATACGTATATAAAATGTATTCATTAATTACATTACCGCTACAGGCGCAGGTGCCTCCGCTGGTGAAATATGTTGTTTTATCACCCCTAGTGGCGTGCAAGTCGTTAGTCAGAATTAGAGAGCATACGATGACATTGGGTCCTTGTTAAAATCTTACATATTCAAGTATATTTTGTTGTTAAGTTTGTTTAAAAAACTACACAGTTAAAATGGCTTTGAGCACGCTAATTATTGTAATATATAGGAGGTTTTCAAAAAGTCGTCGAAGTATAGTTATTTTAGTTCAATACAGCGTAAAATGCCCCTAAATGGTAGTGTTCAGCACTATCGTGTTCCGGTCAGGTGGTAATGTACGGCCCTGTAATTTCCGGCACAGAGGCATAACACCTTAGGTTTCAGGAGTGGCAACGCATCTGCATTTTGACCTCTGGTCATTGTCCGGGTGTCTATAGGCTGCAGTCATCACTTAACATCAATGTGAACTGTATGCTTGTTTGCCACTTTTATTATATAAAAAAAGTAGTAGGTTTTTCTTAAAAAACAAGTAGTGTTTTAACTTCCATCTTTAACTTAAACGATTATAGATTCGCGTTCCTTAATATAACTAAAGCTTCACAACCAGTGCGTATAAAATCTATTCATAATTATTTCATTAGTTATCCCTACTTCCTTACTTTATTAATATTATAAATGCGAAAGTATCTCTGTCTGTCTGTCTGTTGCCTTTTCACGTCCAAGCGACTGAATCGATTTTAATGAAATTTGGAACAGAGATAGAGCTGACCTTGAGAAAGAACATAGGCTACTTTTCGACATCCACGCTGGCGAAGTCGCGGGCAACAGCTAGTTTTCTATATAACGTTTGTGAAAGTGTATTGCCGTACCTATTTTAAGTGAGTACGCTCATGAAATGACAAGCCTCACCTCCCTCTAAATCAAACATGCATAAATCCAGTCCATTCCGTTCACACTATTATGTCAATCGAAGCGATTTGTGAACCTAAGAGATTTTCACGCGGGAGAATATTATGGAGTCAATAGTATTGAGCATAACTCCCACGTCTCAAACTGTGGGACCGATGTGTATTAATTCCAGGGTTTGTCGTGGGTGACACTTTTTGCCGATTGACATCTGTTAAGTTGTTGAAGGCTTATAAGTGTTTGTTTGTTATCTTTGTGTTAGTTTTGTGATAGGTTATGTTTAAATTAGAATGTAAGTGCGATAAGATGTTGTGATCAAACTAAAATGTAACTTCACGCCTGTAATCCCCGAAGGAGTAGGCAGAGGAAAATGCATGCATTCAAGCATACATGCAAACACCCACGATTCGCCGGTTACGTTTTGGCCCATGTAACAGGTGGCGAGCCTGTTGTCATCTCCGGGCACATTTCCAAACTTCGAGGTACTGGGAAATTTCTAGAAAATTTCCAGAGATAAAACGTTTTACACCATTATCTCTGATAACCCCCTACCCGGGAATTGAACTCAGGACCTCAGGGTAGTAGTAGTGGCCCGCTACCACTAGGCTACCGAGGCAGTTAGAAACTAAAATGTATACCTTAAAATACGTAATATAATCAATAATAATCCAGCACCGTTAATATAAAGTATATAGTATTTAGGTGACTAACACTACATAGGTATATATTGTTACTTTGCTATGCTTACTCGGGATTTTGTATTGTAGTAAGCAAGACACATTTTGAATTGAGAGCGGAAACATTTTAGGTGTGAGACGTTGTGTGCAGATTGGCATAAATTATTATTTTTTTTATTTTTATGTAATGGAAGTGGCAAACAAGCATGCAGTTCACATTGATGTAAAGTGATGACTGCAGCCTACAGACACCCACACAGAGGACCAAGGTCAAAATGCAGATGCGTTACCACTCCTGAGGCCTGAAGGTGTTACGCCTCTGTGCCGGAAATTACATGGCCGTAAATTACCACCTGACCGGAACACGATAGTGCTGAACACTACCATGTAGCGGCAAGTATATTAGGTAATGCGGTGGTGCCTACGCCCGCGAGCTCCGTCACTGAAGCTCTACCAAACTCTACATTAATCGGGCGCTTGTCAAAAAAGTTAAAATGTGTACATCTTCAAGACACTTCATAAACCTTACGTTTTATAGTGTGGGTATTACTAGCATGTATGTAAAACACTGACAAGAACTACGCTGCATATCTTAAACACAAAAAGTGATATCCCTTAGAATTTCTGCAATGTCATTTCTTTATTCGTTATGCACACAAAATTAATCGGGGAATGATTATTTCATTTTCATACATAGAAACGGCGTTTAGTCTGTACAGGACACTCGGAATTCGGGGCACGATTCAAATTAAGTGATAAAGCGCTCCGAGTCCGTGAGTATGCCGCCTGCGCCCGGTTGTCACCTGGCAACCCGCTAAGACGTGCCTTTAGTACATTAGTAGTACAATGTTACCAATAATCCTAGCCGGTTTTCATTTAAGATCAACGCCCATTGACAGCACGGCATGGCGTGGTAAAGGATTTATTTCGTAGTTAAATGATTTTAGAACTTATTTCAATAGTGTTAGCAATAATATTATATTTTTTATTACGAATAGGCTCAACAGGAAGTCGCGCGATGCCGCGGCATTCCCCAGTATCCTGCGGCACGACGGGACTTTCCACGAGATAGCACGGCACGTCGTAGGAGCATGTGAGACGTACGTATTATGGAAAACGAGTGCTAAATGTATGAAAGTAAGGTTGAATTTAGCTCGTTTAGAAACATTAATGGCCAGCACGAGCGCCCGAATGAAGGAACGCGACGAAACACGTTCGGCTTATATAAGCTTGCCACAAAATATTTTCAATGGCTCTAGCGATAACATTAGGTTATTTTATTACGAAAAGATCTTATCCTCCTGCGGAATGCAGGACGATTCGGTGTATCGTCTCGTCCCTCGTGATGCAGTGCCAGGCGGTAAATGAGCGCCGGTCCTTACAAAAGTTAAATTGAAAATAAATACCATAACGAAATAAAAGTCAGGATGAACGAAAAAAAATGTGCTTTTCAATCAATTACCCCATTTCGGTACTTCGACGAAATAATACGAAATCATCTAAAAAACGATCACGTTCAGTACCAAATTCATAATTGTCCGTTGAGGGAAACCTGAACAAATTTTAAGGGAAACGTAGAAACTGAAGGTGTTTATGATTTTATGATGCTCCTCTATTCACAAATATGGCATCGTACAATAACGATAAAGTGTTACGATCTAAGGGAAGTGAGAAAGAGGAAAAATACCGAAGTTTTACGTGGGCTATGAGAGATAATGATATTTACTTTAATGAGAAACGTGTAATGTTGGCAACTCATATTAATAACTTGCTAGAAAGAAGCGGCAATTAGGCAAAATTTGTACGTTAAGTATCAGCCATATCAATACATTATATATATATTCATCCTTTTTTCCTCGCATATGGAAGCAGGAGTCATGTCAAACAATCTACTCTTTGCTATTATATTTTAATTCGCCTCAAACGATCCCTATTTGCGTCCCAAAGGGAGGCAATCACGTCGTGCCACAGTGCGGCTGTGCATGCGGCATAGCATACGTTGACTGAGTATCTGGCGTGGGCGAAGGATTGCTCCGACTTGGTTACCGTGGTGAAACCTGGATCCAATCCATGGTCGGTCGAGAGAATACGTTATACCGTCTCTACAATGGCGAGTGCTCTGTTGAACTGTTCGACATGGTGCCACCGTCTCTTTTCCTACACCGTACTACCAGCCGAAGAGAGAAGTTCCACCCTCACCGACTGGACACCTGGCAAAGTTCAACGGTGCGGTTCTCACGTTTGCTTTTACCCAGAACGTATAAATTGTGAAATGAGCTTCCCTCTGAGGTGTTCCCTCGGTGCTGCAATATGGGGTTCTTCAAAAATGGCGTCAAAAGAGTCCTTTAGAGCTGGCCGCGCGTTGGCGACGCCCCTGGTCTTGCAAATGTTCATAGGCGACGATGACTACTTTCCATCAGGTGGACCGTCTGCTTGTCTGTCAATCCTGCCAATCACCCAACGTGGGGGCGATGAAGTGACTGAGGAAGGACGACGTTCTCTTCTCCTAAATCCGTCGCAGACATACTGGACGTAGGTGCATAGCCTATGCACTCTACCTGCCTAAGGACTAGGGGAAGCCCAATGGAGTCAGATCCCCCAGATGGTTGGCATGCTGATGTTACGCACGCCGCTAGTGATGGTAGGAGCTCTAAAAAACTCGTGGAGATGACTTCTCCTTAGATGCGGGTAGTTACTGGTGCAGTCGCGGAAGTATACGTAAGTAAACATTTCCCGTGACTCCGCATCATAAGGCACCGGGAAGGAACGCGGTCTGACACAATTTACGCTGCGCTTAATAGACATAATAGGTTGGGGAAAAAGTCTTTTCGCATTATAGTCTGTATGAACTTGTAATAAAGTCTCTTTGGCTGTAGTATTTGTATCTGGCTGGTTTTGGTATCATTGAAAGTTAAAATTTTAAAGAACGTAATTCCAAATTCAAATTAGGCAAATGTGTGATTTTCATTTGTTTTTCGTACTGTCAAGATGAGTGAATCTAATGAAGAATTCCGATACATTTTAAAGTTTTACTACAAAAAAAGTAAAAATGCAAAGCAAGCCGCGAAAAAAATTTGCGATGTTTATGGACCTAGTGCAGTGTCTGTGAGAGTAGTACAAATTTGGTTTAGGCGTTTTCAATCCGGAAATTTTGATTTCAAAGATGCACCTCGCTCTGGTCGCCCTATTACGGATAAAATGGATGCCAGTTTTGAAAAAGTGGAGCAAAAGCGACATATCAGTAGTTACGACGTAGTTGAAGAACCGAGAATTGATCACAGAACCGTTTTGGCGCATTTGAAAAAGCTGGGTACAAAAAAAAGCTAAGCTCGATATTTAGGTACCTCACGAGCTCATTGAAAGAAACCTAATGAACCGTGTACTCATTTGTGATTCTTTATTACGACGTAATGAAACCGAATCATTTTTGAAGAAGCTGATAACTGGTGATGAAAAGTGGATCAGGTACGACAAGAACGTGCAAAAAAGGTCGTGGTCAAAGGCCGGTCAGGCTTCACAGACTGTGGCGAAACCCGGGTTAACTCGCAATAAGGTGATGTTGTGTGTGTGGTGGGATTGGAAGGGCATTATTCATTATGAGCTATTACCACCAGGCAGAACTATCGATTCTGAACTCTACTGCGAACAACTGATGAGATTAAAGCAAGAAGTTGAGAGAAAGCGGCCGGAATTGATCAACAGAAGGGGTGTGGTGTTTCATCATGATAACGCTAGACCTCACACATCTATAGCCACTCAGCAAAAATGAAGAGAGTTTGGCTGAGAGATGTTAATGCATCCGCCGTATAGTCCTAACCTTGCACCTTCAGATTTCCACCTGTTTCGGTCTCTTCAGAATTCTTTATGCAATGTTAGGTTAACATCACGAGAGGACTGCCAAATCCACTTGTCGCGGTATTTTGATGAGAAGTCCCAAAATTTTTATAGCAATGGGATCATGCAACCTACAAGATGGCAAAAGGTTATCGAATAAAATGGTACATACATACTTTAGTTAAATTTAAATAAACTATGTTAAAAATGTCTTTGAATTATCTTAAAAAATGCGAAGAAACTTTTTCCCCAACCTAAAGTAATTTTCTTTTTTTTCTGTCACTTCTGTATTTGTTGTGAGTACTAAATAAAACACGCAATGATGATTTAATTTTTACTAGCGATCCGCCCCGGCTACGCACGGTTAGCATTTATTATATTGTGGGACGCGCCCGAATACTTCGACTGTAATATCTCGGTAAATATAAGTACGATAATGATAAATTATAGATGTAAACCTTCCGCAAATTCTCTCTTTTCAATAATTCAAACAGAAAAAAAATAACACAGACAGAGAAAATAGGGGGACTACTTTATAATATGTAGTGATGTGTTACAAATAAAAGGGGTCTAGTCAGTGCAGTGCACTCTAAATTCGGTACACAATAGTGATAAAGTTCTTGGAGTACGCCGCCTGCGACTGGTTATCATCCGACAACGCGCTAAGACGTGCTTTTAGTACAATGTATTCAATATTTTTTTTTTTTATTTATTTATTTATCATAATTAAATCTATCATTTTTGACTAAACTAGTTTTGACTAATGCAATAGAAGGGGTAGCTGCGTGACCGTGTTCTGAATTTGTTGTGTTAATTTTTTTTGTAGTGCTTGCAGTTCACATTTATGTTAAGTGATGACTGTAGTCTATAGACACCCATACAAAGAAAGACCAGAGGTTGAAAATCCAAATGCATTGACCCATGAGACGTTAGTGGTTTTGTCCCTGTGATAGTTATTATGGGGCCACACATTACGATCTCACCGGAACACGATAGTGCTGAATACCAAAACCATTTAGCAGCAGATAGATTAGGTAGGTAATGCGGTTGTGTCTACGCCCTTGAGCTCCTACACTGGAAATCTACCACCAGTTATCACTGCATTATCTATTGCATATTTGCCGCTAAACGTAGTGTTCAGTGCTATCTTGTTCCGGTCAGGTGGTAATATACGTCTCCGTAATTTTTGGAATCGTCCGTCATTGAAACCTCTGGTTTTTATGTAAATGTTGATAAATTATAGTTTTTCTTACCATTCATGTGAACTGTTCATTTGTTTACCATTGAATAACATAAAAATAAAAGACAATCGCAAAAGGTCATCTGCGTGTGTGTCACACGTGTCTTCAGATTTAATCAATAAACCTCTTCGTAAACAACCATGGTAACTGGGTAGTATGAAAGATAGGAAATAATAATTAGTTCATAGAAGCCTAGATAATTAACCTACAAATAATCCCACGTCGGGTCAGACATCCTGTCTTATTTATGATACGATTCGAGATATTTATGTGATACTAGCGGCCCGCCCCGGCTTCGCGCGGGTGCAATGTTACCTTCCCTCTCCTATTCATTTTAGCGTGATGTTATAAAACCCTTTCTTAATAAATAGGCTATCTAACACTGAAAGAATTTTTCAAATCGGACCCGTAGTTCCTGAGATAAGCGCATTCAAACAAACAAACAAACTCTTCAGCTTTTTAATATTAAGTATAGATGAGTGATTCGTACAATGGTTTCACCATTTAGTCGTATCAAAGTGTAAGAGAGCTTCTCCACCAGAGATGTGCATGCAGCTAAGCTGAGAAGATGTGAAATCTACGCTACAAAAATATGTGACCGTTACCACAAATACTAAACTATGTAGCTGTACGACGAAGATGCGCTATGAAGATGCGCCGCCGCAAAGTGCGCAACATACTGTAGGTAGGTACTCTGCTCTGCACATATGTACACCACCCGCGAAGGCCCATA
This sequence comes from Macrosoma leucophasiata, assembly GCA_036365455.1. Taxonomy (NCBI): domain Eukaryota; kingdom Metazoa; phylum Arthropoda; class Insecta; order Lepidoptera; family Hedylidae; genus Macrosoma; species Macrosoma leucophasiata. The sequence continues at coordinate 9,804,073 of JAWQUS010000010.1, forward strand.
TCACGCATCCATTGCACTCATCCTTCCATATAAAAAACATATCTTAGTTGAATCCGTTTCCACCAGTGCTAAGCTATGTGCACCAATGAATATGATTGGTGGATATCAAACGCATCCATAGCACACAGCAAAGCACATCTCTGGTGGAACCTATGCCACGCGTAAACCGAACTCTAAGTTTGTTAGAATAACCTACAAATGCTCCAAAGCGTTTAAAAGTCACCTTTTGCTATACGTATATTCTCTTACATTTTTACATGTTTCGAAAAAAATTAACAGAAAGTAACGAATTGAAATCTAAGTTAAAAAATAATCAGGTTCAGATTATTTTCTTTGTTTATTAACAACGAGCGACCTGCCCTTCGCACGGGTTAAAATATATTATTATAGCCTATGTCACTCACTGAAAAAATGAGTAAATCGATCTTATAGGCACGCTGCCGCCGCCCGGCCGGCCGGTACCGCCGCAAACGCTACGTCCCGCAATTTTTAAATGTGTAATATCTTCGAAAAAATGAATTTAAATCATATACTGTACAGGGGCATATAAATCTATATGTAATCGACAACATATTTATGGTATTTAATTGGTTAGGGATTAATGCTGTAATGGTTAAAATCGCTTCAAAAATTAGTCATTATTTGACGTAAATGACAAAAAAAAAATATTATGAGATATCCATAACCATCGCGGAGTTTTCTGTAGACTTTTTCAATGTGTACAACACTAGTACATTATTTTGATCTCCTAGGGTTCAACCAATGTTCGCAATGTAAGCGGAAAAAATGTAATTATTTACGACATTACATTAGAAACCTCAAAAATAACAGTATTTCTCCACTATTACTTATGGATGTTATCATACACATAAACCTTTCCTTTCAATCACTCTGTTTATTAAAAAAACCGCATCAAAATAGTAATCTAAAGTTTAAGCATACAGGGACAGAAAAAGCGACTTTGTTTTATGCTATGTATTCATTTCATGATTTACTTTCCGGAGAATAGGCAGCTTTAAAATGTCCTTTGTGTAGGTAAGGAAACGTTAAATGTTTCCTTACCTACATAAAGATCAAATTTTGATAAAACAAGCAGCATTGAATGATGAGTGTTCAAACGTAGGCCTGTAGCTCGTAGACCTCTGGCTCGTAGCACTCGTATCTCGTAGCGCTCGTAGCTATATAAGCTGCCTTAAGAGAATCTGTTTGCCCGGCGTCTTGCCCGGCGCCTTCTTAGTTAACAAAGGTACAACAGAAATTAAAGATGGTAGATTGTCCATTGTACCATTACCATTCATAACATTACCTAAAGAATATGAACGAGTTTGTATTAACTCGTAGGTACTTTTTTATTACCGAGCCGGAAATGCCTTCTCGTTCAATCAAGGGGCCGACCGCCGAACTCTAATGCTTTTCTGATGCTCTTGCTATGACGTTTTATCAGATTCATACCGCCTAATTTAGCCTGGAAGCGGTTTCGTCCACAGGTACATACTTTAAAGCAAAATATTTTAATATAGTTTAAGTTCCCACTGCAGAATCATTTCGTTCATGCAGATATGCTGCAAACCTATTTTTTACTCATATTTATAATCTAGAGAATATGTATCCACTAGGTAAATGTGTGTCCCCTACTATCAAAATTTGGCCGCAAGTATTTTTAAGTAATTTTTTTATCTTTGACAACCAGCAACTCTTATTTGCGGCTGATATAATTTGGCTTCTGTATATCATAATAATGTGAAAAAGAAATACCTTAAATTTGATACATAAATAATACATGTGCGTTATGGATGTAAAAAGTTATCGGGGCGGAACGAAAATATGTTTATGCGTGCAAGTGCGCAACGGCAGCCGTGATTTTTCAGACTCTTTATACATATTGCCGTGAAGTAGACGATTTTTCATTGAAAAAAAAAATTTTTTTTTGATAGGCAACCTAGTGTATGATATATAATAATATATTCTATAGATTATAAATATGTGTAAAAATCAGGTTTGCAGCAAATCTGGATAAACGAAATGATTCTGCAGTGGGATCCTAACCTAATAAGTTGCACGAAACTTACAAAATCAAAAGGATCACGAAAGCATCACGAAATCATAAGAGTTAGGCTGTCGGCCCCAGGTTTTTTGGTGAGATAGAGCTAAAATCACTTTGATATTGAATGTAGCCTTTTAGGCGCAAAAGATTAACGCTGGATGGGTACAGTAGCAAAGCAAAAATATACAACAAAATATTACGAATACCACACATTTTTACTTTCCGGTGTTCTTACAAGAAATATCAGCGCTATAACTTTTTTAAATTAACTTATCCTTTATTTTAAAGAAAAATGAAAAGAAAAATTTTGACTTCAGGCGAGACTCGAACTCGCGGCCTACTGGGAATCTAGTCCAGCCGCTCTTCCAATTGATCTATTGAAGTCCTGCCCGATTTGTCAAATCTTTCCTTCACATTTATTGCATTGCTTTATGGTAGCAGCAGCGTCATCTATTGCCAACTATGCTAGTTAGGCAACCGATATAATAGACTTTGCAGTTTATTGAATATCGTAAAGAAGTCGCTTTTACCCTTAATAATAATTGTTTTATATTATTTCGCATTAACACATGCTTGTGAAATATATTTTATTTTAAAGAAAAATGGAAAGAAAATTTGACTTCAGGCGAGACTCGAACTCGCGGCCTACTGGGAATCTAGTCCAGCCGCTCTTCCAATTGAGCTACTGAAGTCCTGTCCGATTTGTCTGCCCGATTTGAATATATTTCACAAGCATGTGTTAATGCGAAATAATATAAAACAATTAACTTATCCTTTTCTAGGAATCTTTTTAACTTCAACTTTTATTATTCCGACGAGTTCGCAAGGGAAGGTATGCGGAAACGTAACGAATCAATTAGTCTTTACCAATTAATTACATAAAAATTCGCCCGTGTAGTTCAGCTTGTTTGATGTTCCAAGCTCTTAAGGCGAGTCAATGTGAAAGCATTCATTGTAGATGAATTTTAAATTCAATTCATTACAAATAAATAAAATTGGAGTGTCTGTTTGTAATATTAAAATAACCGCATTTTGCTAAATGCATATGTATACACGGTACATATACCAAAACAACATTATTTACAAGTTTTGTTTGTCTGTCTGTCTGTCTGTTTGGCGAGGCTAATCTCAGGAACGACTTAATGGATTTCGACGGAACTTTCACTGGCAGATAGCTTATGTAATAAGGCTGTGATATTTTATTAATTTACTAGCTGCGCCCACGACTTCGTCCGGGTAGATACTGAACAATCATAAATTCTCACGTGGGCGAAGTCGCAGGCACAGCTAGTTCACAAATAAAATACATATGTTTTACCAAAGGCAACATTATATTGAACTATAATGGCATATATGTAAAGGTCTGTGCTAGCTGAATTTGAATAATATCAAGATGAAAACTAGGATTAGTATTTTTTTTATAATATCAGGAATAGTATCAATACAGAAAAGTGAAAATAAGATGCGACGTAGTGTTGTGCAATTTGTGGATGGTTTTTAATTAATTTTAAGAAATAAAAGTAGGCACTGTGGTCTTTAAGAAATATTATTACTTTATTTTACTGACTCAACGCATGTTGGAGGTACAATCAAAGTAAGTTCCAACTTTCTGTAATTTTTTAAAGCTTCTTGATAGGCTGCAGTCTTCATCTAACATCAATATGAGCTGTATGTTTGATTGCCACCTTCATTACATAAAAATATATTTTCGACATATTTCATGGTTTCGACGAGTTGTCATAGAAAGTTAGGTTAAATCGCAATAATTGAAATATATTTTGGTATGCGTATTAATTTTAATAATTTGGAGTTATTTCGTAAATTATACTTTACAAATTAATTTCTCTGAGATACTCCCGTGCAGTTGCGCTTAGTTGATCTGTCGAGAATACACGGGATTTTTTATATATAATGATGAAAATGATATACCTACCTAGGTATACGTTATATTATTGTTTAACAAAAGCTTTCATCACTCAAATTTAGTATACCTAATTATTTATGTAAAAAAATCCAATGCAGTAGAACAATATATCACAATACAACAAGGGTTGATTGGCGAAAACTATAAATTTTATCGACGTAACCTGTAAGATCATGAAAATGTAAAAGGGTCTTTGTGACCCGGCTGGGCGCGGGGCGAGCAGCCGCGAACGCTACCGACTATAAACGTGCTTCAGTCTCGAAACCGCTTCAGACCGCGGCGGTCACGTCTACCCCTCGGCGTACAAGTGTTACCCGTACATCGTATTTCGATCCTCTAAAATCTCGCGAGTGTTGTGATTACAAGTTTCTTTCATAAGTATAGAAAAATCTGTGATATGTGATGAGACTTCTGGGATAAAATTTGAAGAGGATGTACGTCTTACTAGTTGTTCTCAGTTTACTTATAAAAGGTATGGACGGATTTATTTTTATAAAAGTATTAAGTCAAGTGCAATGGAATGTAGGTCAAGCTGAAATAGTGAGGGAGTTAGAACTCACTTTTAATTCATTAAAATTACTTGAACGTGATGGTTTTCATGATAGATCTTAGGCTTCTTTATTTTTGTTTACTTGCAATTGGACGCCAAGGTTCACATCATAATTTGTATAAAAAAATAGCAATTTTTGCAACGAGATTGCCTTTTTAGGGTTCCGTAGTAAACAAGGAACCCTTATAGTTACGCCATGTCCGTCTGTCTGTCTGTCTGTCCGTCCGCGGTTTAGCGCAAAAACTATTAGTACTAAAGACTTGAAATTTGGTACAAGTATACACCTTAATTACGCCGACAAAGTGGTAGAATAAAAACGTGAATAAAATAATTTTTAGGGTAACCTCCCCTACTAGTAACGCGCGGATATTTTTTTTTATTTTCGATTTTCATATAGTGTGGGATATCGTTGGATAGGTCTTTAAAAATATAATAGGTGTCCGAAGATCATTTTTCTATTCAGTTAAATGTTCGTGACTTATTAAGCTTTAAAGTGCAAATTTTCGTTAGACACAAGTGTCCCCCCCCCTACAGACTAAACGGTTAATATACTGACGTAGATTCAATAAAAATCTTCTAAATTATTAACACCATCGATAATCTATTCGAGCACAAGTGTCAATTTAGTTTTTTTTTTTCAAATAGGAACATGAATAAAATCTGGAACGATCATTTATTATACAACCGTTACGCAGACTTGGATATGATTTTGAAATGTTTGTAATTTTATAAGCCTTTCTATAAAATCAGTTTACCCTTTGAACGAGGAAGGACGCAAAACATTTTCTTTATCTAAAAGAAATTAATCCTTCTCCAGAATTTCGATCTATTTTTAGAAAATTCAAAGGGCGGCTTGTTCCTCAGCAGCCAAATACGTTTATCTTCAAATTTACTCAATGCTTTTCAATCTGGCTTTTGTAAAGGTCATAGTTTCTAACTTAATTAGTTTATAACCCTGATTTTAAACAATCATGGTAAATTAATAAGTTTCATAAATTGATTTGTACAGAAAAAAGTACGTGATAAAACAGCTTTTGAAAGAGTATCTACAGAACAATAATAACATTTCCTGGTATTTAAAATATTTTTATCTCAGTGGTTTCAAAAATCGTTTTTCTTACCAATCTATTATTTAGGTATTTAATTAAAAAATAAAATACTTAAAACTGCGCTGACACACAGCCCCACAATAGGTATAAACTTGTGTCGTGGGTGCCGTTATACACATACAACACATACACAAACACCCAGACCCGACGCAAATATCTGTAGACCATACAAATATTTGTTCCGGTGCGGGGATCGAACCCGCGACCCTTCAAATCAAACGGTCATCTCACCGCTTGACTAACCGGGTCATCATATAATTTAAACCTTTTTATTTCGGTGGGCTAAAAATATTTTAAACACCGGCAAATGTTCTTAAGGTACCTTGTATCTTTTTACTAACCTTTACCTATATTCTTGATAGACATTTTGCTCTTGACATTTTGATGAAATACGCATTCAAGTTATGGGCACTCAGTATATTATTATTCTCTCATCCACTCTCGTCAGTTATCACACGGTGACGTGATATAACTATTAGGTAGGTTCTTATTTGCTTTTGTTTATTTTTCGGATTTTTTAAATTCGGAATTTACCTGTCTTATACCACTTGGATATTATCTATATACTATCTATTATTGGATATTAGTAAAAAAAATTAATGGGGATTGTATGGTTAAAACTTAGGTTATGTAGCAAGTCAATCAGTAATACAGCTAATGTTTATCAATCAAATAATAAATCAAAAGCAATTTTAGTTCATTTTGGTATATAATCAAATATGACATCTAGACTATTTTTGGCATGTATCTATATTTTTTAGAAATGTTAGTTTTTTTTATAACAATCATATTTTATAACACATATTTTCTAACAATGATTTTCGTCAATAAATTACAACTAGTCCAAGGCATTAATTCAAAACTATCTTACAGATCGTTAAACTGTCCAAATGTTAATTTCGCCGATGATTTATTCCCATTGTCCATAATGTTTTGGATCAATGATTTAGAATCAGTATTTTAATAAAATTACATAATATCTGTAAGTATGTGTATTACAACAAGTCCCTTGCGGGCTGGGCAGAGAGTTTGGAGTGCCAGATATCCTGGTCTAGACACACCTCCCGTGCTTCTTCTACATTCATTATTCTCTTCATACATGCACAATATATCATATCTGCATTTCTCTGGATTAGTGAGCAGAAATGCAAACATGAATATCCTACTACACGCCAGTTATATTTCTTAAGTTCCATTTCACAGTAAGTAAATTGATATTTATCAAGCACACAAATAAAATAAATTATATTAAAATACGCTTACACTGACGACACCGGCTTATACTCTATATTATTTTAAATGTATCTGTAAGTGTAAGCGTATTTTAATATAATTTATAATTATTTGTGTGTTTGATGAATACACACAATATGGGCAATGACCCCCAGATATGGCATAAATATGGCCGAAATTGAAGCCGCCATCGAACAATAATGCGACTGTCATACAACGCTGGTCCAACTGGGTCTATTGATAATCTTGTCAACGGGGACCCGACCCGGTGGTCGAACTTGTTTCTTCAGGCCTAGTAGAAATGAATTTCTACCATTTGCTACCGAAGCAATTTTTTTACTACGTATTCTTTTATTTACTACTTTTTTCAATATACACGGTGAAATTGTAGTGAGTGTTTTCCCGTAGCAAAATGGTTTGTTTTGGTAGTATAATGCAATTTTTTTTTTCATTCTTTATTTTCGGCAACGCATGGTGGTATACCTGCGCTAGTTCAAGTAATATTTTTTTGCATCATAATAATTTCAGCCGCAAGATATCCACTGCTGAACCAAGGGGGGATATGCCATAATCATTTGTTACTGGTGGTAGAGCTCCAGTGACGGTGCTCGAGGGCGTAGGCACCACCGCATTACCTAATATACTTGCCGCTAAATAGTAGTGTTCAGCACTATCGTGTTCCGGTCAGGTGGTAATGTACGGCCCTGTAATTACCGGCACAGAGGCACAAAACCTTAGCCCTCAGGAGTGGTAACGCATCTACATTTTGACCTTGGTCTTTTGGGGTGTAAATAGGCTGCAGTCATCACTTAACATCAATGTGAACTGCACGCTTGTTTGCTGCACGCTTGTTTGCCACTTCCATAACATTAAAAAAATAGCCAAGCCTGGCGTACGGTTTGGTGGTCGCAGTGGCGATAGTTTTATCGCAGGACGCTGTTGCTCATCTTACGTTATTGCACTTAATTCCACCCGCACTAGTGGGTACCCTTTTTATTCTATTCTTATTGCAGTCACCTAGTGCAGCGATGGGGTCATCAAGTTCCGATGTTATCTTTTTTTTTTCAAATCTTTTATGGTTTGATAATATTGTTGAAGGCAAATCGTTCAGCCGCGGGAAAATAACAAAAAAAACCGTGTAGTATTGACCTTCTGTTATACATTTTCAAACGTGTGTAAAACATTTGTTCATCAATCATGACGGCTGGGTATCGATTTTTAGCAATTCAACAGAAAGGAAATGATGTTTTGGTGTTTCAATTTCATATATTATGAAAGTAACTAAAATAAACTAGGTGGGCCGTCTCAATGTGACTTAAGAATCGAATTATATTTAACTGCAAACTCTTCTATTTCTGCTGGATATGAAAATGTTGGGGAAAAAGTTTCTTCGCATTTTTTAAGATAATTCAAAACATTTTTTAATATAGTTTATTTAAATTTAACTAAAGTATGTACGTACCATTTTGTTCGATAACCTTTTGCCATCTTGTAGGTAGGGACATGATCCCATTGCTGTAAAAATTTTGGGACTTCTCATCAAAATACCGCGACAAGTGGATTTGGCAGTCCTCTCGTGATGTTAACCTAACATTGCATAAAGAATTCTGAAGAGACCGAAACAGGTGGAAATCTGACGGTGCAAGGTCATGGCTATACGGCGGATGCATTAACACCTCCCAGCCAAACTCTCTTAATTTTTGCTGAGTGGCTATAGATGTGTGAGGTCTAGCGTTATCATGATGAAACACCACACCCCTTCTGTTGATCAATTCCGGCCGTTTTCTCTCAACTTCTTGCTTTAATCTCATCAGTTGTTCGCAGTAGAGTTCAGAATCGATAGTCCTGCCTGGTGGTAATAGCTCATAATGAATAATGCCCTTCCAATCCCACCACACACACAACATCACCTTATTGCGAGTTAGCCCGGGTTTCGCCACAGTCTGTGAAGCCTGACCGGCCTTTGACCACGACCTTTTTCGCACGTTCTTGTCGTATGTGATCCACTATTCATCACCAGTTATCAGCTTCTTCAAAACTGATTCGGTTTCATTACGTCGTAATAAAGAATCACAAATGAGTACACGGTTCATTAGGTTTCTTTCAGTGAGCTCGTGAGGTACCCAAATATCGAGCTTTTTTTTGTACCCAGCTTTTTTCAAATGCGCCAAAACTGTTTTGTCATCAATTCTCAGTTCTTCAGCTACGTCGTAACTACTGATATGTCGATCTTGCTCCACTTTTTCAAAAATGGCATCCATTTTATCCGTAATAGAGCGAGGTGTATGTTTGACATCAAAATTTCCGGATTGAAAACGCTTAAACCAAATTTGTGCTACTCTCACAAACACTGCACTAGGTCCATAAACATCGCAAATTTTTTTCGCGGCTTTCGTTGCATTTTACCTTTTTTGTAGTAAAATTTAAAATGTATCGAATTTCTTCATTAGATTCACTCATCTTGACAGTACGAAAAACAAATGAAAATCACACATTTGCCTAATTTGAATTTGGAATTATGTTCTTTAAAATTTTAACTTTTAATGATACCAAAACCAGCCATATACAAATACTACAGCCAAAGAGATTTTATTACAAGTTCATACATACTATAATGCGAAAAGACTTTTTCCCCAACCTATTATATAATAATGTAATGTAAACAAAATAAATATTTTTACCACCGCCACTCTTCAGAGAAGTATTGATGTGAATTCAATTGATTGGCACAAACAACTCTTGAAGTTCATTGAAAGAAAACAGAAATTTGTACCTAAATCTTTTGAAAATTCCAGACAATAATAAGGAATTTTTAATTCTAGTTATTACTGCGAACCAAAACAATTTAGTCAGACCACTAAATTGTTTTGGTTCGTTAATGAAAAACGGTCATGATTAATTAATTTATGAATCGGAGCTTATAGTTAATACATTTATAAACATTATGTTTTATATTTCTAATTGATTGTCAATATCAAAGGAAGGCACTGTCGATCAAAACGTGGGTGGGTATTATTTTCTTGTTCGGAAGTAACAAAACTATAAATTTGGTACCAACATTTTTTATAATTTTTGTCTGCTTGTCTATTTGTTCCCGCTAATCTCGGGAACGGGTGGACCGATTTTGACGGGACTCTCACTGGCAGATAGCTTATGTAATAAGAACTTTATATAATTTTAATAAGAACTTAGGCTTTTATACTAGCTGCGCCCATGACTTCGAATAGATACTAAACAATCATAAACTCCCACGCGGACGAAGTCGCGGGCACAGCTAGTTAATAATATAAAAGTGTTGTTACTCCTTCACACAAAAACTGCTGAACCGATTTTCATGAAATTTGGCACACACATAGAGGGTGTAACTTGGATTATCACATAGGATAGTTTTTATCCCGAAAAAATGTTCCTGTGGGATACCATGGGATTATTTGATGAGTTCCCACAAATTACGCGAAAAGCGACCTAAACGCGGGCGGCGCCGCGGGCAAAGCTAGTGGGCTATAAATAAGTAGCTCGTCGCTAAAATATTTTCATTATCATCATCATCATTTCAGCCAAAAGACGTCCACTGCTGAACAAAAGCCTCCCCCAAAGAATGCCACAACGAATGGTCCTGGGCCGCCGTCATCCAGCGATTGCCCGCGACCTTCACCAGGTCGTCGGTCCATCTTGTGGGAGGCCTGCCCACGCTTCGCTTTCCGGTACGCGGTCGCCACTCGAGAACTCTGCTTTGCCCCAACGGCCGTCTGTTCTTCGAGCTATGTGCCCTGCTCACTGCCACTTAAGTTCAAGCAAACAAACAAACACTTCAGCTTTATAATATTAAGTATAGATATTAATTTAAGACATAAAATAGTGAAAATGAATCTTATTACTATTATATAGCGGTGTTGCGCAGGTTACACTACATCACATTGCGATAGTGTGCCTGTGTGAGTAAGTTTGTATTTTATGTGCGGCCGTAGGTAGAGGCAGGGTAAATGCGTGTGTAGGATGCGCATATCGTTAGTATATATATTTTTTAATTAGAGTGGTTGAGGGCGTGCGATATTCCCGTTACACGTACAAACAGAAAATATAAATACACTTACATATAATACACCATCACATAAATTGTCTCACATTTTATTTATTCGTTAAGATTTGTTACATAACAACATATGAATAAAAATAGGTATATGGATACCAAAATCCCGTTATTTGGTATGTATTGTCCTGACATAAATACATGCATGTGGTAGTATTAAATATTTACACATAAAATTATGAATATGCAATATGTATAAAGCAGGGTTTCTCTGCAAAGTTAACGGATTAATACTCACAAGTTTATTACCTAACCGGCTGCCACGTCCGCGTTTGTTACTTTAAATGACTACTCAAGAGTCCAGTTCGTCGAGTCCCAAAGGAAATAAATGGGGATAGAAATATTTTCCAACAAATCTTCCTGTCAACAGTATCAAAATTGTGTACATTTATTATCTTAGTCTGTCGAGTGTTTATTGATGCCGTGCTGTATATCATCAAGATGAATAATTTGTTAAACTTTGTACCAATCTCGTTGAGAGTTGCAATACGATTAGCAAGTTTTTGTTTTTATCACTTGTAAAGTTTTTTTCTTTAATTTTTATATCTGACTAGCGGCCCGCCCCGGCTTTGCCCGCGCTCTTTCTATATATCATAGCGTGATGATATATAGCATATAGCCTTCCTCGATAAATGGGCTATCTAACACCGAAAGAACTTTTCAAATCGGAACAGGAGTTCCTGAGATTAGCGCGTTCAAGAAAACAAACAAACAAACTCTTCATCATCATCTTATAATATTAAATATAGATTCGAATTTTCAGTCATAGCTCTTCATGTATGTGATGTTCTTTTATACGAGTAATTATCTTCACGTAAAATAATGGATACTTATATAAAACACAGTTTCGCTGCAATATTTTACGGCTTAATACACAAGTTTATTATTTAATTATATAACATTTCCGCTTTCGTCCCTGTAAATGACTATTCGAGAGTTGGAGAGTCCAGTTCGTCGAGTCCCAAGGGAAATAAATGGGTATAGAAATATTTGCCCATAGATCTTACTTTCATCAGTCTTGAATTTGTGTACATTTGTAGTGTTTATTTGTGGAATTTGTTATATGGATGAATAATTAAAAAAAATGTTCCATGCTCGTTGTAATGGCGATGCATTTTTTTGTATTACTTTCTTGATAAGTCTTGTATATCGAAATTTGCTACTCAAATGACAGTGAGCAGGGCACGTAGGAGTAGCTAGATGAACTGATGGTCGTTGGGGCAGAAGTGTTTTCAAATCGCGACCGCGTAACGGACGACGAAGCGTAGTCGATCGATGACCTGGTGAAGGTTGCGGGGCAATTGCTGGATGAGGGGAGCCCAGGACCGTTCGTTGTGGCAATCTTTGGGGTAGGCTTATGTCCAGCTGTGGGCATGTCTCGGCATAGGGACGTGAAGACCTCACCGTCCACTAGCGGAAGAATTCTCTTCTAGATAATTATTTTGCTAGTGCAGTTAGTCAACCGAATAATGGTGGTCAAACCATTCTCATGGGGGGGTAGTAGGTAAATGCAAAAACGCGAGATGAGCATCAGCGTCCTGCGATAAAACGACCGCTACTGTGATCGCTTATACAATTCAATTCAATAATTTATTTGCATTCTGCAATGGTTGTGTTGTTGGACAATAAAATAATATTTTCTGTATCACATTACAGACCCGTTTCGGCACAGCAAAACTATCATTATTATTATTATTCTTACATTATTATCTGAATGCCAAGCGTGGCGATTATGGCACATCCCCCTTATAGGGAGGCTTTGTCCAACAGTGGACGTTTTTCCGCTGAAATTATGGTAACCATCTTCATTTTCAGATTTGTATTCTACTGCATGAAAGATCGACAAATTTTCCAACCACTCAATTCCAAACTGCCTGTTTTATTTCAATCAACATTCAATCTACGGTAAACTTTAGTTATAACTGAAACCAGGTTACAAAATGTCCACCGCAAAAACAAATCACAACATGCTTCCGCCGCTGGAACAGTGATTACGTAAATCCAGTGGATAATTAGTACGTAGGTACGTGGCGCGCAAACTTGTTAAATTTTGATCATGTAGTTATACTGACTAAAGTTATACCATTACTTCCAAGATTATTTCATCCTCAATAAAAAAGTTTTTTTTTTTCTTCTTTTAAAATCACAATAGGCATTTCCGTTGTATTTATTAGGTACATGATTACATATTTGTTATTATTTTTCTCTCGTCAGCACGGGGTCCAATTTGAACCCCGGACCTTTGTCAGGCTTGCGCGGGGACATGGGGGGTCCAACACGTAGAGGCCCTTTCGGGAATTTTGATCTACATTGTAATGGGTTATATTCGGCGGGATCTCTCTCTGACTGCATCAATAGTTAATACAGGCACAGACAGACCCCGCCGAATATAATGGGACTATTGTAATGAAAAGTGATTTGCCAAACTTTGGGCTATGTGGGTGAACTGGGGGGCCTAGCTGGCTGGGCCTATGGAGTGAGATCCGGCACCTGCCTATATTCAACATCTCACATTATCGAATCCTACTTTAGGCAGGTGGTGACTCGCCTCTCCTTGGTGGGCCCCCCAAACAGCCAACCCGATGGTCGACGGGGGGCAACACTGTTGAGAGAGACTGGGGGTGTCGAGAGGTGTGGCCCCGGTTTCACCATCACGAGCGAGTAATCTCGAGCTCGGAGCGGGCTTCCCCGCTATTATGCCTTTAGACACTTCCACCCCCCGAGTGTATGGCTCTTGCAGAAATTTAGACAACAGCCTATTATCCAAATTTCTGCAAATGCCATACCTCTAGCGCCCCACTCTGACCAGCCAATGAAGGCAAGCCAGAGGTGAGAGACCTGATGCTCTGTCCGGCCGTACCTCTGTGTGGCGGACGAGGCGGAGCCCAGTTCTCTCGGAGGAACTCGAGATGATGGTAGGGGGTGGTGTCGCTACTCACCAACAGCTCGCTACAAGCTGCTCTGCCCCCTTTATTATTTTTATTCTTATTATAAGGCTACAAAAATATGCATGAGAATAGTTCATCAATTCCAAAGTATTTTGAATCAAAACAATTAGTTTCTTTAAGTCATTATTTGAGTACCACTTAATTTAGTTGTTAGAAGGCATTGGTACCACCGTAATATCAAATTTTTACTGGTGGTAGAGCTCCAGTGACGGAGCTCGCGAACGTAGGCACTACCGCATTTCCTAATCTACTTGCCGCTAAATGTAATGTTTCACTTTCATGTTTCGACTGTACAGTAATGTCCCTTTTTTCCATCACATGTAAAAATAGTACAAAATCATGACATACGTTTAGATTCATAATAATCATCTTTGTTTTCGTACTTGTATTCTTCTGCATTGAATATCAAAAATATTCCCTACGTCCAATCCCAAACTGACCTATTTTATTTCAATAAACATTCAAGCTACGGTAAACTTCAGTTATAACCGAAACAAGGTTACAAAATGGCTACCACAAAAACAAATCACAACATGCTTCCGCCGTCGGAACTGTGATTACGTAAATCCAGTGTATAATTAGTACGTAGCGCGCAAACTGATCAAATTTTGATCATAGTAAAGTTGTGCTGGCTAAAGTTATACTATTATCTCTTGGTTTTTCCCCTTAACGTAACTTCACGCCTGTAATCCCCGTAGGGGTAGGCAGAGGTAAATGCATGCATTCAAGTATACATGCAAGCACCCACGATTCGCCGGTTACGTTTTGGCGAGCCTGTTGACATCTCCGGGCACATTACCAAACTTTGAGGTACTGGGAAATTTCCAGAAAATGGAAAAATCCCAATAGAACCAGAGATAAAGGCTTTTTCACCATTATCTCTGATAACCCCCTACCCGGGAATCGAACCCAGGACTTCAGCGTAGTAGTAGTGGCCTGCTACCACTAGGCTACCGAGGCAGTTTTTCCCCTAATCTATAAGTATAATTTATTTTATTCATACACGATTAATTTTTTTTAATATTCACGCTATAAAGCTACAAAAATGTGATTAAGAATTCTTCAGCCGGGCACAGCTAGTGAATAAATAAACTCTTTATTTATTTATTCACTAGCTCTGCCCGTGACTTCGTCCCCGTGAGAATTTATGATTGTTCAGTACCTCCCCAGACGAAGTCGTGGACGCAGCTAGTATGAAACTAGCCTTAGTTACTCCTTATTACATTATTACATAAGCTAGCTGCCAGTGAAAGTCCCTTCAAAATCGGTTCAGCCGTCCCCGAGATTAGCGGGGACAAACAGACAGAAAGACAGACAGACAAATATTGTTAAAAATGTTGTTTTTTTATATATATACCTTGGATCCATACAAATGCATTTAGTAAAAAGCTGTTATTTTTATAATACAAACAGACACTCAAATTTTATTTATTTGTATAGATTTAGGGTGAAAAGCACCACTTATGAGTAAAAAACAAGTTAAAAACAAACAAAATACAGTATCCAACAAGAAATATTGCACGTCGACTTTAGGAACGAGACTTCGGCTTATTTTTGGTCTGTAGAGCGTTATCTCTTTCACACATTACCTATCCAATGTTTGTTGACCATCTTGATCAAGTTTTGACCGATACCGGACTATCAGTGCTTACGTAGGCAGTGTGCAACAGAGATGACACTCTACGAAGTCGAAACAAGCCGATTGTTTCTTTCCTAGGCTCGATGTGCAATATTTCTTGTTGTACACTGTACCTAAATTAAAACGAACAATACAAATTAGAAAAATTACATATAATGGAGGATATTAGACAATAAATAAAATAAATACAAGACAATTTAATAATCTGGTCGACATTCCGGAATTATATTTATTTCATTTACCACCTCATTAAATGAAAATGGCGTTATCATCTTACTGGTTGACTCTCAATACATTATAGGTTATTTTGATGTTTCGTTCATGATTATTGGAATACATTTTTATAAGTATATATGTGATATAAATTCTGTATTACTATACATATACTAGTAAAATATGTGTTACCCTACTCAGTTAAATGCTCTTAAAATGTGTTTACTTGGTGTACGTTTCAACAAACAAGTGTTACTTAACTATTTGTGAGAACACCTAAATGGTGTAATAATAATTAGCAATTACTTGTACCTATCTAGATTTAAAACTGTTGGTTCTCCTAAGAAAATAAAATAAAATATCACTCTTAATTACTACTACTACGCTGAGGTCCTGGGTTCGATTCCCGGGTCGCTCCGTGTTATCAGAGATAATGGTGTAAAGTCCATTATCTTTAGTTGTATGGGGATTTTTCCATTTTTTGGAAATTTCCCAGTACTTCGAAGTTTGGTAATGTGCCCAGAGATGTCAACAGGCTTGCCACCTGTTACTTGGGCCAAAACGTAACCGGCGAATCGTGGGTGTTTGCATGTATGCTTGAATGCATGCATTTACCTCTGACTACCCCTTGGGGGATTATATGCGTGAAGTTACGTTTTTAAGAATTCCAATTGTGCGACAAAAGCCTTCATCAAAGATGCTTACAACAGTGTTATGCGTCATTGTGGGAGATTAAGCTATAATTGCTACGGTGCAGATTGGCAATCGCAGTGTCACAGGTCGCTAATGCCCAACCCGCGTTATTGTATTTGCTATTCTATTGGGACAGTTGAACCGCCATTGTTCAGTTAACTGACTGTACATGGAGGACGTTGTTACGGCCCGACTTAAAATAAACTAGCTGGAAATAACAAACATTGATTTGTGACACAAAGGTAGCCTATACATCTATACAATATAAAATTGGAGTGTCTGTTTGTAATATAAAAATATCCGCTTTTTGCTA
Organism: Macrosoma leucophasiata; assembly: GCA_036365455.1. Taxonomy (NCBI): domain Eukaryota; kingdom Metazoa; phylum Arthropoda; class Insecta; order Lepidoptera; family Hedylidae; genus Macrosoma; species Macrosoma leucophasiata. The sequence goes on from JAWQUS010000010.1 coordinate 9,820,829, forward strand.
AATGCATATGTATGTATACACGGTACATATACCAAAACAACATTTTTTACTATTTTTTGTCTACTGTATATCTGTCTGTTTAGCGGGGCTAATCTTGGGAACGGCCGGACCGATTTTGATGGAATTTTCATTGGCAGATAGCTGATGTAATAAGGAGTTACTTATGCTACTTTATACTAGCTACTGAATAATCATAAATTCTCATGCGGGCGAAGTCGCGGGCACAGCTAGTCTACTATAAAAATAGATATGTGCTTAAAAATTGAAGACCACAGCAGGTGAAACCTAGTAGTCTAATAAAAAGTTCAATAAAACTAAAACGTTTCAAACAAACTAAGTTTTATTTGATTCAATAATACCAACTCGTTTGGAATATAAAAGTTATGCTGAGCTCATATAGATTCACGAAGTCTGCAGATTAATTATTCTACCGCATCTGCCCGCCTAATTATCGCAAAGTTGCCTTTCGTAATGACCGTTCAAACTATCCTTCAACTCGTAGTTTTTGGCTTATCTTGAGAAAAGTTCGTGCACTTCGGTATACTTCGTGATTTTATTAGAGAAAAATATAAGAAAGGTATTACCTTGCACTGATTCAGCAATTGCAGTGGTATGTGACTGCAATGTTTGCTAGAACAATGTGTGCTGAAATTTTTATTCGAAATGCTTCCTTTGTTATTGCAAGATTTTCAAGATTTATTTACGTCAGCCAACAAATTGGTTTCGGATTTTAACAAATTTAGTTCACAAGGTCCATGTCCATGATTTATATTTAATAAAATGGAAAAAAATCACATAGGAATCGAACCTTTGGATGACTAACATATTTTATTTTTCGCAATAACACGTGTGAGTGAATTGTAATTTAAAAAATGGATAGAAAAATTTTACGTCCAGCCTTAACTCCATTTTTTATTTCCATTGTTACTGATTACATTTTATGCCATTGTAATGTAATATAAAATTCATAGTTATCCCAAGATAATATTGGAATTATTTGGTAACATCAATGCTTGGATGACGTGCAGTAACTGAAATTTGAACGTGTGACGTAAGTAAAATAAAATTAAATGTGGAGGCGACTTCAGTTGTATAAATTATAAAACGAAATATCGTGTGAATTAAAATTTATCTATATTATACCATATGTTATAATTTATTATCCTCTAAAATAATCAGTTAGTAACAAACCAGTCTATGTGTACACTTGCGAGCTTTAAACTGGCATCACATAAAAAGGGGTAAACAATTAAATTAAACAACATTATTATTTAAAACAACAGTTTACCTGATTCCAGTTTAAGGCTCGCAAGTTTATTTATACAAAGAAATTAAAACGTCATAACAATATCATGACAAGTTACTTAGATTTAACTAAGGTAAAGTCACCAATGCTCGACACTCTAAGGAAAACACTTTGTTTATATGGAAATAATAATATATTTATCAAACAAAACAATCACAGCTTTTTTATACGAATGCAGTGTATCTTAGAAAATTATGTTAAGTAATAAAATTTGCAATAATCAACATACTTTTAATTACTATTAATTTTTTTTTAATGTTGCCTTAAGTACTAATAGTTAACATCACAAAAAAAGAAAATCACCATAAGTAGACGGTCAAATGCACTAATAGTTGACATCATATTTAATTAATCCAGTTGGAGATTTAAGACATCAGTGCTTGATATACTTAATTAACTTAGGTAATAATTACTTATCCATCAACCTCTAAGGCACTATCAAATTTGTACTTAATTCTATCACCAGTTATAATCATATTTGGTACATCAAGGACTTTAATTATTTGAGATTCAATTATAGCACTGATATCCCTATCATTTTCTTTGAATACTGTTTTAAATTCATCACATGCTATCATTGACATAACTTCAATTTCTATTTTAGTTACTTTTTGGACAATACAAGCATATTTGTAATATCTATTTTTGCCAGGAAACTTAAGGATAACATAGTCACCTTGCTTAATTCTACTCTGTTCCTCCTTTCTTTCTTCTTCATTTTTCTCATCAGTGACTTCATCAGAAATATCATTCGTGCTGTCTCCAGATTCTACCCATTCTTCTTCGGTAGTTGAGCTATAATAGTCAGTCTTTTTAAGTTTGTTTTTTAAACTATTTTTATTTTTCTTTAGTAATTTCTTATCAGTCTTAAGTTTTCGTGCTTTTTCATTCTCTTCTTTCTTTATTTTTCTTTCCTCAGCTCTTCTTTTTTTCTCATCCTCTATTTCAGTCTTTTTCCTTTCTGTTTTCATGGTATCTTTGCCATTCCAAAGATGATACAACAGATGGCACTTTTTCTTTCCTTCTTCCTTTTGAGTTTTGTTTAGGAGTTGGCCAAAACAATGCTCTTTTAAATGGACTAGGTATTACCATATTATCTGAAATCTTTGAACAGCTTCCTTGTGGCCTATAATGACTTGATATAGGTGGTTCAAACGCTCCTGTGTTTACTGAGCCTTCAACATTTTGAGTAGTTTTTTCTTCGACTTCATTGCAGGGAGTTTTAGGGTCTCCATTTAAGGGTAAATATTTTTTTCATTGGTGTCTTGCCCTTTACTTTATTCAGTAAAGTTACCCTAGGTACCCCAAATTTTTTTGCCGCAGTTGACGTCGGAACTCCTCGTTTGCATTCTTGAATTGTGGCGTCCATATCAGCTTCAGAATAACGAAACATCTGTCCTTTGATTGGCGGCATAATTATGAGTCTGGAACAATAGAACCAATAATTGACATCATGTATACCCCAATAGTAGACACCATGTCTACCTTTAGTAAAAGTTATCCAAAGTTGTTGATATCTCTACAGTAATCTTTTCATTGGGAATAGAGTTCAAAATCGTGCCAAACCAAACTTATGAGTTTAATATCTCGAATCACCAATGGTTGACACACCTGTCATCTATTAGATATTAATTATTTTTGGAACTAATAGTAGACATATCATACATTGCAATAATTTGACAAAAAATAATACCAAACACACGTTTATCATTATCCCAACTTATCAATAATACGTTATCAAATGAGTAGAAAGTATTTTTTAAATAAATATTAATTCAAAACTCACCTTCAAATTTCGGCTTCCTTAACCAAAAACATAAGAAATCGCGGAACGCGTGCTCACTCCGTTACTTATTTGACAACAACTGATGACATTTTGAAATTTCTTTTTCGAAACTGTTGGGAGTTTTTGAGAACAATTCATAGATGGTGCTAGGTATCCCATTATATTGTAATATGAGTAATTCTAATAAAATTGTTTTTAATACAAGAACATTTCTTCGTAGGTGTCATCCTTTAGGTCACTGTCTGGCATTGGTGACTTTACCTTAAATATATCTATAAAAAAGTTGATTTTTTTATTAATTTTTGAATTTTATGTAATGGAAGTGGCAAACAAGCATGCAGTTCATATTGATGTCAAATGATGACTGCAGCCTATTGAGGCCAAGGTCGAAATGCAGATGCCTCTTTGCCGGAAGTTACATCGCCGTACATTACCACCTGACCGGAACACGATAGTGGTGAACACTACCATTTAGCCGCAATTATATTAGGTATACTGCGGTCGTGATTACGCCCGCGAGCTCCGTCACTGGAGCTCTTCCACCAGTAAAACTTATCGTTATTGTAAATTTAAATGTGGTTGGTATATTATCATCGTCTCGAGTCATGAGTTGGTTGGTATATATGGAAAACAGAAGCTACACAAATGAATGAAATAAAATATTTAGCTTTACCTTCACATCAAAGGAAAAGAAAATCATAACTAAATATTCATACTTCATACTTTAATGATGCTCAACAAACAACTCATTTCTGTTTTCTTTTTATTATTCCGTGTGTTATAATATTCTAAAACAACTATTTATTTTACTTTATTGTGTCTAGACAAACTCTACCTAGCAAACAACTGAGTCCACAAGACAATAAAAGTAAACGTTAAGAAGCTAGAAAATTACTTTATTAGTTAAATATGATGTAGCCCTCGATTTAGGTCACACAGTTTAGACACAGTTTGATTTTAGAAGCAACGACACGTTTTATATTTTTTCCGGAGGTAGAAGTTTGAACAACTCGAGCAAATGAAAACGATACGACGTCGCATCGTGTCGAATTATATTTCCTTACAAACGAATCTAGGTTCGTTGAAATTCCTGTCTTGATACAAGTCTCAACGAACCCAGATTCGTTTGTACTTTAAATTAGTTTGCCGTTTTTAACCTGTGTTGATTCTTACCCCATAGGTTAAAAAGCAAAAAGTTGCCTATTTTACTCAGATATTATTTAGTTTGCTGTTGCTGAAATATTTTTAAAGAGCCTTACAATAGTTTTGAAATCGTTTCGTGACTGGCATATACCTACAAATGTTTTCTATTTATAATCTTGGCGGAATAAAATCTTATGTTCTTTCCATTCATTTGATTGAAAATAACTTAAAACTATTTTTATTTTCGTGTACTACTATCGGTGCCTATAGACTGGCTACTCTCGATCCAGTAGCGATAGTAGCATCATACTGTACTGGCTGTGAATCAAAACCATCTGAACCCAATTCATCATCATCACTCCAGCCGAAAGATGTCCAAAGTGGACAAAGACTCCAAAGACGCCATAATCGTCACACTTGGCAGGCGAATTTTCGATCCAAGTGGTGAAACTTTTATCGCGGGACGCTGCTGCCCATCCCGCGTTGTTATTTTTACTACCTATTGGAATGGTTTAACCGCCATTGTTCGGTTGACTGACTGCACTAGCGGTAGAATTCTCCTTCACTAGAGGGCGATAGGATAACGTCACGTCCCGACGCTAACAACGCCACTTAAGTACAAACAAAATCAAAATCAGTCGACCTGTTTTCAAGTTTTTACCAGACTAACAAACGGCAATTATTTTTTATGTTATGGATTTCCATTCAGCTTCTTGTTAAATCGTCCCCTCAGTAATATCCATTAGTAATAACCATTTAGTCAATCCCCAATAATTGTTTCAGAATCTCTATTACTGAGGATAGTTCGAGTGTCGGTGCCTTCGTATCGGGTTAGAGGACAACCCGCTCAACTGGACTGCGACTTCGAATTAGGCACTGACACACTATATTCAGTGAAATGGTACAGAGACAACGAGGAGTTCTACCGGTATATGCCGAAATTTGACCCCCCGAAACATGCGTACAAATTGGATGGAATCAAAGTCGATGTAAGTATTTATTAAATATCTAATAAGGGTTTTTTTATAATTGTATTCAAATAGTGTAATGAAACTGGAGGAACGTTAAATCTGAACTTCTAATATTTAATATCCATGGGAAGTCATGGGAAGCGCGCATGGCCCCGCGGCTGGTGTAGATCGTAAGCGATACTGTAAGCGATCTACTTAAAATTCAAAATTCAAATCATTTATTTCAAATTGGTCTACAAGGACACTTTTGCATTGTTAGGTTATAAGTTACCTAGGGACTCGGTTATGCAATACGGGCACGCTTGGGTGAGTGGTGGGTGACCGCTAGTGGTAAATTAAAATGCGCATTTCCGTACTTCGGACCGCACATTAACCTGTCGGTCGGTCTCGGTTGCTGTGGATAGAAACCTTGTCGGAGGCCTTATCGACGGTTCGAAAACATCCGACAGCAGGTTGGCCACTAACCCGTATCTCCACCAACCCGCATTGGAGCAGCGCGGTGGAGTAAGATTCAGGCCTCAAAAAAGGGGAGAGACTCGTGCCCAGCAGTAGAACGTCTCAAGGGTTTATTACTGGAATTGGAAAAGGGCCATTGTTATAGGAATTAATAACATTTTAGTAAAAAAGTAATAGTTAGCATTACAATAAAAAAATGTATATATGTAATTTATTTCAATTAGATTTAATGCTGAGTTATATCCGAAAGCAAAACATTTTTTACTATTCCTCTTCGATTTCTTCATATTATCTTACCCTTTAAACCTTCAATGGACTTCCAAAAATCATTCAAAACCAAAATTAGCCAAATCGGTCCAGCCTTTCTTAGGTTTTAGCGAGACTAACAGTAATTGATTTGTTTATATATTGCATAGATAAATGGGCCGGATGTTTTTTCGTGACTTCCGGACACTTTACATACTCATAACCTCTGATGTAGGATTCATTGTGAAAAAGAACTTTGTAGTACAAAACCATTATACCTATTATAACCTAGCCTAAGTTTTCACTCTTCATCAAATACGTATCTGAAATCATCTCAGCGAAGGTAGCCATTAATATATGTCGCTTAATTTTCTATCCTAAGACGCCTCTCGTGCAAAGTCTAGCGTCTTGAAAGTAATGAGTCACAAGAGAATTTAAACTTAGGAAGTGCAAATTTGTAGTTAAATATTTGCATCTCTTTGTGGCCATAGCACAAAGTAAATTGACTGTCTTTTTTCCTTAAAAAATCTCTTTGTATATTATGACATGTAATTGAATAGCAAGAAGTAATAAAATATACTTATGCCTACTCTTCAAATCAAAGACGTTTGGTTTTCTGGAATGAATCAAGTTTAGGTTTCAAGTTCACTTTTCTCAAATTTTCATTAATAATACTTAAGTTGAATAATATCCACGTATTGTCCTATAAAGAATATTAAATAATTCAAATTCAACAAATCGTCGATAATTAACTTCCTTAGCTTTATCAACTAATTGAGTAGCAAATAGTTATTAATTGATCCCCATCAAGGGGAGCAGTTTTCTGCCCTCCCAATCGGTCTCTCTCTCTCTTTCTCTCATTAAAATTTTTCGGGACGTTCACGTGCCACAACAAATCCGGTTTCCCCAATTCGCTTGTACAATAAACGGTTAAATCCGAAAAAATTAAGACTTGTTGTAGATGTTTTATGCGGGGTATTTCCACCTTGCTCATTGTTTTTTGGCGCGATAAGTTAGGACAAAAACTACTTTTTGTAACTCCTGGGCAATGATAGGTCTTTTCTCAGGATTCAAACAGCTTTATGTTTTAAATTGCCCGCAACTGGCGGCCCGATTTGGTGATAAAAGCGTAACAGTCAAACTAATAGGCAGAGAAACCAATTTATATTCATATTTATTTAAAACTAAAGTAAGCTTGAATACCTCGATAGTAACAACTATCCAAAATAACATCGTGAAAATATTCATAGGAAGCCATTTTCAATCAGATTACCTGTTGATCTCATGATAATATATATAATTGGTAGAGCTCCAGTGACGGAGCGCGCGGGCGTAGGCACCACCGCATTACCTGATTTACTTGCCGCTAAATGGTAGTGTTCAGCACTATCGTGTTCCGGTCAGGTGGTAATGTACGGCCCTGTAATTTCCGGCACAGAGGCATAACACCTTAGGCCTCAGGAGTGGTAACGCATTTGCATTTTGACCTTGGTCTTTGTGTGGGTGTCTATAGGCTGCAGTCATCACTTAACATCAATGTGAACTGCATGCTTGTTTGCCACTTCAATTACATAAAAAAAAAAAAAAAAAAAAATATCATATTTTGTACTGACGGTAGAGCTCTAGCACAAATTAAGACTGTCGAAAAAAAACAGTAAAGGAATAAGCCTCAAATTTATTGTACGGAAGTTTACATATGGTATTATGAAGGCCCCAGAAGAGGCAATGCATCTGTTATATAGATAACATCTTAATATAGATCTACATGCACCTACCACTAATGGGAATTGTTTACTTGTTCGGTTTCAGAATTAAGTTTGCGTCTAATGTCCCGTTTATCAATCTTGGATATTTTAAAGTAAAAAAAAATTCTTCGTCATGGCTCTACAAATACTTTATTCATACAAATAAATAAAATTGGAGTGTCTGTTTGTAATAAAAAATAACCGCTTTTTACTAAATTTTGACGGGACTTTCACTGGCAGATAGCTGATGTAATAAGGAGTAACTTAAGCTACTTTTATACTAGCTGCGCCCACGACTTCGTCCGGGTAGATACTGAACAATCATACATTCTCACGCGGGCGAAGTCGCGGGCACAGCTAGTTTAAAATAAACTAAAAGGGCTTTGAACTCTATAATCTTCTATCATCTTTTACATTGTCAGATTTCTGTCGGAATTTTTTGAAAGCAATTGGTTAATGTGAATTTTATTTACGTTGTACAAAAATAAGCGACAATCCAAGACAGAATAACGAAACGAATGGTTTTCTAATGTATATGTTTATCCGTCAATCTTGTATTTTATTGTTAGTAATAATATTATTTAATGATATTGTGCTACTTAAATTACCTTCATAGCCAAAATATTTTGCAGTGGGTAATGATAAATTCCATTTTCCTATTGAATAATAACACAATTAAAAGTTTCGATTGAAGTTTTCGGTTTATTATTATGGTATTTTGCTATTATCGGTTTATTTGAAAGAAAGCTTTTGGTTGTTACGGTGGTCTAGCAGTTCCTGAAAAAGCGGCCAAGTGCAAGTCGGACTCCCACGAAGGGTTCCGTAGTAGCATAGTTAGCGAGTAATATTTATAGAGTATCTTACAGTTTTTGAAAATAATCATGTCTCAAAAACTAATATTATGAATCTCTTGTTTAAACTAAATTTTGTTAAAAATTTTCAAGGAGAACTATAACAAAGCATATTTTACTTTTATTTTTTACTTTAACCGTTTTACGTTTAACCTAAGACCGCATCTCTCGCCACATATATTCACTCTATTTAGGATGGTCTGAAGCTCGTGCTCTGAGGATGCTATAAGTACAGTGTCATCCGCGTATCTGAGGTTGTTAATTAGACGCCCATTGACTTTGACACCACTGTCTAGATCTTCGAGTGCTTCAGCCATGATAGCCTCTGAATATAAATTAAATAATATAGGCGATAATATGCATCCTTGTCGTACACCCCTTTCTATTACGACTTCCTCAGATATCTCACCATCCACACGAATAGTAGCTCGTTGGTTCCAATACAAGTACTGAATTATTCTGACGTCTCTATCGTCCAAACCATTCTCCACTAAAAGCATGATGAGTCGATCGTGTTGTACTCTATTGAATGCCTTTTCGTAATCAATGAAGCACAGATAGACATCTTGCTGCATGTCTCTACATTTTTGCACTAAAACTTGTAAGCCAAATAAAGCTTCCCTCGTTCCCACCCCAGATCTAAATCCAAATTGACTGTCCGAAAGCTGTTCGTCACATTTTACTCTAATGCGTTCATGTATAATGCCAAGAAATAGTTTAAGAACTTGGCTCATCAGACTTATAGTTCTGTATTCCTCACATTTCTTAGCATTTTTATTTTTCGGTAGAGTAACGAAGGTTGATAACAGCCAGTCCTTAGGTAACTCTCCTGTCTCATAAACAAGGTTCATCAACCTAACCAAGATATCGATATTTTCTTCTGTCAGTAGTTTTAGGACCTCGATATGAACATTATCTGGCCCGGCAAATTTTCCAACTTTAACTCTTCGTAAAGCACTCCACACTTCTTCCTTTAATATAGAGTGTCCCTCACAGATGTTAACAGGTATAATGGAGGTTCGGGAATCATCACTAAACATGGTCTTGATATATTGTTCCCACATATGTTTCTTCCTTTGGATGTCGAGAACAGGAAGACCACTCTCGTCCACAAGTCTAGGTATCTGCTTAGTTGTGCCAACTAAAGACCGTATTTCCTTATGCAAGTTGAATGCATCATGTTTTTCAAACAATCTCTCAACATATTTGCATTTGTCTAAATGCCATTGATCGCGAGCATATCTGACCTCTCTTCTTATTTTTTTTGTCAATGGCATTGTATTTGGTGGTATCGACATTCTTGTAGAGCCGCCGTTCTTCCATAAGGTTATATATTTTTTCTGTCATCCAATCTTATTTTGGGGAAAAGGTATTCTTAAGGTATGTGTTACTAATATCAGACACAACGTTTTTCAGTCCAGACCAAGTCTCCTCTATGGATTTTGATGGTTGCTGCTTGATGGTAAGCGCCCAATTGTTGATCTCGCTTGAAACCTTAGGTCTTGTGTTATCATCAGCTAGTTTTTTAGTATTGTATTTGGTCCAGCTTGACTTCTTTTTAATCGTTTTCAGTTGACAAGATAAGACACCAATGACTGGATTATGATCCGTTCTTACATCAGCACCGGGGTAGGTTTTAACACTCTTAACGGAGTCCTTGAATCTGTTATTGATCAAAATAAAATCTATTTGATTTCGGATAATATGTTGAGGCGTGTGTTTAGGAGATGTCCATGTATACAATCGCCGCGGAGGTAATTGAAAGAACGTGTTCGTGATTATCATTCCATTTTCTTGGCAAAATTGTACTAGTAGATCGCCCCTTTCATTTCTCTCTTCTAAACCAAATCTGCCGACTACTCCCGGTACTTCTCCTTCACCAACTTTAGCATTTCAGTCCCCCATCAAAATGTTTATATCGTGCTTCTTTGTGATCATCAGTAGCTGTTCGACAGCTTTATAAAAAATGTTGATGTCTTCTTGAGATGAATCTCTAATGGGAGCATATACCTGTATTAAGTTAATGTTAGTTCTTGTGGTAGTGTTAGTTAATGTTAATTCTTCGCACCCCTGTTCCATTGAAGGAACGCCGGGAACTCGGGGCCATTCTTTGTGTGACCTTTTCCATGATAACAAGGGAGAAATAGTGCAGTGGTTTTCCGTTGCCTTCTGCACCAGGCATTTTAGTGGTTATTTAGACCTCAAGGCTCGCTGTAGCCACTTCGGATCGGTTACCCGATTGGGTGGTATGGTTATACCGCCATTGCTCGATCGCCAGAGCCTCGTCTGTTATCCAGCAGGGAGCACCCGGTACCCGCTTGGATACCGTCGCCGGAGCGCGTGCAGGTGAGGTTGACTATTGGGTCGGATAAGATGTTGTTTCCGTTCTCCCCTTACTCCCCTATGTATGTCAGTAGAATGTCTCATTTCCACTTTTACAAACTGATAACAAAGAAATGGTAACTACTAAGTATCTTAAGTACATTCGCTATCATAACTTGTATGAACAATTTTGCACCTTGGGTGGAATTCGCGAGGGTGCAAACGGTATGCTATATCTAAATGCATTATCCATAATACATAGAGAATACATTATACTGTAGAGTCGTTTGCGAGCAAACCGCGTTCATGCAGAAGTCATATCGTGTACATGTTTATGAGTACTTGAGCATTACGGCTTTTATGTGATTGAAATAGCAAATCGGCATGCATTCCATGTAGGTGATAAGTAATTACTGCAGTCTATGGGTATTTGCAAAATACGATATTTTATGGGTTATAAAGTTACGCAAATTTGTTTTCTTTGCGCCTTAAAATTAATATCTAAAATTAAACTTACTTTAAAATTTCCTCATCAAAACCAACGGTTACTTATGTCAGTAATAAAATGGAAACAACGTAACTTCACGCCTGTAATCCCCGAAGGGGTAGGCAGTGGTAAATGCATGCATTCAAGCATACATGCAAACACCCACGACTCGCCGGTTACGTTTTGGCCCATGTAACAGGTGGCGAACCTGTTGCCATCTCCGGGCACATTACCAAACTCCGAGGTACTGGGAAACTTCCAGAAAATTGAAAAATCCCAATAGAACCAGAGATAAAGGATTTTAAACCGTTATCTCTAAAAGTCCCCGACCCGGGAATCGAACCCAGGACCCCCAGCGTAGTAGTAGTGGCCTGCTACCACTACGCTACGGAGCAAGTTTTAAAATGGAAACAATAGAATTTTAATTTAAGTACGAATTCTTAAAATACCTTTAAAATAAGGTTAATTTAAGTAAACACACCCTTGCACTGACACAGCACTAACAACAATACATTAGGGTGCAATTCCGTGGGTCGCGAGCGATCGCGGCCGATGACGTCATTGACCCCGCGTTAGGTTAGGATCCCACTGCAGATTCATTTCGCTCACCCAGATATGCTGCAAACCTAATTTTTACGCAACTTTATAATCTAGAGAATATACATCCACTAGGTTGCCTATCAAAATTTGGTCGCAAGTCAAAAATTTGGTATTTATAATTAAATTATTTTATCCTTAACAGCCAGCAACTCTTATTTGCGCCCGATTTAATTTGGCTCCCGTATACCATAATAATGAGAAAAAAAATAGCTTTAATTTAATATATAAATAACGCATTTACGTCATGGACGTAAAAAGTAATCGTGGCGGAATGAAAATACGTAGGGGCGGCCAAGTGCGCAAAAACGGACGTGATTTTTCAGACTTTATACATATTGCCGTGAAGTAGACAATATTTTATTGAAAAATGAAAAAAAAAACTTTCTTAAAAAAATTATTAAAAAGTACTTGCGGCCATTTTTTGATACGCAACCTAGTGGATATATATTCTCTAGATTATAAATATGCGTACAAAATAGGTTTGCAGCATGTCTGGATGAACGAAATGATACTGTTGTGGGATCCTACGATGGGCCTGGGCCGATGACGGAAGCGGTTCCATATATTTCCATACTGCATCTATAGTCGCGCGCGGCCGCGATCGATCGTGACCTACGGAATTGCACCTTTAGCAGTAATTTAGAACGTGAAATAACGACTTGGAAGTTTATTTGAGTTTAGACCTTGCAAAATTTTCCTATTCTTTGTCATCATCATCATATCAGCCATAGGACGTCCACTGCTGAACATAGGCCTCCCCCAATGACCTCCATGGTTAAAGACTTTCGTCTTCAAGGACTGCGGGATGTTTGACGAGCAAACGCTCCTTAACTTCCCGAACGCTGCCCAGCCGAGTTAGATTCGGTGAATGACCTCTTTCTTGAAGTTCGACCTGCCTAGTTGTATGGTTTGTCCTAAATAGACGTAGTCGTCGACAACTTCGAGCATCGAGTTCCCAACAGACACTGGAGTAGGCAATACAAGGTTATTGAACATGACCTTGGTCTTATCCATGTTCATTTTAAGGCCCACTCTTTGGGACACTCGATTGAGGTCTTCGAGCATTGTGCTGAGATCGTCCAGCGACTCTGCCATGACTATAATATCGTCGGCAAACCGAAGGTGAGTGATGTATTCGCCGTTGATATTGATGCCTAGTCCTTGCCATTCCAGGAGCTTGAAGGCGTCTTCCATTGCATTGGTGAAGAGCAGAGGTGAGATGACATCTCCCTGTCTTACTCCCCTCTGCAAAGGAATCGCCTTCGTGCATTGGTCCTGTACTCGGACTGACATGGTGGCGTTTTTATACAGACACTTCAACACTTCGATATACCGATAGTCAATGTGGCAACGCTGTAAAGACTGCAGCACAGCCCATGTTTCAACCGAATCAAAAGCTTGCTCATAGTCCACGAACGCTAAGCATAATGGCCGGTTATACTCCTCGGACTTCTGTATAACCTGCCGCAGCGTGTGTATGTGGTCTATGGTATTATAGTCTTTTCGGAAACCGTATTGTTCGGGAACCTGGAAGTCATCAAACCTGCGAGCGAGACGGTTCGTGATCACCCACGATAACAGCTTGTAGACATGGCTTAGAAGCGACATGAAGAAAAGGACCACCACGCCTCTGTTCCATGCTTCTGGCGTAGTACTTTCGAATAGGATGGAATTAAAGAGCTTCTGAAGGACTTTCAGTGACGATGATCCACCCGCTTGCAGAAACTCTGTAGTGATTCCGTCCTCTCCAGGCGCCTTGTTGTTCTTAAGCTGTTTGAGGGCCATCCTAATCTCGTACAGGCTGATGTCCGGGATATCTTCGGTATAGTGTCGGGTTAATTTGGCTCTCGGGTCTCTGACCAAATCAGAGGCAGGTTGTGCGACCGAGGTATATAACTGCCCATAGAACCTCTCGATCTCCCGCAATACCTCAGGCTTAGTCGTCGCTAAACTGCCGTCCTCTGTCTTCAGCTGCATCAACCGGCTCTGTCCAATAGACAGATCCCTTGCATACACTTTGGAGCCTTTATATTGTTCTATCGTTTCCTCAACACATTTTGTGTTGAAGGATCTGATGTCGTGCCGCAAGGACTGTTGGATCTGTCTATTAAGTTGCCGGTATTTTTTAGCTTCATCAGAGGTCTGCAGTGTCATTGAGCGTCGTTCGGCCATAAGGTTGAGGGTTTGATCGGTGAGTTTCTGAGGTCTATTTCGTCGGCGGGTTTTGAAATATTTAGACCCCACCGAATGAACAGTTTCTACCAACCTGTCATTCATATCGTCCACTGAGATGCAATCCTCCAGGCAAGCAAAGCGATTTTGCAATTCGAGCTGAAAGCTCTCGGGGTTTTGTATGTGAGCAACAGTAGATCGGAGCGTAGACTTCATTAGACGAGATCTTTCGATCTTGATGTTTAAATTCAATGTGCCCCTAACCATTCGGTGATCACTTCCGGTTTTCACCCTGTGAATCACGGAGACATCATTGAATATGTGTTTCTTGGTGGTCATAATGAAATCTATCTCATTTTTTGTGGAACCGTCGGGGCTCATCCAGGTCCATTTCCTATGAGGCGGCTTCTTGAAAAAGGAGTTCATCATGAAGAGTTCCTCCTTCTCCAGAAAGTTGGCCAGCCTCTGGCCCCTAGGGTTCCGAAGCCCACATCCAAATTTCCCCACTCTCAGCTCATTATCGCATCCCTTGCCCAGTTTTGCGTTGAAGTCTCCCATTACAACAGTGAAATACGTTTTGGAAGTATGTATGGCCCTACTGATGTCCTCATACATAGCTTCCACCTCGTCGTCCGGATGTACCGAGGTCGGTGCGTAGACCTGGATGACCTTCATGGAATATCTCTTAGATATTCTGAGTATCAGATACGCGACCCTACTCGACACACTCGTGATGCATTCAATGTTGTTAACGAGAGACTTGTGGACGATAAACCCGACACCACTTTGGGACTGCTGGTTGCCCTCCCGGTAGTAGAACAAGTTGCTAGACTTTAGGGTTATCGTGTCCTCTCCCTCTCTACGGACTTCAGATAGCCCCAATATGTCCCAGTGCAACTTGTTCAATTCTTCTTCCAGCTCAGCAATTTTCTCGTCTGTCCTTAAAGTGCGTGTATTGTATGTTACCAGTGATAACCTACGTCGGTTTTCCGTTGTGCATGCCGAAGTCGTTTGACGGAAGCGACTCACCCGCAGATTCTTAGCACCCCTGGCTCCAGAGCTCGACCAGCGCCCGTCCACGCCGGTTTTGCTACTGGAGCCGCCGGGCACTTGGGGCCTTTCCCTTGTCTGCATTTCCATCTGGGGGGTTTAGACCATAACCCGCCACGCTGGTCCAGTGCGTGTTGGCAGGTCGCCAGAGACTCGTTTGTTATGTAGCAGGGTGCACCACGTGCAGGTGAGGTTGGCTTGAGTCTCGATGGTGTTGGTTGCGACCCCTTACACCCCACTATTCTTTGTCTATATTTTATTCTTTGTTTAAATTTCGTCCTGCTTGGTTCAATTGTTTAAGCTGGGTGTAGATATGTTACGACTCACTATCTACGGCTGGCTTAAAGTGACGTGAGACAGGACTTTATTTTCAAACCAGACACATTTGAATGTATTGATAATAAATAGACACATTTTCTTTATACAGTTATCAAAATCAGACGATCGAAGGGTGGTTCTACATCAAGTCACACTCAAATCATCAGGGTTGTACAGATGCGAAGTGTCAGCAGAAGCCCCAAGTTTTGCTTCGGCGGCAGGTGAAGGCAGAATGGAAGTTATATGTAAGTGCTCTTCAGATAATGTAAACTTATGATTGGTGTCGGGAACTAAAAACCTACCCGATTTGACAAATCTTTCCTTCACATTTATTGCATTGCTTTATGGTAGCAGCAGCAGGTATGGTAGCTAACTAGCATAGTTGGCAATAGATGGCGCTGCTGCTACCATAAAACAATGCAATAAATGTGAAGGAAAGATTTGACAAATCGGGCAGGACTTCAGTAGCTCAATTGGAAGAGCGGCTGGACTAGATTCTCAGTAGGCCGCGAGTTCGAGTCTCGCCTGAAGTCAAATTTTTCTCTCCAATTTTCTTTAAATAAAAATATATTTCACAAGCATGTGTTAATGCGAAATAATATAAAACAACTAAAAACCTATACCTCTAATAACCTAGTAATTCTTCGGGAACAGCTGAAGGCAGAATAGAAGTGATATGTTTTTTAGTTTATATAATCCCGGCCCTGACATATACGTCCCATGGTCAAACTTATTTGTTCATTTTCACAAATTTTTATATTAATCACCGATAGATGCGCTGTAAACGGTTTATAGGTATTTGATTGTCTAAATAAGACGTAATACGAAGAGTACTGCAGAGGACTGGTGGTAGAGTTCTAGTGTAGGTGCTCGAGGGCGTAGGCACCACTGCAATACCTAAACTATCTGCCGCTAAATGGTAGTTTTCAGCAATATAGTGTTGCGGTTAAATGGTAATGTATGGCCCCGTAATAACTATCACAGAGACATAACAACTAAGGTCTCAGGAGTGGCAACGCATCTGCATTTTGAGCTCTGATCTGTGTGTAAGTATCCATAGGCTGCAGTCGTCACTTAACATCGATGTGAACCGCATGCTTGTTTGCCACCTTCATTACTTATAAAAAATGTTTCCCGACGCACCCTTCAACCGCACTTGACTAATCTACCTAAGATTATCTTACTTGACGATATCTATTTCATAACAGTAAGAGTCCATCACAAGGGTTAAGAAGGCAAATAACAAAATAAACCTAATATATTTTGCCCATATCAGGATAATAATATATTACCACAGATCATTTTAAGTGAGGTTGCCTTTACACACTCACTCAATTTAATTATACTCCGGATGCGCTTTACAGATAAGTACCTATTACCTACATAATTATAAATATATACCACAGGGTGGCGCCGTGCCATCCTATCCACATCATGGTAGCGGTTAATTTAAAACCCGTGATATCTTCTCAAATATTCATTTTAACTTTATGACATGCATGTCAATTTTATTATATTAATTAACAAGTTAACTGATAATAATATTCTTTAAAGATTAATACTGAATATTTTTATACCTAATATAAATTCGCAGCTTTAATGTTGTTCGTTTTTAGGGTTCCGTAGTAAACAAGGAACCCTTATAGTTTCGCCATGTCTGTCTGTCTGTTTGTTTGTCTGTCTGTTCGTTTGCGGTTTAGCGCAAAAATGATTGGTACCAGGGACTTGAAATTCGGCACAAGTATCAGTACACCTTAATCACGCCAGCAAAGTGGTAGAATAAAAACATGAAAAATAAAATTATTTAGGGTACCTCCCCTTCATGTAACGCACACAAGAGCTCCAGTGACGGAGCTCGCGGACATAGACACCACCGCATTACCTAATATACTTGCGGCTAAATGGTAGTGTTCAGCACTATCGTGTTCCGATCAGGTGGTAATGTACGGCCCTGTTATTCCGGCACAGAGGCATAACACCTTAGGCCTTAGGAGTGGTAACGCATCTGCATTTTGACCTTGGTCTTTTTGTGGGTGTCTATAGGCTGCAGTCATCACTTAACATCAATGTGAACTGCAAGCTTGTTTGCCACTTCCATTACATAAAAAAGACTGACCAACGTTTACTTCCTGAAAAATAATATATATATATTTTTTAGGGTTTTGTACTTACATTGAAAGGAATCAAAACCCGAACAAGGACACTCTTGCATCTGTATACCTGTCTAGATGTCTGATACAGCCAAATCGCATCGAAACTGCTAGGCTGACTTGAAATTTGGCAGACATAATAATATGTTATTTAGTGACCTAAACATGCACGTGTAACATATAAATATATTAATCCAGGATATCTGCGTAGCAGTAGTGGCCTGCTACTATAGAACTATAGAGGCGGAACTATAGAGAACTATGAAAGCCGGGTTAACCTTTATTTCCTACGAATTGGTTTCCTTTGTTTCATTTATCTCAAATTGGTAAACTTGGTATCCAATCAAATTATCTTTGCCATTTGAATATGTATAGCGGTAGATATATTGACATATTAATTCTTGCTAAAATATGCATCAAGCAATTAGAGAATCGAAACTTCAGTATGGATATAATCTACTCAGTGGTGCAGAGCATTCGTTTAATATTAAATGTCTGTCTTAGTTCATGATTTAGTATGCAGACGAATACAAATATCATGAACTAAGAACTTGTCGCATGTGTTTCATCATTTCAAGTTTCATTATATCGGAAAAAAAAATACTAAACATATTTTTTATCCAATTTTTTGATATCGTTGTAACGCAATACTTCCAGTATTGCGTTTACATGATTTCGTTGATTGATTTTTATTTATACAGGCTTAAATATATCTATCGCATAAATCGTCAAAGGTGAGTTAGGTACGTTAAGACTAACGACTTTTGCCAAAACGAAGTACATCACATGATAAGAAATAAAATCGTTTCAAATGGGACTTCTATCATATATTTTTACATAGGTACAGACGTTAGCTGTTTACGTAACGTGAGTTTAAGAAGTATTAGAACTGCAAATTCTATTTATTATTTTTTGTATAGTAAAAAAAAATATTGAATTAGAAAAAGTTGTATTACAAAAGTGTTAGTCATGATGAGCCAAAGCCTCCTTTTAAGAATTATGCGCTAGTTACAAATAACCCTGTATATCTAGATTTATATATATAGATATCTTTGTTATGAAAAATCAATAGTCGTAATATGTATAGGTATAGGTACATCCTTTAGATCTATGATCAATTGTGTTAATCTGATATTAAAAATGATGCGTAAAGAAAATAATCGATACCTATCATGACCAATACCATTAATCTTTTGAATAATGCCTTCGTAGTTGACAGAATAACGGCCGTGGCAGTAAATTGAACTATGGAAGATATACAAGGCAATGCATTACCTTGATTAACCATTATTCGTTTTTAGAATTCCTAAGTCAAATGATAAAAAAACAGAACCATCATAGATTTTTCAATCAACTTTGTCTAGGCGTATGTGATAGACTATATTCAAGACTAGGGATCCGCCCCGGCTTCCCATGGGTGAATTGTGATCTAGGTATATTACTTATCTAAATAAAAAGCTTTTGTTTGTGGTGCGGTACTTGTTTGTTTTTCCTTCTGTTGTCAAATTGTTCATAAACGTCAATCATGACGTCAGCTGTCATGTGTCTACGAGTCTACTTTCCGATACATGCAATAGAAAAAAATAATAACCCAAGTTTCATTTATTTAAATGTGAAGATTTATTTAAAATTTTTCAAAGGAATATCTGAACGGGATAGAAATAACATGTTGTAAAATATGTTACAGCCATATATACTCTACCTGTCTACAATTTTTCATCGAAATCCGTCTAGCCGCTTTAGCGTGATTGAGCAACGAATAAACAACCAAACATCCAATCTTTCACGTTTGTAATACGAGTAGTAAATAAAAACCGGCCAAGTACCGCGGCGGACTCACACGTAAACTATATTCAGAAGAACATAGTCAATTTTTGTATCAATTTCACACAAACAAATAAAAATAGCCTGATCTATGTATATACGAGTATGTATATTCCACGCTAATCACACACAATCAATAGATTAGGTACATAATTTGTTACCAGTACCAGTCATTCATTAAGAACATAATAGTATTTATTAATCAAGCATTGAACCTTTATGTTACAAGAGCTTTTATTCGGTGGTTTTGATCGCGTAAGTAGAATGTGCGTAGGTAGATAAATGAGTGACAAAGCATAAACAACGATTCGCGAGAAAAGTGAATAGATGTTATTTTGCTTGCAAATATAGTCTTTGTTACGTTACAATGTTTTGTACTTAATGAAGGTCACATTTTCCATAGATACACACTTACTTACGGAAAATATGATACTTGTGCGCTAAATGACTACCATTTACAGTTCAGCACTATCGTGTTCAGGTCAGGTGGTAATGTACCGGCCCTGTAATTTCCGGCACAGAGGCGTAACACCATAGGCTTCCGAAGTGGTAACGCATATGCCTTTGTGTAAGTTTCTATAGGCTGCAGTCATTACTTTACATCAATGTGAACTGCATGCTTTTTCGCCACTTTCATTACATAAAAAAAAACAATTTAGAGTCTCCCTGATTATCCCTCAGTAATAAAAAAAACAATAAATATATCTGGTTATAATTCTGAGCCCATTATTTGGCATTCACTCGATTACAATAGGTACGCGTAGCCAGCTAATTGTAACAACGGTTATTTCCTTGTTTAATTTGTCATTTGTCCGCAGATTTACCGCGGGAGGGTCCAAGAATAACAGGCAACGAACAAGAAAACCGTAGAGGGGACTCTTTGTTTCTAAACTGCACGTCGGGTCGGTCGTACCCCGCGGCAGTCCTCAGTTGGGACATTGACGGGGAAAAGGTAAGGTTTGCTCGGTAAATTAATTTGCGAGTGTAAACTATCTCAGTGTTTGCGCATTCTTAATGCACGCCCTATAGAAATTTGCGGAAGCAATCATTTTGTTTGCGACGGGTTGAGGAAAAAAAATATGGAAATTCAATATAAGAATACGTTATTTTGTTATGTTAACGTCCAATAGTGTGCTTTTGATTGTATTTTGAAATAATGTTTATTTATTTGTGTAAATCATATTTATTTGAATAGGAATTAAATTAAATTATAGTGAATGATATTTTATTTTAAAGGAAAATGGAAAGAAAAATTTGATTTCAGGCGAGACTCGAACTCGCGGCCTACTGGGAATCTAGTCCAGCCGCTCTTCCAATTGAGCTACTGAAGTCCTGCCCGATTTGTCAAATCTTTCCTTCACATTTATTGCATTGCTTTATGGTAGCAGCAGCGCCATCTATTTCGTTGCCAAAGTATTTTAATATTTTAAAATTACTAAAATTACATTGATGAATGACAAATCGCTCGTATGGCCGTGAGTAAGCAGACAGTACTTACGGAATCTGTAAAAAGACAAGCAGACGGAATTAAGCCGATGCATTGAACCCACTAAAAATCCATTATTAATATATAAAATCAATATGTACCTAATACTATTTTTCAAAAATATATTTTACTACACTTTTACTGTGTCATCCGAAAAAATATACACATTGAAAAAAAATATTATTAACTGCACGTTCCTCAGTTGGGTTATTGACGAAGAAAAGGTAAGGTTTGCCCGGTAAATTTATTTATGAGTGTAAACTATCTCAGTGTTGGCAGTTTTTTAATGTACGTCCTATTGAAATTTGTGAAAGCATTCAGTCCGCACTGTGACAGTTGGGTGTCCAAAAAAAACAGGCGCACTAAAAGGCGCCGTTGTTTTGAGCCAACTAAATCCAGTATTTAAAATTTAATTCTTAAAATATGGAAAATATAGGAACAGCTCTTTTTCATAAATATATTCTATCATCAATACACACCAGAAAAAATATACGCAATGAAAAAACAAATACTTTTTCTGGGGGGCTTTTTGTTTTTAAACTGAACATCGCGCATCAGCGTCAGGTCGGTCGTTCCCCGCGGTACGGGCGGTCCTCAGTTGGGACATGGACGGGTGCTTGGTAAATTAATTTCCGAGTGTACCTATATTACCTCATTGTTGGTACATTTTTATTGCACGCTCTATAGTTTGTGGAACGGTCATTTTGTACGGCGAGTACAGCGATGGATTGAGAAAAAATATAATAGTCATTCAATATAAGAATAGATATTTTTTTTTATTATTCTTTCGCAATAATCCATGCAAGAAAAATGGAAAGAAAAAAATTGACTCCAGGCGTGGCTTGAACCCGCGACCACTGGGATTTCTAGTGCAGTCTCTCTCCCAACTGAGCTACCGAACAGAACCACACCTGATTATCGAATTAGTAATTAATAATAATCATTTGCAAAACTATACTATACATATCCAAGTACCGTTCCCGAGTCCCCGTCGCACGGGGACACGAGGCTCGGGGACAGCGGGAATAAACTATATTTTCCTACAGTGTTTCTTAGCTTGGGTTGCACCACGACTTTTGTTAAAGTAATTGTAACATAATACATCCTGCTCTAACTTTAATAGATTTCCTTAAGTAAGAGAACGATGTGCGATGTAACCATTAGGTACTTTAACTTTAACAAATGATGTGGTGCAACCCAGGCTTAGTCTTCAGTAGTTTCGCCAAATATCCAGAAAGCCATACAATAATATATATTATCTATACATCTAATAAAACAGTAAAACCCGCGTGTCTGTACATTGTATATATTTACGAAAAACTAATTAGGTGCGATGTTAAAATAGTATTAGAACACTTTTCAATGATTTTTAATTTTATTGTCTGTCTGTTTGTCTGTTTGTCCCTTTGTCCAGGCTAATCTCCGAAGATACTGGACGGATTCGAATGAAACTTTTTGTGGTGTATAGATACTAAGCCTGGCCAATATTATGGTTACTTTTTACTGCGGAAAAATCCCTCAATCCCACGGGAATCTCTACATTTAATAAAATCGTAGGAAAGTCAAAACTGTATATTGAATATTTTTTAAACAATACTTGAGACGTGATCTACAATAGAAATCGAAGCCAAAAATATAGTTTTCAGATTTTTTGTCTGTTTGTCTGTATGTATGTCCGGGCTAAACTAAAAAAGTACCTACTAAATGGCACCTGTTAGTATAATATTCATGCAAAATTTGAAGTAAATTTTGCATAAATATCCGAGGATTTTCAAGGGGGCTGCATTGGGTAAGGTTTATTGGTATCGTGCATCCAAATAATGGCGAAAGCTATTTCCTGCGGTTGTTACTTCACACGGTCCGAGGCCCAATGTATTTCACTTTCCGAGGACATTTGATGGCGTGGAGTTTTCCACTTACCGCGCAGCCTGCGTAGCACGTCACCTTCTCGATGGTTACCAAAACTGGGATTACACCCTCGCGGAGGCAAGCGTCAGTGACGGAGAAATATCGCCATCATCTGTCTGAAGATTTTCTACGAGCTTTCAGACACGTGCTACTGGAGACGAAGTCAAAGTAACTAATGAACGCATGCTGAACACCGGTATCAGTTCATTTCAAGATGTAGTAATTTCCACCACCGATTGAACTATCGAATATGGGTTACCAGCTCCCCAAATCATCACCGCATCAAGACCGTAGAAATTGGGAGTATAACGCGAAGACAAATTGCAATCCGGGCGAAATGACCATATCGCTTTGTTCTCTTCAGAGCGAAAACAAATTTATGATACCGTCCTTGAAAGCGTTGGGCAAAACTAGGGTAAAATGTTTTTCTCCTGGATTTTGGATCTTCCTGGTGGAACAGGAAAAACATTTGTTATCACGGGCATACTTGCAGAGGCGAGGCAAAATTGCTATTGCTGTAGCGTCGTGGGAAATTGCTGCCACACTGCTTCCGGATAGCAAGACAGTACATGCCATGTTTAAAATTCCCTTATATTTAGAGAGCGCCGAAATGACTGTTTTTGGTGTGTGATGTAACAGTGATAAGGGACACGTGTTCAAGGATTGCTCTCTGATTGTATGGGATGAGTGTACGATGAACAATAGAAAGGCAGTTGAGGCAGTGGACAGAACCCTGCAGGACATCCGCAGGAACGAACATTTGTGTGAGTGGTATCACATAACTGTTCCCTGACGATTTCCCGCAAACGCTTCCCGTGGTGAGGCGAAGATCGAGGGTTGACGAGATGAATGCTTTGTTGAAACGATCTTAACGAGTTCGTACCTACGCTACGCTTGACCATTAATATGAGAGCTCGGCTCGACGACAATGCACGTGCTCAAGAATTTTCCGATGTCCTTTTAAGTCTTCGCGGAAGCACTCTACCAGAAGAGAGAGATGGATAGGTGGTGTTTCCAGAATCTCTCGACAGAGATGTATCCAGGTGAGAAGAACTCATTCTTGGTGTCTACGCGGACATTAGTCGTATACCGCACCAGCAGAATACGACATTTTAGGTCTGTAAGAGGGCCATTTTGACGCCGAAAAATGATCAGGCTGCAGCAATTAATAGGCAATTAAGTGGTCTATACCTCCATAAATACTGTCGTCGAGCAAGATGACGCCACACATTATCCCATGGCATTTCTGAACTTCCTGTCAACAAGCGGACTTGCATCGCATACCATCAAGCTGAAGGTAGATGTCCCGATTATGCTTCTTCGGAACTTATCTCTCCGAAGTTCTATAACGGGACCCGGCATTGGTGAGGCAGTATTTATACCACCCATTCCCCTCATACCGTATAACTACACATTCCAGTCCAAGCGGGTACAGTTGAATGATTGCTTCGCGATGAACATCAATAAGTCGCAGGGGCAGACACTGAGGTCAGCGGGTGTTAACCTCAGGACAAGTTGCTTCTCACTCGGGTAACTGTACGACGCTTGATACCGCGTTACCAGTCCAGTCTCTTTTTACATTTTGGCTCCTGGCAGAATAACTACCAACGTAGTTTATAGGAAAGTGTTGTAAGGTTTGATACCGTTGTACGTACGTTTACTCATTTGTGTCCGGGAATATATTCCTACATTATTTTGTCTATTTCCTTCAGTCACATCTTATGACTGAACTCAGCAGGATTCCCATATGACTCCCTTCACTTGCTTCGCTTGCAAATAAACTTATACTTTTAATTTAATACTATAAAGTTGTTTGCTTATAGTGCTAAAGCGACACTGGCATCTTGGGTATGTTTGGTGCTGTAGAGGCTCCACGCAGACGACGTTGCGGGCAGCTGCTAGTTAAGAAATATAAGACATCTTTAATTTGTTTGAATTATGTAATGAAGAACAAAATATGATAGTTTTACCAAAGGCAAAGCTAATATCCAAGTTTTATAATCTTTATCCAAGAAACTTCTACAACAAGAACTAAAAGTCTACATATCTACCTCAAACCTCTCCTTTATGTCTCAAACGGTATTATGTAAGCGATGTATAAACGGTAACTAGTGATGTAATATTCTAGGGTACAAAGTTACGGAACTACATAAAAGTTAAATGTAACAACAGATAGATTTGATATTCATTCAAGTGTGTGTCTTTTATTTTGTAAGTTGAAATTTATAGGTACACATTTACGCCTACAGGTGGTTTTATTGCTTACTACTTACGTGTACACCAGCACGATGAATATTTTAGTATTTTTACTAAACTTCAAGAAAAATATTGGGAATCACAATTATCCCACTGCATTTGACATTTATAATGTGAAATGTGAATAAACTTCACTTTTCAACATTAACTTTCAGCAAAAAGAAATATTCAAATCTTATCAATTTCTGACAACATTGTATAGCTCATTGTTACATTAGCTTCCTTATAAAAATTATGAAAAAGCGATCTTTAGTAGATCATTTCAGAACCCTTCGTATTCCAATTCATGAAAACCGCATATCGAAAGCGTTTGTAGGTACTTAACGGAGAACATAACCTTATATCTAATGATTTCGCAAAGCAAATATCTTTATTCGAGATACTTCTACCGTTTGAACTTTGAGCGAAAAGCCTTTCGTGCCTCAAACCTCTCCTTTGTGACTGAAATGGTATTATGTAAACGATATATAAAATGGTAAGCTGGTGATGTAATATTCAAGGCCAAAAAAATATGTAGGTAAGTCTCTTTGTAGGTTAATACCTGACCAATGGACAAATTTTATTATATATTTTTTTATATTAAGGGAAATGTACGGTATTGAATTTTCCTAATGAACTTGATATTTTTATCATCAAACGCGAGTAGAATTCAGACAAAAAGAATGTTTCAGATTTTGTCAGTTTTTAACATATTTATTTATTTATATACTTTATTGTGCACCAATACATTTAAGCGACAAAAAATAGAAGAAAATAGACGATACAAAAGGCGGTCTTATCACAAAACTCCAATCTCTTCCAGACAATCTTTGGGTTTAGGAAACTGCGTAAATTAAAATAATAGGGGTGTACTAATGAATGTAAACTTATTAGTTGTTTGATATTATTTCGCATTAACACATGCTTGTGAAATATATTTTATTATTAAAGAAAAATGGAAAGAAAAATTTGACTTCAGGCGAGGCTCGAACTCGCGACCTACTGGGAATCTAGTCCAGCCGCTCTTCCAATTGAGCTACTGAAGCCCTGCCCGATTTGTCAAATCTTTCCTTCACATCTATTGCATTGCTTTATGGTAGCAGTAGCGCCATCTATTACCAACTATGCTAGTTAGGCAACCGATATAAATTGAAAAGATTTGAATATTTCTTTTTGCTGAAAGTTAATGTTGAAAAGTGAAGTTTATTCACATTTCACATTATAAATGTCAAATTCAGTGGGATAATTGTGATTCCCAATATTATTCTTGAAGTTTAGTAAAAATACTAAAATATTCATCCTGCTGGTGTACACGTAAGTAGTAAGCTATAAAACCACCTGTAGGGGTAAATATGTACCTATAAATTTCAACTTGCAAAATAAAAGACACACACTTGAATGAATATCAAATCTATCTGTTGTTACATTTAACTTTTATGTAGTTCCGTAACTTTGTACCCTAGAATATTACATCACTAGTTACCGTTTATACATCGCTTACATAATACCGTTTGAGACATAAAGGAGAGGTTTGAGGTAGAAATGTAGACTTTTAGTTCTTGTTGTAGAAGTTTCTTGGATAAAGATATATTAGCTTTGCCTTTGGTAAAAATATCATATTTTGTTCTTCGTTACATAATTCAAACAAATTAAAGATGTCTTATATTTCTTAACTAGCAGCTGCCCGCAACGTCGTCTGCGTGGAGGCTCTACAGCACCAAACATACCTAAGATGCCAGTGTCGCTTTAGCACTATAAGCAAACAACTTTTATAGTATTAAATTAAAAGTATAAGTTTATTTGCAAGTGAAGCAAGTGAAGGGAGTCATATGGGAATCCTGCTGAGTTCAGTCATAAGATGTGACTGAAGGAAATAGACAAAATAATGCAGGAATATATTCCCGGACACAAATGAGTAAACGTACGTACAAAGGTATCAAACCTTACAACACTTTTCTATAAACTACGTTGGTAGTTATTCTGCCAGGAGCCAAAATATAAAGAGAGACTGGACTGGTAACGCGGTATCAAGCGACGTACAGTTGCCCGAGTGAGAAGCAACTTGTCCTGAGGTTAACACCCGCTGACCTCAGTGTCTGCCCCTGCGACTTATTGATGGTCATCGCGAAGCAATCATTCAACTGTACCCGCTTGGACTGGAATGTGTAGTTATACGGTATGAGGGGAATGCGTGGTATAAATACTGCCTCGCCAATGCCGGGTCCCGTTATACAACTTCGGAGGAGATAAGTTCCGAAGAAGCATAATCGGGACATCTACCTTCAGCTTGATGGTATGCGATGCAAGTTCGCTTGTTGACAGGAAGTTCAGAAATGCCATGGGATAATGTGTGGCGTCATCTTGCTCGACGACAGTATTTATGGAGGTATAGACCACTTAATTGCCTATTAATTGCTGCAGTCTGATCATTTTTGGGCGTCAAAATGGCCCTCTTACAGACCCAAAACGTCGTATTCTGCTGGTGCGGTATACGACTAATGTCCCCGTAGACACCGAGAATGAGTTCTTCTCACCTGGATACATCTCTGTCGAGAGATTCTGGAAACACCACCTATCCATCTCTCTCTTCTGGTAGAGTGCTTCCGCGAAGACTTAGAAGGACATCGGAAAATTCTTGAGCACGTGCATTGTCGTCGAGCCGAGCTCTCATATTAATGGTCAAGCGCAGCGTAGGTACGAATTCGTGAAGATCGTTTCAACAAAGCATTCATCTCGTCAACCCTCGATCTTCGCCTCACCACGGGAAGCGTTTGCCGGAAATCGTCAGGGAACAGTTATGTGACACCACTCACACAAATGTTCGTTTCTGCGGATGTCCTGCAGGGTTCTGTCCACGGCCTCAACTGCCTTTCTATTGGCCATCGTACACTCATCCCATACAATCAGAGAGCAATCCTTGAACACGTGTCCCTTATCACTGTTACATCACACACCAAAAACAGTCATTTCGGCGCTCTCTAAATATAAGAGAATTTTAAACATGGCATGTACTGTCTTGCTATCCGGAAGCAGTGTGGCAGCAATTTCCCACGACGCTACAGCAATAGCAATTTTGCCTCGCCTCTGCAAGTATGCCAGTGATAACAAATGTTTTTCCTGTTCCACCAGTAGCATCCAAAATCCAGGAGAAAAACATTTTACCCTGGTTTTGCCCAACGCTTTCAAGGATGGTATCATAAATTTGTTTTTGCTCTGAAGAGAACAAAGCGACATGGTCATTTCGCCCGGATCGCGATTTGTCTCCGCCTTATACTCCCAATTTCTACGGTCTTGATGCGGTGATGATTTGTGGAGCTGTAACCCATATTCGATAGTTCAATCGGTGGTGGAAATTACCACATATTGAAATGAACTGATACCGGTGTTCAGCATGCGTTCATTAGTTACTTTGACTTCGTCTCCAGTAGCACGTGTCTGAAAGCTCGTAGAAAATCTTCAGACAGATGATGGCGATATTTCTCCGTCACTGACGCTTGCCTCCGCGAGGGTGTAATCCCAGTTTTGGTAACCGTCGAGAAGGTGACGTGCTACGCAGGCTGCGCGGTAAGTGGAAAACTCCACGCCATCAAATGTCCTCAGAAAAGTGAAATACGTTGGGCCTCGGACCGTGTGAAGTTGCAACCGCAGGAAATAGCTTTCGCCGTTATTTGGGTGCACGGTACCTATAAACCTTACCCAATGCGGCCCCCTTGAAAATTCTCGGATATTCATGCAAAATTTGAAGTAAATCCTTTAAGATCCATTACTTTTTGAGTTTAGCTCGCACATACATACAGACAAAACAAACACTATATTTGGCTTCGATATCGATAGTAGATCACGCCCCAAGTATTCTTTAAAACAAAAGAATCAATGTACAGTTTTGACTTTCCTACGATTTGAAAGATTTACAGCTCTTCCCCCGTAGGAGATAGCGTGATAATATGTAGCGTATATGTTGACCGGACCTGTTAGTAATATTCATGCAAAATTTACTTCAAATTTTGCATGAATATTACTAACAGGTGCCATTTAGTAGGTACTTTTTTAGTTTAGCCCGGACATAAATACAGACAAACAGACAAAAAATCTGAAAACTATATTTTTGGCTTCGATTTCTATTGTAGATCACGTCTCAAGTATTCTTTAAAAAATATTCAATATGCAGTTTTGACTTTCCTACGATTTTATTAAATGTAGAGATTCCCGTGGGAATGAGGGATTTATCCGCAGTAAAAAGTAGCCTAATACTATTTTAACAGCGCCCCTAATTAGTTTTTTGTAAATATATACAATGTACTATGTACAATGTACTCGACAAGGGAAAGATCTGGGCAACGTAATGATCGTAGAGTCGTTTTTTTAATGTTACAACTAAATGAGCTTGTCGAATTTGGGGAGGACAACAGGAAGCAAGTTCCATAGGCGGATAGCTTCCACCGTGAAAGATTTAGAGTAAAATGAAGAGAAATGTGAAGGAATTGATAGAAGGAGACTACTGGAAGAACGAAGGGACAAGGAATGAGAAGAACCAAGAAAAAGAAAACGATTCTTCAAATAGGTTGGGGTTTGGGGATTGAACAGTATACAGTAAAGAAAAGAAAAAATGTGTGTATTCCTGCGAAAACGATTGGGTAGCCACTTGAGTTTTTTACGAAAATCAGAAACGTGATCATATAAATATTTGTTGGAAAGTATTTGAAATATAGGGAATCACAATGAGACGACATCTTGCACTCAACACATTTATTCGCAGACTGGTGATATCTACCTACATACATTTGGATATTACCAATGACCGACTACATACATCACACCTCTCCTCTTAATCTTAACTACCTTAAAAACACTTTTAGACACGAAATATATTTTATACGGTTTTCACTGTACAGGGAACCTGACCACTGGTTTCCGTACTCGCTTAGGGTGTGCCGCAGGTGACTCTGATGAGGAGAGAGGGAGCCGTTGTGGTGAATGAACCGGGACGCTTAAGGCGTCACGCCAACCTTCATCACCTTCTACTTCACCCTCCTCTAGATTTCTAGATTCGGGTGAAGCTGTCCTCTCCTCCTCCCCTCTATGCGGAGCGACATCCTCGCCGTCTGGGGGCTCTGTCTCCTCTCTTACTGGACAGGTAACATCAGACAAGCGTGACCGACGTCGCATCTGATCTACGTGTCTTTTGATTATCTGACCGTCATCCTTTACCACTGAGTACCTACGGGCACTGTCTGTCCTCGACACGGTACCTTTCACCCATTTATCCCTATTACCATAATCTCTGGCCCAAACTTCCTGTCCTTCCCTAAAGCTACGCGCTATTCCCCCTGCCTGCTCTGCCTGTTGCTGCTGAACGCCTCGCACCTTATTCTCAACTGTAAGGTCCGTGCGTAATAGATCAATTCTAGAGCGCAACGCGCGTTTTTGTAAAATCATCGCCGGTGTCTCGCCTGTAGTGCTGTGCACGGTATTCCTATAGGCTAATAAAAATGTTTGCAATGCCGTATCTACATCTACTTTTTCCCTATGTGCCTTTTTAATTGTTCGTTTACATATCCTAACTGCATTCTCCGCTGCACCATTGGACGATGGATGATAAGCAGGCGAAAACCTATGTAAAATGCCGTTATTCTTTAAAAAGTAATTAAACTCCGAACTGGTAAATGGAGGCCCCTGGTCCGACACCACCTCCGTTGGTAAACCAAACCTTGCGAAAGTAGCTCGAAGTACCTTAATTACACTCGAAGCCGTAGTCCGTTTCATTTGAAATAATTCTATCCACTTCGAAGTCGAGTCAATTATCACTAAGAACGTCATACCATTATATGGTCCTAAAAAGTCAATATGTAATCTCGACCAGGGTCTACTAGTGTACGGCCAAGGCACTATGGGAGCTTTCGGCGGCGCGTCCGCCTCCGCGGCGCATGTTTCGCACTGCTTACATAACCTTTCAATATCCGCATCTATATTGGGCCACCATACATAACTTCTGGCCAGACTCTTTGTTTTCACTATACCCATGTGACTACTATGTAACTGACTTAACACCTTTTGCCGCAATGATGTCGGAATAAGCATGCGGTAGCCCCACATAATACAGCCGCATTCAACATATAGCTCGTTACGACGTATAAAATATCCTTTAAGTTCGTCACTTGGACAATCAGGTGGCCAACCTGACTGTATGTACATCATTATCCTACCAAAAACCTTATCACTTGCAGTTGCTGACCGTACATCCTGGCTTGTTATAGGTAAAAATTGTTCCACGAATTGCACGTATGTATTCTCGTCACTCTTGTTTAATTTACATTGCTTATGTGGTAGCCGTGATAATGCATCGGCGCAATTTTTGATCGAAGGTACATATTGTATATCGTATGAATAACCTGATAGTAAAACAACCCAACGTTGCAATCTCGATGCTGCCATGACTGGTATTCCCGCTTTCTCCCCTAAAATGTACGTTAATGGTTTATGATCCGTCCTAAGAATAAAACGCCGGCCGTACAAGTAATAGTGGAATTTTCGTATTCCGAAAACAATACCTAGCGCTTCCCTATCGATCTGTGAATAAGATCGTTCGGCCGCGGTGAGTGAGCGCGACGCATAGGCGAGAGGGCGCTCCCCCCCGTCCGGCGTGAGATGCGACACCACCGCCCCGACACCCACACTGCTCGCGTCCGTCGTTAACACAAGTGGCAGTTCTGGCGTATAATGCATCAAAACGTCACTACTCGCCAACAAACGTTTCACTGTTTCGAACGCCGACTGGCACTCTCTACTCCAATCATACCTAACACCTACCTTGAGTAACTTATATAGCGGCGCCAATGTCATACTTATATTTTTAACAAACTTAGCGTAATACATAACTAAGCCTATGAACGCTCGCAACTCGGACACATTCGTCGGTGTGGGTGTATTCATAACTGCCTTAACTTTTTCGGGGCATGTGTGAATACCTTCGTTGCTTATCGTATGCCCTAAATAGCTTACCGATTTCGCAAAAAATACGCACTTTTCCTTTTTTACTTTAAGCCCGTATCTTTGCAAACGCTCGAATACTTTATGTAAATTGTGTGTATGAGCCGCCCTCGTGGGTCCTGTAATAATAATATCGTCTAAGAACACTCCTACCTGAGGTAAATCTGCAAATAACTGCTCTAAACGGCGTTGAAAAATTCCCGGACTCGAAGCTAGGCCATAAACCAATCTATTAAACATAAATAACCCCTTATGTGTGTTAATGACTGTATATTTTTTTGTATCATCGAGCACCAGTTGGGCATACGCCTGCGACAGGTCAATTTTACTGAAATGCTCTCCCCCTCTTAAACGATTAAATAATTCTTCGACCCTGGGTAAAGGATAACGATCGATCTCTGCCACTTTATTTACTGTTAATTTATAATCGGCACAAATTCTAATGTTACCATCCTTTTTGACAATGGGCACGATGGGGGTGGCCCAGTCGGAGCGCTCGACGGGCGAGAGGATGCCGTCCCGCACCAACTGGTCGAGCGCGCGCTCCACCGGCGCTCGCAGCGCGTAAGCGAGCGGCCGCGCGCGCATGAACACCGGCCGCGCGCCCTCGCGCACGTGGATGCTCACCGGCCCGCCGGTGAAGCACCCGAGACCATCCGCGAACACTTCACAATATTTGGAACTGAAACCCGACATATCAAATATTTCATTATCTACTTTTAGGACTTCATTACAATATTCTATAGTAGGTAATTCTATCTGTAAGGCGGCCATCCACTGCCGGCCTAATAAAAGCGTTTTCCCCCCTTCTATTACATACAGATCTAATTTTTTTTTTTTTTACTCTTATATTTAACCAATGCCTTGAAGACACCGAACGGTTTTACTGTTTCCCCCGTGTAATACCTAAGTATTAAATTACACTGCTGTACTTTTATATGTTTAAATAATTTCTCGTAACACTGTCGACTTATACAAGATACTGCGCTTCCCGTGTCGCATTCAAAATCTAAAATTTTCTCATCGACATTTAAAGTTATATAAAATGGCTTACACTGTGATATTGCTAGTTGACAAACATCTATAAATATTACCTCGTCACTATCCTCGCTATATTCACTCTCCTCGCAGTCCAAACGTCCTCCGTTCTCTCCATCCACGAAAGCGATACCTACGCTTTGTTGCCTCGCGATGTTTGGGCACATCCGCTGAAGATGCCCTTGCCTATTACATACTCGACACACGTACGCGGCAAACTTGCATGCACGCTCATCATGCTGTGCCCCACAGCTGCGACACTGCCGGTATAGCCGACCCCGCTCAGTGGACGCCGACGTGGCCGCTGCCGCGACGCGCCGGCCCGCGCGCCCCGCGCCGCTGCCGCCGCCGCTCGGCTTTACGCCCGCCGCCATGCCGCGCGGCGCCGCGCGCGCCCATCCGCCGCGCTGCCAGCCGCCTGGCCCGCCCGCCAACGATGTCACTGCGTGACACTCGCCTGATGCTAATACCGCCGCACTCGCACCGCTATGTCCTTCGACAACCGCTGCATCCTTTTCTGCCGCCTCCATGCTCACCGCCAACGTATACGCTCTGCTGAAGTCCAAACCGCTCTCAGCGAACAACCTCTGCCTTATCGTCTCACTGCTGATGCCGCAAACCAATTGATCCCTCAAACTTTCCTCCAACCAACTGCCGAACTCGCAAGTTTTAGACATCTTTTTCAAGATGGCTACATATGCCGAGATCGTCTCGCCGTCGTTCTGTATTCTATTTCTAAACTTGAATCTTTCGGCCAGTGCGCTCGGTTTTGGTTGTAAATATTTACTCATAATTTCTACTATTTGTTGAAATGATTTAGTCTTCGGTTTTGCCGGTGTACACAAATTAACTAGCAGTTCGTAAGTTTCTGCACCCATAACCGTTATTAGCGTCGGCACTTGAAGTTCACTTGGTATTTTATTCACCACAAAATATTGTTCCATCCGCTCGATATACAGCTGCCAATCGTCTTTCTGCATATCAAACTCCACGATTCTGCCGATCGACATCGTGAAAACTATGAAAAAAAACTGCACACGCGAATTATTCAGTTCTCGTCGCCAATGAAATATAGGGAATCACAATGAGACGACGTCTTGCACTCAACACATTTATTCGCAGACTGGTGATATCTACCTACATACATTTGGATATTACCAATGACCGACTACATACATCACAGTATTAGAGGCGATATAAAGATATAAAACCGAGCCTTAGGACATTATGTAGTGATCCGAACAGCATCACTACATATAATACATTGGAATTCACGAAATCCGCATTTCTATAATGTATGTAGATAACGTAGAACAAAGAAACCTTATAATAATTTCACCAAAGGCAAAGCGAATAACTTTATTCAAGAAACTTGTACTAGTAGAACTCTGTCCTGAAAGCTATATCTACCTCAAACCTCTCCTTTGCGGCTCGAACTGTATTACGTAAACGATATATAAAACGGTAACTGGTGCAGTAACATTCACGGATATATATTTCGCGGATAGAATCACTTACCTACTCTATTAATTTGTAGGTTAAATGTAAGAATAGACAGATTTTACAATGAGGTCAATATTATAGAGTAGACACAGGAAACAAGCAGCCGGTTCCGTTTTT
This sequence comes from Macrosoma leucophasiata, assembly GCA_036365455.1. Classification (NCBI taxonomy): domain Eukaryota; kingdom Metazoa; phylum Arthropoda; class Insecta; order Lepidoptera; family Hedylidae; genus Macrosoma; species Macrosoma leucophasiata. The sequence continues at coordinate 9,855,530 of JAWQUS010000010.1, forward strand.
AAATTAATTTGACAGATATTTTATAGGACGTTTTCACGTTAGCTGTCATGGTACTATAGGAAAGTGCAAGTAATTGTACGAGTATGCAAAAACTGGAACCATGCTATCAAGGGGAATGTCCAGTTTAGTACTTTAGTGCATATAGGTCAATGAGATTTTGTATTTATTTTGACATCCATTCCAAAACATGACATGTAGTGTTATATATACCGCAAAACCAGCTACGAAACATATCTCCGACATTCTTTAACCGAGTTCAAAAAACGAGAAGGTTCTCAATTCGGCCGGTATATATATATATATATATATATATATATTTACTAGCGGCCCGCCCCGGCTTCGCCCACGCTGCTCTGCTCCTATTAGTCATAGCGTAATGTAAGCTATCCTATCTCTCAAGTTGAATTTTATTATAATCGGTTAAATGGTTTAGGAGTCCATTGAGGACAAACATTGTGACACGAGATTTATATATATTAAGATTTATGTACGCGAATTTCGCGGAGATTTACGTAATTCTTTTTTTTTCTTTATCGAATGAGCCGTCGACAGAATGTTTCGTTAATCAGTTGTACAATGACAAAACGTTTCAACAAGAACGATTCGCCGACAAAACGATTCTTTCATGGATTAATCGACGACAGAACCTTACCTTGGGCGAGATTGGGAGGGCGACCGCAACTTAGCCAGGTTAGGTCGAAGGGTGCGGTGCCGCCTCACCGTTCAGTGTTAGGTTTTTTTTTCGCTGACAGTAAATCCATGAAAGAATCGTTTTGTCGGCGAATCGTTCGTAATTGAAAGGTTTTGTCGTTGAACAACTGACAAACGAAACATCTTGTCGGCAGCTCATTCGATAGAGAAACGTTAGTCGAAGATAAGTTTCTCAACGGAGAACAATAAAACCTTATAACCATTTCGCCGAAGCCAAAGGGAATATCTTTATTCAAAAAACTTCTACAACTAGAACTCTGAGCTCAAAGCCATTCGTACCTGCCCTTTGTGGCTCAAGCGGTATAACGTAATCGATATATAAAGAGGTAACTGGTGATGTAATATTCACGATTACATAATTATGTGACTTTGTTTGGAAGCTAACATTTATATTTAGAATCCACGATCAAGATCGCTATTTTAATATGGAAGGCTTTATCTTCGTTTTTAACTAAAGTGATATGAAATCAATTTGTGAGGCCCGCACTTTATGTAGTTTCTTCATTTTACTTGTTGTGAGATAAGCAATAGTAATTGGATTGTAAATATTATTTCATTTAACGCATTTAATATTTACAAATTAAAAGTGATCTTGACAAATAAATTTGAAACATACACTTTTCATATTATTCAAACTTACGAAAACCGCATATCCGAAATGTATGTTACGGAGAACTATACCTTTTAATAACTGAACTAAAGGCGGAACGAATATCTATATTCAAGAAACTTTCACAACTAGAAGTCTGAGCTAAAAGCCGTTTCTACCTCAAACCTCTCTTTTGTGGCTTGAACTGTATTACGTAAACGATGTATAAAACGGTCACTGGTGATGTAACATTCTCGGCTACAAAACTACGTGACTATGTTTGGAAACTACGAGTAGCATTTATTTCTAAAATTAACGATCAAGTTTGCAGTTATCGGGAAGGTTTTATCTTAGAGTATTAAATTGATTGAGGAAACTCATATTATAATACAAGTATTAATGAAGTGTTTAGTAGGATTACTCGTTTTTAGGAATCAGCGTGCATGAAGAGAATGATGAAGGTAGATGAGGCACGAGAGGTATGTCAGGACCGGGATATCTCGTGCTCTACACTTACTGCGGTAGGCACCTGGCCGTTAGAGACCTGGGGTGCGACCGCCTATCGAAATTGCTATTGGCATTGTCATTGCTGTCAAATTTTCGTGTCGATTTGTAGCTCCTTTAAAAGTAGTATTGATAATTTGATTGATGTTCTCGTTTTCGTAGGTGATAAACAAGCGATAATGGTAGATCATTTCGATTATTATTATTTAATTAAAGTAAAAATCGAAAAATTTTACAGCAATGACAATGACGACAGCAATGTCGATAGGCGGTCGCACCCCTGGCGTGAAGATACATACATACTCGTTTTTAGGGCTCTTAAAAAAATTAAAAATGTGTTTACTCATTTCATCTCTGAAGGTAGATATTCAGCGGTTTATGCATGTACGAGTATGTATTCAAACATAGGTACATGCTACACCCATGATTTGTCGGTTTCATTTTGGCCCATGTAGAGGTAGCGAGCCTATTAGTCATCACTGGACAAATTACAAAATTCCAAAAGTAGCCATTGGGAAACTTTCAGAAAGTTGAATAAACCCAATAGCAGCAGAGATAAAGGGTAATACACCTTTATCGCAGATAGCCCCCGACCCGGATATGGGATCTACTGAAACGTTTGTATCAACTTATTTACAATATTCAGTTATATCAAATTGCTCAAGGAAAACAATTGACAAATATCTTGAATATATAAATTTTAAAAAAAATTGAGATAAATGCAATGATATTACCAAGTAAATTTTGGAAAAAGTTCAAAATGATTGATAATCACAGAACTGTTCCCCACCGCTCAGTTGTAGACAAGAATTCTTCATCTGGTGCTTTCCTACTGCCATTCAAATATGGCGGTAGTAAATGCAATTAAGTGGGATAGGCAGCAGCATCTGGAAATATAACTACCAGTACATCGATCGCTAACCCGTAAGCTTGGGCATGCCAAGCGTGGTAATTACGGTATATCCTCTTTAGGGGAAGGCTTATATAGCTATAGACGTTTTTAGACTTGATGATGATATATTACCTATCCCCTAGTGGGTACAGGTGTGAAGTTACCCATAATTTAGTTATTACAATAACGATATAATGAAGATTGTCAACAGGTGTCTGATTCTCATTTGAAACCTTTGATCAATTATTTATACTAATGGCCGCCCAACTGTCGAGACTCGATAGTAAAACGTTAAATTTTCACTGACAAGGTTTGTGGTCAAGAAGGACGCAATCTAGAAAATTTTATCTTAGAAAATATTTGATTGAAATTATTTGATGAAAACATATACTGCGCACAACAAATTCTCAATTTATGGTTCCGTAATTTGTGTTACAGAAGCAAAATATAGGTTTTTCTTCATCATTTGATGGTGGCAATCGTCTTCTTTTTAACCTGTCTTTGTTTAAAGATTTGGGATCTTGTCTGTTTATTGAAGGAACTATATTTTTGTGTCTCAGAGGCAGACAAGTAAATAATACATTAACATTATTACTCTGTGCACATGTATGGTAAGTAAACACTGCAGTCTGTAGACATCGTCATGAAATATAGATGTCAAAATGAAGATGTTTTGCCACCTTTGAGATCTAACTTTGTTTTTTGTCATGTTACCAGAACACGATGTTAATAAATAAGATAGCTGTCCCGGCGGACTTTATACAGTCTTAGTTGTAAAAAAAATATGGCGACAGACAAGATCCCAAATCTTTAAACAAAGACAGGTTAAAAAGAAGACGATTGCCACCATCAAATGATGAAGAAAAACCTATATTTTGCTTCTGTAACACAAATTACGGAACCATAAATTGAGAATTTGTTGTGCGCAGTATATGTTTTCATCAAATAATTTCAATCAAATATTTTCTAAGATAAAATTTTCTAGATTGCGTCCTTCTTGACCACAAACCTTGTCAGTGAAAATTTAACGTTTTACTATCGAGTCTCGACAGTTGGGCGGCCATTAGTATAAATAATTGATCATAGGTTTCAAATGAGAATCAGACACCTGTTGACAATTTTCATTATATCGTTATTGTAATAACTAAATTATGGGTAATTTCACACCTGTACCCACGAGGGGATAGGTAATATATCATCATCAAGTCTAAAAACGAACTATTCTCAAACCTGCCGGATATTCACACAAAATTTCTTAAAAATCGGTCAAGCCATTATGAATATTTCGTAGGTATATTACTCAGCAACGCCTTAGAATTAAATACTGTTTCAAACATTGACATACACAAACATTGTTAATATTACTATATTTTTTTGATTTCTTCATATTTTCTCACCTTCCTTGAACGAATATTTCAATATAAGCCAAATCAATCCAGCCGTTCTTAAGTTTTAGTGACACTTACAAACCTCATTTATATTTATATATAGGAATAAAGTAGGTAGGTGTACCAGTATTTCATCTTTGGTAAATTATTCCCTATCTTGTTTCCCAAATGTACGTAGTTTTACACATTTGAATTACAAACACATAGTTTTACCAGCGGACATAGTAATTTACGATGCACGAACGTTTGCGCTCTAATAGTTGGGGTCAACATTTACATTTACATACGCGAAATTATTAAAATGAGCCAATTATTGTTGTGGTGAAATAATTTCTATTGTATTTTAGATTCATTTTGAACAGGGTGTGAAGTGTTAAATAAATTATACCTGAAATCAAATGAGTGTAAAAAATAAGCGAGAATAATTTTCGTATTCCCAAGTGGTCCTGGTAGCTGTTATACTTAATGCATGATAAATGTATGTATTTGCTCACGAAGTATCAAAGATTTATAAATATGTGGAATTGGGCAACTTTTATATTTTGCTTGTCAATAAAATATTTATAAGATACTGGTTTTATAAGATACTGTTTTCAATACTTTTTCGGGAAGCGATCTCGAACGTGTCACTATTATTTGGTGACGTCAAAGAAATCTCGTTTCTAATTAAAAAAATACACATTACCTCAGCTGAAATACGTCCACCTTCCCCAAACACGACAACAATGTTGTGCGCCATTAGGGGAGAATATGCCATAAAATAAAATAAAAAGATACGCTTACACTCACAACCCTACACTGGGTATAAACCTGTGTTGTGGGTGCCGTTATACACATACACAAACACCCATCATCATATCAGCCATAGGACGTCCACTGCTGAACATAGGCCTCCCTCAATGACCTCCATGCCGACCGATCGGAAGCGACGTGCATCCAGCGGGTACCTGCAGCCTTCACTAGGTCGTCGGTCCATCTTGCAGGTGGACGTTAGGACGTTCAGACGACGTCGAGTGGAGACCACGTACCAGCAAGGGCAGCGCCTACGCTGAGAACCTTTCTGCGCAAGCGGCTATCGGTTCTCAGAGCTATGTGCCCTGCCCATTGCCAGTTCAGCTTGGAGATCTGCTTAGCTATGAAACACACAACACCCAGACCCGTAACAAATATCTGTAGGCCATACAAATATTTGTCCCGGTGCAGGGATCGAACCCGCGACCCTGCGAATCAAACGGTCGTCTTACACCGCTGGACTAACTGGGTCGTCGTTTAACATAATTTTGAGAGTGTGCAGATTTGTGTAATGCGTTTGAAAATTTCTTCGTTTTGGAAAAATTATTTGTCTCAATCGCCTACCAACTTAAAAGTATTTCAGTAACGAACCTTTGTAATATTAGACCTTATCGGGTTATAAAGTTTAATTTGAGAAGAAATGTTAAATCAGCCCAGTTGCGATGGGAGCCCCGACTTTTTACTTCATACTTTTTAGCTATTAGTTAAGATACTCCCACTCCGTCCCACTGCTGGGCACGAGTCTCTCCCCTATTTTTTTTTTTGGGGGGAGGCCTGGAGCTTACTCCACCACGCTACTCCAATGCGGATTGGTGGAGGTGGGTGGATTAGTGGCCAACCCACTGTCGGATGTTTTCAAACCCATAAGGCCTCCGACAAGGTTTAACGACTGCTATCCATCGATAGCAACCGGGACCGACGGCTTAACGTGCCCTCCGAAGTACGGAAACGCGCATTTAATTTGCCACTAGCGGTCACCCATCACACTACCCGACCGCGCCCGTAGTGCTTAACCGAGCAGATCGCTTACGATCTACACCAGCCGCTGGGCCATGCGCGCTTCGCCATCCAGCTTTCCTTAGTTATCAATATATTTGGCCCTCCACACTCTGCCTATCCCGAACAGATTTGGCATGAACTTAGAGTACCTAATTACATTCGAGATAGTACTGAAGTCAAGTAATTAGCTAAATAAATTCAGTTATAGAAAATTGAGACGTTGATTTTTTTTTATTCATGAATAATGACAGATACTTACTAATAAAGTCGTTGATTTTTTATACAGAGTTCTATTTTCGATCGCCTACCAACTTAAAAGTATTTCAGTAACGAACCTTTGTAATATTAGACCTTATCGGGTTATAAAGTTTAATTTGAGAAGAAATGTTAAATCAGCCCAGTTGCGATGGGAGCCCCGACTTTTTACTTCATACTTTTTAGCTATTAGTTAAGATACTCCCAAAGGCTCGATCCTTCACATTTTCACACTTTTTCCTTGTAATTTTGAGAGTTTTCCCCGTAGATACTGATGAGATGAATAGGATATTGCTTCCGAAAATCTTGCAAAATATATTTCTTTTAACTTTTAATCTTTTATATTTTTCTATGGTATGAAAATGGTAAAGAAGTACATAGTTCATACAGAAAAGAATTTGACAGATTTGATACCTCTAGTCATAAGTATGACTACATTTTATATAGACAATTTGTTTTTGCAACGACGTACGGATTTGTTATGGAAATCCATGAAAGTTAACATTAATTTTGGCTCATTTAACCTCAGTACTACCTAATATATCAACCTGCAAATATGTAGTAAACTCAATAAGTTTTACACCATTGGTTACTCTATTACACAGATCACTTGTGCCCTATTGTATTACATAATACCTATAGACCCTACTGACAATGCATTTTGAGCGTATGCCAAAGTAGTGTACTTTTATCCTTTAGGTATATAATAGGTTGGGGAAAAAGTCTTTTCGCATTATAGTATGTATGAACTTGTAATAAAATCTCTTTGGCTGTAGTATTTGTATCTGGCTGGTTTTGGTATCATTGAAAGTTAAAATTTTAAAGAACATAATTCCAAATTCAATGTTTATGGACCTAGTGCTGTGTCTGTGAGAGTAGCACCAATTTGGTTTAAGCGTTTTCAATTCGGAAATTTTGATGTCAAAGATGCACCTCGCTCTGGTCGCCCTATTACGGATAAAATGGATGTCATTTTTGAAAAAGTGGAGCAAGATCGACATATCAGTAGTTACGACTTAGCTGAAGAACTGAGAATTGATCACAAAACAGTTTTGGCGCATTTGAAAAAGCTGGGTACAAAAAAAAGCTTGATATTTGGGTACCTCACGAGCTCACTGAAAGAAACCTAATGAACCGTGTACTCATTTGTGATTCTTTATTACGACGTAATGAAACCGAATCATTTTTGAAGAAGCTGATAACTGGTGATGAAAAGTGGATCACGTACGACAAGAACGTGCGAATAAGGTCGTGGTCAAAGGCCGGTCAGGCTTCACAGACTGTGGCGAAACCCGGGTTAACTCGCAATAAGGTGATGTTGTGTGTGTGGTGGGATTGGAAGGGCATTATTCATTATGAGCTATTACCACTAGGCAGGACTATCGATTCTGAACTCTACTGCGAACATATAATATACCCAACAAGCAGCTTAAATAATAAATACTTTAGCGTACAACTTGTTCTGTTGTTGTATCAAAATCCATAAAGCCATTGCACCAATTTCTAATATTATATTATATAATTTATGTACAGCCCTGTAATTTCCGACACAGAGGCATAACACTTTAAATCTCAGGAGTGGTAACGTATCTGCATTTTGACCTTGGTCTTTGTGTGGGTGTCTATAGGCTGCAGTCATCACTTAACATTAATGTGTACTGCATGCTTGTTTGCCACTTCCATTTTCAATAAAAGAAATAATAATAATAATAATTAATTATAATAGTAATTTTATGTTTATTTGTTTTTTTATACTTAGGTAATAATTAAATTTAATTAAAATAAATAATTATTTAATAAGTTAAATAAATAAATAAGTGGAATAATAATTATCTCATAAACAGAATACTACGTAATCACGCTTTTTTATTAATTGAGATGAATAAGCGATGCGCATAAATACTAAAATAAAAAAATAAACAGGCTATTGCCCACTTATACCGGTATACTCTGAATGTGTCTCAAAATCATTTTCTTGTCTCAGGTAACCGACTTATCGATGCTGGTGGAGTATCCTCCTATCCAGCATGCGCACGGTCTGCTATCGACCGCTCTGGGCCTGTATGTGCCAACGGGGCGAACGATGCAGGTGCGGTGTACGGCGCGGGTGGCACCCGCGTGGCGGGAGGGCAGCGAGGCTGTCATTGGGAACAGCCACCTAGCTGATAGTAAGGAGGCTATGTTGTTAGGTAAGGTTCTTTAAGATTGAGGCTTATATGGACAGCAAAAGATTGGATATGGTCTTAGAGAAGTTAAGTATCTTCCTGCACACATTACATGTCAACCGGGAAAACGATGCAGGTCTGGTGCGGAGTACCTGCGTAACTAGAAAGCGAGACTGTCAACAGCTACCTAGCTAACCTACCTAGTAAAGAGATTTGGTTGTCAGGTAAGATTTTTAAGAAAAAAGGACATAGTCTCAGAGAAGTTATGTTTTGCTGGACATGTATATGTTTCCGGGACGAACGAACGTTGCTACATACGAACCAAAAGCAGGTATGATTTTTACACATACAGAACTTGAAGTAATTACCTCATTTTTATTCAACTCGATTCAGCCGCTGAATAATGATGATTTAATAGTTTATGCGGTATTATTTTTCATAAAATTTACACTACTTTAAATCTAAAGATTGACCGATAAGCTACTTATTTTAGCGGAAAAGTCACTTATTTTAAAGATTGACCGATAAGCTACTTATTTTAGCCGAAAAGTCACTTATTTTAGAGTGTGGTACATTGCCTCTCTTGAATCTTTTATACAAATTATCTATCAAATAACATATTTACTGTCAATAAGATGATCAATAAAGATCATTTACGTCTAAAAACTAGAGCTTAGCATAGCAACTAACTCTCAGGAGGTATTCTAAAAGCATTTCCAAGCGATTTCCTTTCTTTATAGGAAGGACAAGGGTAAACTAAGGTTACATTCATAATAGTGAATCTATATAACTATGTCAGTTCTAGACTATTATACTTGGATCTGAAGGTATACCGTAAAACATTCTATTTTTATATTAAAACTCTTTGCGAAGTAAATAATTTTATGACACGAACAAGCCAAATCATAATAAATTAGTATTACTTAAGCAATGAATGCTCAACTGGAGTGGAAATTAGCTATAAACACGAACCATTTAGATTAAATTATAATTCACACGACAATTTGTTCTTAGCTGAATAATTCCCGAGTCCTAAAACGGTACTAATACTTGTGATACCTACCTAAAATTTGCTTAACGAAATTCTCGCCACAATAATTGAATGAGAATTTACCAACTAAATAAAGGAATTTATTTAAAGTTAACAAAAAACTGTTCCGATTTTTCAATTATTGTAGAGTAACATTGATTTTGTAGAAAGCTGTGGAACTGAAACTTAATATCCCTGTTTGTTTTGTAATACAGTAATACCCCGGACTTACGATATAGCAGCGTAAATTCGCGTATGTCGAGGTTCACCTTTGCATATAAATACTGGGTTCAAGTTACACATTTTTGGCCTTTGGATAATATAATAATAATAATAATGGCAACCCATTATACATCCCACTGCTGGGCACGAGTCTCTCCCCTTTTTGAGGGGAGACCTGGAGCTTACTACACCACGCTGCTCGAATGCGGATTGGTGGAGGTGGTTGGGTTATTGGCCAACCCGCTGTCGGATGTTTTCGAACCGCCCATAAGGCCTCCGACAAGGTTTGACGACTGCTATCTGTCGATAGCAACCGAGACCGACGGCTTAACAGGCCCTCCGAAGCTCGTAAACACGCATTTCAATATGCCACTAGCAGTCACCCATCACAATACCCGACCACGCCCGTAGTGCTTAACCGAGTAGATCGTTTATGATCTACACCCGCCGCCAGGCCATGCGCGCTTCCTTCGGATAATATATATATAGCTTCGCTTTGGATAATATATATATAGGTAAATCAAAAATGTATACTCGAACTGCTCGTAAACCGAACACTAACCTACCGGAGTGAAGAAAAACCAACCGCATATCTCGGAATTCGCGTAAAACAAAAAAGTGTAAGTCGGTACATAACTGTATTGTTAAAATGAAATCTGTACTTATTTGATAAAATAGTTGGGGAAAAAGTTTCTTCGCATTTTTTAAGATAATTCAAAACATTTTTTTACATAGTTTATTTAAATTTAACTAAAGTATGTATGTACCATTTTGTTCGATAACCTTTTGCAATCTTGTAGGTAGGGACATGATCCCATTGCCATAAAAATTTTGGGACTTCTCATCAAAATACCGCGACAAGTGGATTTGACAGTCCTCTCGTGATGTTAACCTAACATTGCATAAAGAATTCTGAAGAGACCGAAACAGGTGGAAATCTGAAGGTGCAAGGTCAGGACTATACGGCGAATGCATTAACACCTCCCAGCCAATCTCTCTTAATTTTTGCTGAGTGGCTATAGATGTGTGAGGTGTAGCGTTATCATGATGAAACACCACACCCCTTCTGTTGATCAATTCCGGCCGCTTTCTCTCAACTTCTTGCTTTAATCTCATTAGTTGTTCGCAGTAGAGTTCAGAATCGATAGTCCTGCCTGGTGGTAATAGCTCATAATAAATAATGCCCTTCCAATCCCACCACACACACAACATCACCTTATTGCGAGTTAACCCGGATTTCGCCACAGTCTGTGAAGCCTGACCGGCCTTTCCAAAATTTCCGGATTGAAAACGCTTAAACCAAATTTGTGCTACTCTCACAGACACTGCACTAGGTCCATAAACATCGCAAATACTTTCGCGGCTTGCGTTGCATTTTTACCTTTTTTTGTGGTAAAATTTTAAAATGTATCGAATTTCTTCATCAGATTCATTCATCTTGACAGTACGAAAAACAAATGAAAACCACACATTTGCCTTATTTGAATTTGGAATTATGTTCTTTAAAATTTGAACTTTCAATGATACTAAAACCAGCCAGATACAAATACTACAGCCAAAGAGATTTTATTACAAGTTCATACATACTATAATGCGAAAAGACTTTTTCCCCAACCTATTATTACTGATACATGATTGTGCATAATATTTTAATCCTCAATCGTATTATCTTTTGTCTCAAAGGTGAAAGATTGTCAGGCTTACAATTGAAGCAACAGAAAAGATATATTGTCGATTCAAAAACAAAAGCACAGTTGACACAAGTTTGCATGAATGGTTAAATGGAAGATTAGTGGCGAGACATGTTAAGTCTATGTGCAAGCTTAAACTTTGAGCTGGTAATTCCAATTGTCATCGAGTGTTGACAAGTGCGATTCCGTCTATTAATTGAGTTGTGATGTGTAATGATTTAGCTAATTTGTATTACACATCCTTGCATCATGTATTTAACCTTGATTAAAGAAAATTAATAAATCATCTAATTAATATGGTATATTGCTTCGCGATTAAATAACTTGATTTGAAAATGGAGTGCAAGGAGAAAAGAGATACTTATGGCATCTTTGGCCTTGTCTAACAAAGGTTTACCATTTTTATCTGCTGAATACATGCATTAAATTTACTTTGATTAAACTGCAGTTAACTTTAAATTGGCTTCAGTGTTAGCAAATACATAGCCTTTCATTACTATCAAATCGAAATATTCTAGTCGGTCCAGCAGTGTGTGACAATGGCTTCAACCGAGAGTTGCGGGTTCGATTTCCACACGTATAGCCTGTAATTAGTTATCCAATCCCATACAACATTTCCATTTCCATCCATACATTTACGTAGAGATCAGCAACTTAATGAAATCTACATAAATAGACCTTAACCATTAGTAAAGTACAAGTATGTTTTCTGTTATTTGAAACGATATCTGAACAAATTAATCTTAAATTCAAACTTATGAATAAATCAAGTCGTATACAACAGATACATTGAAATGGAAATGATCCCTAAAATTCCGATCACCGAGAATTGCGAGACTAAGCGAAACGATAAACCGCACGGAGGGGATGTGCCGCAGTTCACTATGTGTGTACGCGCTTCAATGGATGAATCATCGTTACAATATTCCCGCTGACTTCCCGATATCTAGTCGACTCTATTTATTACAGTAACTTTTGTTTATTGCGACAGTAAATATAACAAAAAGATAAAATATCCTATTCATATTAAATTCAGAAAACTGATGAATTAATACAGAGCTTAACCGTCGGCAAAGTTATAACAATTATTAAGTTTTTCTAATATTTGAGACGGTATCCACACACATTTATGTCAAAGTCGAGCTTATGAATAAATCCAGTCGTATGCAACTGATACATTGAAATAGAAATGATCCCTAAAATTCCGATCACCAAGAAAAGGCTATTACACGACACGGTATTCAGGGTTCGGCAGAAAGGGTAGGCGTAGTCTCACACTGGATTGCCGCTTATTACACTATCCGGTCGACAGCGCCATAATTCAATCACAGTACAAATACACGGGCCGCTCCGGTCGCCCTAATTAGGGCCCTAACTTCCTAAATGTTGTTACACTACCCTGACCCTTGCTATCGTACCCTGAATATCGTGCCGTGTAATAAGTTCTTAAGCGAAACGATACACCGGACGGAGGGGATGTGCCGCAGTTCACTATCACGCTTCAATGGCTCAATCATCGTTAGAATATTCTCCTTGAATTCCTGCGTGGGCACAGCTCGTCTAAATTAAATACGTTTATGTAAACCACATTCAACTCTGTTAGTGCTCACAGTAAATTTTCAATTGACAATAACTTCTTTTTCCCTTAACCGATTTTGACGAAAAAAACAAAGCTCCTAATTACTTGTGAAAACCGCGTTCAATTCCGTTTAGTAGTTTTGAAATTATAACAGACAGACAAAAATTCTAAAAATGTTTTTTTTGTTTCTGTTACACCTTTTTAATCGCCCACTAAAAGTTTTTTTGAAAAATATTTAACGATTCATATTCGATATATACTGTCTAATTATACCTACCTATGTATTGATGATATGTTTTTTCCACATCGAATTCCTAAAAACAACAGAGCAACACACATAACGTTAGGTATATGCCAATGAACAAAAACATATGAAGTCACGTCACACCAGCTGGCTCAAAATAAAAATATCAAGTTACCCAAACCGCACCAAAATAATCCTTTGTTAATGAAGTAGACAAAAAATAACAGCTATCGTTGGTAAGTCACCCAAGTCTCTCCATTAACTCGAATAATAACAAGGGTTGTTTGTTTCAGTGAGGAGTTCAAGTGCCGCGTCTACGTCAAATGTAATGTTGTTAACACTTTCCCTCGCCCAACTTCTTAGTTCTTTAATCCAATCAGAAACGTGATAAATTATCCCTGTTCTTTATTATGGAGACGTGTTAACAATCATACGGCTACTTTCTAGGTACCAAAGGACGATTATTGGCAACGCATAAAAATGTTTTATTATTTAGAATAAGTTATTTTTTCTAATCCAGCAAATAAGGTAGTTATGGAAGTTTTATGATGTTTTTAGTAAAACTAAATATCGGATACATATCTGTAACTAAGGCATTATAGCTAATCGTTTACGTTGATAAAATCTTTGACTTTGTATCATCGTGCTATTATTTTGTATTTTTATAGTGATACGATTATTTGTTAACAAAATCTGGTCACAAAGCTTTTTATTGAATATTTGTAAGTGAATTGTAAATACCAAAGTTTAGAAACGCCTTCATAGATACTATGTAAAATGTAAATAATAAATAGGAACTTCTTTTGTAATATTACTGCATATGGACAAATTGTAAGGTATATTTTATTGATATTGTTGACTTTACTTAAATGTTTCGGACTAATATTTCATTAAACCTTAAGTAGTTAAAATTGTTACTATTATTTCACCTGAATAGCTACTGAGACGCTTGAGAGTACATTCAATCACCGGTTCGGGTTTATAGCTGATATTGATTTTTTTAATTGACTTCAGTACTCTCCCCATACAATTTCTAAACGTGCCTGATGAATGAAAAGGTTTGTTCTCTATTACTTTAGACTCAAAAATGTGACTGGCGAAGTGAATGTAGGTAGTATGTGTACTTACGTTTATCTTCCAGGAAATTCAAGTTAAAAGTGACGTTATTTAACTAAAAGACCTTTCGGCTGTAAAAAAAACTGTTCGATAATCGTTTCACAAGGCATTGTTGGATAATTTTGTTAAGATAAAAGCACTAAAGGCTGTAAGCGCCAACCCACGCCGCTCCATTTCCATTCTAAAATGCTACTCCATTTGTACCGCCATTCATAATATGGCTTCCTGTATTTCTGGTCAATGATTTCTATCGGAAAATGGATATACCCCTCCATTTGTATACAATGGTAGATGTTGTATTGTAAAGTTTTTATAGTTTCAATACAGTCGGTGAGCATAGTGCGAGCAAAGTTTTTAATATTCTTGAAAAGGACAGTTATCTGTTTTTTTGTTTTATATTTTTATTATTCAGTTCTGTATCAACGCCTCTATGCTCTCCGGTTGTTTACTGAAAGTAAAAATTGCCTACATTAAAATTGTTTACTTTTAGGGAGTAGGTAAGCTATATTGTGGTGTGCATCGCACAAGTTTTTAAATCTTTGCTAATTTTGGTATGACTATTTAGTTTTAGAACATCATTTGTACTAAATTTTTATCTCGTCAATTATGTAAACGATTGTTAATTTTCAATTCCTTATTTTATATATATTTAAAAAAACTTGCGGATGAATCCTAAGTATTCGTTTTTGTAATAAAAAAATATGAGTATTTCAGTTCAGAAGCGCATTTAAAGGGTTTTTTATTCACTTATTCAATGTATATTTATAAAAAAGTGATATACAATATTTTTAAGATTCAGACTAAGGTTGTACAAATAAAATATTCATGGTGAGATACCCTTTTGTTTTGCCAGTTGTAATACAATTAAATAGAAGAGATAGAATGCCATCGGAAGAATGATTGCGCGGTGTTGGCTTCAAATATCATAATAATAAAAGGCTGACAAAATATGTCATTCTAACAGTACCATAACAAAGACTCATCTACATGATGTTTGAACATAAAACCCATTCCACAAACATTTACAATTCCCATTGTACATAATGATCTAGAAACATTTGCTTTTGTTGTTAAAACTGTATTGTAGTATTTACTGGTATCATTTGGTTGAAATAAAAATGATTTATTACAAAGGTATTTTCTTTTAAGATTCCAGCTAACGTTTAAAGGTATCTTGAAGATGATCTCTGATTATA
Source organism: Macrosoma leucophasiata (assembly GCA_036365455.1). NCBI lineage: Eukaryota > Metazoa > Arthropoda > Insecta > Lepidoptera > Hedylidae > Macrosoma > Macrosoma leucophasiata. The sequence continues at coordinate 9,870,903 of JAWQUS010000010.1, forward strand.
CGCCGGCGTTTGGTAAAATGTTATTGTGTCTACAGTTAGAGGCAACATTAACTCCGAATATAAAGGTAATTTTGGAAGGATAAGTATAGCTTGGATAAGTCCTCCTGGAAGTGCTTAAACATTGCTTACTTTGATAGGTATGATTTTAAGGTTATATGGTGGCGAAACAAGCATATTTTATTTACTGGTGGTAGAGTTCCAGAGTAGGAGCTTGAGGGCGTAGGCACCACCGCATTACCGAATTTATCTGCCATATGGTAGTGTTCAGTACTATCATATTCCGGTTAGATGGTAATGTATGGCCTCGTAATAACTATCACAGATACATAACAACTAAGGTCTCAGGGGTGGCAACGCAACTGCATTTTGACCTCTGGTTTTTATGCGGGTATAGGCTGCAGTCATCACTTAATATCCACGTGAAGTAAAGTCTTGTTTCACTTTCATTACATAAAAAAATAGTTCACATTGATGGAGAGTCAATGGTGCAGAGATAAAAATGCAGATGAGATGCCACTCCTGAAGCCTGAATTGATAAATTGTGATTGTTATTACGGGTCTGTGCATTACCATTTAACAATTTGGCAGCAAGTCGATTACCTAATACGGTGGTGCCTACGCCCTCGTACGAAATGGTACTTTTCAGCACTATCGCGTTCCGGTCAGGTCATATACCTGCATAGGCATAAAACCTTAGGCCTCAAGAGTGGCACCTCATCTAAATTATAATCTCTGGTTTCATGTAAATATTTATAACCTACAGTATTACCTTTTTTTAATATGTAATGGACGCGGCAAACTAGCATGCAGTTCACGTTGATATTAAGTAATGACTGCAGTCTATAGACTCTTACACAAAGACCCAGGTCAAAATGCAGATGCGTTGCCACTCCTGAGGCCTAAGGTGTTATGCCTTTGTACCGGAAATTACAGGGCCGTACATTACCACCTGAGCGGAACACGATAGTGCTGAACACTACCATTTAGCGGCAAGTATATTAGATAATGCGGTGGTGCCTACGCCCGCGATCTCCGTCACTGGAGCACTACCACCAGTAAAACCTACCATCAATGTAAAATATAAATCGCTATCCATATTCCCTCGCAGTCTTTCCATTTTTATTAACAAAAGAAACTCGCTCTTCTCGGCACATAATCAAACCACCCCCACCCAAATTTCCGCAACAAGTGTATGGAAATCCGATATTTGTCTTTGCTCCACACTTAGGATCACACGATACTTTGCTGTTGCTTTTGTTTGTTGGTGATATCGAAGCTGACATATAATGTAACTTATTATAAATGCTAAAGTATAGATTTTTTTATGTTATGGAAGTGGCAAACAATCATGAAGTTCACAGTGATGTTAAATGATGGCTGCAGCCTAAAGACTCTTACACAAAGACCCAGGTCAAAATGCAGATGCGTTACCACTCCTGAGGCCTAAGATGTTATACCTCTGTGCCGGAAATTACAGGGCCATACATTACCACCTGAGCGGAACACGATATTGCTGAACACTACCATTTAGCGGCAAGTAAATTAGGTAATGCGGTGTTGCCTACGGCCGCGATCTCCGTCACTGGAGCACTACCACCAGTAAAACCTACCATCAATGTAAAATGTATGCATGTTTGCTACCTCATGACATAATTATTATTTTAAAATCGCTATCCATATTCCCTCGCAGTCTTTCCATTTTTATTAACAAAAGAAACTCGCTCTTCTCGGCACATAATCGAACCACCCCCACCCAAATTTCCGCAACAAGTGTATGGAAATCCGATATTTGTCTTTGCTCCACACTTAGGATCACACGATACTTTGCTGTTGCTTTTGTTTGTGGGTGATATCGAAGCTGACATGTAATGTAACTTATACGGACCGTGCGAAGTACTAAGTGGGGGTAATGTTATCGATCGCAGCGCCCATGTGGCGAAAAGTAGCAATAATGTGGGACCTGTCATCAAAAAGTAATCTGTTTAAACTTGGATATGTAATTTTCATAATCACATTTAACCGCCGACAAAATAGTAAACAGCAGTTTTTGTGTTGTAAACTACAAAAATATCAGTTAGAAATAAGAGTAAAGGTAGTAAAGGGAGAAAGAAAGAACGAATATATGTTTATTTCGAGTAACATTTTACAACCGTTTTGAATAGTCTTTAGAAGTCAATAATAACTTAAAGTGAATTATTACTTATTTCATAAGGTAAAAGTAAAACAGATAATTAAGTAAATTAAAATAGGGATAAAATAAACTTACTATTAGGTAAGAACATTTCAATTCCTTCCTTCCAAAAACTAGATAAGAAGAGAAGTAAAAACTTATTCGTCAAAATCAGAATGTATGTTATTCACTTGGCGGAGTTCCAAGTACACTCACTATTGAGAAGAACTCCGCTACCAAAGAAACTCATTTGGAACTCTTTTAAATTTTTAACTTATGTCTAATACAGATAGTCATTCAAATCTAGTAATGTAAACGTATATAGCATATGTATTTAATTTAATTTTAAATACGCTTACACTCACAGCCCCACAGTAGGTATAAATCTGTGTCGTGGGTGCCGTTGTACACATACAACACATACACAAACACCCAGACCAAATATTTGTAGGCCATACAAATATTTGTCCCGGTGCGGGGATCGAACCCGCAACCCTTCGAATCAAACGTTCATCTCACACCGCTGGACTAACCTGGTCGTCAAATTTTTGTATAAAATTGTATACATAGAAATCAATAACTGTCCACCATAATGAAATGTAGCACCGACAGACCAGAACAGATCAGTTCCCACCTTCAGCACCCGTTCATGAGTATGGCGCATGACCATGAGCCACCCACCGTAGTAAACGCAAGTTTTATCGATTGATTCTCAAGAGCTACATGGAAAATTGAATAATATAAGACATGCATGCAAACACGCAATTACATTTTACACTCGTGCTGCATTTGACTTAAATATTACGTCTATTACAACCCAATCAAACTGATTATGACTTCGAACTGCGATTGTTTATACCTAAAGAAATTTTGTAAAATATCAAAATACATGTGTATCTTACGATGCCAGCTTGAATTATTGATCTCTGTCCTTGTTTTCTTCTTAATTCCTCTATGTCAAGGACATGTCCAGCAGAAACCAACAATTTTCCTTTAAAGATTGTTTGTGGTTGAAATTTTATAGTGTGTGATACTCACAAACCCGGATCCCAAAATAATACTAATTTCGATTTGAAAACGACATTTAATTTATTACTAGCGATACAAGAACTATTCTATATGTTTATAATAATTGCATGTAACCCATAAAATAGCTATATTGTCTTGTTTTACTGTAAAACTACAACTAAAAATGAACTAAACAAACCCATATATTCGAAATAAAACACATTTTTTGAATAAATTTTACTCAACTCATTTGATTTGAATGATCAAAAATTGTTTCACAACCATATCTCCACCCAAGTTAAGGTATCAGAGTAATTTTGGAAGAAGATTAATAGATAATTTTCGATTGTAATAATATTTTATCAAAATTTCGAGGTAATATGTCATTATGGTCCGACAAGCAACGGTCCCACAAAGTTGGGGACGCTAGGTGGCGCTGAACTCATGCACGGTCCCTATATCAGAATCAGAATCAGAATCAGAAACTCATTTTTCATTTAGGGTGACAGGCACCTCTTATGACACGTCAAAAACAAATAAAATAAATTAGAGTGAACAACAATTGATATACATGTCAAACAAAAAAATATATATATGTAAAATCAAGAATATCACTAAGATAAAACTAAATGTAATAAACTAATGTAAAAAGTATATCAGTAGAATGTCTCATTTCCCCTTTACAAACTGATAATAAAGAGTAAAAAGAAAAGAAAACGTATCTTACCACTATTATAAATGTGAAAGTTGAATGTTTGTTTGTAAAACGTAACTTCACGCCTGTCATCCACGAAGGGGTAGGCAGAGGTAAATGCATGCATTCAAGCATACATGCAAACACCCACGATTCGCCGGTTACGTTTTGGCCCATGTAACAGGTGGCGAGCCTGTTGCCATCTCCGGACACATTACCAAACTTCGAGGTACTGGGAAACTTCCAGAAAATGGTAAAATCCCAATAGAACAAGAGATAAAGAATTTTAAACCGTTATATCTGATAGTCCCCGACCCGGGAATCGAACCCAGGACCCCCAGCGTTGTAGTAGTGGTAGCAGGCCACTACTACAACGCTACTGAGGCAGTTTGTTTGGTTATTTGTTGCTCAATCACACTAAAGCGGCTGGACGGATTTCAATGAAAGTGTGTACACAGGTAGAGTATATTGATAGTTGTAACACTTAAGATACTTTTATCCCGTACAGAGATTACATATATAGGGCATTTTTAAATAGATCTTGATTATGAAAAAAAAAGTTACCGATGAGTTTCCGGACGCGACTATCTATCTATCTATCTATCTAGGATAGATGACAGATGATGAAAGAGAATGATGAATTTAGTCAGGACCGGGATATCTGGAGCTCCACACTCTCTGGCTCCGTTAGGTATCTGGCGTGAAGATTAAAGAAGTAATGTAGGTAATATTTCACCTGTGATGCGAAGCCGTTTATTATTATACTTTTTAGGTGTCCGTTATTTATGTACTCGTAGTTCCTTGGTTTTTCTTATAAAATAGCTGTATCCCGCTTTGTCACTTAAGATCAATGGGATAAATGACACTGAATTATACATACGTTGATGTAGATATATATTGAATTAATTAAACATTAAATGCAAACGAAGCATCATATTAAATAATATTCCAGTGAATCCTCTTATTATTGAAAGCAGATTTTAAAACAAAAGATGGCCGAATTTTACGTAAAATCATTTTACATTCATTGAAATTCGAACATGTTTATAATATGAAATATCCATTAAAAATATATTTGAGTTTTAATGATCACAACTGAAACTCGTGGTATTTATAGATTACTGCATTTGTGAGAAAATAATTAAGCAAATAAAATATGTAATAAAACGCGAAATAAGCTCATTCCATCAACAAAACGATCGCAAATCAATATACCTACTCGCATAATCGACTATTAAATACACTACATCGATTTTAATGATATTTCTATGTCCCTGATAATTTATATTTTTGACCCTTTAATACGTGCGAATGATATATGAGGTTACAAAGAAAAATAGAAAAAACCGTGCGGGATAATTTAAGATCACAAAAACGTGTAAGTATGAAAGTTGACATATAAGGAAGTAAAATAATGTGCGTGTGCTTCCTTATTAAAACTGAATTGCACTTATTTGACAGGTACTACATTTCAAAAAGTTTACTTAGAAACCTGTCTTATGAGTATTATGAATCATAAAAATAAAAAATACATAAGAAGTTGTACCATAGGCAGAAAATTCTTCGTAATAACATAAATAATTATGTTATTACGAAGTGGCAAACAAGCATACAGTTTACATCGATGGTAAATAATTCTGTAGCCTAAACATCTACACGAGACTGCAGATTTCAATGTAGATGCGTCGCCACTCCTGAGGTTTCTAAGTTATTATGTCTCTGTGCTGGAAATTACGGAGCCGTATATTACCACCTGACCGGAACACGATAGTAATGCGATGGTGCCTACGCCCGCAAACTCCGTCACTGGAGATCTACCACCAGTATCTCTTACCATGGCATTTAACAGACATTTTCTAATTTTCATAGTACCTACTGTTACTGTTACCGCGAACCGGAAAACGAAGCGTAGGCAGGCCCCCCACAAGATGGACACATGCAAACACCCACGATTCGCCGGTTACGTTTTGGCCTATGTAACAGGTGGCGAGCCTGTTGCCATCTCCGGACACATTACCAAACTTCGAGGTACTGGGAAACTTCCAGAAAATGGTAAAATCCCAATAGAACAAGAGATAAAGAATTTTAAACCGTTATATCTGATAGTCTCCGACCCGGGAATCGAACCCAGGACCCCCAGCGTTGTAGTAGTGGCCTGCTACCACTACGCTACTGAGGCAGTTTGTTTGGTTATTTGTTGCTCAATCACACTAAAGCGGCTGGACGGATTTCGATGAAAGTGTGTACACAGGTAGAGTATATTGATAGTTGTAACACTTAAGATACTTTTATCCCGTACAGAAATTACATATTTAGGGCATTTTTAAATAGATCTTGATTATGAAAAAAAAAGTTACCGATGAGTTTCCGGAAAACGAAGCGTAGGCAGGCCCCCCACAAGATGGACCGACGACCTGGTGGAGGTCGCGGGCAATCGCTGGATGAGGTCGGCCCAGGACCGTTCGTTGTGGACTTCTTTTGGGGAGGCCTTTGTTCAGCAGTGGACGTCTTTTGGCTGAAATGATGATGATGATGATAATACTGTTCGGGACAAAACAAATGCAAAAACACAATAGTCATAAAAACAGTCCAGTCGTTATTGTTTTGTATCCATACTTATATTATAAATGTGATAGTGTGTTTGTCTCTCCGTCTTTCACGTCAAAACGGAGCAAGGGATTGATGGATTTTTTGTACATTGATAGTGGAGGGGAGTCAGAGAGATATGTTACTTTTTGTCCCGTATATCATTATTTATTGACGTTTTGAAAGTATCTGTAAAGATCTATTCGAAATAAAATATTTTCTATTCTATTCTATTCCCCTTATATGGCCACACCTCCCCGAAACAGGGGGTGGAAGTTTCAAGATAAATGGCTGAAAATTAATATGTAATTATATATAAAACGAAATCCACGCGGGCCAAGGCGCGGACAAATGCTAGTAATATAAAGAATAAAAAAGTTACTTAATCTATCCGTATATATAAAAACAATTGCTGTTCGTTACTCTCGCTAAAACTCGAGAATGGCTGGACCGATTTGGCTAATTATGGTTTTGAATGATTTTTCGGAAGTCCAGGGAGGGTTTAAAAGGTAAGAAAATATGAAGAAAGTGAAGGGAAATTGTAAAAACCACAATTTCATTTTCCCATACAAATTGTCCGTATCTATCAAACCTTGGACACATTATTTCATTCTGAGGCAACACGAAGTTTGCCGGGTCAGCTAGTAGTAAATAAAACACATATAACCACATTCGATTGTACGATATGAAAAACTTCAACACAAATACGACGTCTCGTTGACGTAGCTAAAAATATTCACATACCGGTCTTGAATTGCGGAAAGAATCCATTAAAACTCGCATAGAATTATGGTTATGGTTACCCAGTAGATAGCACAATATGCGCATACATTACACAAAGTCCAACCTTCCACGGCACGCGTTTTGTACGAATAAAAAACATTAGTTTGCAACATATTGAAACTACAGTACGTTAAGTTGCACAAAGTTCTCTTTTTAATGGGTGGTTGGAACGGAGAATTTATTTAAAATGCAAACTTTTTACAGCACAATGAGTTGACACGTTAAATTAGTGGCATGAATTAAAAGATAATAAATGCATTATTTTTTAAAAGACGGAGATTAGTCTTTTCTCGAGCAGTTATAAAATTCGTGATTTTTAGAAAGGTACTCCAGCTTAAGCACTAAGCTAATCAGACTCCCAGACTCCCACGGAGTTCGATGTCTATCTAGAAATTATAGATTCAAATCCTAATTGGGATCTTATTTACTTTTCTTATTTGTAGATACAAGAATAAGTATTGAAAAGTTATCAAATTCTTTGATATGATTAAAGGAGATTTTTTTGATATTTTTAATCTTCATAATATATATTTATACAACTAAAGGGCAGGATCCTAGGCCTCGCAAGTTTGATCCGTTCTGCCAATACCTTTCGATTTATCATTATTAGATAATATATTAGATATATGAATTTCATATGTAATGGATATGTGAACTTTTAGTTTAGGCAGTCAAGATGTGCAAATTATCAGCAATAAAATATAATAAGCTGATACTAAATTTTTATACAAGCTGGTGTACTAGCTTAGCAGAGATTTGTAGCTCCAGCTACATCTGCTAAGTTAAAAAAAAAATTAGTTACATGATGAAAGAAAATTGACTTTTCAGTTCGAATATGTATAAACAATAAAAAATATAAACGATGCAAAATTACAATTTGACCAAATCACACAAGTAAAATATTTTTGCTTGTACTAACTCAAGCTAAAGCACAAAGGGAAAAACGGATCTTACCGAAAGCTCATTCACCCATGTAAAAGACCTTTGATAAGATTGATAAGTTCACTGTTTCCATCGTAAGGGCGCCCACACGTTAGGAAACTTTTAAGAATATTAGTAGTTTTCTGTGTGGTTTAAATCAATGTGTTTTATGTATATTATCTAAAAAAAGTTAATGTTAATGTAATGAAAGTGGCAATCAAGCATGCAGTTCACATTGATGTTACTCATCATCACAGTCATCACGACTGCAGCCTACAGACACTTACACAAAAATGCGTAGCCACTACTGAGACCTAAAGTGTAATGCCCCTGTGCCGGGAATTACAGGGCTTTACGTTACCAAATGACGGCAACACGATAGTGCTGAACACTACCATTTAGTGACAAGTACATTAGGTAATGCGGTGGTGTCTACGCCCGTGTGATCCGTCACTGGAGCTCTACCAATTATTTAATCTACAAGTTTATGCCGCTAAAGGTTGTATTTAGTGTAACCGTATCCCACTTAGATGACTCCAAAATTTTCAGCTCAGAGGAAAAAATCCAATGATTCAAAATTATGTAATGTATTTTCACGCCAAGTCCCTCACAGGATAGGAAAAATATCACGTGGTTTTCATTGTATTTTTATTTTTCTTCGTCCTAAAATATATTGCAAGCTGAACAGATTTTAAAATTCAATAATAGATATAGCAACACAGTTTTTTATAATCAGGGATATAACATTTTTAAAATTTAACAATATGTAATATTAAAGCCGTACCCTGAATTAAAAAGATACATCAAATTTGTCTTACCCGTCAGATTCAATATAAAAATAATCTATAAAAGAAATACGTGAACGTAATTATGAATTTCACAAGAACCAGCCGCAACAAGAACATTTATAAGCAGCGTTTCCGCCTTTTATTATCGTATACTTATACTAGTCTTATACTAATATCGTAAATGCGAATTTTTGTATGTTTGTTTCTTACTCCTTCACGCAAATACTGCTGAACTGATTTTCATGAAATTTGGCACACACATAGAAAGTAACCTGGATTAATGAATTACAGGGCTTTACGTTACCAAATGACGGCAACACGATAGTGCTGAACACTACCATTTAGTGACAAGTACATTAGGTAATGCGGTGGTGTCTACGCCCGTGTGATCCGTCACTGGAGCTCTACCAATTATTTAATCTACAAGTATATGCCGCTAAAAGGTAGTATTTAGTGTAACCGTATCCCACTTAGATGACTCCAAAATTTTCAGCTCAGAGGAAAAAAATCCAACGATTCAAAATTATGTAATGTATCTTCACGCCAAGTCCCTCACAGGATAGGAAAAATATCACGTGGTTTTCATTGTATTTTTATTTTTCTTCGTCCTAAAATATATTACAAGCTGAACAGATTTTAAAATTCAATAATAGATATAGCAACACAGTTTTTTATAATCAGGGATATAACATTTTTAAAATTTAACAATATGTAATATTAAAGCCGTACCCTGAATTAAAAAGATACATCAAATTTGTCTTACCCGTCAGATTCAATATAAAAATAATCTATAAAAGAAATACGTGAACGTAATTATGAATTTCACAAGAACCAGCCGCAACAAGAACATTTATAAGCAGCGTTTCCGCCTTTTATTATCGTATACTTATACTAGTCTTATACTAATATCGTAAATGCGAATTTTTGTATGTTTGTTTCTTACTCCTTCACGCAAATACTGCTGAACTGATTTTCATGAAATTTGGCACACACATAGAAAGTAACCTGGATTAATACATAGGATAGTTTATATCCCGAAAAAATATTATTGTGGGATGCCATGGGATGATTTGATGTGTTTCCACAGGTTACGCGAAAAGCGAACGACACGCGGGCGGAGCCGCGGGCAATAGCTAGTCTTCCATATTTTCGTTGAATATTGTTTGAATGATCAAGGCTAAACGTAATAATCAATAGTAACATAGTATTCAACTACGAATATTTCACATTATTCGGCTTATTTCGAGTCTGTAGAGCGCTATCTCTTTTGCATCTTACCTTTGTGCCGTTAGTCGACCATTTTGATCAGGTTTTGGCCAACATCACAGTATCAGTAGATATACTTAGGTAGGCAGTGTGCAGCCAGAGAATATGTAATATAATACTACGTATAGAATGGACACTTCGACGTCCCGCCCGATTTGCCCGCATCACTCAACCCCTTCCCCTCTTATGGGCGACGGTTGGTATTTTGTACATGCTACGCACACAGGTGCGCGTGTAAATACACGTCACTGATTGATGTCTGTGTAATAAAAATTAAATCAAGCGTTTGTATGGAATTTTAGCGGAGTGTCCGCGGTGTGATGCAGCTCAGGTAACGCTCTATGAAGTCGAAACTAGCCGATTATCTCTTTTGTAGGCTGTATGTGCAATATTTCATGGATGTACGTATTTTAAAATGTGAAAGCTATGCCTATCTGTTATGCTTTCACGATCAAACCAATGTGCCGATCGTGATTCAATTATTCCTTAGAAAGGACATTTATGCCAAAATCAAATACCACGTGACAGTAGTCGTGGGAACAGCTAGTAAACCTTTAAATGTCCTATTGCTAGGCTCAATATATACCTAACGCGAGATTACGAATCCCAGTTTGTTTCTATCAAGTGCGTGGATAATTCCTACGTACGCTGTAGATTGCTACAGCTCGGTATTAGAACTAGCCGAAATTCTCTGGCTAATAACGTCCTTCATTTGTCATCGTGAAACATGTCTCTTAAATCACCCTTTGAGGTCACTGCCCTATCTCGGCCAAGCTCTGTACGAATTAATGAAGGCGAGTTAGTGAATAATACTACAATCAAAACTTTCGAACCCAATTTAAGGCATTGGACTTTGCATAACCATTACAATAAAGGAAAGAAAAATGCTTTCGGTTTTTTTTGGTCAAGTGCGAGTAGGACACACGTGCTAGGAATTCTGTCACATTTTACCTTAACATAGACTTCTTAAAGGTTTTCTGTAATCAAAACATAAAGCGCTATCATATTATTATCAACAGGTACTTTCATAGAGATAAAGGGACGGAATGGTTTTTTTTTCCAGCTATTTTCTAGTATTACTTCAAGATGCTTATTTTAAAATGATTAAATATGAGAATAATAAATCATAGATATAGATGATTTTTGTGGGAACCTAATTTACTATAGATCAATTTTTGAAGCGAATTCACTGTAAACAGGTTTTGTTTTTTTTTTTTCGTTTGAAGTAAGAAACCCTTAAAAATCTTTTTAGGGTTACTTACTTACTTCAAACGAGATTAAATATTTTTTCGCACAAATTTTATTCCTAGTACATAACATTTGAAGCCTCCGAAATGACAACGGCTTTGCTATGAAATTTCAAGTTTTTGATATTGTTTACAGGCTAACCCCCTTATTCATAAACGTATTTTAGCTAAAGTGTTGCCAATGTCTCTTTCGTCTTTTTCTATCCTGCACATTTGACAATGCAACTGACAAAGACAAAGCATTCTATAGGTAAAATGTATCTAATGTAATGTAATGTAATGTAATACGAGGGCAAGTATTTACTAAGTAAGTACCATCAACGTAAGCATAACTTCCAATTTACTCATTATAAAGCCACCACCGCATCATCTGAAAACATATTTAAGCCTTATGAGCGTGAGAATGATGTCAGTATAAGCAACATCGTAGTGAGTAAGCCTCGGGAGTGCTTACTCATTTGCACTGGTTTTTATGAAGATATGAACCGTAGCATTCACTTAATATCAATGTGAACTGTTTCACATAACATCAATGTGGAATAAAATATACCTAAGCTAACCACATACTTTCTCAATCAAACTCAAGATATACTCATGGTTCATCATTTTTTACTGGTGGTAGAGCTCCAGGGAAGGAAGCCGCGGGCGTAGGCACCACCTCATTACCCAATACTTGCCGCTAAATAGTAGTGTTCAGCACTATCGTATTCCGGTCAGGTAGTAATGTACGGCCCTGTAATTTCCGGCACAGAGGCATAACACCTTAGGCCTCAGGAGTGGTAACGCATCTACATCTTGACCTTGGTCTTTGTGTGGGTGTAGTCTGTAGGCTGCAGTCATCACTTAACATCAATGTGAACTGCATGCTTGTTTGCCACTTCCATTACATAAGAAAAAAGGTCTCTTTATACTATTTCAATTTTAATTAAAATAGAATTGAAAAACTCCAACCTCTCAAATATACCCTAGATAAAAGCATTTAACGAAATGTAGGATTCAATTACTTAAATATTACACCAAAATGAAAGAATTCATCTGACACAGCTTTCCAATTAATTGCACTTCAGAAAAATTTAAGAGTAACAAGATTTTCGTATTACCAGATCTAATCCAAAAATGCAGCCTCGCTCTTATTACTGAGAAAGTCGTTGAGTTAAAAGAGTAAATCCCCCTTGAAAGGTTCACATTTTTATCCTGACCATCTCGTACAAATCGTCGAAGCTCTATCTCTAAGGTTCTTTTGTCAGCAATCCTGCACACTTGTGTACGGGCCATTGTGATATTTCGTCCATAAATTGAACTCCCATAATGCTATTGGAAGAAAAATTATGTTCATAAAAATGAAATGTATGTTTTAGAGGGCAAATTAAAATTTTGTTATTTTTTTATGTAATTGATGTGGCAAACAAGCATGAAGTTGTCATTGATGTTAAGTGATGACTGCAGCCTATAGACACCCACACAAAGACCAAGGTCAAAATGCAGATGCGTTAACACTCCGGAGGCCTAAGGTGTTATGTCTCTGTGCCGGAAATTAACAAGGCCGTACATTACCACCTGACCGGAACACGATAGTGCTGAACACTACCATTTAGCGGCAAGTGTATTAGGTAATGCGGTGGTGCCTACGCCCGCGAGCTCCGTAACTGGAGCTCTACCACCAGTAAGAATTTATACAAGAGAAGACAATACGATAATTATTATGACTGACTATACCCTGCAGCATTCTATGTGTGCCTGCAAAAAAAAAAAAAATAAATCTCTTAGTTTAGTCAAGAAACCATTTTGTTTGATTATTTCACAAATGATTTGTTTTGCTTATATTATGACAGCTGTAAGATACATTTTGCCGTATGCATATCCGGAACAGTCATGCACGCTTAAATGTCTTTGCCTTTGGCGGCGTCGTGTGGCGGGTTGCTCACTTCCCTCTAAAATGGTCGAGGAGAGCAATGGCTGTCACATGCATCATACTCGTGAACGGGTGCTGTTGGTGCGGACTGGTCTATTCTGGTTTGCAGGAGCTACATCACATTTAGTAGATAGCAGTTTATTTACATATGTGCTATGGACGTTCACATTATTTGATTTTTCACGATAATCTGTACTAGATATAAGCTCTCATTTAAAAGAGCTCTTACTGAGTTTGTTGGGTAGCGGAGTTCTTCTCAGTAGCGACTGCACTTGGAACTCTGCTAAGTGAATAACTTTAATCTTGACTAATAAGTTTTTCTTTTTCTTCATTTACCATTATTGAAGGAATTGAAATATTTTGTGATTATTATGTTTCAACTAAGTAGTTTAAATTCTTATTTTTAATTTACTATTAATATATGATTTTGCTTTTACTATATGTAATGGTTATTCACTCTAGGTATTTTATGATTTATTGACGTTTTGAAAGTATCTGTAAAGATCTATATATGAAAGACAGGCACTTAATACAAACTGAGTCCCCCCTCATATTTTTTGAGGACGTAGGCATTAACGCATCACTTAATCTATCTGCCGCCACAAGGTAGTGTTCAGCACTATCGTGGTAGGTAATGCGGTGTTACCTACACCCGCGAGCTCCCTCTTTGGAGCTCTGCCACTAGTGAAATATAATTATGATGCAAGTTAATATACTAATAGGTAAATAAAAACGGACTGGCTTAAACATAAGCTTGATTCTGCAATGACCTTAATAATTTCATATTACCCCTATGATTTTCGCTCGTACCGGGTTTGATGGAACCTATCCAAAGCGTTGAGGAATCTATATCTATACTTATTATTATAAAGCTGAAGAGTTTGTTTGTTTGCTTGAACTAATCTCAGGAATTTATCGAGGAAGGCTATAGGCTATGTATCATCACGCTATGACTGGAGCGGCGGACAACGCTGACGATGCCGGGGCGGGCCGCAAGTAAAAAATATAAAGATTGTTCTGATCCAAAATTAGGTTCCCCCTTAGTTCTTGATTATTATGAATGGTTAATTATATGGAAATATATATGAATAATCTTAGTACATAAAATGAAAAAAAATCGTCAGGAGGATATTGAACCTGTGACCTCTAAATTACCGATTACATACCGCTTTACATAATAAAATCGTAAGTGAATAAATTTATAGGTAACTATTAAAACAAAATGGCTTGGATATGACTAGCTTGACTCTACAATGACCTAATAATTTCATATTACCCCGATAATATGCGCTCGTGTCGGGTCTGATGGAACCTGGCCAAAGCGTCGAGGAATTAAAAATAGGTAGAAAGGTAATTCTGATCCAAAATTTAAAGTATCTGGAATGTTCTAAAATAACTTTGAAAGAGAATTCCTTTTTTGCTAACGAGCATACCGCTTCTTTTACTGTTGGTAATGTTGATGTGGAACAACAGCAAATATTGTTTTTCATGAATTAATTCTTTTATGGGGTTACGTATTACAAAAAAAACCGGTCATGTACGTGTCGGGCCACGCGCATTGTAGGGTTCCGTAGTTACAGAGTAAGAAATGTAATTAAAAAAATAAATAAATATTTTCTATGGAGTTGTTTGAAATTTTCTAGTAAAATACATTTGGTCGACTATTACTCGCAAACTTGCAGGGCCAACTAAGGTGTGATAGTTTTCCTTTTAATTTCGTTATATGTAGCTACTATCGCCGTAACGTTTGAATTTCTTACAACAACCGTTTAGTCTGCAGGGGGGGGGGACACTTGAGTCTAACGAAAATTTGCACTTTAAAACTTAATAAGTCACGAACAATTAACTAAATCGAAAAATGATGTTCGCACACCCATCATATTTTTAAGACCTATCCAACGATATCCTACAGTATATGAAAATCGAAAATAAAAAAAAAAGTTACTAGTAGGGTTACACTAAAATAATATTTTTTTCACGTTTTTATTCTATTACTTTGTCGGCGTAAATAAGTTGTATACTTGTGCCAAATTTCAAGTCTCTAGTACTAATAGTTTTTGCGCTAAACCGCAGACAGACAGACGGACATGGCGAAACTATAAGGGTTCCTTGTTTACTATGAAACCCTAAAAAGGAACCCTTCTAAGAACTGATCTTAGAGAGGTTCCTTTTTTCGTTGTCTCTCAATCTTACGTTTTAGACTCCTTTCGTCAGGAATATGTCAGATATCTCTGTTTGACTCAAATTAATACCAAATAAATAATTAATACCAATATAAAATCAAATGGAAATTTCACAATTGTACGAAACGCTCCGCGTGCGAGACCGGCTAACTCTACGCTGTTTTAAAAAAAATAAAACACGTCTTGAAAAAAGCATACCAATATTCTATGTTATGAAAGTGGTAATCACACATACACTTTGCTTTGATGGTAAGTGATTAGCAATACAGATGCACTGCGTCTCATCAAGTCAAGTCTAAACTGGAAATTACTATATCGGCCGTGCTGATTATGATGAATTATATTTTTATTCTGTGCCCGCGACTTCGTCCACGTGAGAAAAAAATATGATAGTTCAGTATCTACCCGGACGAAGTCGTGGGCGCAACTAATATAAAAGTAGCCTAAGCTACTCCTTATTACATCAGCTATCTGCCAGTGAAAGTCCCGTCAAAATCGGAGACACTCCAATTCTATGTATTTGTATGAAGGTATGTATGTATGGTTGTGTGGAGATAAAAGTAGCCTAAGTTACTCCTTAATACATCAGCTACCTACCCGTGGAAGTCCCGTAAAAGTCGGATACACTCAAATTCTACTTATTTGTATGTAGGTATGAATGTATGTATGTATGGTTGTATGGAGATAAAAGTAGCCTAAGTTACTACTTATTACATCAGCTACTTACCCGTGGAAGTCCCGTCAAAGTCGGATACACTCCAATTCTACTTATTTGTATGTAGGTATGTATGTATGGATGTATGGAGATAAAAGTAGCCTAAGTTACTCCTTGTTGCATTAGCTATCTGCCAGTGAAAGTCCAAAATCGGTCCAGCCGTTCCCGAGATTAGCGGGAACAAACAGACAGACAGACAAAAATGTTTTGGTATATGCACCGTGTATACGCATGTGTATACATACACATGCATTTAGTAAAAAGCGGTAATTTTTATATTACAAACAAACACTCCAATTATATTTATTTGTATAGATTTATTATGGAAGGTAATATACAACATAAGACCTAAAAATTCTGAGAAAATTTTAAGCGTCTACTTGCTGCCGTTATTGTCGTGCAAAAAATATACGAAAAAAAAACACCTTTGTTGTATGCCCTCTCATTTTCATTTTCTTATTTTTAGTTATTAATTTTGTCTTTATAGCGGTAACAGAAATACATGATTTGTGAAAATGTTAGCTTTCTAGCTATCACTATTTATGACAGACAGACGGACGGACAGACAGACAGACAGCGGAGGGTTAGTAGTCCATAGGGTCCGTTTTTATCTTTTAGGTACGAAACTCCCTAAAAGATTCTTTATTTTATTTTAAGAAGAAACTCATTAAAAATATTCGATATGATTCTTTAAATTGACATAACTTTTTTATTTCTGAACCGATTCACATGAAACAAACACTAAGTGTTAAGTGAAACTTACTACAATATATTAGTGAAAACCGCAAATCGAATAAGCCGTTTCTGATATTAGCGTGCACAAACACAAAGACAAACAGACATTTTTCCGGGATTAAAAGTACCCAGTGTTGTGCGCCAAAGGTTAATGTATATTAATACCAAGTTTCATTGTAATCGGACCGGTAGTTTTTCTGTGATGCTTGAACAGACAGACAAACAGACAATAAATTTTCTAATCACATATTTGGGTTCGGTATCGATCTAGTAACTTGGTATTTATTTTTTCAATATTTTTAATGTACAGAATTTGAACTTCTACAGTTTTATTATAAGTATAGATAACAGATTACACTACATTACATCATATTCTATTTAATAACGTTTGCAAATTCCGTTCCCAAATCACGCCGTACGGCTTATTCACAATTGGTACATCTTTACACACATAATACACACACACACACACACACACACACACACACATACACACATACACGTGCGCCCGCACAAACTTGCTATTGTTTTTGGTTAAAATAAACATTAATTATTATTATTTGACGCATAAACACAATGAACTAAGCGACAAATTTTCCAGCACTCGTTTAAAAACTCTTGGCACACGTATTACAAAACAATAAAGGATACGCCAGGGTGCCTCCAACGTGTCAAATGCGAGAACAGGGTGCAAATAATTGTGTTTAACGTTCATAACGTTACATCTCCCTGTAAAAGTTCAAACGACTCATTAACACCCTCGGTCGTTAACATCAGTGAACACTGCAAAGCGGCCGAGATAGGCTCAGTGGAATTAATAAAACAATGTCTTATGATTTTCCATCGGCCCGCTGGATACGATTTAATGATGCCGCCTCTGTCACTGAAACGACATTTGGGAGGCTCATCAAAGGAAATATGACGGCGTAAATCTATTTGGGTTTACGGAAAATTATACTGTAAGTATATTGGGATATGATATAACTGTGATTAGGAAGGATTTGAAATCGGTTTTTTATATATTAATGCTCATTCAAAAATCATTTTTATTAACGTCAATAATACCTAAAACCATTGATAGTGGAAAATAATACCTAAAGTAATTGAATTCGGTACGGCGGATTGAATCCGCCGACCAAATCCGCGCGAGTGGAGTTCATTAATAATAATTATGTCCGCCGGGACTGTTCACGGACAGATTTGGTTCGGAACGTACCAAATCCACGATACGCTCCGTACCAAATCCAGACGTGTGTTACTACTATAACCCAACACTCTCCCCAACGGTGGGTGTAGGTAACGTATTTTCCCCTGGTAATAAAAAAAGATATGACACTTTGTATAGAAACTCTTCTTTATCCCTACTAACATGACGAATCCCTACTTCCTTAAAAATGGAAATTATTACGAGCTTATCATTTTCAGAAATTTTAAATTGTTTTCTCAGTTAACTCGTTTCATCTTTGGTGTATTTTAACCGTATCCTTAAAATAAAAACCCGTATCCACGCGAACGAAGCCGCGGTTAACAGCTAGTAGGTACATTATTTATTTATTTTATTTTATTTTTATCTTGTTTGACATGTATATCAATTGTTATTAACTTTAATTTATTTTGTTTGTGTTTGACGTGTCATAAGAGGTGCCTGTCATCCTAAATGAATAAATGAGTTTCTGATTCTGATTCTGATATTTTTTCGATAACTACAATTCGCTTTCAAGGCAATAAAGCAATATTAATATCTCTGCCCCATATTATCTACTGATTAAACTACACAACGTGCTATTATTACATTGTCACACACATAACTTAGTTAGATAAGAGAATTCTTTATTCAAATTGGAGTGACCCAACCGACAGCTTGTAAAAACTGATAGGCCAGCGGTTTAGTGCCTCCGACGTCATGCGATAGGGATAGGGACAAGCATTGACGGCGACCGAATGATCAGATAATCTGATTACTGAACAGTAGTCGTGCTTTGTCACGCAATACGACGTAGAAGTAACGTGACCGTCCGTCTCGTTTTGAACGGGATAGTCCCGTTTTCGTGCAGACGTCCCAGTGACCCCGAAAAACATTTGGGACACGAAATTATCCCGTTACCGGCTAATAAATCATCAAGTCTAAACGTAATACGTAGGGACATTGTCTGATGTTGTCCTGCAAACACGTCCTAAATCCAAAAAATTCGAATAAGCTATGACGAACTAGATTTTATTGATAAAAAATATATTAGTGAACCGAATAATTCTAAACCATTCTTGAATCCAGTTGTACTCAACAAAAATATTCCAAATTGGTCAAAGAGTTTAGGAAGAGTTCAGTCACGTAAAGGAATTATTTCTAGTGGATAACATTTCCGTTTCGTAAATGGTGACAAAACAGAAGGACTGGCTATTGCCGAAAAAATATCTAAGGAAGAAATGGCGGTAGTGGTAGCCCCGGGTCCTAGAAAAGACGAATGTGACGATGAAAGCTTCACAGTGGTGAAGAGAGAGATAAAAAAGCCTATCAACCGTAATCAATGCTGAACTACCAAATCATTTGCTGCATCCAGCTACGCCATCGACGCCATTATACGTGACCCGATTGCACTGGACAACTTGAGTTAAGGATCTTGTTAACTACTCGTATATCTGAAAGAAG
Organism: Macrosoma leucophasiata; assembly: GCA_036365455.1. Lineage (NCBI taxonomy): Eukaryota > Metazoa > Arthropoda > Insecta > Lepidoptera > Hedylidae > Macrosoma > Macrosoma leucophasiata. Next base: position 9,890,558 of record JAWQUS010000010.1, read on the forward strand.
ACCAACTTTACACTCGGAGTGGAGCGATTGCAGTCTCGCCGCAAACTCAGTTTCCAGTCTTTTCTGGTTAGAGTACAGTACCAGTTACCTACATTTCTGAAGGAAGAGTTCTGACCTACATCTGACCGTCTTGACAATAAAAATGGTCACGTTACGTATATTACAAATTTCGCCAGAAGTGAACTGTAGCTCGACTTACCATTATTATCGAAACGACGCTGCACAGTAATTTGGGTCGAAATAAATCTGTATTAATGAAATTAAATTGGCAATAAATTCTGGAAATTAGCTGTAATCCCGGACTGAGCTTAAGCGATAAACATTAATAGAAATATTTCAGCGGGAAAATTTTAAGTGTAAAAATGTTAATATCTTTAGTCGGGTCCACGTTTAAAAATGTTAGCGCGCCTAAGCTCATCTAAATCCCCGCGGCGTTAATTAGGCGGTGGATGAAGCGAGTAATTTAATTACTTTACGTTAAAAGTATTCTTTCACTAAACATTTTATAGCTTGAAACAGGGAAGGATGTTATATTACTGAAGGACACACGAGTGGGTTCTACTAAATTAGGTTCACCTTGTTTGGTACTCAATTATAAGAGAGCAAACATTTGAATGTTTCATGTAAACTTAATTTATTCATTAAGATAACGATCACCCTTAAAAATATTTGTACAAAATTACCTATTAGGAAAATCACTAGGGCTGCCAAATAATAAAATGTATACTCCTCCCCTAGACTTTATAACAGCCCTCGAGAGTCTACTAGCTGGTGATGACTTTCAGTGACCAATTTGAAAATCGCTCAATGCAGACAAGAAAAGCATGAGTAGGTGGAGTTTCTGCCTACAAGGTACCTTTGTGAGTATGGAAGAGCTCCTACACTAGAACTCTACCACCAGTTAAGGCTAGAAAGTTTGCGCAAGGTACTAGCCAATAAAAATAAGCCTATTTGAACATGTCAAACTTTTTACAATATGCAAAGAATGGGCCTCCCCAACCACTGCAGTGCATCAGGTATGTTTACAGAATTTTCAGTGAACAGTCCCTACGGCATTCTCCCTCACAGAATAGCTTCACCGATGTGGCGAGTGCGAGTGAACTCTAATAGCATTCTGAATGTATTAGCTGACAGACCAGATTGTCCAGTTGTGGATTGTCTAGACTTAGCTTTTTAAGTATTTGCTAACAAATAGGTACTCAATGGACTTTGGCTGAATATTTATTATATTGATTCTGGAATTTCTGGATGTAAAACCAATTTCAACGTAGTATCTATATGTTTTTTATTAAATGCTAACTTAACTTAATGTTACTTAAGCTCAGTTAGTCACATCACACATTTTTATCATAATTTCAAATTGATGGTAATTTTAAATTTCTTTGATTGAATTACTAACACACGGTTGCGGTAAATTTTACTATTTATTATTGGTATTAATTAAATAGATATGTAATACAGCAACAGACATATAGAAGCGCGCATGGCCCCACGGCAGGTGTAGGTAGATCGTAAGCGATCTACTCGGTTAAGCGATACGGGCGCGGTCGGGTGTGTGACCGCTAGTGGCAAATTAAAATGCGCGTTTCGGAGGGCCCGTTAAGCCGTCGGTCCCGGTTGCTATCGATAGATAGCAGTCGTTAAACCGTGTCGGAAGAAAAAAAAATCAATACCAATTTTATTTTATCATCGGACACATCCAAATAATCGATAAACTCGAATATAGATTGAAGTGTTTCACTAACGCAGCCGAGAAATTGCCGATATCCGAAAGCTCTCTAAAGAGATGTTTTGCTCTTCTACTTTGAGATACAATATGAGCGCCGCAAGCCGTCCACAAAAGAACGTAATTCGTCCCATATGTTGCCCAACAAAGAACTGAATATTACCGGAGAGTTCGATTTATGTAGATGGCCCAACCATGTGACTTTACTGTTGTGATTTTCATGCATACATTTGAATACTTCACACTGAATCGTGATTGGCTATTCTTATCAAAATTATTAGTTATGGGGCTCCGCCGAAAGAATAAAAAGGCCCTTGGCTCAGACAAGTCCTTAAAAGATTATTCGTTTGTCTGTCGGTCAAGTCTTTCCATCTGTCACAGCTATTTGCTTCGACAGTAGTCGACCGATTGAAATTACCAAATTACATCAAGGGTTAATATATATATATAATATTCTAGGTCTTAGGTTAGGCCTCGTATGTGACGTTTTTGGCAGCTTAGTAAGGTCAAAAAAGGAACTATAGGCGATTTTCGAAATCTATAGAAAATAGTTTACTTTTACTTAAATTTATAATGAAACAAAATGAGAAAAATATTGAATTATCCCTGCAATTCTTATAACTCAGTCAAAACAAAAATTCGTTTAAAAAATCTCTTTGTATGAAAGCAGCAAAAAAGGAAAGGAAGGAAGCCTAACTGTTGTACCTAACTGTTAGCTGGATCCCAATGTCGACATTAAGGCTGAACACAAAGGCCCTATGACGTGGTTAGAAGGTTGATGTGCATAATTACAGCTCTCAATACTTACATTATTTGAGTGAATTCAGTAATATCAGAACAATGCTAATTTGAACAGCTAATTTCCTTAAATACGAGCTGTGGTATAAAAATCTACCTTGAATACCTTATTGGCTATTAGTGATGCGCGATTGGTTTGTTATTTAGTGTATTATTGATATTGTTAACTGTTTGATACTCAATATGACAGTTAATGTTAGTGTCACATAAAGCTATTTCTATGCAATATATGTAAATATATGTATCTTCACGCCAAGTCCTTAAAAACACAAAAGGCTAAAAAGCAAAAAAGGCGGATTGGTGCAGCATCCCGCAATAAAACTACCGCCACTGTGATCAGTGGCGGTAGTTTTATTGCGGGATGCTGTTGACCATCACGCGTTGTTATATATACCGCCCTACTGGAATGGTTTGACCGCCATTGTTCGGTTGACTAGTCAGTCGACGTTGAGAATTCTTTCTCTGCCGATGAGTGACAAAGAATGACTTTTTTCTTTTCTTTTTAATCTTTGTTATCAGTTTGTAAAGGGGAAATGAGATTCTACTGATATACTTTTTACATTAGTATATTATATTTAGTTTTATCGTAGTGATATTCTTGACTATACATATATTTTTTATCTTGTTTGACATGTATATCAATTGTTATTCACTTTAATTTATTTTGTTTGTTTTTGACGTGTCAAAAGAGTTGCATGTCACCCTAAAATAATAAATGAGTCTGATTCAGATTCTTCCGCTAGTGGGCGGTGGGGTCGTGACGTCCCGACGCCAGAAAACTAGTATTAACATTAAAAATTGACTTAAGCCTTACGATTACCACCAATTGCTTTCCTACCCCGTAGTATTTCTAAATAGCAATTTAACTTCATGATATATATAAAGCAGTCACTTGAAAGCTAAACGAGTGTATAAACCAAGTCGAAAACATAAAGCTTAGCCGATTCCAAGCGCGACCGCGTGTTGACGGGCGGCAGTTAAAAGTAACAGATGACAAAGGCATGGGAAGAGAAATGCTAGCGCCCACTCGGGTCGTTAAGGGCAGTTCGTGTGAAAAAAAGTGTCCTTCGCGTCCTATCTCACAAGACCGGTGATCAATGAACCTTGGTCACGCAGAAGCCCTGCACGCAAGCTCGTCCACTCATTCCTTACGCTGCTTTCTGACACTTCGTTTTGTAGATTACGGACATAAAAATACCAGCCGTGCCTCTTCATTACTGACTACTTAATTTAATAGGACGTTGTTTGCATTTCCGAACGCGTATAATGTCTTGTTTTTATGTTAAGCTCAGGTGTAAGACTTACTTTGTTTATAACAGTGTATAATCACATTTTTAAACATTTTGTTATTTAAAAATTCAAATTCAAAATCAAAACATTTATTTCAAATTGGTCTACAAGGACACTTTTGCATTGTCGGGTACCTAGAGAAAATGACTTATAATAATAATCCAATAGGTATTAATAAATACCAATAATAATATTTAACCGGTACGTGAATTATCAAATTTTTCAATTCCTTCATAGAAGAAAAAGAAAAATCTGTTCGTCATAATCATAGTCATTCACTTAGCAGAGTTCCAAGTGCAGGCACTACTGAGAAGAACTCCGCTACCCAACAAACTCAGCGTGATGCTCTTTTGTCAAAACCTTAGATTTAATACAAATATTATTACATAGAATAAAGATAGTGTGAACGTCCATGGCATATAAATATTTGCATATAAACACATACGCAAATACCCGTCAACAGCTTAATATCGTGATAGAATATAACACCCGCAAACTATTATACGTTAATGTAATTCAACTAATTTTAGGATATAACTACGTTATAGTGTTTATAAAAACAATGCCATGGATTTATTTGACGTATCTACAACTCACGGTTTTGTTTCCAATATCCGAATTTAGCTGATTGTTTCATTCACAACAAACAAACCAAGTTTGCTTTGTCGAAAAAGCGCTCACAAATTGCAAAAATAACTCAATTATGTACAAATGTAATAAAAACATTATGGATAAATAGTTGCTTTCGATTACATTTTACTGGTGGTAGACCTCCAGTGACGGAGCTCGTGGGCGTAGGCGCCGTATTACCTAATCTACTTTTAAGGATATTATTCAGTGCTGTCGTGTTCCGGTCAGATGTTAAATGCATGACCCTATAATTTCCGGCAAAAAGGCATAATGACTTAGGCCTGACTGGTGGCGCCGCCTCTGCATAGAAATCTCAGGCTTTTGTATAGATATTTATGCCTATCAGTATTCACGTACCATCAATATGTACGCTTGTTTGTGGCATACATCAAAAAAAATATTGCTTTCTCTGTTAACTTTTCGTGGAAAAACCAGTATTAATCAGCCGTTCGACGCCAATCATCTCACGGAATAAACCCGGAAAGATTCAATCAAATACGTAACAGATGGCTCGCAACAAACATCTTCGCAGAAATATTAATAATATTCCCCTAAATAGAGATTATATTTAATGATATAATTAGTTTGATAACAATCTTATATAAGAATCCAAGTTGAAGCCTACATAATGTTAGGGCTATTTAGAACACGACCGGATGAATTCGAATTTGTGTGATAGCTCGAACATTTTTACATCAATGAATACATCTCTAAAATAAAATTGAAATTATTCTATATTCTAACCGGTAGGATTTCATTGTAAAAGTACAAAATTGGCAATGAATTGAATTAATTTATAGAACTCACATACACATATGAACGCAGCGTGTTCATTTCACCCAATGTTCATTTGATGTTAGTATAAAAATGATGAATCACGGCTGCGGTGAAATAATTAAAAAAAACCGGTCAAGTACGAGTCGGGCCATGCGCCGTGTAGGATTCCGTAGTTTTTAGGTTTGACTAACGTAATGAAAAATTCTATGGAGTTTTTCAAAAATTCCGAGTATTACAATTGGTCGACCATTACTCGCAAACTTGTAAAGCCAATTTTCCTTTTAATTTCGTTATATGTAGCTACTATTGCCATAACGTTTGAATTTATAGCAAAAACCGTTTAGTCTCTAGGGGGGGGGAGACACTTGAGTCTAACTAAAGCCAAATGATGTTAGCATACCCCTAACAGTTTTGAAGACCTATCCAACGATACCCCACACTATATAGAAAATGAAAAAATATATATATATCCTTGCTTTACATGTAGGGGAGGTACCCTAAATAAAAAAAAAAACATGTTTTTATTCTATGACTTTGTCGGCGTAGTAAAGATGTATAGGTACCTGTGTCAAATTTCAAGTCCCTAGTACCAATAGTTTTTGCGCTAAACCGCGGACGAACAGACAGACAGATAGACAGACAAACTGTTTACTACGGAACCCTAAAAAGGATATGTGCGAACAGTTATACCGTATTCATTCCCGTACTCATTAAAATTTCAACAGAAGAGCAACGTTGTCTTTCTTATAAATGTGTGGGTGCCCTGTCATTAGCCAGTAATCACATCACAGAACACGGATTCCTGCGCTTTGTTTGTCTCTGTATTCATTCAATGCGATATAATGCCAAGTGCATACTAGGTAAATCACATAATTGGTGACTCGCACACACTGTTGGAACAAATATTTTCACAATTTGCGAATTTAATATTGCCGAGGACATATCAAGCATTACACTTTTTACTTCATTTTACTGAACGCATATATTTTCAATCTGTCGCTGACTGTATCGTACACGTGATGATAATCGTAATGATAATCTTCACGGATGATAGAGCTCCAGTGACGGAGCTCGCCGGCGTAGGCACCACCGCATTACCTTATTTACTTGCCGCTAAATGGTGGTGTTCAGCACTAACGTGTTCCGGTCAGGTGGTAATGTACGGCCATGTAATTTCCGGCACAGAGGCATAACACCTTAGGCCTCAGGAGTGGTAACGCATCTGCATTTTGACCTTGGTCTCCATGTGGGTGTCTATAGGTTTGCAGTCATCACTTAACATCAATGTGAACTGCATGCTTGTTTGCCACTTTCGTAACATAAAAAAAATATTAGTTATAAGATATTTATCAAAGCACACTTGCGGTTTCTTTATTAGTCTTGAACGACTTGTTAGTCTTACTTAATAATATTTTAATGTACACTCAGGTCTGCCGTGAAAGTAAGAGAGCAAGGGGTCCAGTCACACGACGTATATACCTCCGTCGCTGTCACCTGTCATGTGACTTACATTGACATGTGAGCATAGACTATTACAAATAAAGATATTACAATCTATTACAGACTATATGACAGTGGATATCTTTCGGCTGGAGTGATAACGATGGAAAACAGTCAGAAACAAAAATGTCATACTACGCGCATGTAAATTGGGTTTATTTCACCCAATGTTGATTCGATGTAAATATAAAAGTAATGAATCACGGCTGCGGTGAAATATGAAAAGGATATGTGCGAACAATTATACCGTATTCGTTTCCCGTACTCATTAAATTTTCAACAGAGGAGCAACGTCGTCTTTCATATAAATGTGTGGTTCCTCTGTCATTAGCCAGTAATCACATCGCAGAACACAGGATTGTACGCTTTGTTTGTCTTTGTATTCATTCAATGCATAATGTTAAGTTCAAAATAATACCTAACTTAATTGATTGCTCCGTACTGTGAGGATAAATGTTTTTACAATTTATCCTCACTAAACTTCACTCACTCGTATTCACTAAAGTCGACGACTTAACAAGCTTTTACTGGTACCAGAGCTCCAGTGGCGGAGCTCGCGGGCGTAGGCACCACCGCATTACCTAATATACTTGCCGCTAAATGGTAGTGTTCAGCACTATCGTGTTGTGCACATTTTTATCATGGATCTAATGATAGTGACAAACCAGCAGCATACAGTTCGCATAAAAGATAAGTGAATTTTACAGCTAAATGGGATGTCCATTAAACTGTAAAATTCAAACAAATCTTTATTTTATCTTTATCTACCACTAGTGAAGAAAATTTTAAACTTCATTATTTTTTTCGTTCAATCAGAAGATTGATGAATTAAATTATGTTTAATGGTTTCAATTATGGTTGTCTCAGTGGTTCAATATGACACAATTTAGTACTAATTACTCGATATTTCCATGTTTCGAATAACACACTAGGCCGCTGGTTTCGACAATTCCTTAATTGGGATGGTCATTAAGCCAATTTAGGTCTCGTGCATAGCTCACTGTTGTATTTCAGCGACGAGATAGATAGCTATATATACCTACCACTTATCTATAATTCTCTGATTGTGCTTATAAATTTCATGTTCCTGTTATAGTATGAGTATTTACTGGTGGTAGAGCTCCAGTGGTGGAGCTAGTGGGCGAAGGCAATGGTAGTGTTCAGCACTATCGTGTTCCGGTCAGATGGTAATGTATGGCCCTGTAATTTCCGGCACAGAGGCATAACACCTTAGGTCTCAGGAGTGGTAGCGCATCTGCATTTTGACCTTGGTCTTCATGTGGGTGTCTATAGGCTGCAGTCATCACTTAACATCAATGTGAACTGCATGCTTGTTTGCCACTTCCATTACATTAAAAAAAGTTATTGAATAAAGAAAATGATGAAGGTACTTTGACCAGTTTTAGTCGTACATATCTGAAATCGTTTGAATGATTGTGCGATGATGAATCCATAAAATTAAACCGATAAAAAAAACTTGCATACTTCGACATAAAAAAAGTCTTGTTATTGCGTTGACTCCACAAAATTAAATCACTAGAGATTAGAGATCACACGATCATTATGATCTGTGTTATGTCTCGAGACGCTGCTTACTGTGTCCTGTCTTTTGTGATTTCTCGTAATTAATAGGCTTAATATTTCATACACTCCAAAGGATTTCCGCTAATTTTCCTGTCGATGATAAGCGAGTACTTATTTAATTAGGTTACTTGAAGGTTAAGATGGATAAAATATTTGATACTTTTTGTTATTATGTTAGTTATTTAATATAGAAAATTATGAAGGTTCTTTGACCAGTTTCAGTCGTAAATATCCAAAATCATTTGAATGATTGTGCGATGATGAATCCATACAATTATGTCAACCGAAAAAAACTTGTACACTTCGGCATAAGAAAGTCTTGTAATTGCGTTGACTCCATAAATCGCCAGTGATTAGAGATCACACGATCATTATGATCTTTGTACGTCTCGAGACGCTGCTTACTGCGCGAGACTTTTGTGATCTCTCGTAATTAATAGGCTTAATATTTCATACACTTCAAAGGATTTCCGCTAATTTTCCTCTTGATGACAAGCGAGTACCTACTTATTTAATTAGATTGAGATGGATCAATATTTGATGCTTGTTGTATTTATCTTACTATTTTACTTTTTGTAGAATTCCAGTGTAGAAGATCGAGGGCGTAGGCACCACTGCATTACCTAATCTATCTGCAGCCAAATGGTACTGTTCAGCACTACCGTCTTCCGGTGGTAATGTATGGCTCCGTAATAACTATCACAGATATAACAGCTTTGGTCTCAGAGGAGGCAACGCATTTGCATTTAGACCTCTGTGAGCTGCGTACTTGTTTGCCACCTTCGCTACATTAAAAAAAATACTTTAAAACATTTTTGTACATCGAACAATTATTTTATTCATGAAAAACAATTAAAAAAAGGTAAAGTTGATAAGCGAATATTTCTAAAAATATACCTACGAGTCAAAAATATACTGTTGTGAATCTTGTGAATTCTCCTAATTATTTCTTAATTCTGAATCGGAGACTAGGTACGAAATATTAAGCCAATGAATTACACCTAATTCATGGGCCTAATATTTCACACCTACACTCTTAGGATTTCCGTTAATTTTGCTTTCGGTAATAAGCGAGTGTTTACTTCGATTACTTGTAAGTTAAGATCGCAGAAACATGAAAACTTTTTTAGATTTCTATGATTTACGAGTAGATGGATAGAATGTTTGGTGGTCAAGCCTCGCCTGAAGTCAAATTTTTCTTTCCATTTTTCTTTAAAAATAAAATATATTTCACAAGCATGTGTTAATGCGAAATAATATAAAAACAATTATTAAGGGTAAAAGCGACTTCTTTACGATATTCAATAAACTGAAAAGTCTATTATATCGGTTGCCTAACTAGCATAGTTGGTAATAGATGGCGCTACTGCTACCATAAAGCAATGCAATAGATGTGAAGGAAAGATTTGACAAATCGGGCAGGGCTTCAGTAGCTCAATTGGAAGAGCGGCTGGACTAGATTCCCAGTAGGTCGCGAGTTCGAGCCTCGCCTGAAGTCAAATTTTTCTTTCCATTTTTCTTTACAAATAAAATACTTGTTACTAGCTGATCCGGCAAACATCATTTTGCTTACAAGTAAATATGTCATTGACTCACAATAAACATTAAAAAAACCAAGCGAAAACCGTATCCGACCCTCGGTGTGAGCAATGAGTTTGAATTAAATTTCATTTTCAAGCGCGCATTTTTTAAGCGTATTTTTTATGTCATAAAATTGGCAAACAAGCATGCAGTTCACATTGATGTTAAGTGATGACCAGGGGTCAAAATGCAGATGCGTTGCCACTCCTGAGGCCTAAGGTGTTATGCCACTGTGCCGGAAATTACAGGGCCGTACATTAACCACCTGACCATTTAGCGGCAAGTATATTAGGTAATGCGGTGGTGCCTACGCCCGCGAGCTTCGTCACTGGAGCTCTACCACCAGTAAAATTAATAAATATGTCAATGTCATAATAAAGTTATAAGCTACACAACACATTGCTTGTCACTCCCCTCGCACTAGTCTGATAAGCTTAAAAGACTTATTTCAGTTTATCTAGATATTAAACAGCCTTATCAGAAATGCGACGCCACTAAAGCCTGCTCTATCAAATTCCATGTCCGCAAGCGACACGCAACAAGGGTACGATGTGACGGATCCTTGATAAGATAAGCGCGGAATTAAAGTAGGACAAGTAGCTTAGATGGATTCTATGAAAATTCCTAGCCAAATTAGATTTCAGCCAAAAAATAATTCCTAACGGGTTCAAACACGTTGCCAAAATTCTAAACAACTCTCGTCAGCTGTTAAATAAATACTGTTATGAAAATTGTTAATAATTTTTAGCCAAATAAGGCGCATTTGATACACCATAATAATAGTTTGTATTTTTCAGTTTCCCGAAGGAAAAAATACCTAAGGTAAAATAATTATGTTCACAATTACAAAACTTTTTATTTAACTAATAACTTTTTTAATATTATAATTTCTTACCTTTACGCATCGCATCACATAATATGATGATTGCATTGCATTAGTCATAAGTGCTTCAGTATATTGAATTGAAGTGACTTGTCGACGTTATGTCGACAAGTCACTTGATGTAAGGTAGTGAGTGTTATTTTCCAATACTTGTGCTATTTGTTGAAGTAGTGTTTGTATTTTTATTATTTTAAAATGCACCGATAACCTGGGTGAAACTGGTAAATAGAAATGTGCTTTACTGTTGAGCCGCAGTTGTCCGATATCGGCCAAGAACAACAAAATTAGAAATCATTTGTCATATTTTTCTCGTGGCCTGACGGGGTGCATAGTGTAAACCGGGTCAAAGAATAAAAAGAAAGAAAAAAATATATACGTAACATTGTATTATTTTATATCTATATTGTCGGCTCCGAGGCCTAAAGTCATAACCCTACGTACTACGCTGTGTGCGTTCACGTGTGACTACACGTCACTGATTGATGTCTGTGTAATAGGTAACCAAAATAAGCGTTTGTATGGAATTTCGGCGGAGTGTCCGCGGTGTATGTATATAAGAACAGACTCACATCGTCCTATCAATCGTTTCTTGGATACGTATAAACATTTTTAATGAGATGTAATCGCAAGGCACGAATACCAATTTACCTAAGTGCAACACAACACATTGCCATATTGTACCCAGTATATTCCATCAATACCACGTGAAATGCCATCATTGGCGATGCAAATAAAAATAATCTGAGCACACGTTGTAACTCAATTGCACCATATGTCAATAGACGGGGTAGCATCGATAGCGAATGAAGTACGATGCAGCCATCAACTCGGTACTTTTATACCGTTGCTAATATATTATTTAGGTTTTGGTAGTCACGTATTTTTCGAGTAGCTCCAGTTCGCTTTCGCTTATGAATAACTAAAGCGAAAAATGTCCGTAGCAATTGAAGGGGGGTTCGCACGAATTCGTTTCTTTTGAACTCCGCTACCGATTTTCATCTGAAGGTTCAGTGGAAGCACTTGTAATTTTACTTTAACGACCTAATTAATAAACCTATAAAGTGTTCACTGAATTGGAGCTATTGGTGTCGTCAATTAATATTACATTTTTTAAAATTCCTAATTAGATATTAACTAGGTTAATTTGGGGAGAAGCCAGTTTATTACTTGAACATAAAAACATGTTAGTAGCTAATTGTAAGGTTGCCTAGAAAATAAGTATATGCTTAAGGTAATAATTTTTCATTTGAAATATTGATATGATTTTTTTACACTGATAACTTCGTAATACGTTTTTTTTTATAAGCCAGTTGCTCCAACGATGTGTGATGACCGTATTAACCGAAGGGCACGGGTTCGATCCCCGTACCGGGACAAATTGTATAGACTACAGATATTTGTTTTAGGTCTGGGTGTTTGTGTATATGTTGTATGTGTACAACGGCTCCCATGATACAGGTTTATATTCGTACCTAATATGGGGCTGAATGTAAGCATATTGGTATTGATTTTAACCACAATTTGTTGATTAGTTTAAAGTTCATGGGATATTTAACAACTTTGTCTTTACACCGAGATAGTATATCAAACACTCAAGTGAAGATAGGGACGTGGTGGGGCCGCGGGTTAGGAGCAGTTGAGGGTCAGTTCGTCCCTGACACTCCCGTTCCCCTAACTAATGAACTTGTCCAAGGAACAGACTATTATGAAGATACGTTCAAAAAGACTGAACACTGTAAACGCTGTGAAAACACTTAGGTAACACTTGACATCAAAAAATCTGATAACTAGTCGCTCAGTACTCGCACTTGCAATTAATCTCTTCTATCTACTACTTGAACTAGTGCACTATACCGACGTGCGCTGCTGACAAAACGAAAAAACAGTGATTATTCATAAATGTTCCGAGCAAAATAAGCTTACGTGCACTTTGATTCCTTTCGATAGTGAAGTCTAAACAGTTTTCGAAAAAAAGCTATAACATTTTGAAAACAAACACAGTTAGTTTTTATATTGAAAAAATAAACTACAAAATTTGATCGCAACATGCACCTATCTCGGGCTTGTTAATATTGTTTTAAAACAAAATAAGTGCTTTACAAATTAAAGATGCACGAAATGTCTGTAGCGTTTACTGTCTCAAGTTATATAGTTAAACAAAATAAGCTGCTAACTTTTAAATGGTGAAAAGTCGAAGCTGACTATATAGTCAGCTAAAAAGTATCTTAACGATATCGTTAAGATACTTTTTAGTGAATATCTTATACAGGTTTACTCCAGACATGTCTTATCGATATGACTTTCTAATTCAAGGTTGTCTGGGCAAAAAAAATGAATTTGTTATTTTTTAATTTGTTACGAATTGTTTGACCAGCCATCTTGAACTTTTTTTTGCAAGTTCGTGTTATTGTTAGTTAGTTAGCTTCCGACGGAAAAAGGAGTTCCTTCGTTTTGCTGTTTACTTGGAAGTTTGCGATTTAATATTTTAAAATAATATAGTTCTTTCTAGGGTAAAATTCAACAATAAAAGACAGGCTAAAATACCGAGATAACTCATATTAAAATTTTGAAATTATTTTAAGTCTTCAAACAAGGTTTCAAACAAGTTCAAAATTTTAATATGTATTACCTATATTATGTAAATTTATTGTTTGATTTAAAAAAAAACGTTCGTATTACTCACTCTTCATCGCAATCATGTGGAGAGTATAAATAAACTGTAAAATATAAGCAAGCAAGCAGCACTTGGGGCCTGACAAAATGGTACTTACGTCTCTTGTCACCCCAAGTGGTACTTCACAGATCTCTGGCTCCGACCTCGGCTACACTTAGTTGTTCCCAGTCAAGTTGATACCGCTTTTTGATTCCTTTATACAAACAAACGTAAATTGTTCAATAGCTAACCTACTTTCTTCTTTTGGTGACTGTAATATGGAGTTTTAAAGGTAATTAGCTTGTGTGGCAATGGGCTGTAAATATTTTGGAGTATAATTATTAATTTCAACTTGACCATTTCCTTTCATTATCACAAGGAAACTTTAAGTGATCCCGCAGAAACGTGATATTGTGTCGGTAGCATACCTAATATTTTTTTTTATTGGTTATAATATTACAAGGTATTATTTTGCTTAAACATTTTTTTTAATATTTACATTTTTATTCAATTTGTCGGCGGTGCACGGTTGTGTGCGAGTACTAGTTCAAGTAGTACACAGAAGTAAATTTAGTTTATTATTTTGTGAAGTACTAAGATTTCTGACGCCTTCAACATAAAAACAAAATAGATATTAATAAATACTTTTTAAAATGTGTATTTTTTTTTTACTCAAATGATTTGATAATACTAGGTAAATCAAACGATGTGCCGTGGAAAAACAACCATAAAAGTAATAAAAGCATAACCGATTTTTTTTAATGTAATGGAGGTGGCAAAACAAGCATGCAGTTCACATTGATGTTAAGTAATGACTGCAGCCTATAGACATCTAAGTACACACAAAAACCAGAGGTCAAAATGCAGATGCCCACCCCTGAGAACTTCGTGGTTGTGTCTCTGTGATAGTAACCACGTGGGCATACATTACCATCTTACCAGTACACGATAGTGCTGAACACTACCATATGGCGGCAGATAGATTAGGTGATGTGCCTACGCCCTTGAGTCCATACATTGGAACTCTACCACCAGTAAAAATTAAGTAATTTAAAGATGGCAAACATACGTCAACATTTTTCGTGATATTTAAATATGTTTTGTTGCGATTTGGTGCAAATACCTATAATTATCATCCTAAGAAAAAGTAAACTTACTTGAAATAATAATTAAGCTTTATTTAAAAAAATAAATAAGTAATGACTTAAATTATCACGAATTTGCCATAAATAAAACCAGTCAGACCAAAAAAGTTGAAAATTAAATCGTTTGCGGTATATCACCCCATGGGCTGGCAATAAAAGAACCAAGTCGTGCTTGTAAATCTGAGCAAGGCAAAACATTTGGCAACAACCTTAACGGTCTTTTGCAAGTATTATTAGAACACTTTACGGCAACGGAACATTTTGTCCACCGTTACTCCAGCAACACATTTGTCTTGAAGGCGACACCTGGTGCGACCATAAATTATTTAGATATCGCCTGGGATTGTATACCTGAGAATTCATTAATATACAACGAGAAAAACTGTACCCGTGACAAAACACATACAGTTTAAACGTTGTACATTTTAAACGACAGAACGTTAAATACGTATAAATTTCGGTGAACTTGTATTAAAAGAAAATAATTGGTTTAAATGTTTCGATCATTTATTTATAACACTTTTGTCGCAAAAATTTATTTCTTTTAAAATACTATAGTAGGTAGTGGTATTGTAATGTGAAAATACAAAGTAACTATGTTTAATATGTAATGAATAGATATTGCGAAATACTTTAATGTACAGATGATGGTTTTATCGATTTAGTAATATGTACCTGATGAGTTTCATATCGAGTAATAAAACAAATTCCACTAATTAAACTTCCAATTCTTAAGTCTATGTTCAATCGGTATAAGAATTCATTTAATTCTTAGAATTCCACAGATTAAAAGGGAAAAATCTAACCTTTATAAAATCACTCGTGCATTTACCTGTCTTTCTGTCCGTCTTTCATCCCTAACAATCTGTAAATCAGTACGTGTTAATAAACTAAATTGAGACTTTAAGAAAACTATTTTCAATGTAAATTAAAAGGCGCGAACGACATCTACACATTCGCGGCTATTCGCGCCGCGAGTGTAAACCTGACTTACAATTCATGGTATGGTGTAACCACGCTCGACGGATAAAAGCATTTATTAACAGTATTCATTCACATTATTTAAACACTATGGCAATATATAACCCACTTAATTAACGTAAAAGATTATTTAATAATTTGCGCTTTGTAGCCCAATCAATATTGTATTTGTAATAGTTATTGCTAACTATTACAAAGACTCATTCATCATCTACAAACATTATTATTTTTAAGACATCAAGTAATACCAGTAGCGATTCAAAATACTTACCGTACTGAATCTCTGTCTCTCGTCACAAATAAAATTGGTTGTTTGACAGCCATGAAGCTGCTCGTACTCGTAAATCGAAAGACTGAACGAAATAAAATTCAGTTGAACGGACAAAGTCTTAGAACATTCACAAAGCGACATGGTGTAACCCCGCCCGATGGATAAAGCACTATTAAGACAGTAGGAGCGTTACGGACGTCTTCGTGGGGTTTATTGCATCTTTGTTTGCCCGGGAAGCAATAGCGGCTCGCCCCCTGTAATTCTACTAGTTTCCGATTGTTATTACTTAGCTGCGCTTTCTTTTAGTTCGCTAGTGACTGATTTTGAAAACTAGGTTGTAGAACGTGGAGTGATGCTTGTAACTTTCGTTTTAAGAATTTATATTCTATATTTTTATTCCTAACTTAGACAGTGAAATGTACAATTATTAAAGTATAAATTAAATAGTCTATCGTAATTAAAAATAATAAAATAATCATATACGTAGTTTATATATAATTCTCTTATTCAGCCCACATAATTCTATATCTTTCTAATAAATATGACGGCGCTTGAAGCGCTGTCAGCATCATGGAGATTTTAAATTAGGTGACGTTTAGGGATCACTCAGGTGCAGTGTCACAATGTAAATATATACTGTGTTAGTGTCGTGTTGATGGTAGCGAGGCAACCAGCTTGTTGACGAACTGTTGGAAACAAGGGGTGTCAGCGCACCACGTCCGACAAATCGCCATTTATCAGATTAATCCGGACCAACAGCTATAACTAAAAGTGTTGATTTAATGTTAATTTAGTGTTAGACGGCTAAAGGTTGAAGTATTATAGTGCATAAATGTGATCAATGGAAAATTAATTACAACTTGTGAAAGCTACTAATTTGTTTATTTGATTTCCCACTCATACGTACGCCGACAGAATAAATATGGAGACAGGTAGATGGAGGCACTCTTGTGTCTTTATATATACGCGAATTTATATATGACGTCGGGATGTGACGACCTCACCAACCACTGGTGGAGGAGAATTCTTCCGTTATTGGATTCAGTCAACCAGACAATGGCGGTTACTCCATTCCAAATTCCAATACACAGCAGTAAATTTAATATAAGATGAAAAATGTATTTTTTTTATACAAGTAGACATAACACGAAGTATATTTTTATAAAAGTAAATCTAAAAATAAAAAAGGTGTGTTGAACTGATTAGATCGGTATACCAAACCACAATTTTGCAATAAAATTGAACTCGCCGATTTTTTGGGAATAGTAACAACAGCTATTCGGTGAACAGGTAACTAGCAGTTCAATTTTGTATAAAACCATAGTGAAAACCTGTCCAATATATGTGCGACTAAAACCGATATGTTTCAGGTAGAATGTTACTTTAACTTTAAATTAAAGACTTAAGTTCAAGGACACAGACATTATGACAAGCCTATAATGTATCGATTAAGTAAAAGTGACACGTAGCAACAGATAACTTTTACAAAAAGCAAGAATTGACCGAGTGTGTATGGACCCACGCACGGTGAACGTGGTTCCGTGGTTGTCCATCACTATTATGCGAATTCGTTTCACGTTCGATACGCTAGTAGCACTGTATCAAACGAGCCTTAATATCAATTAGGGAATTCATTATAGTGAAATTTTCTCCTAATACCTCTTTGACCGATCTTTAAACGACTTCTGAAAAAGGAGGAGGTTCTCAATTCGTCCGGATCTTTTTTTATGTATGTTCACCGATAATACACGAACAACAATGTTGTATTAGTATTCTACTGAAATATAATCTATACATCTATACAAATAAATAAAATTGGAGTATCTGTTTGTAATATAAAAATAACCGCTTTTTACTTAATGAATATGTATGTTTACACGGCACATATACCAAAACAACATTTTTTACAATTTTTGTCTGTCGGTCTTTCTGTTTGTGTGTCTGTCTGTCGGTCTGTTTGTCTGTTTGTTCCCGCTAATTTTGGGAGTGGCTGGACCGATTTTGACGGGACTTTCTCTGGCAGATAGCTTATGTAATAAGGAGTAACTTAGGCTACTTATACTAGCTGCGCCCACGACTTCGTCCGGGTAGATACTGAACAATCATAAATCCTCGGGCGAAGTCACGGGCACAGCTAGTCAACAATATAATGTTTTAAATGTCAGTGTTCGATAGCTGTGTGTCCTTTGTCACAGGGACACTTTTTCTCGTTGTATATTAATGAAGTATCAGGTACACAATCCCAGGCGATATCTAAATAATTTATGGTCGCACCAGGTGTCGCCTTCAAGACAAATGTGTTGCTGGAGTAACGGTGGACAAAATTTTCCGTTGCCGTAAAGTGTTCTAATAAACTTGCAAAAGGCCGTTAAGGTTGTTGCCTAATGTTTTGCTTTGTTGAGATTTACAATCACGACTTGGTTTTTTTATTACAAGCCCATGGAGTGATATACCGCAAACAATTTCATTTTCTACAGTTTGAGTTTTTACTGGTTCGAACTGCATTGACCTTTCAGGGCTCCAACAATTTATGAAAATATGAATCTAATCATGAAGGGTAAGTAATTAATGTTAGATAATTTCAAAAATATTACAATATTTTTTGAAATGACATACTAATTGTATACATTCTAATTATTACAAAAGATTATTTTACAACATTTACATATAAATATATCATATTGTTCAAAGTATGTCCTTGCCAATTCCCACTAACACTATCACTGTTTAACACTGCCTATATATCCACTTTCATGAGCCCGGAGATCAAAAGTGGGATCAAAAGAGATCTCCAAGGAGTCGGCGTGCGTGTATGAAGAGAATGATGAAGGTAGATGAGGCACGGGAGGTGTGTTAAGACCGGAATATCTGGCGCTCCATTCTCTCTGCCTACCCCGATAGGAACCTGGCGTGAAGGTACATGCATACAACGATACAATCTTGTCTGTTCACTTGGACAGACACTTATTACTTTTTAAATTTTCACAATAGCTGAAAACCGCACTAGTGTTAGATATTCAAAAGAAGCAACGAACAAATAGGATTGTTTTCGTAATTTTCTTATTATTATTAACAAATTCATAATATTTTGTCTAGACTGTTTCACAACCTTATCGAGAAGTCATGCCGATAAAATATGTCTGGAGTAAACCTTTATAAGTTATTCACTAAAAAGTATCTTAACGATACAGTCGACTTCGACTTTTGTTAACATATAAAGTTAGCAGTTCATTTTCTTCACTAACTACATATTATCTTGAGAAAATAAATTCTACAGTTATTTTTTGTACCTTCATTATTTCGCAAAGAACTTATTTTGTTTTAAAACTATTTTGACAAGAACAGTGAGACATGTCGAGTAA
This sequence comes from Macrosoma leucophasiata, assembly GCA_036365455.1. Lineage (NCBI taxonomy): Eukaryota > Metazoa > Arthropoda > Insecta > Lepidoptera > Hedylidae > Macrosoma > Macrosoma leucophasiata. The sequence goes on from JAWQUS010000010.1 coordinate 9,909,739, forward strand.
AACGTTTAGTTTTTAGAAACATCTTCTTTTATTTTATGTTGAAAGAATAAAGTATCATACTTTAGTAGATTTCTTTTAAGGATTCGATGTAAAGGTTTTAAAGACACCGATTTTAATATTTATCAAATGTACCGATATTTTAATGTGACTTCTGAGATTGAACCGGCACTTGTCTAAATACCGGCCACGTGTGAGTAGGACTCGATTTTAAAGGGTTCCGTATAACAAAGAGATTTTCTTGGTTACCTACCCTAAACAACATGGACTTCTTAAGCGTTTCGCTATTACGTACAGGCGAAATAACTGACTCCCTTTTTTATTTTGGGGCCCAGCAGTCTCAGTGAGAAGGGAAATGGTAAATTTTACCTAGTTACTTATGACCGCAAAACAATTTATTTTAAAATTGTCACTAAAACATTCTTTTTATTTGATACTAGCGGCCTGCCCCGGCTTCGCCCGCGCTGCTCCGTTCCTATTAGTCAAAGCGTGATAATATATAGCCTTTAGCCTTCCTCGATAAATGGGCTATCTAACACTGAAAAAACTTCTCAAATCGTACCCGCAGTTTCTTAGATTAGCGCGTTCAAACAAACAAACAAACAAACTCTTTAGCTTGATAATATTAGTAAAGATATTGTTTTAATATAAGCTCAAAAATCACCTTTTTATTAAAAAATATTACAGGTCTATATAGCTATCGGTCTAGTAGATTTGTAACAAATTGGCTGTGACAGTTGGATAGACAGATTGACAACCACATGAGAGGTTCTTCATAGATTCAGTTTTCATTTTTGAGGCACAGAACCCTGAAAAGCAATCCAAGAGTTTCAATGCAGATGCGTCACTCCTGAGACGTAACCTATTAAGCTTCCGTTCTTAAAACAACGGTGCTGTATATTTCTAGCTAAACGGAACACAGTCAACTACTTGCATTAGCTGCAGATAAGTAATATAGTGATGCCTAGAGTGTGCTTATGTCTCCAAGCTTCATCTCGAGCTCTATAAAGATGATCAGTTATTTATTTAGTACTGCCTCGGTAGTCTAGGGGTAGGCCACTACTACTACGCTGAGGTCCTGGGTTCGATTCCCGGGTAGGGGGTTATCAGAGATAATGGTGTAAAGTCCTTTATCTCTGGTTCTATTGGGATTTTTCCATTTTCTGGAAATGTCCCAGTACCTCGTAAGTTTGGTAATGTGCCCGGAGATGTCAACAGGCTCACCACCTATTGGGCCAAAACGTAACCGGCGAGAAACTACGCGTTGAAGAAAGTTAAAAGGATCATGGCAAGTTTTGTACAGAAAAAGTGAAAAAAAGGTACACGGTAAAAGAGCATGGAAATATTATCCAGTGAACCTACACAACATTTCCTGATACTTAAAATATTTTTTACTCTCCGGAATAATCAGTTTTAAATTGAACTTAAGTATGGAGTGCTTCTATTGTTGTTAGGAAAGACGATTCTTATTCCGGTGATTTAAAAATAATTTACATGCCAGAAAATGTTCTTTAGGTTCCCAAGATAATACTTCTAATCCGTTTTATCTTGTACCTTTTTCTAACTTTTCTTGTACAAATCATTTTTTTTTATGTCAAAGGATTGACAGACAAGCAGACGGGCCACCTGATGGAAAGTAGTCACCGTCGCCTATGAACATTTGCAACACAAGGGGAGTCGCCAACGCGCTGCCAGCCCTGAAGGACTCTTTTGACGCCATTTTTGAAGTACCCCATATTGTAGCACCTAGGGAACACCTCAGAAGGAAGTTCATTCCACAATTTACACGTTCTGGGCAAAAACGAACGTGAGAACCGCACCGTTGAACATTGCCAAGTGTCCAGTCGGTGAGGGTGGAACTTCTCTCTTCGGCGGGTAGTGCGGTGTAGGAAAAGAGACGGTGGCACCATGTCGAACAGTTCGACAGAGCACTCGCCATTGTAGAGACGGTATAAAACGCATAGACTCCCAACGTCTCTGCGCAGGCTCAGATGTTCGAGCCCGTCAGTAAGTCCTTGTTCGTTAACAATACGAACGGCGCGTCTTTGTAGGGAGTCGAGTGGACTAAGTTGGTATTTGGGGGCTCCCGCCCACAAATGAGAGCAGTATTCCAGATGGGGCCGCACTTGGGCCTTATAAAGCTGTAATAGCTGCTCCGATGTGAAATACTGCCTCGCTTTGTTAAGCACCCCCAACTTTTTGGATGCCAACTTGATCTTACACTCAATGTGACTCCCAAATTGCACTTCGTTCGATATGTCAACGCCCAGGATATCAATGTATGAAACTTGCCATGATTCTTTGGCATGTTGCGTCTTGACGTGATCCCACTAGCGGAGGATATTTCTGCCGCTAGTGCAATTAGTCAATAGAACAAAGGCGTTTAAACATACAATAACGTGGGATAGGTTCTGCAATAATATGCAGAAGAAAGTTTCTCAAAATCCCCTTAGCAACGAGAATTATGTACGAAGTCGTATGTAAAAGCTTGTTTGGTATAAATATTTTCAAGGATTAACCGTCGATGTTTAAATCGAAACTTTCCTATCCTCGCTAATTGACTAATATTAATCCTAGAAACCTGTCTCTAGTAAATTAATAGACTAGACTTAAAGTGAAATTTAAGCCTAGTGGCTCACAATTTCCACCAAAATCCCATTATACTAATTGTTTATTTTGCGATTTGTTAGACCGTTAATCTGGGTAACGGATTAGTACATTTTCAATTATATCAGGCCTTTTCGTTTATATTGAAATGAAAACTACGATTAAATACGTATTGAGTGGCAATGGCATACCTACAGCGTTTATATTAAACTAGCGGCCCGCCCCGGCTTTGCACGGTTGCAATGTTACCCACCCTCTCCTATTCATCTTAGCGTTATATAGCGTTCCTCGATAAATGGGCTATCTTACACTGAAAGAAGTTTTCAAATCGGACCAGTAGGTCCTGAGATTAGCGCGTTCAAGCGAACAAATAAACAAACAAACTCTTCAGCTTTATAATATTGAGTACAGATTACAGAGTATAGAATAAATATTAACTTAACAGCTAAGGTTTCAGTCTTAGACAACAAATCCAGTGATTATATTTCAAGATATGTTTAATAAATGGGCAACAGCATAGAGCAACATGGGGCACCGAACCGCGTCGGACCGGAGGGGAGTAGCCATATGTAGACTTTCTCCTCTGTCAAATTACAAGTGCAAGTGGTCCTATGCCTGTCGCCGAGATGTTTAAATGCGTATAAAAAAAATAAAATTGTTTATTTATTTTGTTAAGTAAAGGTGTGAGTTTAGTAGTAAATGACTTGATTTTTTTTTATTGAAAAGATTTTTGATGTGTGAGTTTGTCACACAAATTTCCCCCCAAAAAAAATGACAGACTGTTTTACATATACATATACATAACGGTTGACAAAAAAAGTATTCGTTAATTAAATAATTTCCAATAATAGTGGAATAAAATAACGCAGGAGAAAGTACTATTTTACTTACGAGATTGACTAATTACTATACTGAAAGTTGTCTCCTTAATGATAAAGTACGAGTATAATAATATTCCGAATGTTGCCTATCCTCTTAAGGTCTAGAGATTTTTTTTTCAAGTTATAAATATGGCAAACAAGCATGCAGTTCACATGATGTTAAGTGATGACTGCAGCCTATACACATCCACACAATGACCGAGGTCAAAATGCGTGACCACTTCTGAGGCCTAAGATGTTATGCCTTTGTGCCGGCAATTTACAGGGCCGTACATTACCACCTGACCGGAACACGATTGTGCTGAACACTACCATTTGGCGGCAAGTATATTAGGTAATGCGGTGGTGCCTACGCCCGCGAGCTCAGTCTCTGGAGCTCTACCACCAGTGAAAACATTGGGAAAAAAGCAGTTTTGTATGTTACAATTAGCGTAAGAATATGAGAAAAATCTTCTGGAGTTTAATGACGTGCCATATAATGCTATGTTTATCATCAATGTTTGATGTTGTCGGGATAGATAGAAATATTTTTTTATCTATCTATGAAACTTTGGGGCTGTCTGGCGTGTGAACCTGATCAATTTTCCCTCACTTTAAGGCCTGTAAAGGTTATGTGCGTCCATAAAAAAGGGTAAGGTATTTATTACCTACTTTTATTATGATCGACATTGACGTCCGTTCTATAGAATTCATCTTTGAACTCTTTGTGTGTACAGATTTTTTTTCTGTTTCTGTGATACTTTGATGACATAGAAAGTGTTGTGTATTTGATGTGTATTATTATTATATTTAACAGAAAGCAAGTAGAAATAGGGTTTGTACTTTTTTTTTCTTTCCTTTAAACCATAATCTGGCATAGCTAATTCAAGATGCCGAAAAAAGAAGAAGACATCACAAATGAAAAAAAGACAAGTAGTATAAAAAATACAATATATTATGTACAATACATAATACATAGTATTTTTAAACATAACAAAAGATACGAATAGGAGCGTATTTGAGACTGAAAAAAGTGGTTTACATGCAGTTTTTTTAGTATTTACTACAAAATTTTTCATAATATAAAAGATTCAAGTAAAAAACCTTCGATCGGTATTCGAATCTGTGGCTTCTGGATCACCAACGCGACCACTTTATCACTATGCTACAGAAATCTACTAGCCTATCTGGGCTAGTGTCCAGAGCTCGCAGTTTTGATTAGCGGGCGAATTAAATTTAATCATAGCACTTTTTTTTAATTCTAATCTTTAAAATTGAATTTATTTGTTGTCAAGACAAAATATGTTCAATATCATTGTCATTTCAACCGAAAGACGTCCACTGCTGGACAAAAGTCTTTTCCGAAGATTCCCACAAAAGTGTTGTGCATCATTAGGGGAGAATATGCCATAATCACATCGCTTGGCATATGAATTGGCGATCGTAGTGACGACAGTTTTATCCGTGTGGTTGTATACTACAGATTGAATTGTAGTGAAAATACTCTACACTACATTCTGTATAGTAAATACAATGGAATGGTTAGACCGCCATTTGTTCGGTTGACTGACTACACTAGAAAAATAATTTGCTACCTATTTGACCTAGAACTATAATTGATGAAAACTACCTTTAAACGTAATGCGGTGCCCACGCGCCGAATCTCCATCAATGGAGCTCTTCCATCAAGTATGCAAACCATATTTGTGACTTACTCATTAAGGTTTATTTTTAGTCCATTTTTTTTCTCACATTAATGTTTTTAGTTAAGTAGGTACAAATTGTTGACACAAGAAAACCCATTACTGAAGCGGTGTATCAGATTTACGACTGTTTGCTGGCAAAGCCAGAGTCTGCAAACTTATCTTTTTTTCTCTGTGTATACGGATTCGAATTTTAATTAAGAAATGCTTTTACGAATGCTAGATTTTAATATACAAATTCTTGGCTTGCTGACATTTTAAATGGAATATTTCAAATGAGGTTTCGAAGTCTAACAACAAAATGGTGTAAAGTATAAAGATGTTTAATTAAAATAGTTATTTAAAATCGAACCCGACGTTTCGGTCGCTTTTCAGCTTCCGTGGTCTCGGGCAGACTGAAGTGGCATTTGTCTGACAGCAGTTTGAAAAATTATTATGTGCAACTACCTCCATCTATTTCGCAAACGTCTTGCATAGCGTTCAGGATTACCACAATCATTTTAGTTCAATATACGCGACGTAAATCCGAAAACTAGTTTTATTTCAATGAGTGTAGCTCGTGAAAACCTAAGAACGTACTAACTATTGTAAAGATGTTTATTATATTATAGTAAACTAGCTGTTGCCCGCGGATCCGCCCAGGTGTAGGTCGCTTTTTGCGTTGCCTCAACTCATTAAATCATCCCATGGCATCCCACAGAAACATTTTTTCGGTATCCTATGTGTTCATCCAAGTTACCCTCTATGTGTGTGCCAAATTTCATGAAAATTGGTTTAGCAGTTTTTGCGTGAATGAGTAATAAACAAACTTAAAAAAAAATAGCATTTATAATATCAATTTATTTATTTATTATTTTTTTATAATATTTACATACGATACGACTTATGAAAAAAATCGAGTTACGTACGAAGACTCGCGTGCACAGGGTTCAGTACAATTATGAGGTTTTCTAAGTAATCTTCTTGAAGTCTACGCTTCATATAAGTTTTTTTTATAATCTCTATGCTGAGTATTATTATCTGTATGTTTTGCAAAAGTTTGGGCACAGTAGTTAATATAACTTCGAAAGCATGAGTCATCATAAGATGACTTATGAAAAATTTTAGGCCCTTCACAGTCACGTTTCGACTCCTTAACGTTGCACTAATAAAACTTGTATTAAACTATTTTAAAAATGCGTCATGTATTTTTCCACATGTAAAATTTTAAAAATTGACTGCTCTAAATAACAGTAAGGTCTATGGAATCCGCAAACGAAACAATCGACCACGCTGCGTAGCTTTGTGCTACGAGGTCGCGGGCGTGTAGCAATTTCATTATTAGGAGTCTACGCCACTAGAATGAAGATGGATTATACAGGACAGAAGTATTAAATTAGTTAATTTTAAAAACTATATTGAGAAACTGGTGGTAGAGTTTCAATATCACAGGCCCAGGGCGCAGACAACACCGCATTACCTAATCTATCTGCCGCCAAATGGTAGTGTTCAGTACTATCGTGTTCCGATTAGACAGCATGGTTCCGTATTAACAATATGTATCTCGCATAAGCAACACAACTAAAGCGTCAAGATGGCGACACATGTCATGTGCACTTTGATGTTTTATGTAAATATTTTTAGGCCGTAGTGTTCCCATATCGCTTAGGTATGTGGACTGGATATATGCCATGCACATTGCTAAAATCATTGTACGATAAATGAACAATTTCCAATATTAATTATTTCTTTCTCCTGAAATCGAATTCAGAATTTCAAGCGTAGCCCAAACAGTCTAACTACAATGCCATTGAAGTATTTAAATAACATAATTATATAAATATTATATATCTCAGACTTAAGTTTGTTAAAGTGGCATTCACAAGAGCTTTTAACAAACAGTGGTTGCGTGTTACAAAAATATAAAATGTAACACCTCCCTAAGACATTTATTTTCGTTAGTTACAGCACCTACTTCTTATTAGTGAAAATAGAGAGGAGACACGCGATGCAATAAAATACTAATAGCAAAATATTGTTTTTTCCCCCTAATAGGAAATATTGGTTTGGTATACAAACAATCCCAAATTGAAATAAATATATTTCCAGGAATTTCCTATCGAAACCGTTAATTTTATCAATTTTGTGCAATGATTGAATTTGTATTTTGGGCAGTATAATACGAGAATTAAATGGATATAAATGTTGATTCAGCTATTTCTAGAATTAAATATTAATAGAACTATGAATGCAACAATATTATTTTCTATGGTTGAGACACATGCATTACAAATATACAAATAACGTCAGCAGATTATTTTTTATGTAATTAACACGGCATAAGGCTAAAGATATCGTAGTCATGGCAGTTTACATGGATGGATAATAACTACCTTTTTACCTGGGGCAAATGCGTTGCGGATAACCACCCTCTGGGAAAAGGGTGAGTTATGTAGGACTCCGGGGAAAGAGAGCCCTCCGAGCCCTCCTCAGAGCCTTTTGGCTCCAACAAACGCTTAGTGTCGTGCAGAACACCTGCACTCCAGCCAACCCAGGACCTCTTCATTCTGGTGACGGACATTTGACACCCGAAGGCCCCGACCACTCACAACACCATGCGTCAGGCACACAAAGACCATGGTTAAGATGCATATGCGTTACCACGCCTGAGGCCTAACGTGTTATGGCTCTGTGCCGAAAATTACAGGGCCGTACATTACTACTTGACCGGAACACAATAGTGCTGAACACTACGATTTAGCGGCAAGTATATTAGGTAATGCGGTGGTCCCTACGCACGCGAGCTTGGTCACTGGAGCTCTACCACCAGTAAAAAGTAGTTAAGCGCTTGACGCTAAATGGTAGTGTTCAGCACTATCAGTTCCGGTCAGGTGGTAACGTCATCATCATCATCATCGTCATCATTTCAGCCAAAAGATGTCCACTGCTCAACAAAGGCCCCCAAAGAATGCCACAACGAACGGTCCCGGGCCGCCCTCATCCAGCGATTGCCCGTGACCTTGAGCAGGTCGTCGGTCCACCACCGCATTACCTAATATACTTGCCGCTAAATGGTAGTGTTCAGCACTATTGTGTTCCGGTCAAGTGGTAGTGTACTGTAATATCCGGCACAGAGGTATTACACCTTTGGTCTCAGAAGTGGTAACGCATGTGCATTTTGACCTCTGGTCTTTGTGTGGGTGTCTATAGGCTGCAGTCAGCATTTAACATCAATGTGTACTGCATGCTTGTTTACCACTTTCATTACATAAGAAAAGTATGTCATGTAATGCGCCTACGCCCCCGAGCTCCGTCACTGGAGCTCTACCACCAGTAAAAGTAGTTTTCGGATTTATCTCGCGTACATTAAACTAAAATGATTGTTTAAAATCGAACCCCACGTTTCGGTCGCTTTTAGCATAGCGGACAAACCAACTCATTATAAAGGTTGGGGAAAACGTTACTTCGCATTTTTTAAGATAATTCAAAATATTTTTTAATACAGTTTATTTAAATTTATCTAAAGTATGTATGTACCATTTTGTTCGATAACCTTTTGCCATCTTGTAGGTAGGGACGTGATCCCATTGCTATAAAAGTTTTGGGACTTCTCATCAAAATACCGCAACAAGTGGATTTGGCAGTCCTCTCGTGATGTTAACCTAACATTGAATAAAGAATTCTGAAGAGACCGAAACAGGTGGAAATCTGAAGGTTCAAGGTCAGGACTATACGGCGGATGCATTAACACCTCCCAGCGAAACTCTCTTCATTTTTGCTGAGTGGCTATAGATGTGTGAGGTCTAGCGTTATCATGATGAAACACCACACTCCTTCTGTTGATCAATTCCGGCCGCTTTCTCTCAACTTATTGCTTTAATTTCATCAGTTGTTCGCAGTAGAGTTCAGAATCGATAGTCCTGCCTGGTGGTAATAGCTCATAATGAATAATGCCCTTCCAATCCCACCACACACACAACATCACCTTATTGCGAGTTAACCCGGGTTTCGCCACAGTCTGTGAAACCTGACCGGCCTTTGACCACGACCTTTTTCGCACGTTCTTGTCGTACGTGATCCACTTTTCATCACCAGTTATCAGCTTCTTCAAAAATGATTCGGTTTCATTACGTCGTAATAAAGAATCACAAATGAGTACACGGTTCATTAGGTTTCTTTCAGTGAGCTCGTGAGGTACCCAAATATCGTGCTTTTTTGTACCCAGCTTTTTTCAAATGCGCCAAAACTGTTTTGTGATCAATTCTCAGTTCTTCAGCTACGTTGTAACTACTGATATGTCGATCTTTCTCCACTTTTTCAAAAATGGCATCCATTTTATCCGTAATAGGGCGACCAGAGCGAGGTGCATCTTTGACATCAAAATTTCCGGATTGAAAACGCTTAAACCAAATTTGTGCTACTCTCACAGACACTGCACTAGGTCCATAAACATAGCAATTTTTTTTTTGCGGCTTGCGTTACGTTTTTACCTTTTTTGTAGTAAAATTTTAAAATGTATCGAATTTCTTCATTAGATTCACTCATCTTGACAGTACGAAAAACAAATGAAAATCACACATTTGCCTAATTTGAATTTGGAATTATGTTCTGTAAAATTTTAACTTTCAATGATACCAAAACCAGCCAGATACAAATACTACAGCCAAAGAGATTTTATTACAAGTTCATACATACTATAATGCGAAAAGACTTTTTTCCCCAACCTATTATTCGGTTTGACCAAACTCGAATGCTCGCCACAGAACACAGACCAATTCCAAGAATGGTTCGCGAGGCTATTGAGATTAAAAAACATCCAAATTTCAATAGAAAATATGGTTGGCGATTATCACCAACATGGGATCCAATACTCAGTAGAATAAAAGCCCAACCGCAACAGTCTGTAAGACCTCAAGATACAATTAGTAACGTTTGTGTTAATCCTGAACGCTACGCAAGACGTTTGCGAAATGGATGGAGGTTAGCTGCACATAATAATTTTTCAAACTGCTGTCAGACAATTACCACCTCAGTCTGCCCGAGACCACGGAAGCTGAAAAGCGACCGAAACGTCGGGTTCGATTTTAAATAATCATTTCAGTTTAATATACGCGACATAAATCCAGAAACTAGTTTTATTTCAATGAGTGTAGCTCGTGAAAACCTAAGAACATACTACAGTAAAAAGTAGTTAAGCACCCAATTACTATTGAGATTCAACTGTTTTGCAAACAACACTTATAATAACGGCAACCCTTGATACGTCCCACTGCTGGCCATGAGTCTCTCCTTTTTTTGGAGGGAGGCCTGGAGCTTTATGGGGATACGAGTTAGTGGCCAACCCGCTGTCGGATGATTTCATACCGCCCATAAGGCCTCCGACAAGGTTTTATGACTGCTTCTTCTTATCGTGCCCTCCGAAGCACGGAAACGATCATATCAATTTTGCCACTAGCGGTCACCCATCACACACCCGATCACGCCCGTATCACACAACCGAGTAGATCGTTTGCGATCTACACTAGCCGCGGGGCCATGCGCGCTTCAAAACAACACTTTCTTTTTCTGTATCTGACATATTCACTATAGTTCCCCCAAGTACATTTATATCGGATAGAACTATAACTACACCGACCACCGTGTTCGTCTTCTAATGAAGTTAGGCTGAACACGGCCTTCAATTAGTAGTGCATATCATGTGATGTCGAGATTCTCCTAGCCGGTTAATACACGGTAAATTGCCTTAGAATCCCTCTTCAAGAGAATCGATTCGGTGATTGTTACGGCCGATCTAAGCGAATATTAATTCGGGTATGAATGATATTAGATAGGTTGGATTATGGAGAGGAATATCGAGTGATTGCGTATTAGTGTGTGTTAAAAATATATATCGAATCTTTCGTTTAGATGTTTCGTATTTTGTAATAGATTTACACTTTTGATGCTTAGTTTTATTACGTTCAAAAATCTTTCCAACTGAATTGAAAAACAGCATTCCTATTTTTTCCACACATGTTAATGAATTACATTTTACTGTAAGTTTTTTATGAAGAACAGTCAGCAATTAACAAGCCTAGTTGAGCTCACCATCACCACTGAGGTTCAAATATCGCCCAAAAAACACATACTGGAAAACTACATATATAGGTATCGGATAGAACCATAACTACACCGAACGCCGTGTCCGACTGCTAATGAAGTTAGGCTTAATACGGCCTTCAATTAGTAGTGCATATCATGTGATGGCGAGGTGCTTCTTGCCGGTTAATACACGGTAAATTGCATTAGAATCCCTCTTCAAAAGAATCGATTCGGTGATTGTTACGGCCGATCCAAGCGAATATTAATTCGGGTATGAATGGTAATAGATAGGTTGGATTATGTAAAGGAATTTCGAATGATGGGGTATTATAGTCATATAGCCTGAAGTATTAGTATGCGTTAATACGATATCTAATATATCGAACTTAAGTATATGTTCGTATCGTTTTTTTCTTGTTTAGTTGAGGGCGTTTTAAAATGCGCTCTATGACTATGCTTGAGGTGTAGGAACGTGACATCAGAAACAATTGTGCGACATAACAAGATCCTTTGCTCTTTATTCATGGCAAAAAACAACATCGCTTTAAAATATTATGTGTAATTATTTTAGATATGTTCAAACGTATTCCAAGCACTGAACAAGAATATGAAATTGAATTGCAAGCAAAAATATTTTTTTGACAGGCACATTACCGATTTGAGGGAAAAAACAACGCATATCGTTTTGTGTACTTCGCGCATAAATCAGGGGAATAGGAGCCAAATTTCAAAAGTTTGTGATTTATCATAATCTGGATTTCCATTTGGTGAGCGATTGGTCCATTATTCTCCGTCAGAGACACGGTAAAGGGTGCGTGCGTCGCAAAAAAAGATTCTCTACGTACGTGGAATTTTTAAATAACAATTCTTTGATACGGAAAATCTTTTTCACTAATTGATAACGTCTTTGGATATATGTAAATAGTGGAGTAGTTACCTTATAGACACGACATAAGAAGATTTTCAAATATTTTGAAGACCGAAATGCATTACGATGCACGTCGCTAAACGGTAATGCATTTAGTCGCTTGGTAATAGTGCAAAACATTCGTTTTGCACATAGAGCAACACGGGCCACCGGCCGCGGGGGACCGGAGGGGAGTAGCCATATGCAAGCTTTCCCTTCTGTCAAAGTACAAGCCCAAATGGTTATACGCCTGTCGCCCTGATGTTTAAATGTGTACGTGAAATTGTTTATGTATTTTGTTTAAGTCAAGGTGTGAGTTTCGTCAGAGAATCTATTCCGTAAGTTTCGTAGTAAAACACAAAATCCAGAGATCAAAATGCAGATGTGACCTCTGAGTCCTAAGTTGTCATGTCTCTGTGATAGTTATTACGGGCCCCTTTACGGGCTACATTACCATCTAACCGGAACGATAGTGCTGAACACTACCATTTAGCGACAGATAAATTAGGTGATGCGGTGGTGCATTCGCCATCGAGCTCCTGCACTGGAACTCTACCACCAGTGGAGATTATAGTGGATCATATAGACATCTATACAAAAAATCTGCAGCTTAGCTCGGAAACACCTGCCACACCTAACAAGAAAAAGCCGAAATTTAAGATGAATGTATATGTTTGTCACACCGACAAGTGATAGATAAAAATAAAATCTTGAAAAAATACACTGTATAAGGTAATAGCATTCCCAATTTCCTTGACACGTAAATTGGAGATGTTATTTTTTCCTCATGGTGTGGGGTGTCGTTGGATGGAGCTCAAAACGAAATCAGCGAGTTTGAACCATTTTTTGATTTAGGAATCGAATATTGTTAGAGAAGAGAGGAATAGAAATTTATGAAATATTTTGCTATAAAGTGGAAATTTCGGTTAGAGTCAAGAAGCCTACCTACCTTCCACCTAAATGATTATAATTAGGGTGCTGAAATATTTCAAGGTTGTAGGTAGAATATTTAAAAATATTTGTAAAAATTTAATCTCTCAATTTTGGTCAGACACGTATTTAGCCGGTTTCAAAACAAGGAAATCATGCCAGGCTCCCCCTGTAATTTTTTTCATAAAAATGTCTACTTACCTGTAAAATATGTGTTGACCAAGCAAGGGAATCGAAAAATATTTACATTTATTTTTTATCTTGTTTGACATGTATATCAATTGTTATTCACTTTAATTTATTTTGTTTGTTTTTGACGTGTCATAAGAGGTGCCTGTCACCCTAAATAAATAAATGAGTTTCTGATTCTGATTCTGAATCTATTTTGTGGACTAAGCCATGCTACGTATTGATTTCAATCTCACAGCGTAAATAATGCTCAATATCAGGTATTCTTTATAAATTACTGTCCCTGCTAAATAACCTAAACCTATATTATAACCGATAATTAAGCCGAAATGCGTAATTAGTTGGTACGTCATCTGTAATTACATATCATCCTAATATAATTATAGGTCGAAGATAAGCTAAGACTTACGTATCATATACATTTATTTTATAAGTGGAAATGTGTTACACGCGCCTCGATTATTTATGTGGAACTCCCATTTAATCTATTTCCATAATATAATATTAATATTTTCTTGAGAAGGAAACATGAAGGAAATAATTTCATACAAAATTTTCTGTTACTGTGTAAGTTGTAAGCATGAGGAAATGCAGTGTATTTTTAACCGACGAAAAAGCGGAGGAGGTTTTCAAGTCGACGCGTATATTTTTTTTATGTATGACCACGCATAACTATTTATTGAGTAGCCCGATTTTGTAAATTTATTTTTTTATTGATACTTTGAAGTTAGTCCCATATAAATTTCAAACCAGAATTCTAACCTAAAGGGTAGAAAAATAGGGAATGATTGTTTATTCGCTCCCTGATTACAACGTGGATAACATAACTTTTATGCATACGCATATCTTTTTTCTGAGTAGTCCGATCATGTCAATTTATTGTAAATCACAAAAAAGAAATATGAAACTGAAAAGCAAAAAATTAAATTTTGAGTCGGCGCCAAACAAACCTATTTATTATCTCAGTTTCATTTATGTATTTTCGGCGGTTTCACTTAGTAAATAATTTTCATTACTCATTCCAGTGTACAAATAAAAGTACAGCAGAGAATGATTGAAAACCACAATTTCATTTTCCGGGGATTCAGATTATCTATGCAAATACTTCCTGCTTTGTTAACTGTGCACCAAAATCAATCCAAAAAATATGCATGTGTGCATATTTTAATATGCATACAAAAATAAAAATATTACAATTATTAGATATTTTTATACAAACTTATTGTATAAAAATATCTCATAATTGTAATATTTTTATTTTTTCGCAATAGCAAAAAATTAAAATAGTGAATTTAGAAATTAAAGAAAGAAATTGTAAAAAATTAAATTGATTCCGGGAACATGCGATCTTATGATAACCAGTCCAGTCGCTCTATCACTAAGCTACCCAAGCTACTGTATCTAATACAAGAAAACCTCATGACCTGTGTGTGCTTTTTTTTGTATATGATTTGATACGTAGGCTAAGGCGATACAAAGTTCGTTGAGTAAGAGTGTATTTATTTTAAGACCATCAAAAATTTATAAATTTACAATTAATTCAGAAAAAACAAGCAAACTAGAGCAAAGAAATTGGAAGTACGCATGCAATATTTAAAAAGTTATAGTATGTACTTCTTTTGGCGCGATTGGAAAAAATATCAGAACGATTTTTATGATGCGCGCGCATACTGATAGATAAAAGCGACAGTCCAAAGTTAGTTGCTAAATTTTTTTGTTGTTTTGTTTTTTTTTTGGATTGTAACGCTAAAAGTATGACTCCTTACGTGTGTGCATAAGCCGGTTTTTTTTTCTTAAAACAATTGGTGCATCCATGTAAATACTAAAGTATTTATCTCCCGCTTATTGTTAGGTGCCAGTGGTCGCTTTGCGCTGTGTCTATTGTTTTATTATGTAATGGAAGTGGCAAACAAGTTGTTATTGATGTTAAGTGATGACTGCAGCCTATAGACACTAACACAAAGACCAAGGACAAAATGCAGGTGCGTTACCACTCCTGAAGCCTAAGGTGTTCATGCCTCTGTGCCGGAAATTACAGGGCCGTACATTACCACCTTACCGGCACACGATAGTGCTGAACACTACCATTTAGCGGCAAGTATATTAGGTGATGCGGTGGTGCCTACGCCCGCGAGCTCCATCACTGGAGTAAATAAATGTAAAAATAAATGTATTGTACCGCTATTGTTATTGTTATCTGGCATCTGGATCTGGATTCTGGCTGGCTATGTGATTTCTGAAGCACAGAGAGGTTTATCGACCTCCACCACCATACCATTCCATTTACATTTTGCTATTTTGCTACTTCTCTATAAATATTTAGATTATGAAATTGTAGCAATAAAGTAAAAACAATGCTGATCATATCAATATCGTCTCGATTTCGGCCATAAAAGAAACGAAGGGTTTTTAAAAAGACAATCCCCGCTTAAGTGGAACGCATCATTCACTCCGAGAGATATATCGCAATTTCAACAGGGGACTGGTGAAAAATTCCATCTCAATTTATTGAATGACGTTCTTCGATAAATGAATTGTCTTGTATACTTCGTGTGTAAATAAGTAATCGTATTCTTGTATATCTAAGCATTATGTTGTTTCGATTACAATAAGGACATTAAAGATGTGTCAATCTTTATACTAAAACCAGAAGTAAAACTTTGTTCCTTTTCATGAAAATTACTTACACAGATGAGTATGAAATTGGCACAATTATCTAATCTGGGACTGAGGGCGGAGCCCTCCTATGCATTCAATGAAAGTAAGTAACTGCGACTTTCCAATCAAGACCAGGATCAGGGAGTTTTAGGCACGAAGGCCAAGGGGATTTAATTTTTCAGACTGTTATTTCAAAAATCACACTTCATAATTTTGGAAATGTCTATCTTTCAAACGATTGACCTTGAAAAATTGGTCTTAAAAACCTCAATGTCATTTTAAAATGTAGATAAACACCCACAGTATAGGTTTGACGTGAAAAAGATTTTTTAGTGTAAGTTCCAAGTATGGTGACTCCCATTTTTTATATACAGACAGATATGACAAATCAATAAAGGTTCCGTTTTTTCCCATTTCGCTGCGGAACTCAAAAAAAATATAACACAAACTAGCATGCGTTTGACACATAATAAATAACGTTCATGTTTTGTGTACCAGTCTGTGCTCAAACGGTTTCACGAAACAAAAAATAATTCAACTATAAAAACAATAACTGCCTCAATAGCGTAGTGGTAGCAAGCCACTAATATTACGCTGGAGGTCCTGGGTTCGATTCCCGGGTCGGGGACTATCAGAGATAACGGTTTAAAATCCTTTATCTCTGCTTCTATTGGGATTTTTCAATTTTCTGGAAGTTTCCCAGTACCCCGGAGTTTGGTAATGTGCCCGGAGATGGCAACAGGTTCGCCACCTGTTACATGGGCCAAAACGTAACCGGCGAGTCGTGGGTGTTTGCATGTATGATTAAATGCATGCATTTACCTCTGCCTACCCCTTCGGGGATTACAGGCGTGAAGTTACGAAAAAATAATTCACCACAGAAATTCGTTATATAATTCAGATTTAAATATATTTGTGTCAAGTGTAACGGTCGAATTTCGACAATAAGGCGAACACTTGTTTGAGATTATTATGCTCATTGGCATGAAAATTCTGAAAAAGGATTTTAATAAATAACGCGATAGAACAGTGATATAAAATCTGAAAAGCAACTACTGATATCCAATAGGTAATATTCCAAGTAACATCCAAAATTATTCTATCTTTTAAGCCTTTTCCAACTATAGGTATCTCGTCTCTCACAAAATCGAAAAGATATGTGAGAATGTGATAAACCGTGGCTGCATTCAAAGATTTGTGTGTCCGAGTATTATAGTAGACTAGCTATTTCCCGCGACTTCGTCAGCGTGGAATTCGTTGAGTTTAAACTGTATTCGATATTCAATCCTTTTAAACGAATTAGGTATTGCCTATGAAACAAAATGCTGTAAACATTCAATTCAGGGCCCTCGACTGTCTTTGTTTGAGCTCCTTAAATTAATAATTCCACCCGCACAGATTGGACCCTTGGCAGTGCTCAACAGCCCGATTCGCGCTTTCATTCCTGACCACCCAGAACGTGCAAATTGTGGAACGAACTTCCATCTGAGGTTTTCTCCCGGCACCACAATATTGGGTTCTTCAAAAGAGGTGTCAAAAAAGTCCTTCAGGGCTGACAGCGCGTTGGCAACTCCCCTGATGTTGCAAATGTTCATAGGCGACGGTAACCACCTTCCATCAGATGGCCCGTCTGCTTGTCTGTCATTCCTTTGACACAAAAAAAATATATAGATATATTTATATTTATTTTAAGTCGCTTAACCCTGTGGTATCAATTATGTTTGTCCTGAAATTCATTGAAATCGGATAAAAGGTTTATATTTTTCATACATGCTTTCATCCCTTATCTCATAATTTTAGGTTCTTAAATCGATTCAAGCATTTTAGCGTCAAAGCAGAACGTGCAGTCAGACGGACAGACAAACTTACACATTTTCGCATTAATAATATTAGTACCCATCACACACACACACATATTTAGGTATATTTTATGGACACGTGATGATAGAGAGTAAATTATTATTCGTTTATGAGTTACAATTAAAAAGAATAAAATATTATAATAATGTAGAATACAATCAGAATGTCTATGATTTTTCTTTGAGTAGGCAAGGAAATTAATACTCAATGTACAATTATTGTATGTGCGATTTATTGCTCTAGATATTTAAAAATACCGTAAAAATTATTGGTGAGATAATTTTTGTAATATTTATTTTTTGCAATAACACATGCGAGTAAACTACTACTACTACTACTAGAAATTAAAGAAAAATTTGACTTCAGGCAGGAGTCGAACCTGCAATCTCAGTATAATCAGTCCAGCCGCTTTACCACTAAGCTACCGAAGTCTCTCACCGAAGCGTCTAATTTTGCTTTCCCTTTTTGTTGTTAACCGATTTAGGGTCGGTGAACGACACTAGATAACAACTATATTTTATTTAACATTCATAACTTTAAAATAAACAGTACATACACAAGATTGATCAAATTATTTTTAACGTTCGTACTGTCACGGTTAAAACTACGATACATCTTTACATCTATACGTCTATACAAATAAATAAAATTGGAGTGTCTGTTTGTAATATAAAAATAACCGCTTTTTACAAAATGCATATGTATGAATACACGGAGCTCCACAATGTTTACCATCAATACATATACAATATTCTTTCTTCAGATTCACAATACAAAATAAACGAGTAGCTTACGATCAGCAGTCTGAAGTAAAGTGGGGTCAATTTATAAATGAGCACAGGGCGTCCGTCACATAGAAACGCAGTTTAGCTTCCAACACGACTGCTTGATATATCGTCAGAGTTTAACCTCCTTGACTTTTTTTGAAAATGCCGTTCCGAGTAATGGATAGTCAAGGATTCAAAGTAATTCGATGGCAACGCAGAAAGTTCCGCGATGATTGGCCTTTAAATGGTTTTCAATTTAACTTTCACATCCAATCAGAAGTTTGATAACTTAATTTTAAGTAGGTTCAAACGTGTTAATGATTTCGAACTTCGACTTCCTCGTGTGTGTTTAAAATTGAAGACTTCAAAATTAAATTAAACTGAACAGTCGTGAAATGTACAAGCTATATTGAATTATAGGTTTTGAATCGATACTTGACATGCGAGAAATGTTGTTTCATCGTGATGAGTTAGAGATAGTATCGTTATGTTTTGCATACCAACTTTTTTTAATACCACATACCACTACTATACTACGCTGAGGTCCTGGGTTCAATTCCCGGGTAAGTGGGTTATCAGAGATAACGGTGTAAAGTCCTTTATCTCTTGTTCTATTGGGATTTTTCCATTTTATGGAAATTTAGAAAAACCAGTACCTCGAAGTTTGGTAATGTGCACGGAGCAATCTGCAAAAACGTAACCGGCGAATCGTGGGTGCTTGCATGTATACTTGAATGCATGCATTTACCTCTGCCTGCCCTATTGGGGATTACAGGTGTGAAGTTACGTTTTAACTTTTTATTTGGTAATAAAATGTTCGACGACCAGATTAATCCTGCGGTGTGACAACCATTTCAGTGGAGGGTTGCGGATTCGAACCCCGTACTGAGACAAATGTGTATGGCCTACTGATATTTGTTTCGGGTCTGGATATTAGTGTATGTGTGTGTACAACGGTACAGGTTTATCAATGTGGGACTGTGTATGTAAGCGTGTGTAAAAGTAATACCTACAATATAACAATGAGTGAGATTCTTAAAGTAACTAAATATTGTAATTTGATAAGGATTAACAATGTATCGGTCCAAATAGTTTTCCAATTAACGCAATGTGCACACACGCGCAATCTTTTCGCACAAATAACATGAAATTGAATAGCATTAAGGCACTTACATTACTTTTTTTATGTAACGTAGATGGCAAATAATCATGCAGTTCTCATAGATGTAAGTGATGACTGCAGCTTTTTTTTTTTTTGTTATTATGGCATCGCTATTACGCATATTGCCAGTGTCAAGTAAAACGATATTTCGTATTTATTTAAGGAGCGTAAAAGTTAATTTATTATAGTCAGTCAATTATTTATTAAGTAGGTATGTCAGTCAAGTGAGTTACAGTCAAGTTATTCGAGTAAAGCGATGGCTTCTTTACGAGAACATTTACAATGAAGTTTTGGAGGCAACCTGAAAGGTCGTGTTTTCGCACTGTTATTCTATTTCACTATACACGGGCACTGTAATAAACCTATATCAAATAAAATGCCATCAATTTTATTCAATATAACTTAAAAATACACCAAGAAAATGAAATAAAATAAGAGCACCATACGCCCCTTTCAAGGTTCCCGCCAAAACTCCAAACTGCAGCTTATAGACATCTACACAAAAACCCCTGGGACCTGAGTTGTTATGTCTCTGTGATAGTTATTACGGGGCCATACATTACCATCTAACTGGAACACGAATGAAACTTTTATCTTTAGTTACCATACGCTACTATACGTCTACTGGTGGTAAAGTTCCAGTGTAGGAACTCGAGGGCGTAGGCACCACCGCATTACCTAATCTATCTGCCCCTAAATGGTAGTGACTAGCACTATCGTGTTCCGGTCAAATAGTTATATAGGCCCCGTAATATCTTTCACAGAGACATGACAAAAAAGGTCTCAGGAGTGACAACGCATTTGCATTTGACCTCTGCTCTTAGTGTCTATAGGCTGCAGTCATCACATAACATCAATGTGAACTGCATTCTTGTTTGACATCTTCATGACATGAAAAAAAACGCATATTTTTAGAGCCTATCAAACACTTTTTTATTGTTCACGTATAAATACACAAAACTAAAGAAACGATTACGTAAACCTACACTTGCTAATGATCACAAAAATCAACAGCGCAAGTTTATTCGGCACTTCGCTTTCTCCACAACAACATTTTCACATGCAACCGTAAAAAGTCCAATAAGACATCCATTACCGCCGGGCGAAGTGCCTTAGAAATAGTCATTGCGCATTATTATAAATTAAAAATCGGCCAAACGCGTGTCGGACACGCACATTGTAGGGTTCCGTTTTACCAGATACTTTTTTTTTATGTAATGGAAGTGGCAAACAAGCATGTAGTTCACGTTGATGTTAAGTGATGACTGCAGCCTATAAACACCCACACTAAGACCAAGGTCAAAATGCAGATGCGTTACCACTCCTGAGGCCTAAGGTGTTATGCCTCTGTGCCGGAAATTACAAGGCCGTACATTACCACCTGACCGGAACACGATAGTGCTGATCACTATCATTTAGCGGCAACTATATTAGGTATTGCGGTGATGCCTACGCCCGCGAGCTCCGTCACTGGAGCTCTACCACCAGAAAAAAACTTTTTTCAGTAACGAAGTTTTTATTTTAGGAAGGTGTCAAACAAGCATGCAGCTCACATTGATGTTAAGCGATGACTGCAGCCTTTTGACGTATACACAAAAACCAGCGGTCAAAATGCTGATGCGTTGCCACTTCTGAGACATAAGTTGTTTTGTCTCTGTGATAGTTATTACGATAATGCTGAACACCATTTGGCGGCTGATAGAGGTAATGCGGTGGTGCCTAAACCCGCGAGCTCCGTCAGTGACGGAGCTCTACGACCAGTAAGTATTACTCGTACACTTGTTACGCCCGCTTAGCTGTCCCAATAACTCTCTCAGCGAAGGTGCGGACGGACCTATAATGGCGAAACTATAATGGTTCCATTTCCATGTAGGCTACCGAACCCTGAAACCGTAAACTGCCCCATTCACGACTTGCATGCTTTCTTATCGAAGAGCTAAAGAGCACAACACTGGGGGCTTGTCACGCGAACCACCGATTAAACTACCGACCTTCTTAAATTTATCGGTTTTATAATTATTCGCCAAATAAAGGAACATTAAATTTAGGGATTTTTTTAATTATAACAAAACACGAGAGCTAAATTTGTTTGTTTTGTTATATAATCTAAGTAAAATAACAATGAACATGAAAGAAACTAGTTTCTATTGTTTTTATTTATTAAAGAATAAATTAACGCATGTTCAACTTTTCCAGATACATACCTACTCGTATTTTGCTTAGAGAATTTTTGTATAATATAATTTCAACAAGTTATTTATCACTATTATACCTTTCTTTTTTGCCGCTCCATTTAATTATACAACTGCCAAACGTTTCAAACGTGAAGCGAGCATGGCCCGGCTGGTGTAGATCGTAAGCGATCTACTCGGTTAAGCATTACAGGCGCAGTCGGGTGTGTGATGGGTGACCGCTAGTGGCAAATTAAAATGCGCATTTCCGTGCTTCACGTTAAGCCGTTGGTCCCGGTTGCTATCGATAGATAGCAGTCGTTAAACCTTGTCGGAGACCTTGCGGGCGGCTTAAAAACATCCGACAGCGGGTTGGTCACTAACCCGTATCTCCACCAATCCGCATTGGAGCAGCGTGGTGGAGAAAGCTCCAGGCCTCCCCCTAAAAAGGAGAGAGACTCGTGCTCAGCAGTGGGACGTATAATGGGTTGCCATTATTAAACCTTTCATCTTGGACATTATATTATTGCACTATTTTTGTCACTTCTATATGGTTAACTTTGCTTATTCAGTGGTATCATAAATTATACTTGACTGAGCTTTACAGAAAGATTCATCTACCACTCTATTTAATTTCGGGAATCACATCATATATCGTTAGTTAATATAACTGCACAACTGGGTTATAGCTATAAGAATATTCTCTTGTAAATTACCATCAAGCTGGTGATTTACAAAAATCAATCAATCAATTCAATCCATCAATTTTGTTACTGGTGTTAGAGCTCCAGTGACGGTGCTCGCGGGCGTAGGCACCACCGCATTACCTAATATACTTGCCTCTAAATGGTAGTGTTCAGCACTATCGTGTTCCGGTCAGTTGGTAATGTACGGCCCTGTAATTTCCGGCCCAGAGGCATAACACCTTAGACCTCAGGAGTGGTAACGCATCCGCATTTTGACTTTTGTCTTTTTGTGGGTGTTTATAGGCTGCAGTCATCACTTAACATCAATGTGAACTGCATGCTTGTTTGCCACTTACATTACATAAAAAAAAATATTTGTGATTTATGAGAAAGAAGAAGAGCTTATAAGAAAGGTCTCAAAACATGATACCAATAATATTTACATTGTAAGCATCTCAAATTATCACCAGAACACACAAAGAAAACTATTTGTGATTGGATAATTCAGTCAAATACCTAAATTGCAATGGTAAAGGAGCCTGATCCCTTAATGTAGAAATATCCACTTTAGACCTAAAGGTTATCGCACGTAATGGCGATCATCTGATTCTCAGATTGGGAATCCTGACGCGCATTTGTCACGGATAAACGTTATTTATGTCCTTTTTGTAACGGTCTGATTTACCAACTTAGTAAAGCATCAATAAATATTTATATTTGATAAAAAGGCGTTTTCAACACCATGTTCATACGTCATGATAAACATTTTTCTATTAAACTGTTCTTAATACTTTTGTAAATTTCGTAATACATTGCGTACTGCAAATAGTGACGTAATATTGTTATACTCGTTCACTTTTATGTTTTTATGGAAACAAATGATGTTGGAAGTTGCAATTTCATTTAAAGTAAGTAATTTGAGAGCGGCTATGAATCTCGCTCTTATACATTACTTGAAGAATACGTAATAAGGAAAAACATCTCATAAGTTTTGACTTGGTAGATATATTCAGCCTTAACAGTGATTATAAATCGTAAAAACATTGACTTACCTAATGTAGGATTGTAAAAATAATCTGAAAGCTAAATAAATGCATCATTTAGTTTAAAATAAATACTTTATTAAAGACAACACAATGCTTAAAGGGGATTGAAAAGTTCTGAGAGCGGATTTGGTATGAACCTTGTTTATGAATCATATTCACAACGCATAAACTAAGTTATGTTACTCTATTATCCAATATGTATACTGTACACGTACTTGATAAATGAATACTGCAGTGTACAGACTACAACTGCCTCAGTAGCCTAGTGGTAGCAGGCCACTACTACTACGCTGGAGGTCCTGGATTCGATTCCCGGGTCGAGGGCTATCAGAGATAACGGTTTAAAATCCTTTATCTCTGGTTCTATTGGGATTTTATCCATTTTCTGGAAATTTCCCAATACCTCACATGGGCCAAAAACGTAACCGGCGAATCGTGGGTATTTGCATGTATGCTTGAATACATGCATTTACCTCTGCCTAACCCTTCGGGGATTACAGGCGTGAAGTTACGTACGTGTACAGACTACAAATCATTGAGTTATCCCTAACAAAATATCGCAGAAGCACCAAGATATCAAAAAATTACGTTAATTCAATACGACTGTATAAAAAACAATATCCTCCTAGCATAACATTTTATTTCCGCCCATAATCTGTCAACGTTTACTCTTTCACGGAACGCAAACAAAAATGTTATTGCTCTAATATAATGTCAGTCACAACGTGACGCCATAAAATATTCCGTTTGGCAAACACATTTCGACAAGTTGGCTATTAGCAAAGGTCGTTATGGCGCAGGAAATTACTGAATAAATTCGATTGACTCCGCCACCTGAGGCGACGTGTATTGGCGGTTGATCGACAATTCGCGTGACGCTCTTATTGCCCTCTTCAAAACTGTATAATATTTTAACTCACTATGTTATCGTTGTGTGATGCTACGAACTAATATTGTACAGGGTTTTGTTTTGCGGTTGATGGATTGTTGTGGATTATAATGATAGTATTTGTCTTATGATTATGTCGGTATTTGAAAGAGTTGCAGAAGAGACAGCGTTAAGTTTGTGTGAAATTTGGTACATGATAGATTAATATGCGTGAAATAAAGTCGGATGGTTGCGGAGACCCAGGAAGACCAAGACTGACCTACCATGACCAAATAGGTCGAGTTCTGTCTGATGGTGCTGTCAAAAGTCTTAGGAATCGGCGTGCATGTATGAAGAGAATGATGAAGGTAGATGAGGCACGAGACATATGTCAGGACCGGGATATCTGGCGCTCTACACTCTCTGCCTACCCCGTTAGGGACCTAGCATGAAGATTAAATTAAATTAAATTAAATTAGCCTTTATTTCCCAAAAAGAAAAGAAAACACATAGTTTACAATTACAGAGTTTCTTACGTAATCGATTACAGTGAACATTAAAATTTTAAGCTATCATTACATTTAATTTTTTGATAATTTTAAACAAACATGCAATAGTAATCAGTGATAGGTATGAAAAAACATGCTTCTATTTAGGTACTACAGTATGTTATTACATCAATAGATGAAATAAATAAATAAATAGTCAACATATTATTTTATACTAAAATTAACTTTTAGAATAAACTTTTTAAGGTACTTAACAATCGCTCAAGACTTAATTTACAGTTCTATTAAAATTAATAACATAACACAATTCACACTTAGGATGTATTCCATTAAATGTCTAATTAAAATAAAATGAATTGGTATACTTATACTTTATATTCGCAATTATTTACCTACATATTGAGAGCTATATTAAATCAATCAAGTTATTAAGTTATTAATCATTAAAATATTTATTCCAATTAGATTTTAAGTTATTTACAAATTAATACTTAAGACTTTACACATGATGAAAGAGTGATAGTATGCCGTAGTACATGTATTTTTGAAATCTCATTAATTTAAATTTGTTATTTCATTATAATATTAAACTACTGACAAAATAATTCTAGATTGTACCTAATTTAAATATTTGATTACCTATCTACATTCCTTAATATTTAAATAAAAATATTGATCAATTATATTCATGCAGTTATTTTAAATAAAAATTACATTCCTAGTTATATTACTTATCTATTTTTTTATTTGTAAATTTAGATTTTAATATCAATTTAAATTACTTAGTTATCAAAATGTATAATATATTCAAAGGCAAATAACTGTAAAAATATTAAATTATGTATGTATGTATGTATCTTCACGCCAGGTCCCTAACGGGGTAGGCAGAGAGTGTATAGCGCCAGACATCCCGGTTCTGACAAACCTCTCGTGCCTCGTCTACCTTCATCATTCTCTTCATACATGCACGCCGATTCCTAAGACTTTTGACCCCACCATCAGACAGAACTCGACCTATTTGGTCATGGTAGGTCAGCCTTGGTCTTCCTGGGCCTCTGCAACCATCCATATTTGCATTGTATATCTGTTTAGTCATTCGCTCATTCGACATTCTTTCTATATGCCCGAACCATCGGAGCATGCCTTTTTTCATTTTTACACCGATACTATCATTCACACAAAGTCTCTTTCTTACATCTTCATTACGAACGCGATCGGTAAGTGATACACCGCAGATCTTGCGCAAAGATCTCATCTCGACCGCGTTCAACTTACTTTCATGCTCGGCTAGTCGAGCCCGCTTTCTGAGATGTTTAGATTCTAGTAGCTTACCCAACGCTCCATTCACGCAATTCCCAGCAAGCACTCTTCTTTCTATGTCAGTGGTGTACCTACCATCCTTGCTAAAAGCACATCCAAGATATACAATTTCATCAACCTGTTCTAACACTGCATCATCTACTACTACCCTTGCATTTGTTCTCTGTTCATCTCTTTCAAATACTAATACTTTAGTTTTATCCACATTCAATTGTAAGCCTTTCTCCATACAATCCTCTTTCATGACTGTGACTAGTGCTTGTAGCCCAGATGGTGTAGAGCTAACAATTACCGCATCATCTGCGTAAAGCAGACAATTAAAATTATTAAATTATTAAATTATATTATTATATATATATTTATTTACTTGTTATTTATTTATTTCTTAATAATTTTTCCATGTATGTTTAACTAGATTTTATTTCTCTAATAGTAACAATTCTGTGTAACGTAACGTGTTATAAACGTTCAATACTTAATTTATTAAATATTTATTTTACATTATTATCAATCTGATTTTGTACATAATTAACAAATTTCGTAGCATTATCATACTAGTTTTTATTACAAATACATATTTATTGCACTCATTCTATGTTTAATATGCTATGGGCATGTCCAAAACTGGACAAAGGCCTCCTCCATCCTAGTCCATTGTCCTCTGTATTGTGAGTTCCGATATAGACTGAATTGTTTTGGATGGAGGGTTGCGGTCTACTACTCCCGTGGTGACCAACCATATTGGGAGAGTTTATTATGCTGAAAATACACTCTGATCAATCGAGTTCCGCACTGGTACAGTAATTTTTGACCTTTAATAATTAGGTTTTTTGTAATCAGATTTTAATCACTTGAATATCGAACACAAGGGGGTAGACCTACTTGTTTCTTCTGTTGACTTCTTATTTCTTAATTCAACAGTTTTACACTTTTATCCTTTTAGTTTATCCAAATTTCACACTGCTACATTTATGTCTTTTAGTATTTTTCACTATTTAACACTTTTTGGCGCACAAAATACTGAGCATTTCGATTTTAATTTATTTTTACAAAGGGACAACGAGTACACGTAATGTTTACCGAAACGCGCCCTCTAGCGAATCGTGAAGCGAGAGCGTGAAGATACATACATACAAATAAGGTCAAGAATGGCCAGCATTGTAGGGAATGAGACCAATCAAACAGTATGTTTTTGAGGTTTTCCATAAATAGCCCAGCCGCTTCACCACTAAACACCGCATAGGTAATCTATCTGCCGCCAAATGGTAGTAGTGTTCAGCAATATTGTGTTTCGGTTTGGTGGTAATGTATGACTCCATAATTTCTCACACAGAGGCGAAACATTTGACCTCAGGGGTGGCAAAGCATCTGCATTTTGAGCTCTAATGTCTATCTGACAAGAATACAGTCGTCACCTTACATCCATGCGAACTGCATGCTTGGATGCCATCGTTACATAAGAATTAAAAAGACTTCCTAATATTAAAAAACAAAGATTTTCAAATTATATCATAATTATTATCACAATATTAACAAAGAGTCTTTATAGCATTTACAGTATTTATAGCATCCTTATGTGTTTCATACCAAGTCAATAATCTTCAACGTAATATGTTAGGATCCCACTGCCGAATCATTTCGTTCGTCCAGATATGCTGCAAACCTAATTTTTATGCATATTTATAATCTAGAGAATATCCACTAGGTTGCCAATCAAAATATGGGCGCAAGTGTTTTTTCATATTTTTTTTGGGATAGAATTTTTTGACTTTTTTTTTCAATAAAATATAGTTCACCTCACGGCGATATGTATAAAGACTCTGAAAAATCACGGCTGCCGTTGCGCACTTGGCCGCCCCCAGCTATTTCCGTTCCGCCCCGATAACTTTTTACGTCTAGAACGTATATGTATTATTTAAATATCAAATTAAATGTATTTTTTTCTCATTATTAGGATATGAGGGAGCCAAATTAATTCGGCCGCAAATAAGAGTTGCTGGCTGATAAAAAAAAATACTTGCGGCCAAAATTTTATTGGCAACCTAGTGAATACATATTTTCTAGATTTTATCCGCTGGCTTGCCCGTGTCAACTAGTAATTAACAAACTGAAAATTTAGAATCGACCATGTCAAGTAGTAGTTAACATAACCTTGAAGGCGGCTTTGCCCGTGTTAACTGGTAGTTGACATTGCATTTCACTCAGTTATGACCATGTCAACCTGTGGTTAACATCGCTCCCGCCGTCGAAAAAGCTGATTCTACCCGTCTTTATCGCTTGAAGGCCTAATTTGTATTATTTGTCCCGTTTCTTCGTGAATTTTCCCCTTCACACACAACCAGTCAAGCATCCAAGCCATAGACAAAAGTCACGAAAAAAAATAAAAACGTTCCGTTTCACTGCAGTTTGGCGGCGCCAGATATTGGTATGGAAACAAAGGCCTTTTAAATAATAAATATCTATGAACAAGTGATCGTTTTTTTTTTCTTATTCTATTATTTATTATATTGACAACATAATCAAAGAATAAAAACCATATGTCATCGCTTTTATTTTTGAGGTATGAGCTTTTGAATACAAGACGAGCTTCAAAACGCCCTACTTCTAAGTTCAGCACAGCATAACTCTGCACCAAAGTCGTAATTTGATAAACAAAAGATAACATTGTTTAGGTAGTTTCATAATAAACATAAATATATGTAATACTTGACATTTTTTTAAACAAATTGAGTCACAAGAATCGATTTTGTGAAACCAGACCCGGGCGCTGACGGCGCAAAAAATGGCGGGGCAAAGTAGGGTCGTCACGTTTTTCTTCGTGGGACATTTGAGGTAGGCACGCGCTGAGGGCCGGGGCAAAGGCACGTTGCGCGCGGACCCCCCTTGGGCAAGCGAGCGGATAAATATGCATAAAATGAGGTATGCAGCACATCTGGATGAACAAAATGATTCTGCGGTGGGATCCTTCCCATAACAAACAGGACATAAATAACGTTTGCACGTGACAACAGCGTGTCAGGATCCCCAATCTCAGTTGATCGCTATCACGTACGACAACGCATATTGGTCAAGAGAGGATATTTCAACGTTAAGGATAATCAGACTGCGATTCCGTTGGAATTTGGCTGGTAAGTTCAATCAAAATTTGCAGCAGTAGCTATAATTGGAAATAATAATAAAATAGACCCAGAAATTTAGTTTATTTTTAATATTCCTCCTTAAATCATTACTTATTTTATTTCCATTCATTGATTTTTGAGCAAGTCGACATTTTATTACCAACCATTTATGGTCCGTTTGGGTCAAAGCTTAAATAATGTAGTTGTAGGCATATGTTCGTTACAGATACTATCCACAGAAACCCTTCAGTCATTAAACAAAACACTATACAATATTCATTCGTATCGGTACACAACGATGAAATAGCGAGATAAATTATTATCCAAGTACCAGTGTTTTGTAGAAGGCTATACGAGCGTCACGCGAATAGTCGATCAACCGCCAATACCAAGTAAGAAGTAAGTTTTAATTTTATAATGTATCAGTTTTACCTAATTAATTAGAAAATACCAGTTTTTACTATCTTATATCTATATTATAATAATATCCGAAATCAATAAGATTTTTAAAATTTTGACTATAATGTTTTACTAAGATATATTTTACGATTTACTAAGATATAAATTACCTAGGTACTGACTTTTTTATATAATCACATATAATAAATTCAGCGTAGTTAATAAATGAACCCCTACATGCTTTGGCTTATAGCTTAAAATGCCATAACCTCAACCGGACCTTGACCTGATTTAAGATGTTTGTACATGGTAGAAGGGCTCTGTCAATGTAACACTTACATCCAAAATAATATTAAATTTTCTTTTCACCTTGTAAATTGTATAAGTGACGACCGGCCCATAAATACCATAGACTCCTCAAAGATTTTCCTGCAATTTATCGTAAATTTTGTCTATTTTCACAAATTGCTCCAAAATTAATTAAAGTAAAATTATTTGAAAAATACCATTTGGAATCTTAATAATAAGACCTTTTGTTTTTGACCGATACCCCGGTCATCAGCCTAGATGAGATAAGCACGGCTCTCAAGCAACCCAAAACCAAGAGTCAACTGCCGAATCCTATTCGGTTGGGCTGCTAATACGTTCGAGAAGCTACAATACGATAGGTACATCTTTTGGTCCAACTTGACGCAGTGTCTCAAGAGGAAGATCTATAGCCAGTGTGTTTGTCCAGTGATGATATATTGAAAGGTGCTACTTACTATGGGCCTCATAAAAAGAGTCACGCAGACAACAATGGAGAGAGCTATGTTCGGTGATCCCACTGCGAGATCGAATCAGAAATGAAGATATTTGCATACTCCAAAAAAGCCAACATAGCCCACTGAATAGCAAAACTCAAGGGCAGGGCACATATCTAGTAGAACTGATGGCCGTCAGAATAGTTCTCGAGTCGCGACAGCGTAAGCGACGTAGGCCCCTCACGAGGTGGACTAGTGACCTAGTGAAGGTCCCGGGAAATCGTTGGATGAGGATGGCCCAGGACCGTTCGTGGTGGCAATTTTTGCCGAGAGTTTTGTCCAGCAGTGCCTGAAATTACGATTTCATTATTATCTAATCGGAATACGATCTTGCTGAATACTACAATTTAAATTACTACGAAATAGATTATTAGGTGGAACCTAGGTGGTAGGTACCACAAATCTACAAGCTAATAAATTACTATAAACGATGATAGCCTACAACCTGATTGTCAGCAACATAAACCATGTTTCATTTTAGGAAAATACATTTATGGCGACATCCATAAAACCGTAACAGGCACTTGGAACGACATTTATTATTTTAAACATCCTAACGTTCCACTTGTAAGACACAATAAATCTGTACCATACTGTAAACGAGTACTCCCATTTTCCCGAAAGAGACATAAAAGAGGCATCGAGGACGATGGGGCGTTGCTTCTAAGTCTATATTTTACTTGTGGTACTTAAACTAGTATTTTATTGGCATTAAATTACATGTTTTTGTGCTAATTCACAAAGACATGTTGCACAAAATTTATAGAAAATAAAGTTAATATTCGTAATTTTAATAACTAAATGATACGGATTTAATTTAGTGTGAGGGCCGTAAGCAATCAATTGATGTACCTAATATAAGTTTTATGATAAATTAATAAAATATTTTAATTTAATTTTTAATATAATTTTAGAAATTAAAGAATAAAAAGGAAAGAAAAATTTCGCCACCGATGGGACTTCGGTAGCTTAGTGGTAAAGCGGCTGGACTGGTTATCCTGAGGTCGCAGGTTCGAGTCCTGCCCGAAGACAAATTTTCCTTTCCGTTTTTTTCTTTAATTTCTAAGGTTCACTCGCATGTGTTATTGCGAAAAATAAATAGTACAAATATATATATATTTTTTTTAATATGCCGGAAAACATATTTATAACTCTTTTGGGAAATCACAGTTGTTTTTCTCTGTGTCGTCGTCAATCAAATCGGTTCTCAATCCGGTTTGGTGTGCTTTTTATAGGGATTTGTGATTGAATTTACTATTTTTTTTTTCGATTTGAAATAGTTGTTATTTAGTGTCATAAAATTGAAATTACTCTGACCGAGTAGTTATTATTTCATGAGCTTTTTTAACCGACTTCGAAAAAAGGAGGAGGTTCTCAATTCGTCCGGATTTTTTTTTTGAATTAGCCTTTTGCTTGACTGCCTAAAAACCAGCTACTGGAATACCTAGATAGTTTTCGAAACCATATTTAACCTCTAGAAATGATGATAAAGATAGATAGTACCTTCGTAGTTGAAATACCTACATACTATTACTGTAATACTTAATACTAATAATAGTTACACCACTAAAAAGCAAAAATAAATTATTTTAAAATTTAAAAAACCGCCTTCAAAAAATTTTAAACAGACTAGACAAAAACACTAAAAAGCGAAAAATAAACTCAATTAGATAATTTCATTGTAAGGGATTAAGCCCGTTACCTATTAATTATAATAAGACAATTACTTTAATATGGGCTACGTACCTACCTACTCATAGGTTTGAAGTCGGTGCCAAGCCAATAGTGCGGCCCCCGCATTAGGACTAATGTTGTGTTGTTGCAGTACCTACTACGTTAAGTTATCAAATGCGGCTATTTTTATTTCATCATGATAACACTAGACCTCACACATCTATAGGCACTCAGCAAAAATTAAGAGAGTTTGGCTGGGAGGTGTTAATGCATCCGCCGTATAGTCCTGACCTTGCACCTTCAGATTTCCACCTGTTTCGGTCTCTTCAGAATTCTTTATGCAATGTTAGGTTAACATCACGAGAGGACTGCCAAATCCACTTGTCGCGGTATTTTGATGAGAAGTCCCAAAATTTTTATAGCAATGGGATCATGTCCCTACCTACAAGAGGCAAAAGGTTATCGAACAAAATACATATATATATATATATATATATATATATATATATATATATATATGTGTGTATAATATTTAGCAGCGGAGCCAATAATTTTACCAACTAAATGTCTACACGAACCGACTTATAAATATTATATTCTGTATTTAGTTATTTCTCACTTTTAAGTATTGCGATTAGTTGGTTTTGAAATAGTTTATTTTAATAAACAAAATATCAATGTCAAGAATAACGTTATTATACACAAAACAATAACAATTATGATTATGAGACCTACTTCGTTTACATTCCCATTACAATTATTCGTACAAAGTAATCCATACTTATACGACCCGCGATTTGATTTCGTAAACAAACAGCAACAGCCTATTAGAATTTCATGCCAATCATGCGAAGCTACAATATACCAACGTGGTTCACCACTAAAATTTCCGACCACACCCATTTGAGTACTTGTTGGAATATGTTGCTAACAGAATGGGATATGCGAATGACGCTTGAAAGCTCGCTTGATGCATATGCTATGATGACCGGACAGTGTTATCCATTGAAAGCGGATGCCGTAGTGTTTGTGGGGAAAATACTTTCTACATCACTTCCATTTTAAAGATATGAGTTTTCAATACGAAATCGTCAAGGGATGGTGTGGGATAGTGTTGGGTTTTATTTAAACTTTTGATGATAATGATAAAAGCTCTTCATATCTATTTATTTACGTACAAAATGTTTTTCACCTGTAATTAAAATATCAAAGTCAACAATTATAAAATACGTTTACACTCACATCCACACTACTAAAAATGTTTATCCTTGAAATAAAACTAGTTTTGATTTATCTCGCGTATAATCATTTTAGTTTAATATACGCTAGATTGAAGCGCGCATGGCCCCGCGGCTGGTGTAGATCGTAAGCGATCTACTTGGTTAAGCATTACGGGCGCGGTCGGGTGTGTGATGGGTGACCGCTAGTGGGAAATTAAAATGCGCGTTTCCGTGCTTCAGAGGGCACGTTAAGCCGTCGATCCCGGTTGCTATCGATAGATAGCAGTCGTTAAACCTTGTCGGAGGCCTTATGGGGCGGTTTGAAAACATCCGACAGCGGGTTGGCCACTGGAGGAGCAGCGTGGTGGAGTAAGCTCCAGGCCTCCCCCCAAAAATGGGAGAGACTCGTGCCCAGCAGCGGGACGTATAATGGGTGGCCATTATTATTATGTATTTTTATATACGCTAGACTAAACCGAAAACTATTTTTATTTCAATGAGTGGAGCTCGCGAAAACCTAAGAACATACTAATATTTGTCCTGGTGCGGAGATCAAACTCGCAACTCTCGAATCAAGTGTTCGTCACGCACCGATAGACTTTCTGTTTCAGTGGGCCGTCAAATTAACAGGTATTTATAAAATACATAATAAAGAGCAACGTAAAAAAGCGCTAAGATTACACTATAACAAATACAACAAAAATTAATTATCGAAATCAGTCCAGGTATTCAAAATAGGTATTCTTTTTTTTGTATATATTATACAAAAACAAATACAAAAAATCTGTTGATAACTGAATTATGAACTATGACAAATAGTGCTCAGTCGACATATTTTTTGGGACAGATTTACATACTTACTTAGATAATCTGTAATACGTTCTTAGGCTTGGGCAAACCAAACGCAGGGCAGTAGCAGCGCTGTTTGAATGCGGACCCGCCCAAGTTGTAATACAAGAAACTCTTTGAACTGCGTCACACTAAATTTGAACGCGCGCCCGCGCTCAAACTGCACCGCGCCGCGCCGCGCTGCAACTGCCGGACGACAAACCAGGCGGCGCGGGAGCGGGGCAGGCGCAGCGCAGGGCAGTTTGAGCGCGGGCCGACGCCGTTGTATTACTATGGCGGTCATTTTGTCACGACACACCGAAGGCAGTGCAGCGCAGTGCATCGAGAGCGGTTGGCGACTGTTGTATTTTTTTACAACGGCGTGATGAATATCAGTGAAAAGATAATCGAATTAGTGCGTAAAAATAAATGTTTGTATGATTGCCGATTTCAAGCTGTCTTTCGCAATCTTCAAAAGAACTTTTGGGCATTTTTTCACATATTTTCAAAATATGTAAAAAAATAATTTTCATGACTTTCCAGCTCTCTGCAGATACTAAATATTGTTGAGCGGATAACGATCTTTTATTCGGAATGAATGATGTGGAATTGAAAGTAATTGATGATGGGAATTAGAAATAGAATTTGGTGTCTGCAGAGACGATGAAATTCCCCATATTCTTTTTTCTTGTTTTGAAAAATGGAAAGAAAAATTTGACTTCAGGCGAGGCTCGAACTCGCGACCTACTGGGAATCTAGTCCAGTTGGTAATAGATGGCGCTGCTGCTACCATAAAGCAATGCAATAGATGTGAAGGAAAGATTTGACAAATCGGACAGGGCTTCAGTAGCTCAATTGGAAGAGCGGCTGGACTAGATTCCCAGTAGGTCGCGAGTTCGAGCCTCGCCTGAAGTCAAATTTTTCTTTCCATTTTTCTTTAAAAATAGTAGGTTTTATTGTTTAAACAATTGTATTCGATATATGGACAGTGAATCTGTTAACAAACTTAGCTTTACGAATATTGTACTCCATGTCAAACTTAATACTGCCAACGTGTCAAGTGAGCAATTGACTTAGAATCGTTATCTAGAGACCATTTAGTTTTAAATGATTCACATTAAAGTCGGTGTGGAAGGTTATCTAGTAGAATATATCCCGAGGGACACATAAGAGTTATATTGAGACATTTATATGTCTCCTGTAATATTGTTTATAAGATTGACGAAAATAATCATATATTTGGAGGTGATTGTAGGGCAAATTGACTATTTTTAGAAGAAACTTTATCGATCTTACGAGTCTTTACATCAATGAACTATAAAATCAAATGTATTTATGATGAAATAGGCTCGAAAAGTAAGTGGAAGTGGAGTGGATGTAATACAAAATATTTTTGACGTGGAGCAAATATACTAGTAGGTATACCAAAATGAAGTTTTACTAGTTTAGATCTGTTTTAAAAATAAATTACTTACCTAAGATTTTTTTTATTTTTTAGAGAAGGCAGACGTTATCAAATCTTACAAATCTAAATAACTATTTAAATAAATACTCTGTATTTACAGATGTTTAAAAATCTTGATTGTCTAATGAATATAATTGTATTATTTAAACCAGTGATTCCGGAAGTGGTCCATATAGACCCCCTGGGGTCCATGAGACTCGATGGGGGTCTACGTAGGCGTGAATAAAATTTGGAAATATGGGAATGTGATATAAATGTAGCAAGGAGGGGTCCACGGAAACCAGAAAAAAATTCTACAAGAAAAAATAGTTTGGAAACAAAGGAGGTTTGTGTAGGTACTCTATTATTACATTTAATCCGAGATCAAAATCCAGTAATTTGATTTCAACGATATATTATTAAAATGTTATTTCATTATGATCCTGAAGCCGTCAATACTCCTTTGTCAACAACGACCATCTTGACAATATGAATCATATTGACAACCTTATCAATATGATTCATATTGAAATCATATTTCAAAAAGCACTTAAATAACATAATCGTCTCTTAAACTGTCGCGTTAAGCAACCTCATTAAAATCCTTTAAAAAATAGACAGACAAAAAGTAACAGATTTCTTAAAAAGAGAATGTAAAATGAAGTTGAGATGGTGTGATACACTTAATGATACATTCAGTTACCCAAGCGGTAATTACGTAGAAGAGCGCAGACTACTTTACTGGGAAATTAAATGAAAACACTCCATCTCACAGCTTGTTTCTCGAACGTCGGAGTAAGGAAAAATATTCGTCTATAGATTATGAAAATCATTTCGTCGGTGCACTGAGCTAAAAATATCGTCGGAAATTGTTTTCTTTAATTACCAACCTCAACTGGGAATATAAGCATATTGGATACTAAATATTGTTAAGCGGATAACGATCTTTTATTCGGAATGAATGATGTGGAATTGAAAGTAATTGATGATGGGAATTAGAAATAGAATTTGGTGTCACAAAAATAATATTTTCATAGTTTAACGTCTTCAAATATTAACTACCATCCATCAGTGTTCGTAGATTCATTATAGAGAGAGTACAGTAATCTATTTTTTTTCGATACCACTCTTTTTCACAGAGAAAATATTTATAGCTAGGTTTTCCCCGCGATTTCATCCGCGTATATTTTTAATCACTACAAATTGTAGCCTATATCTTATTCCGATTTATAACCTATATTATTATTTGATCAAATCCGCCCAGTAGTTTTTTCGTGAAAGAGTAACAAACATCCATACCACAAACTTTCGCATTTATAATATTATTAGGATTTTTGTATGTTTGTTAAGCCCAAAAACTACTAAACTTATTAAGCTATTGCATAGCTTCTATCGCGGGCCTTGAGCGCGGGGACTGAATTCAGAAATTCCGTAACGCAAAAACCGGACGCTCCGGATTACAAATTTTAAACTCATTTAAAGAAAGTCATGTATAATTTCGCCGTCTGACCTCGTGGGTAGCGTGGCCGAGCGGTCTAGGCGCTGGTTTAAGGCACCAGTCTCTTCGGAGGCGTGGGTTCGAATCTCACCGCTGCCAAGATTGTTTTTGTTCATTTTTTTAATTGATTGTTTTTCCATTCAATATTTAAAAAGTGGTAAATATTAATAGAAAATTATTGTTTCATTTTTCTATTTTTTTTTCTTTTATTTGCATTTTATTCTGTTTTGCATAATTTTAGATAATTATGTAAATGCAATAGCTTTACCGCGGCAGTCCCCGAGTGCCACACGTCTTTTTTAATACTTCTTTCACTGGTCTACGTTATCACTTAGGCCATATTATTAAAATAAATAAGTTATTAGGTAATTAGTAGACACTACTAATCCTCCAGTAATCCTATCGTAACCTTGAGCGTCACTATGATCAAGAATACTGCCAAGGATTGTGTATTGTTTACTTATTTTGATTATAAACAAAGAGTATAAAATATAAATAAAACATATTTTTAAGAGAGCACTTGAGGTTTACTTTATTCACTTGTTCATATTATTAATACAATGCACCGAGGTCCCGTGGAAGTAAGAGGGCGATCAGTCATACGACTTTTAAACCTCCGTCGCTGTCACCTGTCATGTGACTTACATTGACACGTTAGCATAGACTATTACAAATATAAATATTAAAATCTATTACAGACTATATTACAGATTGAAAATTCTATTTCATAGGAAAAGTATTCATAATCATAACGATTAGCATGTGGATAAGCTTATACGATTACCGATGCGTTATGAATATCTGAGATGGATGTAGCCGCTCGTTTTCTTGTATGTAATCCCTCGATCCCTTCCTACGATTTCCTCGCAAAATAATAGACTAACATTATTATAAGAAAACTAGCGGCCCGCCCTGGCTTCGCCCGCGCTGCTCTGCTCCTATTAGTCATAGCGTAATGTAAGCTATCCTATCTCTCAAGTTGGATCGAACTGCACATGGTGTGCGAATTTTATTATAATCGGTTAAGTGGTTTAGGAGTCCATTGAGGACAAACATTGTGACACGAGATTTATATATATTAAGATATGTAGCACAGTATTATTGTAGACCGCTCGAAGTTGTAGGCACCACCCATTGACCTATATGTACTAAAGTACTAGACTGGTAATTCCCCTTGATAGCATGGTTCCAGTATTTTGCATACTACCTGCAATTTCCCATAGTAACATGACAGCTGACGTGAAAACGTCATACAAAATATCTGTCAAATCAATTTAAAAACGGAACCGGCTGTTTGTTCCCGGTGTTTGCTCTATAATATTGACCTCATTGGCACCACCGCATTTTAACTGTAGTATAATGGTAGGACCATTAGATAATAACAAGTATCATTGAATCATGAAGTGGCATCAGTGGCAAAAAAGCATTCAGTTCACATTGATGGTAAGTAATACTGTTGCCTATAATCGCATCTACATGAAACCAGGGATTTCAATGTAAATACGATGCTTCTCCTGAGGCCAAAGGTCATGCAACTGTCCCGGATATTACAGGACCGTACATTACGACCTAACCGGAACACGACAGCACACCGCGGACACTCCGCCAAAATTCCATACAAACGCTTAATTTGGTCTCCATTACACAGACATCAATCAGTGACGTGTATTTACACGTGCGCCTGTGTGCGTAGCACGTAGAGAATACCAAACGTCGCCCATAAGAGGGGAGGAGGTTGGGTGAGGCGGAGAAATCGGGCGGGACGTCGAAGTGTCCATTCTATACGTAACATTATTACATATTCTCTGACGATAGTGCGGAATAGGTACCATTTACTGGCAAGTAGATTAGGTGCCTACGCACGCGAGCTCCGTCACTGGGGTTCTACCACCAATAAAATAATGATAAGGGAAAATCAAATAAAACCTCAGGGGTAGAAAAATTTAAGATATATTGTGACCCCGTCAGGTCACCACATATCTACATTTTGACCAGCGGTTTTTGTTCATATGTCTACTTTTTATCCATATGAACTAAATTTTGGTTTCCTTCCATCGCTAAATAGGTACAGAAAAAAAAGTTTACCTAGCGGGGGCGATAACTTCGTTAGGTAAAATAAAGTTTGTTTACTTACAGCGAATAGTTAGTAAGTTAGCATTGTAAACCTTCAAGCGTCAAAATCACAAGAAAAATGAAGGAACTTTTCAACTAAAAAGTACACGTAATAAATCCAAATATTATAGAATTCTTTAAATAATTTCAACTAAAACTTCCCAAGAAAATTGTGTTCTCCAAATAGGTATGCTTTTCGATAAAATGGAATTTATTTTTTTGATAGCTCTTATATTTTGTAAGTGCTACGATTTTATTTCAGCCCGGTAATGCCCTTCGTGGTTTGTTAGGGTTACATTTTAATCAAAGCAAAATATGAATGTTTAATTAAAAAAGATGTTATGTTTCAAAAGTAAATAGATACGTTGAGCCTGGCAGAAGGCTTTAGACATGAATCGGGTGTTTCATTATTGCAGGAAAAATGTTAGGCGTTAAGCGACGAGAGAAATTCAAGCGAGTGAGTGTAATTGCAAAATTAATTAATTTTTACATTGGTGTATATTATTTTTAACTCTAATTAACAGATATATTATGAAAATGTTAATGCCAAGTAGTACTACACAAAAAATGAGTGAGTGTAATTTTAAAATTAATTAATTTTTACATTGGTGTATATTATTTTTAACTTTAATTAACAGATATATTATGAAAATGTTAATGGCAAGTAGTACTACACAAAAAATATAGAAATATGGCAAAATAACCTATAAGCTTTTTATCTTTATTGTTTTCTAGACTTTAAGGAGTCTTAGTACTGGTGATAAAAAGGGGGGTATGGGTAACATTCACCAATTTTCCTTAATAAGTTTGTTTGAAAATTAAAAAGCCCGCTTAATGAGATAATTTTTATAGGTATATCAGAAGATGTCGTTTTTCAATTGGTTCCTTATGGATTTTTTAAGTGAGTACACGGGGACGAAGTCGCTTTCAAAAGTTAGTTTTTTTGTTAATCCTGGATGTAGTTAACAAGCATGCAGTTCACATTGATGTTAAGTGATGACTGCAGCCTATAGAAACCCACATAAAGACCAAGGTCAAAATGCAGATGCGTTACCACTCCTAAGGCCTAAGGTGTTATGCCTCTGTGCCGGAAATTACAGGGCCGTACATTACCACCTGACCGGAACACGATAGTGCTGAACACTACCATTTAGCGGTAAGTATATTAGGTAAAAATATAAATATAAAGTTAACAAATAAAAACTTGTTACGACTATCACAGCAGTTTGTAAAAGTAAATCGCTTATCACATAAACACCAGTAAATGATGAAGCCCTGCGCTATAAATTAAAAGAAGAGCATTGGAAGCCCACCCTCCACTTTATAAGCGAGGGTGGGTTCATTTAAAAACTTCATTATAACTTCACGGCCGAGTACCTGCACCAACAACTAGATTCATTGTATTTTTTATTTCATTGTATGTCCTTATGTTTAAACTGTTAAAAGCTATGTTTTGAGTATCTTTATGTGGACAGAGAACAATATAGGAATAGTGTATGCTATTGGGATGTTTTCAAAGCTAATGTTCTTATGCATATGAAAAAGCTTACGGGTCCATAATGTGATACAGAAAATGTTATTTTATTAGGGTTCCGTACCTTAAAAGGAAAAAGGAACCCTTATAGGATCACTCGTGTGTCTGTCTGTCTGTCTGTCTGTCCGTCTGTCACAGCCAATTTGCTCCGAAACTACTCGACCGATTGAGTTGAAATTTGATGAATATATGTAAATTGGTGACCCAAAAATGAACACGTCAAGTAAAATAATAAATTTTAAACAGGGGGGCCACTTTCGGGGGGTAAATCAGAAAATTAAAAAATATATATTCGTAAACTGTGTTGTGTGACATATCAAATGAAAGAATTTGTTGTCAGCATCTCAGATATATTTTTTTTATATTTTTTGCATAAACAAATTTGAAGTTATTTAAAAAAAACGACGAAAATTGGCCATCCCTCCCCCCCTATGTCCGAAACTACTGAACTTAACATTTTGAAAAAAATGTGGATAATAGTTCTTTGCCTATAGATTACTGGAAAACCTATAAAAAGTTTGAGTATTCAAATTAAATCGGAAATTCTTAATAATATAACTCCCCCTGCCGGATCCTCCGTAATCGCTATGTCCCTGCATTTTAAATCTGTAATATTTTCGAAAATATTTATTTAAATTACGGAACCCTCACCACGCGAGTCAAACTCGCACTTGTCCGGTTTTTGTCTAACAACAGTACCTTGCGGAATGCAAATAAATAATAGAATTGAAGAAATTACTGGAACTAGTTTTTTTTAGACTAGACAAATACGAAAAATTACAATTGAGAGATTTCTGCATGCAAACTTAGATAAATACCATAGACTACCTAAAGATATTCGTGTATTCTACACAAAGAGAATACAAATAAATTTTATTATCAAAATATAACTCAGTGAATTTGGATCTTAACATTGAAGGAATATCCGTATATCATTTTTATGTTTTCATATAATCTCATGTAGCTTTTTCGTTTGTCTTTATACAGTTGCCGAAACATAAAAACAGCTAGACAATACCTAGATATTGAATTGAAAGAAATCACTCTACCTTCAAATTAAAGGTATCAATATTCATGGGTGAGAAACTTCACAAATAAAACGAACACAAAATGTTGTTATTATTCATATGAACATAAAAGAGTATTCGATATGCGCAAAACGTCTGAGGGGTCCCACTCATCTTTATTTGTTTTAAATTACTTTGGGTTTGGGAAAAGTTAGGGTGTGCGGACTGTGAACATCCAGGGATGTATAAAGGATTTGCAAATAACAAACTTGTACGGCGACGTTGAAAAAGATAATCTCTAAGTTTTTCAATTTGATGTACGAGTACAAGAGATGATCCAGTCGACTTCAACTTTCGGGCTTCCGTCGGCTACTTGATTTTGTGGTATTGAAAGTATAATGTGATAATCCGCGTCAAGGGCAACATGTGTGCCCGATTTAATTTAAACTAGATACGCCATAGTATTTCGTTTAATTTAATTATTTTTTAGAATCTAGTTCTATGTCCGTTGAACTGTGTACAGTGCTCATCAATAAATATTGCACATCGAGCCTATGAAAGTGACAATCGGCTAGTTTCGATTTCGTAGAGCGTTATCTCTGTCGCACACTGCCTACGTAAGCATTCGTAGTCCGGTATTGGTCAAAACTTGATCAAAATGGTCGACAAACGTCAGATAGGTAAGGTGCGAAAGGGCTAACGCTCTACAGACCCGAAATAAGCCGAAGTGTTCTTCCTAAAGTCGATGTGCAATATTACTTGTTGGATTCGGTACCTATTCACTTTCGTAAAATATACAAAATTGATTCGTCATATTGTATTATTATGAATCGTTTCAGAATCAATTTTGAAAAGGTAACAGATAGATAGAGACTCAATCCATTATTATTTTATTTGCCACATAATTAAAAAAGAAATTTTAAAGTGGAATGATATGATGAATAGCCTTTTATTTAGTAATGTAAATATTGTAAATATCTACATAGATTCTATGTAGACTTTCATTACGATTTCAATCTCTGGTTCTGCTTTTGAGGACTAAGCCGTTATGGCAGAAATTACGAGGTTTTACATTTCCTACTGACTGCAATACGATAACGCTGAACGCTATCGTTTAGTAGCAAGCAGATTAGGGAGCGTCCATAAATTACGTGAGGTGTTTTTTTATTTTCTTACCCTCCCTCCCCCCGGTGAGATTTTATTCAACCGCCCCCCAATCTCACGTGAGATTTTTCAAAATGTGGGTATGGTAAACGCGTTGGATTTTTATTGAAAAAGAACAAAACATATGCTTTTTACTTTTATTTACAACTACTTAAGACTAGTAATTATGGACGCCCCCATAGGTAATATGATAGTGTATAATAGTTTAACCAGTACGTTTGTATATAGTCTCTAAAATTCCAAATGATTTGATAATAAAAGTAACTTGTTCTTCAATAATCATATTAGAATAAGACTCGATTTCTTTTGGTTCGAATAAAGAGCAATTTATTTCAAATCCGGTGCTGACGTTATATCGAAAAGAGGAAAGTAAACGGTATGAGAAAGGACCTAAATTAACGTTCCGAATATTTAATTTGCTTTTCTTCAACTTCGCAATAGACCCTTCCAAATATATAAAAAAGGTCTAATAATTAAAAAAAATGCTAATCTCGTAAAATCGTAATAGAGAAATCTTTGAAATTGAGCTTTTGATAATTTATTATTTGAGCTACACAAATATTAATTAGAGTAGATGTTACAGTCCCTGGTCCCATTTTCGCTCATAAATTCTTTTGTACGAACTGACTTGAATATTTTCACGAATAATTGGTAATGTAAGCGTATTAGCAGTATTTGCATTTTATTTCACAAAATTGATAATTTTATTAACAGAAGCGGCGCGAAGAATGCGGAAGCGAGCATTATAACAATATATACTCGCTGTCACGTTAATGTCTTGCTATGTATATATAACAATTGTTGTTCACTTCAATTTATTTTGTTTGTTTTTTACTTAGGTATCGTAAGTGGTGCTAGTCACCCCAAATGATTTTATGGAGGAACGGGTGGTAATGTTCCTTCGACGAAAGGGGAGGATCCTCCGACGAGGCGAGGTGTAACGGCGGCCTGGCGGACCGGCGGCTCAACGATTGACGATGAGAAGTTAAGTATATGCAAACTCTTAGGATAACTTCGTATGTGAGATGTAATTCGATTGACACGCCATCTACCGTACTAGATAAGTACTGTGAGGTTTCGTCTGTGTTCCA
The DNA here is from genome assembly GCA_036365455.1 of Macrosoma leucophasiata. Lineage (NCBI taxonomy): Eukaryota > Metazoa > Arthropoda > Insecta > Lepidoptera > Hedylidae > Macrosoma > Macrosoma leucophasiata. The sequence goes on from JAWQUS010000010.1 coordinate 9,953,932, forward strand.
CTAGTTGGCACTTTACTGTAGTGGACGCTACTAATTAATGAATTTCTAATTCTGATTCTGCTGTAACTCAACGGTTGACTGCAAGATATTGCCTAATGGCAATAGGCCAGCGAAGGTGTTCGACCGTTCGTATGCTGCCAGTGATGCCAAACGGAACTCAAAATCGTTATCTGCATGACCTTGAGGCTTCTTAGTTGTGGTCGGCATATTCCTGCAAGATCCAAACAGAAATTAGGAGATCCACATAAGAACTAAAATAGCCAACATAGCCCACCGAATAGGCAAATGGTAGTAGGCAGGTCTTATAGTTCGAGGAAATGACGGCTGTTGGGTCAGAAGAGTTCTTGAGTGGCGACCGCGTACCGGTAGATGAAGCATAGGCAGGCCTCCCACGAGGCGGACCGACGACCTGGTGAAGGTCGCAAGCGGGTGGCAATCTTTGGGGGAAGTTTATGAACGTGAACGTTTTTCGACTAAAATGATAATTAAGTCAGCCATAATCATATGTACTTTCCATGTGCATTAAATTATGCAATAAATGTATTAATAATTTTACCCCAAAACACCAGGAGTTATGGCCTAGCTCCACTAATTATAGTAATTTAGTACCTTCGCTGAAATTGTGCATGCTTTGTTGGTATCACAATAATTTTATGCAATTGAATTGGATGCATTGTTTAAAACTAATATTTCCGATATTTGTAACTTCATAAACATGAATACATTACCAACTGTTTTAAGAAACATTAGGCATACTAAATGTTTCTTAAAACAGTTGGTAACTCGGCAAATTCTATAAACAATCATTAAAATGCTTAAATAAGTAAATCATTATTATTATTCTGGCCACTAACCATCCTATTTAGCATATGTTCTAAAGTTTTCATGAACTAGGTACTGGTGGGACGTGTAAATAGTCCACACCAAGGCGGGACTTATAATCCGCCCTGGGTATAGTGAAATGATTACTCCCAAAACTTCGGCACCAAATCACCCATCCCTCCGGATCAAACACCCCAATAACAAACGTGCAAGCCACTCACCGAATTGAAGACTGTACTTTTTTTTTTTCTCCTTGTATAATTAAACAAGAGGAGTAAGTAATGTTGTGGATGACTTGACAGAAGTCCTCGCTACGGTTTACGGGCGACTTAAGTCAATATCAAGATGAAAGGTGTGTATAGAGTGGGTTAGGTATGTATTTTGAGTTTAGTTATTATGTGATGATATCTCATGTATTGTTGAACTGCTTTAAGGTGTTGACAATGTGTTTAGTGAACTGATTGAATGTGTTACTTGTTCTTTCTTTTTGTAGGATGCTTTCTAATTTGAATGGGTCTAGATTGAGCATATTGCATGTGTTTATATGAGTGTAGAGAGCGTTACTGTAGCGAGGAAAATCAGTTAGCAGATGGTGGATGCTTTGAATTGAAGTCGCCTCTTTACAAGAATAATGTGACATTTCATCTAAATCGTTCTTTATGAAATGTCACATTATTCTTGTAAAGAAGCGAAGTGTCATGACAGGGATATTTGTCCGAGGGAGTGATTTTCAATCTATGGAGATATTGTTTATGGTAACCGTGCCCGGTAAAAACTTGAGTGAGGTGGAAACTTGGGTAGCCTATTTTGTATTTTTAAAGAAAAATGGAAAGAAAAATTTTGACTTCAGGCGAGGCTCGAACTCGCGACCTACTGGGAATCTAGTCCAGCCGCTCTTCCAATTGAGCTACTGAAGCCCTGCCCGATTTGTCAAACCTTTCCGTCACATCTATTGCATTGCTTTATGGTAGCAGCAGCGCCATCTATTACCAACTATGCTAGTTAGGCAACCGATATAATAGACTTTTTAGTTTATTGAATATCGTAAAGAAGTCGCTTTTACCCTTAATAATTGTTTTTATATTATTTCGCATTAACACATGCTTGTGAAATATATTTTTTATTTTTAAAGAAAAATGGAAAGAAAAATTTTGACTTCAGGCGAGGCTCGAACTCGCGACCTACTGGGAATCTAGTCCAGCCGCTCTTCCAATTGAGCTACTGAAGCCCTGCCCGATTTGTCAAATCTTTCCTTCACATCTATTGCATTGCTTTATGGTAGCAGCAGCGCCATCTATTACCAACTATGCTAGTTAGGCAACCGATATAATAGACTTTTCAGTTTATTGAATATCGTAAAGAAGTCGCTTTTACCCTTAATAATTGTTAAGCAATGCAATAGATGTGAAGGAAAGATTTGACAAATCGGGCAGGGCTTCAGTAGCTCAATTGGAAGAGTTGCTGGACTAGATTCCCAGTAGGTCGCGAGTTCGAGCCTCGCCTGAAGTCAAAATTTTTTTTTCCATTTTTCTTTAAAAATAAAAAATATATTTCACAAGCATGTGTTAATGCGAAATAATATAAAAACAATTATTAAGGGTAAAAGCGACTTCTTTACGATATTCAATAAACTGAAAAGTCTATTATATCGGTTGCCTAACTAGCATAGTTGGTAATAGATGGCGCTGCTGCTACCATAAAGCAATGCAATAGATGTGAAGGAAAGATTTGACAAATCGGGCAGGGCTTCAGTAGCTCAATTGGAAGAGCGGCTGGACTAGATTCCCAGTAGGTCGCGAGTTCGAGCCTCGCCTGAAGTCAAAATTTTTCTTTCCATTTTTCTTTAAAAATAAAAAATATATTTCACAAGCATGTGTTAATGCGAAATAATATAAAAACAGCCTATTTTGTGTAACTCGTTTATTGCATTCAAGTCGGGTAACCATTTTCGGGTGTGTTCGCCAGTTCGTGATTCGTCGTAATTTTTGTTACTTGATAATGCAGTTTCGTCTTTTAGTATATGCTTCACGAAGCTTATCGGAATCTCCTTGAAATCAGGGGCTTTATGTAGACATGCAGCGTCCTTTGCCGCGCTGTCGGCTTCTTCAATGTCTAATATTTTGTTGTGTGCTCAGATCCATATAAAATATATGTTTTCTGAAAGCTGGCTATAGTATTTATGAATAGAGTTGACTTGTGAGTTGTTAGAGTTAGAAGACTGTACTAAGGTACCGCAGATCTGGTTATTGTTCTTGACGATGCACGTGGTCAGGTTTGGTGTTTACTTCTCGACGCCGGCGTCTTCTTCGACCATAAATTGATCTCCACCAGCTTATTCGGAAGGTCCGATAACTTCGCAATTAGGTTAAAGGGCACAAAACTAAGTGCAAATTCACAGATTTATAATTATTATAAAATCGTGTGTTCACAGATGAAAGGAAGAGAAGGGAAAAAAAAGAGAAAAAAAAGAAAAAGAGTGAAAGGATGAAGGCAAGAGAGTAATGAAAAAAACGTCAATGTTTTTTTTTATTCGATTATTTAAAATAAACTTTTTTTCTTTTAAACATTCGACCAGTCATGGTCGCGCTAATTCTAATTCTCATTAAGCCAAGTAAAAACTCTTTGGACGTCCGGCAAATCAAACCAGTGCTAGCGATACACATCAGCCATTAGGCATTCAATCCAAAGGAACAAAATAATGAAGAACCAAAATTAAGAGGGTTCACCAACTACACTAATTGAAATAAAACTAGGGAAATATTTGAAATAGCATTAATTTTATTGATTTCTATTAACGATTGAAATTTTCTAAACTCTGGCATAGACTGCATTAAATGAAAATATCTACTTGGAAATGAATACAGAAATTACGAGTGTATCAATGAACATACTCGTAATATCCTAATAGCGATAAATCCTTTAAGACAATAATTCAGTTTGTATAATATTTTAGGTACACCCGCTTCTTATCTTGCTAACTGTGCAAGATATGTATGCACAAAATATTGCGACATATTTGTAAAAAGCTGAGTACTTATGAGGAAAATGGCGTAATGTGATAGCAGGGGCCGCGGGCGCAGTACATTTGAATATTTCATAGGTTTGCGGCGTTTGCCTTAAGTGATTACCGGGACCTGGGGCGTATTATTTATAACTAACATTAATAACGTAGAGTAGTCACTTGTAAAGGTATATGTACCGGTATTTTATCCGGTATTGTATCTTTAAATTGGAATTAATTAATGTTCCTTTCTTGTTGAGTTCTGTTTTATTAAATACACCATAACGTTGATTTCTATACCCAACCGAATGCGGGAAAACGAGAATTGTGCAATAAATAATCATTTTTAACTTTTGTCCAATAACACCATATAAAAAAAAAATATTATAAACATAAGGAGACATGTAGGTAACTTACCATCAGTTTTCTTATTATTGTAAGCGGTTGCAGTAATCTCTCGTATTCATATTCATACAATTTTTATGCGATAACTATAACTGGCGAATTGTGGGTGTATGTATGATGGACTTGCATTTTTCTCTGTCTATATTTTCAGAGAACACAAGCGTAGTTACATTTTATGAAATTGTAATAAACTCAGAGATTGCACCTGTACAACACAAGTTACCTCAGACGGCCGATCGTTCGTAAAAAATGTAACGCCTATTGACCGCGCTGACCCGGTCAGCTTACAAGTTGATGTCTTCAAAAGTTACATGTATAGGTTAGGTGTTAGTTCTAGGTTTATTTATACTAAGTAGGAACATCAGGTAGGTAGGCATATTGGCCTTTGGAACTCTGCCGGTGAATTACAAAGAATGACTCGTTTTCTTTTCTTTTTACTCTTTGTTATCAGTTTGTAAAGGGGAAATGAGACATTCTACTGATATACTTTTTACATTAGTATATTAATATATATTTAGTTTTATCTTAGTGATATTCTTGACTACACATATATTTTTTACCTTGTTTGACATGTATATCAATTGTTATTCACTTTAATTTATTTTGTTTGTTTTAACGTGTCATAAGAGGTGCCTGTCACCCTAAATTAATAAATGAGTTTCTGCTTCTGATTCTGTAAACTTTTGGGATTCAACCAATACGATTCACCACTTCAGCTGAAAGACGTCCACTACTACACAAAAACCTTCTCCAGCGATGCCCACAACTGAGTTTTGTGTATTCGCATTGGCGGTAATTTTGTCGTAGGACGGTGTTGCGCATCCCATGTTATCGCATATACTACCGGCCTATTCGAATGGTTAGCTGCTTTTGGTGCCGGGTTCGATTCCCAAATCCCAAATCGGTAAGTGTTGTTTGTTTTTTTTCGTCGGAGCAATTCACAATAGTAACACGGAGTCTGGTGCTCGTGTCTCGGTGTGCTAACCAGGTACCAGACTCCACAGGGTAAAGCCGTCGGTCCTACGCCCGATCTCGGTGATATTGGATTGCCGTCCCATCGGGCTATGAGAGACAAGGAATACAAAGTGCACCTGTGTTTTTGCATACACTTGTGGACTATAATACCTCCCGCATATACTAGTCATTGTCGAGATTGGTCGTCGTGCCATGACCATAATTCGATCTGGAGAACATATTATTATAATTTATTAATTAAATAACCGCCAGCGTTCTTTTGAATAACTGTATAGTGGAAGAAATATCCTCCACTGTGTGTGGGGTCGTCACTTCCATAGGTCTTCGAAGAAAATACGATTGGCAATATCAAAATACTGCATTTAGTGAAACATGTCCTATTTAATAACACATAGTGGTCAGCGTGGTAAATTAATGACCTAAATTTCCATTCAAGAAAAAACCCGGCAAAGAGAACGAACAAAATTTAAGAAAAGATATCGTTACGGAAAATAATGATCTTCTTTGTTTGATCCAAGCAGATCAAAAAGTCGTTTATTTTTATTACATAATATATGTACATCATATAAAACGATTTCGCCTAGGATAACAGAGCGTACTTACATTATTTGTACGAAATAGAAGGATAAAACTCGGAAGACACCATTAAAAGCCGTTTCTTCTGATTGGTTGCACAAATCTTCCCATATCAGTTTATTTGCGGGCTCACCGCCGCTTTTCAAATATACATTCTCTACCTTTTCCGGAGTCCTCATAAAATCCGAGTTTGGATTGTTGCGCTTAAACTGCCGGACTGAAATATGTACGCCCAATTCCGAGTATTACATAGCCAGCTTTCTGGTGTAAAAATAATCCGAAGTATTTCAAACTTCCTCTTAAAAATTTCGCTATCGTATTAGAATTTTAAATGTGTGAAGCTTGGTTATATTTTTGTAATGTACCCGAGAGTTGATGCTCTCAAACTATCAACTTTTTATTAATCCAGTGACGCTATGGGCGTAGAATGTGGCACGGATTATGAGCAGATGGCAGCAATTTCGGAAGTTGGCAGCTCCAACGTCGTTTTTGTTGACAAAATATAAATGGAGGCTAGCCATTTTTGTGTAATGCTTGATTAAATACGTATTTATAATATGATTCAAATGGCAAGTTATGGACATATTAGGTATATATGTAGGTCTGTAGATATTTGGCATGGAGTTTACTGTTCGATGTTAGATAAAGTTATGTATTTATATTTGCATGTGGTCTCTACAAATAAGAAATGGATAAGGAGAGTAATCAGTTTAAAAACTGTAACGATTTTGACGGATAATCTATGGGTAACGTCAAACGACAAAATTGACAACTTCAATTGACAGGTCAAATTGTTGATACCACTTTTTAGGGTTCCGCAGCCCAATAGCATAACGGAACCCTTATAAATTCGTCGTGTCTGTCTGTCTGTCCGTCTGTCCATCTGTCCGTCCGTCCGTCTGTCCGTCCGTCCGCCTGTCCGTCCGTCCGTCCGTCCGTCCGTCCGTCCGTCCGTCCATCCGTCCGTCCGTCCGTCCGTAAGTAAATGTTACAACCACTTTACTCTGTAACTTTTAAGATTATTCTATGATTTATGTCGTGTATATTAAACTCAAATGTGTTATTTAAATCAACCCGATGTTTCGGTCGCTTTTCAGCTTCCGTAGTTCCGGGTAGAATAAGGTGACTTGTCTCACAACAGTTTGAAAAATTACATGTGACTAACTTAACCTTATCAAAGTTACTCTTTTTTTCAATTACTTAATCGTAGATTTGCCTAGATAGTAACCCCTTACTCATAAACATATTTTAGCTAAAGTGTTGCTAATATCTCCTTTGTCTTTTTCTATCCTGCACATTTTACAATGCAACTGACAAAGACAAAGCATTATATAGCTAAAACGTTTCTAATGTTCGTTTATGAATAAGAGGGCCAGTCTTTGGTAGTTTAGCATTATTTATCAAAAAATTATAAACCAACCATAAACCATAAACCTTTGTAAACCGTTTGCCAAAATTACAGCTTTCCACACAAAAAGTCTCTGAGCTAAGCTGCGGAGAGACGGACGGACATGTTGAAACTATAAGAGTTCCTAGTTGACTACGGAACCCTAAAACTAATAGGTACCTTATATTAATTAAATAGAACTTATAGATAAATAACTAAATCTGAAAAACTGAAATAATCGGCAAGTGTACCATTATGTTTTACCATGGAAAGAACGGGTATTTTTTATTCTAAAGCTGTAAAACAAACGTCCAGGAAATCTGTTCCATAAATCAATTGCCGTCTTACATTGTCATACACGCCTACTAATCAAACAAAAGTACCGTTTAGATGAACGACAGATTAGGAACATGCCGGTATAATTTACCCTAAACTGTGCTTTGTGTTCACTGACTGAACTATATTTAGCGCTTTTCATGCAATCGACTAGTTTGCCTAAAGAAAATTAAGTTCTATAGTATATGTATATGAATGTTTGTACAGGAGCTGTAAGTATTATTAAAAAGAACGTCAGATTATCATACCGGTATAATTTAGTCAAAAATGCTTGCCTACCTGTCCTGCCATCCTCCGCATACACTCTATGTTTTAGACATCTGAAACGCAGTATATGAGTGAGAATGCTTCTGATGCCAAACGGGTATGACCGAAATAAGAGGGTTTCCGTACCAATAAAGTTCTGGTGTACCTAAATCTGTCTTCAAAGTGGTTTGTATGACAAAAGATTGCATAAATTATTTACTTTTAAGGTAGAAGTTGATTTATAAAGTACATATAGTTTAACGGTTAATTTAGAGATGAGATCAATATCCTAGAAAACTAATAATGAATGAAGAAAATAAAATAAAAGTACCGGTTAGATTAATTTCAGATTAGGAATATACCGGTATAATTGACCCAAAACTATGCTCTGTGTTCATATGACGAGAAAATAGCTTCTACATCCATCGTTCCCTCCTTCACATAGCTGAAGTTCTCAATACATTTCACTCCATGTCTTGAACATCTGGAACGCAGTATATGAGCGAATGCATCTAATGCCAAGTGGACATGGACGAAATAAAGGGATTTCTGTACAAATAAAGTACTCGTATACCAAAAACTGCATTCGAAATAATTTGTATGACAAAAGATTGCGTAAATTATTCACTTTTATAGTAGAATTGGATTTATAGAGTGCTTATGATTTAACAGTAAAATTAGAGATCTGATCAATATTCAAGAAAACTAATTATGAATGAATATGAATGAAAAATAAAATAAAAGTTTCGGTCACTGATACTGATAACTTCAGATCTGAGATATACCGGTAAAAATAACCCAAAACTGTACTCTGTATTTAAACGACAAGGAAGCTTTTGTCAGGTTCCATATTCATCGTTCCCTCCTCCACATAACTGAAGTTCTCAATAGTGGAACGCAGTATATGAGCGGATTGCATCTGATACCAAGTGAACATGGACGATAATTCCGAGTAAATTTCCGGTACGCCTAAACCTGTCTTCAAAATGGTTTGTTTGGCAGAAGGTATTTATTATGAATCAAAACCTCTACTCGTATCCATTTGTCCAAAAGATGATTACTATAGATTTTACAAGACGTTACGGTTAAACATTAAAAGTAAATATGTATATCTCTGATATAATAATAAATTTTGTGTCCATTGTTGTATCCTTTTCTATATAGGGACTTAACATTACAATAATTAGTTTTAGCAAAAAATCGTGAAAATAAAACACGATGTTATTTTATTGCAAAAAATGCATACACTGTACTAACTGTTAACTGTACACGAGAAAAGTTAAAAGGCTAGAGATTTTTTTTATTCATCATGCATTTTTCATATTTTATTCAAATAAAAAAAAATGTTATTGCATTGAACGAATTTTGAATAACTCTACAATTCCTCATATAAAAATATATTTCACTACCATATGTTATTGTGAAAAATGGTACACAAATTTCTGATATCATTCATAAGAGAATCGTGTAAATCATTCGCCTTCATCAGTGTTTGTCCCCACTACAATAGAGTCAGGTCGAAACAGTCAGCAATAAACGGATGTAGTAACTATGTTGTTATGTGGAAACATCTAGCGAATTGCGCCGCCAGAAATGCCCATAAAGGTGCATATATCGGGCATATAACGACTGTGAATATTAAGTGGCGTCGAACCAAGAATATAGGCCTCCAAGGAGATTGGAATTATGCGACAAATGTGCCAACTACTAAACGTTTTATGGCCGAAATGACGCGCTCAATCGGATTTGGATCACGTCCTCAAGCGAAGACAGTTTGACGTGTTGTCGTCGACTTGCATAAATTTGCAAGATTAAGTAGGACCCACAATACCCGACCTAGGCGCGGTCTGTACTTATTTACATAAATGTATTCCCTTTCTGTGTACGACCATCTTCAAGCATTCGCTGTTTTAGCGACCTTTGCCACCAGCGACCTTTTTAGGGACCTTTGTTGCCGATGATTGCTTGTTAGTTACGAACGCAATCCATATTTGTATTAAGATTATATACGAATGTTTTCAACACAAAAACTGCAAGATCGATTTAACCAATCACTAACGAACCAATACGAATGAAACTGCTACGAACTGTAATCAATATTTTGATTTTCAAATGTATTTAGTTAGAACTATGCTAAAAAATACTTCGAATTTCGTTCTGATTCGCAATAATCACTGAGTATCAAATGGGTTTAAGTGATTATTACGAGTACATTGAATCCGCTTTCAATATCCATCATATATTCATCCGTGAACAAATAATGTATTGTTGAAATATCGTTGCCGGCTAATGTGATAGCATTCCACGAGTTTTAATTTATTGTTATTTTATCTCATCTCGTAGAGTAAGTCATAGCTGGTACACATGACTTAGTTTTTGAATTATGTTATTTTTTTACTATTGTTCGGGTGGTAAAGGTCTAGTGTTGGAGTTCGCGGGCTTAGTTACCACCGAATAACCAAATTTATTTGGGACACACGGTCCAGTTACGTAGGTCCTCCTTCGAGAGAGAGGTCAATCGTCGGTTCCAAATCGGTTGTCCAAATATTTTCATCCAACTTACCACCGTGTCTCAAGACTAAGGTCTTTGACCAGTGTATGTTGCCAGTGACAACATACGGCATTGAGACGTAGACGCTCACTATCAGCATCATAAGAAGGCTCAAAATGACGCAAAGAGCAATGGAAAGAGCTATGCTCGGCGTTTCCCTACGAGATTGAATGAAAATATCCCCAGAAATGAAGATATCCCTATGAGAACCAACCGAAAGACGAAGTTTAGGAGGTGGACTGTCGACCTGGTTTATGTTGCGGGCAATCGCTGGATGAGTGCGGCCTAGGACCGTCGGTTGTGGCAATATTTGGGGGAGACTTTTGTTCAGCCGTGATATCTTTCGGCTGAAGTGATACCACAAGTAATAAGGTCTTACTATAACTATCTCAAACCTTTTTGTATAATTTTAAAATTAAATAATTAAAGAATGACCATTCGTCCTCCTTTTTTTCCGTAACTACTGGACCTAAAGCTGTAGCCCGACTCGCACTTGGCCAGTTCCCATTGGGAACCATACTATGCAGCGTCACAGGTGCTTGTAACTTTTTACGGCCTCACCTTCATATACCTACTTATAACAATATCTGACACAAAAAAAAATTGTATGCAAATGTGTAAATGCAGAAATTAATTTCACCCGATTCGTAGGAAAACAGGTTCTACTCTCAATCCAACCCAAAAGGCAATTCCATTATATTTATAATGAAAAACCATGTTCGCAGAATGTGCTCGAATACTCGATACGACCTAGTTTCAATTCGCTATTGTTTTTATTGCATGCTGGAAAACAATTAGTAGGCAGTATAAGTAACATAACAGGCAACATGTGCAATAGAACGTTATTGCATGAAAAAATTAAAAGTTGTAATTTTTTATGTTTTGACACTGATCAATGTACAGGTACGTTATCTGGTTAAATTATGCGCTGGTGCTTTCTGATGCTGGTGGTTTCTATATTGATAAAGCAATAAAACCTTCCCTATAGATGTCTAAATAAAAACAGAAAGTCTGAAGGCAGGTAGTGTAAATACAGTTCATATTATAATATACGGGTGCCTCATGCTGTTTTGGAAGCCATGCCATACTGTTTTAAAACTATACGTATAAATATAATAATAATTAAGTTCTTCTCAAACTTAACATACATAAATAACATAATATATCCACATCTTACAAACACATGTCATTTACCTTACGGGGTAGGCAGTAGATTGTACAATGTTTTCCTTTCCAGTTTCGAATTTATAACATCATGTTTTAATATTACAGTCTTAAGAAAACGATCGTGTTAATTAATTTCAAGGTTCAAAATGAAATCGAACTCAATATCTACAATCGAATCTCGAATCCGTACCAAACAGTTGCACTTAAAAAATTTCAGAACAACCAAAGCACTATGCCTTTTTGGGTATAATTAATTAAAAAAATAATTTTATTGTGACCCGTGCTTCTAAACGAGACTCACTCGCTTAGAAGTGAAGGGATAGTCTGATAGTATTTTACTGGTGGTTGAGTTCCAGTTTAGGAGCTCGAGGGCGTAGGCACCACCGCATTACCTAATTTATATGCCGCTAAATGGTAGTGTTCAGCACTATCGTGTTCCGGTTAGATGGTAAGGTAATAATATAATGTAATAACTATCACAGAGACTGAACACCTAATTTCTCAAAGGTGGCAACGCATCTGCATTTTGATCCCTGGTTTTTGTGTAGATGTCTGTAGGCTGCAGTCAGCACTTTACCTTTGTAACATGAAAAAAATAGTAAGAATAATAATAAATAATCGTATGTCAGGTACATAGTCAGTGCAGTGGTGTACGATCCCCGCATCGCACCGGTGAAGTAAATTTATTTATACGGCTTACAGATATTGGTTTCGGGTCTGGGTATTTGTACAACGGCACCCATGACACAAGCTACACCTACCTAATGTGAGGCTGTAAGTGTAAGCGTATTTTATTTTATTTATTCAGAGAGTTTTACCAGTGATGACCTACGGTGCCGAGACGTGGTCTCTCACTATGGGTCTCGTACGAAAGCTCCAAGTCACTCAGCGGTCAATGGAAAGGGCTATGCTCGGCGTTTCCCTACTGGATCGAATCAGAAATGAGGAGATCCGTAGGCGAACGAAAGTCGCTGACATAGTGGCAATGGGCAGAGCACATAGCTCGGAGAACCGATAGCTGCTGGGCCAGAAAGGTTCTCGAATCGAGACCACATATCGGCAAGCTCAGCGTAGGATGTCCACCTGCAAGATGGACCGACGACCTAATCAAGGCTGCAGGTACCCGCTGGATGCATGTCGCTTCCGATCGGTCACCATGGAGGTCATTGGGGGAGGCCTATGTTCAGCAGTGGACGTCCTATGGCTGATATGATGATGATGATGATTCAGAGATTGCAATAAAATTATCTGATACAACAATTTGGTCATCATTTAAAAGTACTTTCAAGGGTACAACACGTACCGGACAAACAATTATTTGGCATATATTCAGTAATGAACCCTTCTCAAAGTCGGAACGAGTTACATCAGAAACAACAGTCATGAACACAAAATTAAGCTGTACTTTCACAACTCAATGAGAAAGTGAACGTTTATAAATGTCAGGTATTTATTTTTAGACAGGTAACTTCTTTTCAGAATATGAATCAACTCACGAAATTCGCTTTATCGGACTGTGTCTGCCAGCGACACGGCTTTTGATACGTGATCGGAATGCTCCCCAATTATAGAAGCTTTAAGGAGTAGAGTTCGCTCGAGCTTATGATTAGGTCCAAGTAATGAAAGAAAAAATTTAAGAAAATAATTAAAATCTCTTAAAATTAAATGTAAACGATCAAATCTTTATCTTACTTGTTATTAAAAATAAAATTGTAAGTAGTATCTTTTTCTATAGTATTTGTAAATAAATTTACATGTCTAATAAAATCAGCCTTTAATAAGCACGAAATTTACTTTAAATATTGTCGGTTATACCAACTACGAGTACTTATTTTATGATAAGTTTACACAAAATGGAACTTATTAAAATGTTTGTTATAATCACTCACTAACATGTCAATGAAATAACTTTTTCATGAATGAAACAAACTCTTCATTATGGAATAGACAAAAATATTTTTAATGTTCTGGAAATATGAATGAATATGTATACTTATTTGAAACCATGTTGATAAATATAATAAAACAAGTAGGCTATTACAAAACAGAACTACTACATTTATAAAGAATATTAACGCGAGTAATAAATACAAAAGGTATTCTAATGAAAAAATATAATTTTCTTTTCTACTGCACATGTAAAACCACCCACACAAAGAATTGGGATAGTCGTATAGCTTGTCTATTTGAAATATGGTTTAAATCAGAATAAAATATTTTAGTGAATCAGCGGCATCATTAGCGGCACAAGGATTAAAATCACTGGATTTTACCATCAATGTGAACTGTAAACTAGTTTACCACTTCACGACATACAAAAAAAATCTTTCGAAAACATGCTAGTTTCCAAATCGCTCGTCGCCTATAACATACTAACCTGAACCGTAAACTATGAAAATGTATTCAGTTTGCCAGTAACAATTAGTGACAGCTGCATTAGCGACTGTACGTGATAATTTATTGGTGGCCTTCACAATGTATTTGCTGGCAAAACATCGGCTCACACACAATATGATAGCTTTGCAATACTCATTAGGTATTTATGTGAATAAACCAATATTTGTAAGACAATAGTCGTGACTTTTCGTATTAGTTATGAAATAATGAACTCAGAGTCTACTCTGAGTTCATTATTTCATAACTCGCGAGAGTTCTAACTCTCGCGAGTACCGTTAGAACCTTAATATGGTTGTTTCAATTCTTAGTAATAGCACAGTATAAATAAGTAGGTAATTAATACGTACGTTTTCTTTAGACTGTGGTAATATTAGGTTGGGGAAAAAGTTTCTTCGCATTTTTTAAGATAATTCACAACATTTTTAATATAGTTTATTTAAATTTAACTAAAGTATGTATGTACCATTTTGTTCGATAACCTTTTGCCATCTTGTAGGTAGGGACATGATCCCATTGCTATAAAAATTTTGGGACTTCTCATCAAAATACCGCGACAAGTGGATTTGGCAGTCCTCTCGTGATGTTAACCTAACATTGCATAAAGAATTCTGAAGAGACCGAAACAGGTGGAAATCTAAAGGTGCAAGGTCAGGACTATACGGCGGATGCATAAACACCTCCCAGCCAAACTCTCTTAATTTTTGCTGAGTGGCTATAGCTGTGTGAGGTCTAGCGTTATCATGATGAAACACCACACCCCTTCTGTTGATCAATTCCGGCCGCTTTCTCTCAACTTCTTGCTTTAATCTCATCAGTTATTCGCAGTAGAGTTCAGAATCGATAGTCCTGCCTGGTGGTAATAGCTCATAATGAATAATGCCCTTCCAATCCCGTCACACACACAACATCACCTAATTGCGAGTTAACCCGGGTTTCGCCACAGTCTGTGAAGCCTGACCGGCCTTTGACCACGACCTTTTTCGCACGTTCTTGTCGTACGTGATCCACTTTTCATCACCAGTTATCAGCTTCTTCAAAAATGATTCGGTTTCATTACGTCGTAATAAAGAATCACAACACGGTTCATTAGATTTCTTTCAGTGAGCTCGTGAGGTACCCAAATATCGATCTTTTTTTTGTACCCAGCTTTTTTCAAATGCGCCAAAACTGTTTTGTGATCAATTCTCAGTTCTTCAGCTACGTCGTAACTACTGAAATGTCGATCTTGCTCCACTTTTTCAAAAATGGCATCCATTTTATCCGTAATAGGGCGACCAGAGCGAGGTGCATCTTTGACATCAAAATTTCCGGATTGAAAACGCTTAAACCAAATTTGTGCTTATAGACACAGACACTGCACTAGGTCCATAAACAGCGCAAATTTTTTTCGCGGCTTGCGTTGCATTTTTACTTTTTTTGTCGTAAAATTTTAAAATGTATCGAATTTCTTAATTAGATTCACTCATCTTGACAGTACGAAAAACAAATGAAAATCACACATTTGCCTAATTTGAATTTGGAATTATGTTCTTTAAAATTTTAACTTTCAATGATACCAAAACCAGCCAGATACAAATACTACAGCCAAAGAGATTTTAGTACAAGTTCATACATACTATAATGCGAAAAGACTTTTTCCCCAACCATTAGTTTCAAATCTCAAGATTTAGGTAGTTCTAGATCAAAATGGCAAATAGAAAACAATCATTTGTTTCATTTCTTGTATGACATCGCGCATTAAGAAATGAGACAAAGCATCATCAAATTCAGTTAAGATCGCCATAAGGCCCCTTAAACTGAATTTAAAAATAATAACAAATTATTAATAGTATATTAATAGTACGAAAATAATTAAAAAAGACGCAATTGGGCGTACATTGTGCACATACAGGCGTGTATGCCTAAATGGTTTCTTATGTGGCGAGCCTATTAACATCTTCACACATATATAGTGGCGTGCCACTACTAGACTACTGAAGTTCCAGCGTTTCAGCTTAGGGATAAGCCATAGGCTTAACAGCTTGGGTCTCCGGAGTGGTAACGTATTTGTTTTGAAATCTCTGATTTGATGTCTGATTCGTTGCAGTGTTCAAATATAAGGCAAATAGGTACACGGTTTTGAAATTCTTAGAACGAAAATAGTAAAGTTACGAGTAAGTAGGTAAATTATGCGAATAATACCAAAATTCCTACGCATTGTTCATCATTGTAGTCCTAATTTATGATAAGTAATTTCGGCAGCATCTCCATAATAACATTTAATATAATGTTCTTTTACTGAAACGTAAATTGAACTAGAGATATAGGATCAATAACTTCGACAGCAGTGCCATATAGTATTTGCTTTTCGCCGTAAATAATATCCAAAAATCTTATCGTATCAATCGTAGGTACTGCGATTATCTTCCAACTAGCTCATGGATAAAGCAGCGTAATATCATTGTTACTACACGCTTTTGTGATTGGCTTCGTTTCATTTCGCGTTCTTATTTAAACTTCGTCCACGAAACTTACGATGCAAGCAAATTAACTTTTAAAGAAACCTTGGAAGCATAATTTTAATTAGGAAACTATTGCCACGCAAGGAAACTATTAAGTCGTATTAAGCTACTCGACTCACACTTAGATGCGATTACGAATATTTAATGAAATAGAAATTATTCAACTGTCAAGTGTTGGCCTTGTAGATTATACGGATAGGGATGATTTATTACAGGCACTTTTAACGAGTGTTTAAGGACAGAGCCACATCGAGTGTACGATAAGCTTTTCATCTCGTTTTTTTTTTCGAGTGCGGTCCGTCACAAGATAATGACCCAATTTAAGTTCGCCATATATGTGAACATTTTATACTGAGAACGTGATATCTTGCTTACCACCTGAGTGTTCTTTCTTTCTTTTTTTCAAAATATACTTTTTGTTACAATGACAAATTTTATTAAAAATTTTATGAAGGTTAATTATTTTTAGTGTTTGTAATATAATACGAATGTCTAATACCAGATATATCGACACCTTTATCTCTAATTACGACCACACAAACTAACTACAAAGTAATTGCTATTGCTTATGATTTGTACTATAAAAACCTCGATCAAACATTTCAAAGTGTTTCTGTACCAATTTTATGTCTGAAATAATAATAATATAAAAAAGATAATTATCAAATTAACATACAAAATGGAACTTGGTATAAAATTCTACGGGAGTTAAAATATTTTAATACGAAAATATTTTTCGTTTATCACATGAATTTGTTATTTACGAAAGAAATTCTTCGTATAAAAGTTTGTAGGGCAGTCGACCATTAACATGCAAATTCTTCTCATCAGTCGGACTGTCTGCCTCTCTTAGCACCTTCATTAGGTGTATAGACACAGTGAAATGGAAAATTCGATGCTGAAGAAAATTCCTTTACTTTTCATGAAGCCGGGCCTTAACCTTTAAGTGAATTTATTTTCTTTTTCACTCTATTAAATACATATTGTAGCCATTTATTACATTTCGAGGGTAAGCAAGGAGAAACGCTAGAACCTTTTACTGCTGTATTTCATTATGAGAGTTGTATTGTGATATATACTTTATGAACGCCTACTTTTCATTACTCACGACAGTAAAAAAATACTACGATACTTTTATGTTTGTTTATAATCATGATACTTAAATTTTATTTTCTTTACGTTTTTGTTATCGTTTAATTGCGTTAATTGTTGTGTTTGCCAGTTGGTTGGCTTTTAACCCACATCAAGTAATCTGCATAGCGCCAAGTTTCTGTAGTTATGGTCCGTTATATTTCTGTTATTAATTTTTGGCAGAGTCCAACTGTGGGGCTTAGTTTGAACTGAAACAATATTAACGCGCGTATTAGGAACTCGCTTCTTTGGCGCTGTCGACGATCGTTGTTGCGTTTGCATTGATGATACAAGCGCGCGCCTGAAGCGCGTTTGAAGCGATACAAATGCGCGTACAAAAGACTCAACCGAAGCCATTGTGCAACTGGAGACTGGAGGAGTCGGCTACGAGCGACTACAGCATGTATACGCGCAGTAGATGCGCGTTTCACGATCGCCCCGTCTGCTTAGGTGTAACCTTGCAATACATTTTTTATCCCTATAAGGGGT
This sequence comes from Macrosoma leucophasiata, assembly GCA_036365455.1. Classification (NCBI taxonomy): domain Eukaryota; kingdom Metazoa; phylum Arthropoda; class Insecta; order Lepidoptera; family Hedylidae; genus Macrosoma; species Macrosoma leucophasiata. The sequence continues at coordinate 9,971,916 of JAWQUS010000010.1, forward strand.
TAGGATCCCACTTCAGAATCATTTCGTTCATCCAGATATGCTGCAAACCTATTATATACCATTTATACGCATATTTATAATCTAGAGGATATATATCCACTAAGTTGACTTTAAAAATTTGGCCGCAAGAATTTTTAATTTAATTATTTTATCTAAAACAGCCAGCAACTCTTATTTGCGGCTGATTTAATTTGGCTCTCGTATATCATAATAACGAGAAAAAAAAAATGCTTTAATTTGATAATATTTAAATAACACATGTACGTTATGGACGTAAAAGTTACCGGGGAGGTACGAAAATATGTAGGGGCGGCCAAGTGCGCAACGGCAGGCGTGATTTTTCAGTATTTATACATATCGCCGTGAAGTGGACGATATTATATTGAAAAAACCAAGTAAAAATTTCTTTCCCAAAAAAAAATTCAAAAAGTACTTGCGGCCATTTTTTGATTGGCAACCTAGTGGATATATATTCTCTAGATCATAAATATGTATAAAAATTAGATTTGCAGTATATATATAGATGAACGAAATGATTCTGCAGTGGGATCCTAAACTATACGTAATATCCACGCGATTGAAATCACTGATAAGAGCTAGTCATAAAATATTTAATTACAAACACCGTACTTCAACAAACTTTAAATTAAGTGCATAGGTGTACAATGTGCTCAGTCCTTACGCTTTCAAATTCGGTATATGAGAGCGTTATTGCAGTATACCCAGTAACATAAATCTTTTGTAGCGTATAATAGAACCATTGTGGTTACCCATTTACTGAGATAGTACGTATCGTTGTGAACTAGTACGTGGAATTTCAATGGTCTCTTCAGATTCTGTCAGGGATTTAATGAGGTAAGACTAATTTATGACTATTTGAAATTAAATTTTTGATCTAATTTAATTCTGATCTATTTCAGCAATTTGAAATTCATTTTTCATAACTTTGATAAACAAAATGAAATATCTCTATTGTCTGTTTTTTATATAATTCTAACTGACCCGGCAAACTTCGTATTGCCTCAGAATTAAATAATGTGTCAAAGGTATAGATGCGGATATATTTGTATGGGAAAATGAAATTGTGGTTTTTACTACTTCCCTTCAATTTCTACCTTCTCTGGACTTCCAAAAATCATTCAAAACCAAAATTAACCAAATCCAGTCGTTTTTAAGAGCAGAGTTTTAGCGAGACTAACGAACAGCAATAGATTTTTATATAATAGGTTGGGGAAAAAGTCTTTTCGCATTATAGTCTGTATGAACTTGTAATAAAATCTCTTTGGCTGTAGTGTTTGTATCTGGCTGGTTTTGGTATCATTGAAAGTTAAAATTTTAAAGAAAATAATTCCAAATTCAAATTAGGCAAATGTGTGATTTTCATTTGTTTTTCGTACTGTCAAGATAAGTGAATCTAATGAAGAAATTCGATACATTTTAAAATTTTACTACAAAAAGGTAAAAATGCAACGCAAGCCGCGAAAAATATTTGCGATGTTTATGCACCTAGTGCAGTGTCTGTGAGAGTAGTACAAATTTGGTTTAGGCGTTTTCAATCCGGAAATTTTGATGTCAAAGATGCACCTCGCTCTGGTCGCCCTATTACGGATAAAATGGATGCCATTTTTGAAAAAGTGGAGCAAGATCGACATATCGGTAGTTACAACGTAGCTGAAGAACTGAGAATTGATCACAAAACAGTTTTGGCGCATTAGAAAAAGCTGGGTTTTTTTTTTTTTTTTTTATGTCATTAAGTTGACAGACAAGCAGACGGGCCACCTGATGGTAAGTGGTCACCGTCGCCTATGGACATTTGCAACACCAGGGGAGTTGCCAACGCGCTGCCAGCCCTGAAGGACTCTTTTGACGCCATTTTTGAAGAACCCCATATTGTAGCACCGAGGGAACACCTCAGAGGGAAGTTCGTTCCACAATTTACACGTTCTGGGCAGAAACGAACGAGAAAACCGCACCGTTGAGCACTGCCAGGTGTCCAGTCGGTGAGGGTGAAACTTCACTCTTCGGCGGGTAGTACGGTGTAGAAAAAGAGACGGTGGTACCATGTCGAACAGTTCGACAGAGCACTCACCATTGTAGAGACGGTATAACACGCACAGACTACCAATATCTCTGCGCAGGCTCAGATGTTCGAGCCTGTCTGTAAGTCCCGGATCGTTAACAATACGAACGGCGCGTTTTTGTAGGGAGTCAAGTGGACCAAGCTGGTACTTGGGGGCTCCCGCCCACAAATGAGAGCAGTATTCCAGATGGGGCCGCATTTGGGCCTTATAAAGCTGTAGTAGCTGCCCCGATGTGAAATACTGCCTCGCTTTGTTAAGCACCCCCAACTTTTTGGATGCCAACTTAGTCTTACACTCAATGTGACTCCCAAATTGCACTTCGTTCGATATGTCAACGCCCAGGATACCGATACTCTTACCAATGGCAAGCGGAGTGCCCTGGAACTGTGGTGCTACAATGAATGGGGTTTTTTTAGCGGTGAACGCGCAGACTTGTGTCTTCGAGGGGTTGAACTGCACTAAATTGAGTCGACCCCAATCTGAGACCCGCTCCAGAGAGTGCTCGACTTCAGACACAAGTCTAGTCCTGCTTTCTTCGATAAGTGTCCGAGAGGCATTTGCACGGCTTGTGTAGTGTGCATCTCCCGTGCTATCGTCCGCATAGCAATGAAAATTGGAGTTTTGCTCCAACATTTCATTGATATGCAGAAGAAAAAGCGTGGGAGATAGCACAGAGCCTTGCGGCACACCAGCGTTGATAGGTAGTCTGTCTGAGCGTTGACCGTCAACTAAGACCTGTATAAAACGCTCAGACAGAAAACTGGCTGTCCAGTTGCATAGCCTCTCGGGAAGACCGTAAGATGGCAATTTCGCGAGAAGTGCCCCGTGCCAGACCCGGTCAAAGGCCTTAGCAATATCCAGGCTTACAGCCAATGCCTCCCCACTCTTGTCCAAGGCGTGAGACCAATAGTGCGTCAGATATACTAGAAGATCACCAGCAGATCTGCCTTGACGAAAGCCATATTGGCGGTCACTGATCAGCTGATGATCCTCCAGGTACTGCAGCAGCTGTGTATTGATCACACGCTCCATGACTTTGCAGAGTAGGGAGGTTATTGCTATGGGCCTGTAGTTGGCCGGATCACTGCGATCCCCTTTTTTGGGTATCGGATGCACAAGGGCTGTCTTCCACGCAGACGGTACTTTTCCATGATCGTAAGAAAGCGAGAACAGGCGCGTCAGAACGGGGGTCAGCTCGGGAGCGCACATCTTCAACACCACTGCAGGGACGGAATCCGGCCCACTCGACTTCTTGACGTCAAGGGATAACAGCGCTCGCCTGACGTTCTTCTGAGTGAATTTGACGTCAGGCATAGAGCTTTCACAGCGCGAGATGGTAGGCGCTGTGTTACCCATGTCATCAAGAGTCGAGTTTGAGGCAAAGAGGCTGCCCAGGAGATCGGCTTTCTCTTTTGCCGTATGGGCCAGGCTATCGTCAGTTTTTCGCAGTGGTGGGAAAGATGACCGACAAAAATTCTTTTCGATAGCTTTGGCAAGAGACCAATAGGCACGGCTCCCGGGAGGATGCCTCATTAGCTTCTTGCCAACTCTAACGACATGCTTGGACTTTGCTCTGGCTATCCGCAGCTTTGAGGACCTGGAGGCAGCGTTGAGTACTCTCTTTAGGTCGGAGGCATTTGGATCCTTGCAGGCGTGAGCCACAGTCCAGGTTCTGTAAGTCTCCTGCTTATGGTTAGAAGCCACAGCACAAGACTTATCGAACCAGGGCTGATACCGTCCGCCAATGGATACAACAGAGTGCGGGATGAAACAATCCATACCCTGGTATATCACATCGGTTACAGCTTCGGCGCACGTGCTCGGATCTTCCGACGAGAAACAAAGCTGCCTCCATGGGTAGGACGACAGGAACTCCCTCAGTCCATCCCAATCTGCTGACCTGTAATGCCACACTTGCCGTGTGGAGGAGGGCTGCAGAGGCGCCCGAACCGACAAGAGGGTTTTTGTACGTACCAAGCAGTGATCTGAGGATCCTAAAGGAGCCTCGACCACCACCTGATAGTTGGCAGGATGTGAGGTCAGCAGAAGATCCAGCAAAGAGGCGGTGTGGCCCTCGACATCTGGTATCCGGGTGAACCCGGTTACGACTTGTGTGAGACCATTAACCAGCGCAAAGTCATAAGCTGTCCTTCCAGCGAAGTCAGTGATTCGGGAACTCAACCACTCCGTATGGTGTGCGTTAAAGTCGCCAAGAATCACCAACTCCGCAGAAGGATGCTGTTCAAGCACCCTGTCGACCACCTGTTGGATGTGCTCGAACATGCGAGCTGTCTCCCCGTCTCCGCTATAGGACCTGTACACGCACGCGTAAATTCGGTTGGAACCACCGTAATCTACGCGCGCCCACAATATAGACAGGTCCTTGTCTTCAAAATGGTCAAGACGGCGACAACAGACATCCTCTCTGACATACAGACATACCCCGGCGCGGCGAATAAAATTGTTCTCCAGAGTGTAGCCGGGGTAAGTAAGATATGCAGTATCGAGTGGAGAGGATATTTGTGTCTCCGTCAGAAAGAGTAGGGCCGGCTTAGCCGTTTCCAGATGAAGATGGACGGCGTTAAGGTTGGTATGTAAACCCCTAATATTGCACATGTCCACAGTAAACGTGGGGGGGGTGTCCGCTGAGAGAAGCCTAATTTTTTTCTTTTGTTTAACCATTTTTTTTTTTGTTGTTTTTTTTTTAAGCGTCGGGAAAGGGGAAGGATGATGTGTACCGCATTACTCATCCGACGAACAAAGTTGTCGGTGAATTAGATCATCTGCTCTCAGAGGTGGTGCAAATTGCTGGCCCGGGGGACGGAAGGACCCCCGATCCCCCCCGTGCACAGGCGCCTGGCCCCACTCCGGTCTCTTACTCCGGCACGGCGACTGCACACGGGACTTTGCACCGGTTGGCGGGACAGCCTCCCAGGCCAGAGGTTAATAGTGAGGCCTGGGTTCGGGTCCCCTACTGACCGGCGGGCGGCAGCGGATACCGTTTAATCGGCTCTCCCTGGCCCCCAGGCCAACATGTTGCGTCTCCGAGCGCAAGACGTCCTTACACCAACCAGTCCGGGGGTGAACAGTACGGTACACATCAGGGACGGGAAAGAGGAAGGGGAGGGGGGACTGGCTCTCAGGCTCGGAAGCCGGAACACGTCCGAAGACGCTTGGCGGCAGATTACGACCTGAGGGTGGTAGCTAGCCAGGCAGGCCCTTTAAGGGACCTTACCACCATGCAGGACACTAGGAAGGATTACGCTGATAGTGTCGACCCAGCAACCATTTGGAACCAAAAAACAGTCGCCAGAGCCTTGTCTGTTGATCAGCAGGGTGTACCACGTGCAGGTAAGGTTGGCTGTGGCACCGAGATGGTAAAGGCGCCACTTACACCCCAAAAAAAAGCTAAGCTCGATATTTGGGTACCTCACGAGCTCACTGAAAGAAACCTAATGAACCGTGTACTCATTTGTGATTCTTTATTACGACGCAATGAAACCGAATCATTTTTGAAGAAGCTGATAACTGGTGATGATAAGTGGATCATGTACGACAAGAACGTGCGAAAAAGGTCGTGGTCAAAGGCCGGTCAGGCTTCACAGACTGTGGCGAAACCCGGGTTAACACGCAATAAGGGGATGTTGTGTGTGTGGTGGGATTGGAAGGGCATTATTCATTATGAGCTATTACCACCAGGCAGGACTATCGATTCTGAACTCTACTGCGAACAACTGATGAGATTAAAGCAAGAAGTTGAGAGAAAGCGGCCGGAATTGATCAACAGAAGGGGTGTGGTGTTTCATCATGATAACGCTAGACCTCACACATCTATAGCCACTCAGCAAAAATTAAGAGAGTTTGGCTGGGAGGTGTTAATGCATCCGCCGTATAGTCCTGACCTTGCACCTTCAGATATCCACCTGTTTCGGTCTCTTCAGAATTCATTATGCAATGTTAGGTTAACATCACGAGAGGACTGCCAAGTCCACTTGTCGCGGTATTTTGATGAGAAGTCCCAAAATGTTTATAGCAATGGGATCATGTCCCTACCTACAAGATTGCAAAAGGTTATCGAACAAAAGGGTACATACATACTTTAGTTAAATTTAAATAAACTATATTAAAAAATGTTTTGAATTATCTTTAAAAATGCGAAGAAACTTTTTTCCCAACCTTATATATAGATGAGACTTTAAAGAAATAAAAGAAGTTAAAAAAAAAACAAGTTACGATAAAGGCGTCATTTGCTTGTCAGATGAGAAATATCTTGCACAATTGTTGCATGCCGCGTAAAGGGTTTTGTGGTTCCAACACAATACGTCACGTCTGGCTCGTGCCAAAGCCCCCATACACCGGAACGCTTTCTAATATTGCAATCACTCATATAGCTTCACCGGAATTGCTTAAGTATAATCATTTGGACTAAATTGAGAAAAATGAATAAACTATGGAGTATTATTACATATTCTCTGCTATGGAGCACAGCTAGCAAGACCAACATTCTATGCCTACAGAGAGTACAAAATAACATCCTGCGCACAATAGCTAATGCTCCGTGGCTCCAAAAGTGATAAGATACACAAGTACCTCAATGTACCCACAGTCCATACAGAAATGGTCAATCAAATTCAGAAACAAATATATGAATCGCTTGACCTCACACCCAAATCCTTTAGTAACACAGCTTTTTATATAACACCTTAGGCCTCAGGACTTTGGTTTTTGTGTGGGAGTCTATAGGCTGCAGTCATCACTTAACATCAATGTGAACTGCAAGTTTGTTTGCCATTATAGTAGGTATACTATCTGAAAAAGATTCAAGCGGAAGGACGTTTAACTGACAAACATGAGAGGAGAGATGAAGTGCTGGCCCCATCGCCTACACGTCAACACCACTGAACATATCAGCTTATGGTCTTTCGACCGATTGTCGACAAAATTACAAGAAACAAAAAATTGGACTAAATGGTAGTGTTCAGCACTATCGTGTTCCGGTCAGGTGGTAATGTACGGCCCTGTAATTTCCGGCACAGAGGCACAACACAGGTTTTTACTGGTGGTAGAGCTGCAGTGGTAGAGCTTGCGGGCGTAGGTACCACTGCATTACCAAATATACTTGCCGCTAAATGGTAGTGATCAGCACTATCGTGTTCCGGTCAGGTGGTAATGTGTGGCCTTGTAATTTCCGGCACAGAGGTATAACACCTTAGGCCTCATGAGTGGTAACGCATCTGCATTTCGACCTTGGTCTTTGTGTGGGTGGCTATAGGCTGCAGTCATCACTTAACATCAATGTGAACTGCATGCTTGTTTGTCACTTCCATTACATAAAAAATGGACCATAATAATCTGTACGGAGTCTCCAAACACAGGCATCAATATGCTTAAATGGAGGCTCCAAAGTTAATACTGTTATGTTTTTGTTATTATGCAATAAAGTTATTATTTGTTATTGTTATTATTGTTATTTGTTAATCTATAAATACAAACAGATTTTATTTCTTAGTGAGAATGATTAACAACAATAACAACACAATTTTAGTTTACTCTGTTATCAGGTTTACCAGCACAGCTCCTTATAACGAGTGTCACGTGTTCTATGAATCAGGTAGTATGTCGACTCCATACCGCACGGCTTGTGGGTTCTGCAGTTGTTTAAAATAAATATAAGTCCACGAGTTTCTGATGTCACATACGTGAGAATTGCTAGGGGAATTTTCTAGAGCTATTCAGCCTCCTCCGGTCCTGAAGACGAATGAAATGAGAAAATGTATGTGACTTTTCTTTTGCAACTCTATCAAGATGGAATCAAAAAGTGATTGGCTGTACGTGCACTATGAAGAATTACATAAAACAAAAACAGCTAGACATCTCGTGAATCGCTCTTCTAAAGAATTGAGTTCAATCGAGAATACCATAATGATATTATTAATTCATGATTCTAATTTGATAATGTTTTAATTTGACGACAACGATAAAGGATTAGAATTATCACATAGTGAAATTTTCTGGAATGAAAATGACATTAACGATCAAAGTTTTCGCAAAATTTCGTCCGGAATGAGGAGATAGAAATGTTTTTTATCCGCTTTAAATCCGCGATTACACAAGCGGAGAAAGGCGGGAGAAAGGCGAGTCGTTGGCACGTGCTGTATAGCTGAATGTTTATTGCATTCAAATTCTGACATTACTCGTCTCAGTTAAAATAAGGGTGAGATTGAATGTCATCTCACATTTCAACGGTATATGATATATGAATACGAAGTATTTCATAGCGAAAACTAAACAACCGATTTCAAGCGAAGCTCCAATTCAATGTTAAGTTTTGGCTTCAAACACGAAATTAATTTTCCGAACAAAATCAGCAACGAATTTAAGTGAAAAGCAATTTGTATGTATGTTATATGTTACTGCGAAATAAACCAGTAACAGAACCAGTTTGCGGGCCTGCTCCAGGGGGGCCGCGGGACGTACGCGCCGCTGCGCGCTTCATTAGCAGAACTGACTCGCTCGCCGTTGTCTTGTGTGCGCGCATATGTTATTAAAACATTTTCATTCGTAATTACAAGTCTACAAGTCAAACACAGTTTTATTTAAGAAGTTAAGACCCCCAGTTCATACCTGGTGCTTAGCAATCAAACAGTGGTCCTTCGAACCTACAGCAAAGGACAGTGGTCCTTAAAAGAACATACAGCGGCCTTTCTACAAAGTTATTCAACAGTGTGTTGCACGGCGCGGTCCGTGGACTCGACCCGTCCGCCGTGCCCTTGAACAACGAGACACGTCGTACCTACTATCTACATTCAACGGATGCGTATTGAGTGAGTCCGTTCCAATCCATAACAGATTCCTGTCTTTGCTTATCTTTTCCAGGAATTCAGAATAGCGCTATTCGGATCGCACATACAGTTGATCTCTTCATAAAATAGGCTATACCTACGCATTATATCTACTTACATTCTACTTAGATACTTTTTATATACTTTTTCAGACTTTCATTTCTGCAGCTTTTTCTTTCCTTCTTTCCATAAGTAACATTATTAAATTAAATATAAACCTAGCTAATAATATGCCGGAAATTAAAGATCTTATTAAAAAACGCGGCACATACAAAGCCAAGCTAACGCAGTTTACAAATTTTATACGTATGTTGCCTCACGCTGCTTTAGATGCCATTCAAACTGCCGAGTTAGAATGTCGTCTTAATGTCATAGAAGCTTTATATAAGGAATTTGATAGTTTACAGACGGAGTTGGAGCTTTTATCGGAGAACGCTGAGGACACGTACGCTGAGAGAGAACAATTCGAGGATCAGTATTTCGGTCAAGTGTCACGCGCGAGGGCGTTGCTGGTTCCTGCGCGCCCTGCCTCGTCAGCGTCCGCCTCGTCCGACGACGGCGGCTCTCACCACGGTTCTGGCTGCAAGCACGACTTTGTCAGGCTACCCAAGATAGACTTACCACACTTTACCGGGGACTATCAGCACTGGCTCGAGTTCCGAGATACGTATATTTCCCTTATACATAATAACAAAAGCATAAACGAAATCAATAAGTTCCATTATCTTCGCGCGGCCCTAAGCGGCAGTGCATCTTTAATTATAAAAAGTTTAGAATTTCAGGCTAGTAATTATACTATTGCTTGGCAGTTATTGTCGGAACGATACGACAATGAGAGACTTTTAATTAATAATCACTTGCAATCTTTATTTAATTTTGAACATATTAAAAAAGAATCTAGTTATTCATTGAGGCATATGATTGATGTAACTAATAAAAATTTACGTGCCCTTAGTTCACTCGGTCAGCCGACTGAACATTGGGACACATTAATTATATACATGATGTCTAAGAACCTAGACCCTATAACTAATCGTCAATGGGAAGAATACAAAAATAATTTAAGTACGTATCCTAACTTAAAACACTTTATTAAATTTGTATCTAACAGAGCAGACTTATTAGAAACATTAAATGAAAATAAAAATATTACAAATACTAATACATACACGAAACAGAACACAAACATTAACGAATACAACTTACAAACTAAATCAAAAAATAATTTTAACAATACAAAAACTGTATCTAATAATTATTATTCACATAATAACATTCAATGTCCTATGTGTTCACAAGAACATTACTTATTTAGTTGTCAATTATTTAGGAATCTTGATGTTGAAACACGTATTAAAAAAGCTTCAGAAAGCAATGTTTGTATGAACTGCCTACGTTCAGGTCATACAAAAAGGAATTGTAAATTATATAATTGCAAATATTGTTCAAAAAGACACAATTCACTTTTACATAGAGAATCATTTCCAGAGCAAGTGAGCGATAACGTAACATTATCAACACATATGACGTCTTCTCTGAAATCAGATACTCAGGCACACGTAATTCTTTCCACAGCTTTGGTCAAAGTGGCTGACAATGGAGGGCAACTTCATACCGCCAGGCTTCTACTGGACAATGGTAGTACCTCCAATTTCATCACCGAAGATCTCTGTGTGAAACTAGGCCTGGTAACGCATCATACTAGCTCCACCGTCTCAGGTATAAACGGACAAATTACTAAAACTTCAAAAAACTGTAATCTTACTTTGCAGTCTTATTCTGGTAGTTATCGGGCGAGCATCGGCTGTTTCGTCTTACCGGTAATCACACAATCGCTACCTGGCTCTCTCTTAGATGTAAACCAAATGTTTATTCCGCCAGGCATTCAGCTAGCAGACCCTACATTTCATATACCGTCAGCAATCGACATTCTTGTAGGTGCTGAAGTATTTTGGGATGTCTTATATTCAGATTCAATTAACTTAGGCAAATATCAACCTAAATTACATAATTCCAAATTAGGTTGGCTTATTTCTGGCTGTATTTATCAGCCACATGTTAGTACACAACCGTTATGTCATTTTTTAACTGATCATGAGTCTAAACAATTTACTCGCTTTTGGGAGCTTGAATCTGTGGCTTCAAGTAACAGTCTTTCTTCAGATGAGCAGGCTTGCGAAGAGCTGTTTCAAAAAACCACGCGTCGTGATCCTAACGGTCAATTTGTTGTAACTATACCACTGAAAGACTCACCAGAAGGCTTAAGTGATAATTATACAATGGCTAAATGCAGATTTTTTTCATTAGAGCGCAGATTTCAGCGTGACCCTTCTTATAAAAACAAATACATACAATTTATACAGGAATATATCGATTTAAATCATATGACATTAACTTCAGAAAAATCACAATTTAATTATTATTTGCCGCATCACGGTATTATACGCGAGTCAAGTACAAGTACCAAACTTCGCGTTGTATTTGATGGGTCAGCCTCAAGTACTTCAGGTAAGTCTTTGAATAGTATTCAATTGGTAGGCCCTACCGTACAGGAGGACCTTTTATCGATTCTTTTACGTTACCGACAATATAAATATGTAGTTACGGGCGACATTGAGAAAATGTACAGAGCCATATTAATAGAGCCTTCTCAACGTTCGTTACAGCAAATCGTTTTTAGATTTGATCCCTCAGAACCGTTAAAAACATATAAACTCAATACAGTTACGTACGGTACTGCTTCGGCCCCCTATCTGGCGACAAAATGTTTAGTGTCTCTTGCTGATCAATGTGACGACACTCAGGTTAGTAACTCTATAAAAAGAGACTGGTACGTCGACGACTATTTGACTGGAGGCGATACAATAGAGTCGGTTGTATCACTATGTCAGGGCGTGAGTAATGTTTTAAAATCCGCCAAGTTTAATCTCCGCAAGTGGCAATCGAATAGTCCACAGATATTAGAGTCACTAACTAAAATTAATACAGACAGAGAAAAAACATTAAATTTAAATGATGCCTTGCCTTCTAAAACTCTTGGTTTATATTGGGACTGTAAATTAGATAATTTATACTTTTTAATGCAATTAAACCCTAAATCTAAAATTACTAAACGAAATATTTTGTCTTGTATAAATCAGGTTTTTGATCCTCTTGGTCTTGTGGGCCCGTGTGTACTCCAAGCCAAGCTCATGCTACAACAATTATGGATCCTTAAATGTAATTGGGACGATGAAGTACCGACGGAAGTAAACTCAGAATTTCAAGAATTTATAAAATCACTTTCGGCTATTAATTCTATACAAATACCGCGCTGGGTATCATGCAGCAAACCCTTATTTGTAGAATTACATACGTTTACAGACGCTTCAGAGAGAGCCTATGGTGCGTGCGTGTATGTCCGAACAGTCACGGTTGACGGGACAGTGTGTGTTCGCCTTTTGACCTCCAAGAACAGAGTGGCGCCTATAAAACCCACAACTATACCACGTTTGGAGTTGTGTGGTGTTTTGCTAGGCGCTCGACTATTTCTGAAGATTAGACAGTCGCTTACTCTAACATTTAATAAATGTTACTTTTGGTGTGACTCGACAGTAGTTCTAGGATGGCTGTCAACACAACCAAATCGACTAAATCAATTTGTACGTAACAGAGTAAGCGAAATACAGGAAATTACTTCCGGCCACACGTGGCGCTATGTACCTTCTAAACACAACCCCGCAGATCTCAATTCTCGGGGGGTGAAGGCTGATGTAATCAGCGCCTCCAGCCTTTGGTGGTCGGGTCCTGATTTTCTGCAGTCCAGGGAAATGCAATATCCAACACCTCCAAATACACAATCAATTTCTTTACCAGAAGTCGTTTTACATACATATATTGATAACACTACAAATTCAAATAATAATCACTGCATAATTTCATATTTAATTCATAAATCATCTTCATTTACTAAATTAATCAGAGTAGTAGCTTATATAAAAAGATTTATAAATAATTGCATAAAACAAAACATTAAACAATCATCATATTTAACACATTCAGAATTAAAATCATCACATAATCTTATTTTAAAAATATCTCAACAGGAAATGTTTCCTGAAGAATACCGAAGTCTTAAAAATAACCAACTATTGCATAAAAAGAATCGTTTAATTAGTCTTTCTCCGTTTATTAATAATGAAAATATAATACGCGTCGGTGGACGCCTTAATAACTCAAATTACACATATGACGTGAAACACCCGATACTTGTATGTAGTAAACATTATTTAACTAAATTAATCTTTGAAAGGCAACATATATCTCTTTTTCATGCCGGGCCACAATTGCTTCTGGCCAATATTAGACTGACATACTGGCCTTTAGCAGGCAAAAACCTTGCTAAGCAAACGGTGCGCAACTGTGTTCGTTGTACTCGCTTTAAGGCTGAGCCAGTACAGGTTATTATGGGTGACCTGCCCAGCGATAGAACACATCTCGAGTTTCCTTTTCTGAACACAGGTCTAGATTACGCCGGGCCAGTAATGATAGCCGACCGCAAGGGTAGAGGTTGCAAATTAATGAAGTCTTATATATGTGTCTTTGTGTGCCTTGCAGTTAGAGCCGTACATCTAGAGCTAGTGCCTGACCTCACAAAAGAGGCCTTTCTGGCAGCCTTCGCTCGATTCGTGAGTCGTCGCGGTAAACCTCAGCGTGTGTACTCCGACAACGGCACAACTTTTGTAGGAGCTTTCAATGAGCTTGCACAATTTTTACAGGTTTCATCTATCCATTTATCGTCAGATTTAGCCAATCAAGGCGTTGAATTTAAATTTATACCTGCCTATGCCCCACATTTCGGTGGCATTTGGGAGGCAGCAGTCAAGTCTACCAAACACTTGCTGCGTAGAGTCATGAGCTTAACTCACTTAACTTATGAAGAGCTCTCTACATGTCTGATTCAGATAGAGGCTATTTTGAATTCTAGGCCCATAACTCCTCTATCCACTGATCCATCCGATTTGTCTTATCTCTCTCCTTCTTATTTCCTCCTCGGACGACCTCTTACGTCAGTACCACGTCCGCAGATCGCCGACGTTAACATAGATCGATTACCTCGCTACGATCGTGTTGAGAAACTAAAACAACATTTTTGGCAGCGTTTCTCAAATGAATACGTGTCTCTTCTTCAGCAGAGGACCAAATGGCGGACACCTGGCCGGGACCTCAAGACGGGTGCCATGGTCTTAGTAAAGGACTCAAATCTCCCTCCTCTACTGTGGCTGCTGGGCAGAGTAGTGGCAGTCAAACCAGGATCTGATGGGCGGACCAGGGTCGTCGACGTCCGGACAAAGAAGGGCGTCATCACACGGGCGTTCAGCAGTATATGCCCTCTTCCAATCACCACCTCAAGTTGAAGCATTCCTCTTCAACCCGGGGGAATATGTTACTGCGAAATAAACCAGTAACAGAACCAGTTTGCGGGCCTGCTCCAGGGGGGCCGCGGGACGTACGCGCCGCTGCGCGCTTCATTAGCAGAACTGACTCGCTCGCCGTTGTCTTGTGTGCGCGCATATGTTATTAAAACATTTTCATTCGTAATTACAAGTCTACAAGTCAAACACAGTTTTATTTAAGAAGTTAAGACCCCCAGTTCATACCTGGTGCTTAGCAATCAAACAGTTATGTTTTTGTTATTATGCAATAAAGTTATTATTTGTTATTGTTATTATTGTTATTTGTTAATCTATAAATACAAACAGATTTTATTTCTTAGTGAGAATGATTAACAACAATAACAACACAATTTTAGTTTACTCTGTTATCAGGTTTACCAGCACAGCTCCTTATAACGAGTGTCACGTGTTCTATGAATCAGGTAGTATGTCGACTCCATACCGCACGGCTTGTGGGTTCTGCAGTTGTTTAAAATAAATATAAGTCCACGAGTTTCTGATGTCACATACGTGAGAATTGCTAGGGGAATTTTCTAGAGCTATTCAGCCTCCTCCGGTCCTGAAGACGAATGAAATGAGAAAATGTATGTGACTTTTCTTTTGCAACTCTATCAAGATGGAATCAAAAAGTGATTGGCTGTACGTGCACTATGAAGAATTACATAAAACAAAAACAGCTAGACATCTCGTGAATCGCTCTTCTAAAGAATTGAGTTCAATCGAGAATACCATAATGATATTATTAATTCATGATTCTAATTTGATAATGTTTTAATTTGACGACAACGATAAAGGATTAGAATTATCACATAGTGAAATTTTCTGGAATGAAAATGACATTAACGATCAAAGTTTTCGCAAAATTTCGTCCGGAATGAGGAGATAGAAATGTTTTTTATCCGCTTTAAATCCGCGATTACACAAGCGGAGAAAGGCGGGAGAAAGGCGAGTCGTTGGCACGTGCTGTATAGCTGAATGTTTATTGCATTCAAATTCTGACATTACTCGTCTCAGTTAAAATAAGGGTGAGATTGAATGTCATCTCACATTTCAACGGTATATGATATATGAATACGAAGTATTTCATAGCGAAAACTAAACAACCGATTTCAAGCGAAGCTCCAATTCAATGTTAAGTTTTGGCTTCAAACACGAAATTAATTTTCCGAACAAAATCAGCAACGAATTTAAGTGAAAAGCAATTTGAATTGTATTTCAATATAACGCAAGAAATTTTATCTCCAACATATAATTTGTTAAAATAGAAGTCTATTAGTAGCTGAAACAAAAGAAATTGGAAAATATATAAATAACGCTTACGTCGTTGGACCGCTGAGGCCATGTCTATTAATTCATGAGAATTCTAATAGCAATTCGCATGATTTTCCCTTACAAGTTCCCGGATTTTTTTTCGTTTCCTTCCTTTGCACAACAAAGGAAACCGGTTTTTGTAAGCCGCAACGTAGCTGCGACACGACGTAAGTTTTAATCCGGTCCCCGACGTGATGATTATGTCAATATAATTTAAATGTAGCCCAATAAGCAGATAACAAATATAGTGGACTACATTCATGAAAATGAAGGTCTCTTTTCAGCTTCTGTGGTCCCTACAAACCGAAGGAATGGAATATTAAATATCATACAATTTAAAAACGTTTCAGTTCTATACGGTATTTACTGATATACTACGTAGGTACGTGAGTTGCTTTCGACTTAAGGGAGAGAGAGGTGGGACAACGCTAGTGGTGACCTTTTTTTTTAGATCGGACTTATGTAGGCGGCCTGTCTCGAGACGGCACTTGTCTACTTCACGGGGCAATCGGCGAGCGCAGAGGGCGCTCCAGCCAAGTATTTTCTATTCTATTCTATTCTATTCTATTGCGGAGAGACATATAAGACATATGCGATTATGGGCGGTGCAACTTTTGCTCTACTCCATTCGGTTGGCGATACCCGAAATGGAGTGGCGACGTAACGTTTTATATCGACGCTTAGTGAGAGATTCACAGACCGCACTACGACTTTACTTTGAGCAAAGTATGCTTAGAACTGTCAGTACAGTATGAGTTTTGACAGTTTTAAGCGTACTTTGCTCAAAGTAAAGTCGTAGTGCGGTCTGTAAATCTCACCCTTACTGGCCTTTGCGGGCGACAAGAAGCGAGCAACGACGATTTGTAGCGTTTGGCGGCCACCGGCGTCAATCGAGTGCTGCAAGTCCATATAAAATGTATAAAAATTACAGAAAACATGCCAGTGGCGGGGTTTTTAGTAACAAAACGCTGCGGTTGCCGGTGGCTCGTGTGCGGCGACCTTATATGACTTTTAAATGTATGCGGGGAAATTGACTTTAAATTATAAACATATCGAAAACGTTCTAAGAGCACACTTTCAATTTTTTTTATAATCGTACATTTTTACCCTAAAGCATAACTCATTTTTAAGTGCAAACTTAACGTACATAATTTTGTTTTTGTACATTATTGCTACAGGAAAATTAACAAAACACCGAACATACTTCAGTCTCCCAAATATTTCTTGTACATTCCGAAAACACAATTTGTACCACGTAAATTAACGCTATTAATACGTTATGTTTTACAAGCTGTTAAGTTTAGGTATTTAATTAATAAATATTCAATATTTTACAACTCTGCCTCATATAGTTAACTCACTACAGGCGTCTACTGCTACGTCCCATAATACGTATATGTAGATTATGTAGGTATGTCATTGATCCAAACATACACATGACCACAGAATAGATAAAATATCTATTCCGTGCACAGGACAATGTGACATTGAAAAATGTTCAGAGTAAAATTACCTAACGAGTCGATAAGGCATAACTGTAAGAAAAGTACGGCCCTGTAATTTCCGGCACAGAGGCGTAACACCTTAGGCCTCAGGAGTGGTAACGCATCTGCACTTTGACCTTGGTCTTTGCCTGGGTGTCTATAGGCTGCAGTCATCACTTAACATCAATGTGAACTGCTTGCTTGTTTGCCTCTTACATTACACAAAAAAAAGTAATATTTTTTATCGATTATACTAACGAGACGAGATCATTTTGTTGCTGAAACATAACTATTAAAATTTTACCGTGTATGGAAGGGCCAAAACGACTTCGCCATATTTTCATTCTATCTTAGTACCTGTACATAATATGATGAAGTTGCGGCTTGCAGATGCTACGTGAAACATTGATAAATAGATTTAGAACTTATAAAGGGGAACAATTGTATCATACATGATTTTTGCGAAACTTTAACCGTTTTCGCAGCGAACCTAATCCTGAGACTAGCGCGTTCAAGCAAACAAACACACTAACTCTTCAACTTAATAATATTAGTAAAGATAAATCATCGACCCAAACATGGATGGCATGGATAACGTAAATAAGACAATTTTCAAAAAATCAAAATTTCACGGAAACCTTTGATCAATTCCAAAACACATGAATGTATGTAAAATAAAGTCATGGATTTTTTATTATGAGAAAGAACCGAGAGTTAAAGTATGTCACCTTTTTTTTCTTGAAAGCGAGGCTACTAAGTATATCCTGTGCATTATTTTTGTCCACATCTCAACAAGTGGATGACATAAACACATTATACCCAACAAAGTAATGTTGACGCTGAGCGTACTCGCGTGCATAATACTTACCACTGGGCTCTCACAAAAGAGCTTTGTTCTCGGATTTTTCTTTTAGTACTCCTGTTTTAGGTGTAAATAAGACTCGTGATGAATTACAGTGAGAATGCGCAAAATGTTTTTGGGAGTAGAGGTGGATGTTACATATTTTTGTCAAATAAAAAACGAACTTAGCCCGTGATTTCATACGCAAATTATTTCCGTTTTCCGTGATAATTTTAGAAAATCTCGTGTTTATGACATGAAGTAGCAAACAAGCGTAAACTTCACAATGAGTGTAAGTAAATGAGTCACTTCTTGACAGGAACAATATAGTGTTGAGCACTAGAATTTATAATGCAAGTGCATTAGGCGAACAGCGCATGACCTCGCGGCTAGTGTAGATCGCAAGCGGTCTACTCGGTTGTGCGATACGGGCACGGTCGGGTGTGTGACCGCAAATTAAACTGCGCGTTTTCGTGCTTCAGAGGGCACGTTAAGCCGTCGATCCCGGTTGCTATCGATAGATAGCAGTCGTTAAACCTTGTCGGAGGCCTTATGGACGATTTGAAAACATCCGACAGCTGGTTGGCCACTAACCCGTATCTCCTCCACCCCGCATTGGAGCAGCGTGGTGGAGTAAGCTCCAGGCCTTCCCCCAAAAAGGGGAGAGACCGGTAGTGGGATGTACCAAGGATTGCCATTAATATTACATTAGGTAATGCGGTGATGCCTACCAACATGCCATCTTCTTCTAGTCAAGTCATCTTCTTTTAGTGCTCTCCTCCCTACATTTACCAAGAAACCTACTGATATGAGGTTTTGATCACCAGTATTCAAGTATATATTAATATATCAGTATTTGAATAAAAAATAATTGTCTGTACATTTGTACTGTGTAGTTGTTTACAATTACGCATCTCGTGAATCGCTTCAAGAACTAAGTTCACTAGTTAATATCGTATTCGTGAATTTGATAATGTTGTAATTTGAAGACAACGATAAAGGATAGGAATGTTTAATTTAGTAACAAAGAGGATTTAATGGTTATCACATCATAAAATTTTCTGAAACAAAAATGACATTGACGATCAAAGTTTTCGCGAGATTACGTCCGAAATGAGGACATAGAAATGTTTTTCTCCGCTTTAAATCCGCGATTACACAAGCGGAAAAAGGCGAGTCGTTGGCACGTGCCGTCTAGCTGAATGTTTATTGCATTCAAATTCCGACATTACTCGTCTCAGTTATAATAAGGGTAAGTTTGAATGTCATCTAATATTTCAACGGGTTATGATATAGTGAATACGAAGTATTTCTTAGCGAAAACTAAACAACCGATTTCAAGTGAAGCTCCAATCCAATGTTAGACTTTGGCTTCAAACACGAAATTAATTTTCCGAATAAAATCAACAACGAATTTAAGCAAAAAGCAATTTGATCGTATTTCAAGAAAATTTTAACTACAATATATAATTTGTTAAAATAGAAGTCTTTTATTAGCTGAAACAAAAGAAATTGGGAAATATATAAATACAGAGCTAATGTCGATGGACCGCTGCGGCTATGTCTATTAATTCACGTTGGGAATTCTAACAGCAATTCGCTTGATTTTCCTGTACAAGTTGTCGGAACTTTTTTTTCGTTTCCCTCCTTTGCACAACAAAGGAAACCGGTTTTTGTAAGCCGCAACGTAGCTGCGACACGACGTAAGTTTTAATCCGGATGTCGCCTACGTGATGCTTATGTCAATATAATTTAAATATAGAGCACGATAAGCGGATATCACTTTATATTTTTGAAAGATCTTATGCTAATCTTAAAGATTGTAATGATTTGCAAATAATAGATTCTTCTATTTTTGCGAACAACACTTATTGAAATTAAAATATTTTTACAGATTGTGTCTTGCGTGGATTTAACTAATACAATTTTTCATAAACCATTCTGACACCTCAGGCGCTTTTCGCCCGCTGCGGCGCCTACAAACCTAAGGAATGAAATATTATTATCATAAAATTTAAACATGTTTTCGGGTTCATGTCTCAGTTTGTAAACATTCAATATAATTTAATATGGAGAATATACGTTTCATATAGGAGACCAGGAGACCCATAGCACAGGGCTTACTTTGTTTGGGCACTCCTGTCTCCACAATAGCTTTGTAATTATTGAAGAAAAATGTATTGTAAAGAAATTTAGTGGAGAACAATAAAAACAATTTTATTATTATTTTTTTATTCAAGTTAATTATATACTAAAAATTATGTCACTTGCTGGGACCTACTGACTGACTGATATAGTTAGACGAGATCGATTTTATATGACTT
Source organism: Macrosoma leucophasiata (assembly GCA_036365455.1). Lineage (NCBI taxonomy): Eukaryota > Metazoa > Arthropoda > Insecta > Lepidoptera > Hedylidae > Macrosoma > Macrosoma leucophasiata. The sequence goes on from JAWQUS010000010.1 coordinate 9,992,234, forward strand.
GAAATGTACGTCTTGCAATTAACATCAACATTTAATTTTATTGTAACACGTCCCCATCTACCCAAACCATGTTGAGTATTTTCTGTGGACATACTTCAGTAGTGTCTCTTTACTCTTAATGGCTGAGGAGAGCTGTGACTTCCAACGTAAGTAGGGTCGAGTAGTGGAGTTTATACAACGTGATATGATGGTTTTCAGATTCAGTACAGTAATTAATGTCTATGAATCGGCTTCGTACGCAGCGCGCAAACAATGCATATGGCGAGCGCACAATCGGTTACATTATCCCTCGACTTATCAATAATCTACCTTCAGACTTTGACCACAAAAAATATTAAACATATCTTAAAACAATATTTTATAAACACTCAAGAGTGAAATTGTTTTCATAAACATGTAACTTGTCAACTAGATAAGTGTTTAACCCAGATAATTACCTACAATTAAGGAATGATTGTAAAAATTTTATATGATAGACTCATAATAGCATAGTCATAAACCTGTTATGGTTTTTTTTAATGCTATTATTTGTAAAAAGCGATAAATAAATAAATAAATTAAAAATTAAAATACCCGGACTTACGTGATAGGTAGGGTAAGTCGAATTCACGTTACTCAGGGTTCACCTTTGCATATAAATACTATAGTGAACCTATAGTAATTACTTACTCATTTTTTGGTCAATTGAATGACATAATTATCGGTATATGAATAACTAGCGGCTCGCCCTGTCTTATTAGTCATAGCATGATGATATTATATTATTGAGTTTATAGTCTTCATCGATAAATGGGCTATCTAACATTGAAAGAACTTTACAAATCGGATGAGTAGTTGTTGAAATTAGCGCGTTCAAGCAAACAAACAAACTCTTCAGCTTTATAATATTAAGTATAGATGTGTTCTCGAACTTCTCGTAAACCGAATATTGACAGAGCGGAGAGGGAAAGATGATGCGCGCGGTATGATAACCGTGTTTTTCGGCATTCGTGTAATAGATATGGAGTAGCGTAAGTCGGGGTATTATGGTACTTGTATCTGAAAACAATCATTTCATGTTATATCAGTGTATTTTAGGGCTTCTTCTGATTGCTCTATGACATTATAATCAGGTTTTTACTGGTGGTAGAGCTCCAGTGACGGAGCTCGCGGGCGTAGGCACCACCGCATTACCTAATATACTTGCCGCTAAATGGTAGTGTTCAGCACTATCGTGTTCCGGTCAGGTGGTAATGCACGGCCCTGTAAGTTCAGGCACAGAGGCCATAACACCTTAGGCCTCAGGAGTGGCAGCGCATCTGCATTTTGACCTCTGGTCATTGTGTGGGTGTCTATAGGCTGCAGTCATCACTTAACATCAATGTGAACTGCATGCTTGTTTGCCACTTTTATTACATTTGGCGGTCATGGTCTATAGGTGACAGAGACCATTAATTGGGTGACCCGTCTGCTTATCTGTCAACATTTAGTAATAAAATGTAAAGTTAATCATGTGTAATTCGTGTGTTTACACGACCTGTTTTTGACTACGAAATTAACATTAAGCAAAATTGTTTGTTGTTGTTATTTAATTTGTTTGGGCGCTTAACTCAATCGTTTACTTAAAAGTTTGGTTATATTTTACGACAGTTCCAAAACCTATGGTAATGAAGCTGTTAGAGATAATTTAATTTTCTTTTGACTATTCTGAATATTTGTGTGCCAATATTTACTCTTCGTTTTGGTGTGTGTTAATTTACGTACAACCTGTCGTGTTTCGTCAATCTTTTTTTTATGGAATGAAGGTGGCAAACAAGCATGCAGTTCATATTGACGTTATGACTACAGCCTAAAAACACCCACACAATCGTCTCACGTCTCTAATAAAAACAGGAGTCTCGGTCTCTATAAATATAACGATACCTATAATTATAGGAAAAGCTATAGTATATAGAAAAAAACCTACTACATTAAACCTTGGACTCTGAGTCCAAATCACACTTGGTCCGTGTTTCTTATTGTTAAGATTCGCTCTCCTGGAGTTTGAAAATTGTTCCTGAATATTTTTAAATTTTCATTTCATTATACGTTATCTGCTGTTAAATGTCAATAAGCATCATCACAATCCATCAAAAAAATATCAAAAACTTTGATGAATCTAAAAACCCATGAACGTACCACGTACCTCAGCCTCTTTTAAAATAAAGTTAAAATGAAATTCAAATTATTAAAGTCGCGTAGTTTTTTTTTAAGGCTAGGCTACTCCTACTGTCTCTAGTGCATTATATATTTATGTCCATATCTATATCTTAACAAGTGGACGGCATAAACACATTACACCCAACAAAGTAAAGTCGACGCTGAGCGTACTCGAGTGCATAATACTTACCACTGGACCCTCACAAAAGAGCTTTGACCTCGGATTTTCCTGTACTGAAGTAGTAAAGTTGTAATTTATTTTAGGTGCTTTAGGTGTAAATAAGGCTTGTGATGAATCACAGTGGAAATGCACAAAATATTTTTGTCAAATAACTAACTGTATTGGTCCTCATTATGGTAAGCAAAGAATTTGGCATTACAGTGGTAATTTTAAGTAATCCTTTTTGAAAAAATGACATAAAATGGTGAACCAGGATTCGTTTCACATTGAGGAAAGCGTATAGGTACTGTAGCTCATAAACACCTTCATTCATTCAGAAATTGCAATATTGGGCCGTTGCCACTCCTTAGGTCTAAGTGTACCAATATGCCCTGGTTCGGAAATAACGGAGCCGTATATCACCATCTGACACGGACAGGATTACGTTGAGCACTAGCTAGCAACTACTATTTAGAGGCACGTAGATAAAGCAAAGAGGAAGTAGATCGGGTAAAGTTAGCGCGCCTTACTGGAGCTCTACCACCAGCTCTCTCTTAGTGCTCTCCAATATTCCCCAAGGCACCTACTAATTCAGGTTTTGATGACCTGTAGTTACGTCTGTACATTGTTTTTACTCAGCCATTCAGTCGATAACGAAAGAGTTTTGGAACGAAATTTCCCATACGGGGTTTACAGTAAGCGAAATGATAGAAAACATCGCGTAAAATAAGTTCTACATTTCGACGACCTTTCCTTATCTGCCTCTCTATTTATTTCTAATACATACCTACAGCTTATGTGTTCGTATAATTTTTTTTTTAATCGGAACTTCGTTACTTTCTTAGTGCCTCCATCCCCCAACCTTTTATTAGATACGTTCTTTAGACCATGATTTTGTATAGATTGCAATGAAACAATCTATTTATAATACACTCAACTTTAATAAACCACACATTCTTAATAATAGTAATTTACTTTACATTAATACACATTTGTAATACAATTCTTTGGCAGACTATATACTTCAGAGAGGATTGACACAGTATCTAATAATAGTACCATTCTTGTTGCTAGGTTATTTGATACTAGTGTGTACGTATTAAAAAGAAGAGTACCGAGAATACAGAGTAAATGTGATAATTTTTAAATTAAAAAAACAAAACTATGTCAGTATGTTTGTCATAACAAGTAGAAACTTACAAAGATTATTGAATGATCGCTATCGTGCAAGAACCTTATACCTACGCTATAAACCAAATATTATATCATGAAAGAGATTGGCTGTTTCCTGAAAACTTTTCACATGCGACAGCTTTAACGAAAAATTGTTTGGTTATATTATCTTTCTTTGAGGACTATGTTTTATTTCATAAAATAATAGACTGCATAAAATAAAGTTATTTGCGGTAACGATGGTAGACCGTAACCGAATCTCTGCCAGTAATGAACTACTTAATTGGTCTCACAACTCTAGCAAAGTATCGGTCCGAACATACATTTTCGACGAAGTAATACCTAGAGCTGTTAGACCTGCTTTGTTGAAAATACAAAACCGCGACGTTTGCACTGTAGGATTTAAAGTTCGATCAATGTGGTTAAATAGATATTCCTAGAAATCGGTCTGTTTCAACAAATCATATCATTTCCTTCTATTATATTTTATGGTGGTAGAGCTCCAGTGACGGAGCTCGCGGGCGTAGGCACCACCGCATTACCTAATTTACTTGCCGCTAAATGGTAGTGTTGAGCACTATCGTGTTCCGGTCAGGTGGTAATGTACGGCCCTGTAATTTGCGGCACAGAGGCATCGGCATTTTGCCACTTCCAATACATTAAAAAAAATGTGTAAATTTGGCTACCGACATAATGTTTGTTACAGAGAGATACTATGATAAATGAAAATAAAATAGTAATAGTAGTTAAGTGAATGCATCCCAATAACGTAGACAAAAGCATTGCTCCCAAGACCTTCGTGTAAATTTTAATTTTTTAAGGACCATTTATATCAATCGAATCGGTAGCTTATATGGGTACTACCTACTGTGGCAGAATACTTATTGAGTTAGTTAGTGGTGATCATGCGCTTGCGGCGTACGCAGATCGTTCTGAAGCTTCGCTTTCAATAATTCTTACGAATGATATTGTTTTTCTTTTATGCAGTTTATATATTATTATTATATACATCTTGCACATCGAGCCTAGGAAGGAGACTTCGGCTTATTTCGGGTCTGTAGAGCGCACAGACCAATCAGCCTTCCTTTTTCTAGAGCGTTATCTCTTTCGCACCGTACCTATTTGACGTTTGTCGGCCATTTCGATCAAGTTTTGACCAATACCGGACTATCAGTGCTTACGTAAGCAGTGTGCAACAGAGATAACGCTCGATGACGTCGATACGAGCCGATCGTCCCTTTCGCAGGCTCGATGTGCAATATTAATTGTTGCGTACTGTACATCTGTATATATAAAAGCGATAAGTCACTCATTCATCACGATATTTCAGAAACTACAAGTGCTAAGAGTTTCGAATTTTGCATGGGCAATGGAAATTTGCCTTTTTGCGATATTCGAACCCGCAAAAATAAGTGTCCGCAGAAAGGGTCGAATTTTGCAAAAAGAACCCCCATTGTGTTTTATTATATGTGTTATAATTTGTATGAAACTTCGTTACTACAAGTGTTAAGAGTCGTTCGTGCTTCACATCCGTGCGAAGCCGGGGCGGGCCGCTAGTTTTATATAAAGCCTGATGCGTGGGTACTAAACAATTGTCAAGGGATCCAATAATTCACTGAAATTTACAATAGTCCAATATCAACAATTTCATGGGAGCGCAGGCCGAGGAGCGTTCGAAAACTTTGTATTTGCCTAATTAAGTACATTCAGAGGACCCTTTCTTGATTAGATCACGTATCGGGAGGATCAGAACGGATCTCGGAGCAAATAGAAACTTTCTTTTATTGTTGTTTCACAGCGATAAACTGCTGACGAACAAATGACGGTTGGCTGTCTCGCTAAAATTTCAATAGTTTACATTCCACTCCGTCTTTAAATTGAACTCGTACCCTGGAGACGACTACACTATTTGTCTTCACTCAACTTTGTATATTAAAGTTTTTAGAAAGAAACAAATGCGGGATTGGAATTGAAAGTGAATGATACCTATATTCATTGAACTTACGAAAATTAGATGATTCCAAGCAAATGCAAACATTACGTCTAATATGTTCCTGAACTGATAGAATTATACATTTATTATAATAATGTTACGCATTATATTTTAGGCCCATGCATTTAATAGAGCACAAGATTATTGAAATTTCGAGAATATTTTCGAACTCCGATGGTATTAGGAAACTCTCATTTAGGCAAAAAAGAATGATAGGTGCTTACTTTCTGAGACAATTGAAGGGTGTAAATCTGTGACTTCACAAGCCAAGCCACAATTGTACAAATAATGATCTATATATATATATATATATATATATATATATATAGAAAAATCAATTGCTGTTCGTTAGTCTCGCTAAACCTCGAGAACGGGTGGACCAATTTGGTTAATTTTGGGTTTGAATGATTTTTGGAAGTCGAAGGAAGGTTTAAAAGGTAAGACAATATGAAGAAATTGAAGGAAAACAGTGAGAAACCACAATTTTATTTTCCCATATAAATAGTCCGTATCTATCAAACCTTTGACACATTATTTCATTCTGAGGCAAAACAAAGTTTGCCGGGTCAGCTAGTTTTTGATAAAAATACCGAACATCACTACAAAATTCTGTTGACAACTATGACCAAACTTTTAAGCTTATTACATTTCAAAACGACAAAAATATCATGCTTGTACACATTTCAAATATTTAATCAACAACATAAGTCGGAGTCGCGAAACAAATACTTTCAGTGGAAAATTTCTTGTATCATTTCTACGTAAAATATCTTGGATTATTTACCCATGTGAGCATTCTTCACCAGGAGATGTATGAGAAATGCAATACATGATATTTATTTCTGATAAAATTTCATCCAACTGCGATAAGCAATAAATGTGTAACATATAGTTTTATTTATTCGTTGAACAATCCGAAGAAATATGGAAACAAAATGCTTCAATCGGATTATTTTAATGTTAACGTAACTTCACGCATGTAATCGCCGAAGGGGTAGGCAGAGGTAAATGCATGCATTCAAGCATACATGCTTGAATGCATGCATAGAACCAGAGATAAAGGATTTTAAACCGTTATCTCTGATAGTCCCCGATACGGGAATCGAACCTAGGACTCCCAGCGTAGTAGTAGTGGCCTGCTACCACTACGCTACTGAGGCAGTTATTATTTTAATGTTAAAATTCTACAAAGCTATGTTTTACAATTTTCTGGTTAAATCAATAAATTTAAATAATACCAAACAATTGTAAACATTTATATTTTTTTAAATAAAAAAATATTTAATGGTATATTTAATAGGTTTGGAGGTTATGGACCGAATATGAACTTCGGGCGAACATTGGGTTAAAATTAAAAAATCCGATAGAATTTCGGTTTAATTTTCTCGAGAGTGACATGTCGTAACTTGATCGTACTATATTTATAATCAACTAGCTGACCCGACAAACTTCGTATTGCCTCACAATGAAATAATGTGTCAGAGGTTTGATAGATACGAACTATTTGTATGGGAAAATAAAATTATGGTTTTTACTTTTTCCCTTCAATTTCTTCAAATTTACTAATTTTTTAAACTCACCCTGGCCTTCCAAAAAACATTCTAAACCAAAATCAGCCAAATCGGTCCAGCTGTTCTCGAGTTTTAGCGAGACTAACGAACAGCATTTGATTTTTATATATAGAGATTAGGGTAATTGATTAAGATAATAATTTACTAAACCAACTAACTTTTTTGTAGCAAACAGCATGAAAGTAAATTAAAGGCGGTCGAGATGAGCTCTTTGCGGCGTATCGGTCACCGATTGCGTTTGTAAGGAAGATGTAAGAAACGTCACGTCGTAAGAACGTGAAGGTGTAAGTACGTCGCTTTGTGTGAATGAGAGTATCGGTATCGGTGTAAAAATGAAAGAAGGCCGGAGTATGCCTTTTTTCATTTTTATTATTCGGGTATATGGAAAGAATGTCGAATGACTATGAGACATACAATGCGAATGTGGATGGTTGCAGAGGCCCAGGAAGACTGACCTACCTTGACCAAATAGATCGAGTATTGTCTGAGGGTGGGTCAAAAATCTTAAGAATCGGCGTGCATGTATGAAGAGAATTATGAAGGTCAAAGAAGCATGGTAGGTATGTCAGGACCGCGATTTCTGGCGCTTAAACTCTCTGCCTATCCCGTAAGAGACCTGGCGTGAAGATACATACATACATACCTACTAATACAAATTTCGTAAATTTTTGAAATTGTACCTGAATTATGCCTTTAATAATTTAAAGTTAGTAGTGTTTTTTAAATTCAATCAACGAATTATCATGTTTGGTATAAAAATATACATACTAAGAATTCTGTGATATAAACCCCATATGTTGTGTCCGAAGTCACGAATGATATGAATGTTGTAATTATATATTAAATTATAATTTTTGAACCAAAAATACATTTTGTCTAAATGTCGTTCTATATAGGTTATGTTTTAAATGTAGGTCAAATGTAAAACGAATTGCTGTGTCGGCAGCTTCCAACCGCCGACTCGCGATGAATACTCGCTAATGAAACGATGTTATACGCTGAATGCGAACTTTTTCAAACCCAACCTTAAAGTGCTTGCTTTTTATATCATTGCCATCGTCTCGATTAGCTTTGCGATGCTTTTTACATTTCGTATTTATCACTGAAACATGTAACGTTTGTATGTAATTAACATATCGTTTGTAGAGTATGCGTCTATTAAATATGTTTTTCTTTTTTATTAAGTTTTTTTATCTGTAAATAACACCGTATCTTCAATAAACGTCACGTCACTTCACGCGTGTATTTTACGATAGACCACGCAGAGAGAATATTCAATCATCATCATCATCATTTCAGCCAAAAGACGTCTACTGCTGAACAAAGGCCTCCCCCAAAGAATGCCACAACGAACGGTCCCAGGCCGCCCTCATCCAGCGATTGCCCACGACCTTCCGACCTTCACCAGGTCGTCGGTTCACCTGGTGGGGGGCCTGCCTACGCTTCGTTCTCCGGTACGTGTACACTCTAGAACTCTTCTGCCCCAACGGCCGTCAGTCCTGCGAGCTATGTGCACTGCCACTTCAGTTTCGCTATTCGGTGGGCTATGTCGGTTACTTTGGTTCTCATGCGGATCTCCTCATTTCTGATTCGATCTCGCAGAGAAACTCCGAGCATAGCCATAGCCATAGCCATTGCTCTCTGAGCTCTCTGCTCATGACAAAAGTCGCGACAAAATTTGTCGCGACAAATTTTGTCATGTTACTTCAAATGCTCCGCGACGCGTCAAATCACTTCGCCGCCTCGCCGCGTCGGCGGCCTCGCGTGACGTCATCGCCTCACGTAATTTGAAGTGGGACAAAGTACTGGCTCAGTACGAAAAAGAGGCTTCTCTTACAAACTCGTTCTGAAAGCGTGTCCTACCCAACACTAGAGGCAGCGATACTTATACCGGCGCCCGGCGCCTCGCGCATGCGCACCGAACTTCGAACGCACCGCGCATGCGCGCATTGCTCCCGCGCTGACCTTGGACCGATAAATCGACACGTGCCGGATACGAGACAGAAAGTGAGATAGCAATATCAATTATCTGTAATCCTATTGGTTTTCTATTATTTATCTGTTATTTTATTGGTTAAACCTATTTTCATTTTTTGTATAAATTGTGCTGTTTTTTTTTTATAATCAAGAACGAAAACACAAGTAATCTTCAACAGTCATATTTAATAAATAATTTAGTTATTTATTTATTATTATTTATTTATGAATACACAGTAAAATACATATTTGCCGATCAGCTTCACTCCCTTAAACCAGAGATGGTTTGTACGGAAGTTGCAATTCCTCATTAAACTTATTATTAGTAATAGATACGTTATACAAGAATAAGCAGAACATGTTTGTTTAACAAAATGTGAATCACACGCGGGTTATTTGAAATAATTAATGTAATTAATAGTAGTAAAGTTCTTAGTATCGATATATTTATAATTATTATTACAATGAGTTTAATTTCTGAAGCAGCAGATGATCCAAGAACAATAAGAAATCAATTATTGACATATTTTTCTGGCGGCTTGGGGCATTAAATATAAAGAAGATTTTTTAGACCTCATAGAGAGCTCCAAACCAATAATGCCTACAACGCTGTGCATGACACCAATCATGCGACTCTTGTTGCAGTCTACAGCGCAATTTTGTATCCAGTAGACTGTTAAAAAATGTTCCATCTATGATAGATTATATAAGACAATATATATAAACATGTTGTTGTTCGTTAGTCTCGCTAAAACTCGGGTACGGCTGGACCAATTTGGCTAATTTTGGTTTTGAATGATTTTTGGAAGTCCAGGAAAGGTTTCAAAGGTAAGAAAATATGAAGAAATTGAAGGGAAATAGTAAAAACCACAATTTCATTTTCCCATACAAATAGTCCGTATCTATCAAACCTTTGACACATTATTTCATTCTGAGGCAATACGTAGTTTGCTGGGTTAGCTACTATGTATAAAAAAACAATTGCTGTTCGTTAGTATGGTTAAACTCGAGAACCGCTGGACCGAATTGGCAAATTTTAATACAAATAGTCCGTATCTATTAAACCTTTGACATATTACGATTATACGAGTACTATACGATATTTATTTAATTGATTCTGCATATTTCATGCAAAGAAATAGAATGGAGTTCACAAATGTCGCTAATCTACCTTAATTTAAATTGATATTCATCATCATTCCAGCCGTATGACGTCCAAAGCTGGACAAAGCCTTCCCCAAAGACGCCCAAAATAGTGTTATATGTCAGTCATTAGGAGAGAATATGCCATAATCCTTGGCAGGCGGATTGGCGACCGCAGTCAGAGAATATTTAATAATACTACGTATAGAATGTACACTTCGACGTCCCGCCCGATTTCCCCGCATCACCTAACCTCCTCCTCTCTTATGGGCGACGGTTGGTATTTTGTACGTGCTACGCACACACGTGCACATGTAATAGAGACCGAATTAAGTGTTTGTATGGAATTTTGGCGGAGTGTCCGCGGTGTGCCGTAGTGACGGTAGTTTTATCCCGGGACGCAAAATTGATATTACAAATACTTATTTCAGTTACCTAAGTAGCAGCAGTACTTAGCACTGAACAGTAAACCATGCCGTGTATTTGAAGTTAGGTTGAAACGCTGTTTAGAATTATAAATCTACCCTAAGGGGTTGAATAGCAATTCACGAGACCGAATTTAATCGGAAATACACAGGACATCATCAAATGCCCATTCCATTCCCTACATTTGATTTATCTGCTGAGTGGGATCAACTACGTTGTAATTTATTGCAATCGAGCATGGAGGCTTTTGTTGCCGTTAATTCTAGGGACAACTTGATAAGGCGCTCGCCACCTTTGTTTTAGTAATGTACGGGGTTTTAGAAATCCATAATTAATATCACCAATATAAACCGAGGTTATTCGATAATCAGTGAGTTTACGCCTTTAAATTCCGAAATTTTCTATTTCAAATTCCTACTTTTAAAATTAAAATTTTTTCCCCAGTAGATATTTTCTTTTTGACTATCACGAATATAATATAAAAGACAACGCAGGCTTTAACTATGCATTAACCCTATTTTTAGGGATTGTATGTCAGAAAAGGGTGTGGTTGTGTGTACCATAAATAACAATTTGGTACGACCAAATTTTTATGAACAACCAAATTACTACACTGACACATAAAGCGACACTGAATCTAAGTGCTAGCACACAACAGACAACCAAATAAGACTAGGCTCAGGGGTAGCAACATATCTGCATTTATCTCTGTTTTTGTATGTTACCTATATACAACGTGTAACAGGATTTAATGTTCAACTCGGGACTAGTTTGTTCAGAATCGATGACTGAATCGATTTCTAATATACCTAGTTAATATTTTATTCCAAAATTAGTTAGAATTAATTAAATAAAAATTTAATTATGGTCACCCTTTTGGTGAACAGTTAGTACAAACGAAAATTAGACGTCAACGTTAAAACGTCTATCCAAAATAAAATGCTAGTCTCAACAATTTCATTAGAACTCGTAGACACGTGCATTTTTTTATAAATAATATTATAAGAACTAAAATAGTGAAAATCAATCTTATTACTAGCGAGTGTTAAATAGGGCTGCGCAGGTTACGCTACATTACATTGACAGAGTGCGTGTATGAGTAGGTTTGTGTTTTATGTGCGACCATAGGTAGTGCAGTAGGGTAGTATGCGTAGGGTGTTTATACAAAACACTGTTTATACAAATTGACGACAACTTATTTCTTAAATAAAAAATATAAAATGCATAAATATGTAATTTTAGTCCATGCATTATGATTATAACTCGATTTTCCAATTGAGGGTGTTTGAGAGTGTGCATTATTCCCGTTACATGTTGCATATCTATACTATTGTATTCACTTACCATCAATGTGAACTGCATACTTATTTAGCACCATTATAACATGAAAAAAAAACAATCGCGATGAGATCAAAGGTATTATTGTGAAATACTTTTCTTTCACCTCAATAGGGCGAAGACATAGAAAAGGGTTTGATTTGCGTTACCTGTTACGCCAACTTGTAGTGTTTCCCTATCCCATAACATATTAACTGAGCAATTTTTGTCGGCACACGTTGCAAGTTTGATTAAAGCAATAAATCGTCCGAGTCGTTTATCTGGCCGCTCTGTGTGGAATTAAAGCGGAGACAGGATGGGATTCCATCGTAAATTGTCCCTTAACCGCGGCCTTCTTCTGTTAACATCTTATGCGCTAACGCGTTCAACACGGAAACTCATTATACACTTTCTGCATTCCATAAATTACTTGCCACGATAATGTCTTTAGTTAAATACAATTTATTTAGCTGTATTACCTAGAGTTATGTACCCTAGAGTTATGCATGTTACCTAGAGTTGTGTAAAAACCCTCATAACTCTAGGTAATACATAATTCGCCTGTGTCTATCAGATCAGAATTTTTCAAGGGTAGATAATTGTACCAGTGACGAAGCTCTCAAGCGTAGGCACTACCGTATTATCTTATGTATTTGCCGCTAAATGGTAATGTGGTCAATCGTATTCCGGTCAGATGGTAATGTAGTGCCATGTAATTTCTGGCATAGAGGTATAACAACTTAACCTCAGGAGTGGCAACATTTACATTGTCATGAACGGAAACTGGATATGCACTTTCTGCATTCCATAAATTACTTGTCACGATAATATCTTATGTCAAATTAATTTATTTCACGTAGATTTTTAAGGGTGGGTTTTGTTTCAAGTTTGTTCACCTTTATGTTTAACAGGTCATTTTTTTTAAGATTGGAAAGATCGTTCCAATTATCTAGTGACAATTCGTTTGTTACTATTTTTTATTTAAGTCCGAAAATAACCCCTCCTTTTTACTCCTCTCGGAGATTACAGACTAGAAGTTACGTTATTTAAGCCATTGTTGCATATCAAGTTAAAGTCCTTTATTAATTTGTTTTCACAGAAATATCCTTGATTTCGAAACCCACAACAAAAGTGAATTACTTTTCGTACTTATCAAAATAGGTTGTTGTCTAGAATTTCTGTTGAAGTGTTTTGTTATTTTGTCTATTTTACGTAGCAACTACAATTCTCTTCAGATCTACACAATAAAGAAGGTACCTTACAAAATTATGTTTTGAGCAAATGGAAAGATTGTTAAGTTATATCTGAAAAATTTATCTTTGTATACTCTCTGAAAAAGTTGATGTTTACAGAGAAATAAAACAATAAATAAATCGCCGAGTCTTTTGAAATTTCCTTACTAGGAAAATCCTGTTGGGAAGTTTTTTTTATTTAGCAAACACAATGGTTTCAAACTTAATAAACTGTATGTAACAGGATTAAATGACAACCCGAAACTAGTTTGATCAGAATCGATTCGGCTATCTTAATTTTTGTCCTGAAATTAATTACTATTAAAGATATTACAATTAATTATGGTCACCCATTTGGTGAACAGTCAATACAAACGAAAATGAGACTAACGTTTATCCGAAATAAAATGCTAGTCTAAACAAGTTTATTAGAACTCCTCATTGCCCTTTTGACGCGCAAAAGCTGCGTTACGTTGTACGCATCTTTTAAAAAAGTATGTTTCCACCCGCGTGGAAAGAGGCCATAGTTATTGGGTTAAAAAAAAACCCGGTAAGCCGAACAATCAGGTCTCGTCATACAGGCCGATAAGTATGTGTATAAAATCTACAAGCGCGTCGTGTACGCTCGACTCTATGATTTCGCCTGAGGGCGGCACTTGATCCCGGACGAACAGTTCGGATCCCGTGCACGTCACTCCTGCCTCCATCAAGTACATTTAATCACTTATGCTCAGTGATACTTAGTAATTTCGATAGGAAGATTAAGACAGGAGCCCTCTTCTTCGATATCGTTAAAGAGTTCGACCGCGTGTGGCACAACGGCTTATTATATAAGCTGTACACTCTCGGAGTGCCGACCCAAATAGTGCACATCATTTGCGATTTTCTGTCGGACAGAGGATTTCGATATAGAGTCGAGGATACCCTTTCGAATCGTCACATCATAACAGCCGGTGTTCCCCAAGGAACCGTTCTCTCCCCCCTCCTATTTACGCTATACACAAGCGATGTCTGTGGAGATAGTGCTATGGTGCCGCACGCACTTGAGCTCGGACACTAAAACTCTACTACCAGTAAAAGCTAGGTTAGTTTAGCAAGAATACTTTTCGTATACGATATTTTTTGTATCTCATACATCACTAAACAAAGGTGGCGAATGTCTTATCAAATTGTCCCCAATATTAACGGCAGTAAAGACCGCCATGCTCGCTTGCAATAAATTACATCAGAGCTCGATCCCACTCAGCAGATAAATCAAACGTAGGGAATGGAATGGGAATTCGATGATGTCCTGCGTATTTCTGTTCGAATTTGATTTACTAAATTGCTATTCAAACTCTTAATGACTTTGTCTGACGGGTCACTTTTTAATTATACTGAACCTTAAAAAAATACGCTTATGTACACTCACAGCCGTACACTAGGCATATGTGTCGTGTGTGCCGTTGTTAACACACAACACATTCACAAACACCCAGACCCGAAACAAAAATCTGTAGGCCATACAAATATTTGCCCCGGTACGGGGATAGAACCCTCAACGCCTCTACGCCGTCACAAATGTACGTTACCACCCCTGAAGCCCAAGTTTGTAGGCGGAGGGGAGTAGCCATATGCAGACTTTCCCCTCTGTCACAGTACAAGACCAAATGGTCCTATACCTGTCGCCCAGATATTAAAATGTGTGCGTGAAATTGTTTATGTATTTTGTTTAAGTCAAGGTGTGAGTTTCGTAGTGATAGACGATTTTTGTAGTGTGAGTGTTTATCACACGTATTTCCCCTCCTCCCCCCGCAAAAAATGACAGACTCCTACGATCCACCGCAACCGGTGGGCCGAGTTGCTCTATGAATAATGTCTTCAATTCGTGTATGATTTTTCTTCATATATTTAATAATACTATTAATTTGCACAGATTTTCGCCTACGTCCGATAAACTTGACTCATTTTTGTTGCGAACTGAGGCATCAAAATAAAAATAAACATTTAAAGACACAATACACGAGCCCACATATTATTCTGCGGATGGTGTAGATACAACTTTAAACATAAATCAGTGGGCTAACTTTATTCAAACGACTCTCTGGCGACATTCGTTCGAAATCTACGTCAAGTGAAACTTCGTATGGAGTAGCTTCTTTGTAAAACTGTGAGTTACTTCGCTTTGTTGAGGTTTGTCTCATGAACACGTACGCGGTGAAGATATTGGGTTTTACGTTGTGGATGAAGGGGACGCATTGACGGATGCTGCAAACAGGTTTAACGATCTGGTTTTTTTTTCAGGACTTTTTGTAGTCGTCATCATTTCTTAGAGTTGATCATGTTAAGTTATAATTAACTAGCTGTTGCTCGCGACTCCATCCGTGTGTAGGTCGCTTTTTGCGTAACCTGTGGAAACTCATCAAATCATCCCATTCATGGCATTCCACAGGAACATTTTTCGGGATAAAAACTATTCTATGTGTTAATCCAAGTTTCATAAAATCGGTTCAACAGTTTTTGTGTGAAGGAGTAACAAACAAACATACAAATTTTCTTATTTATCATATTTATATACGATTCAATAATTTGCTCCCCTTAAAGTCATCTAATTTTTTTACATGTAAATGGTGATTTGTGTTTGATTACAAGTGAACACTGTAAGCCTAAATAAGCCTAAATAAATACTAACCCCTTATTCATAAACGTACTTTAGCTAAAGTGTTTCTAATCTCTCTTTTGTCTTTTTCTATCCTGCTCATTTGACAATGCAACTGACAAAGACAAAGCATTCTATAGCTAAAACGTATCTAATGTACGTTTATGGATAAGGGGGTTAATATTTCACTCCTGTATACCGTAACATATGAGATTCTTTTTTAATAGTCCTTACAATGAACGTTTAAAGATACAAAACACACATTATGCCGCGGACGGTGTAGATATATTAGAACTTTCCACATAAATCAGCAAGTAACTTTATTCAAACGACTCTCTGGCGACACTCGTTCAGGATCCATGTCAAGTGGAACTTCGTATGGAGTAGCTTCTTTGTAAAACTGCGAGTTACTTCGCTTTGTAGAGGTTTGTCTCATAAACACGTTTGTATTGCGTTTTACGTTGCGAAAGTGATGATACGTGGATAAAGGATATGCATTACAGGGTCTTATCTGTCTGTCAAGATCATTTTTCTTAGTAGTTTGTACAGGTATCCAATTGTAATAAATAAAGTCTTAAATCCCTAAGAGTCCTGTGAATATTAAATTGATTTATAAGTTTACGAGTTTACGCAATAACGGTACGTTTAAGTGCATATTTACATTCAATTATGTCGTGAAGAAGTAAACAAACAAGCATACCTACATTTCATATTGATGGTAAGTACATACAGTTGCCTTTAAACATCTAGATAAAAACTATTACCTAGAAATTTCAATGTAGATGTATTGCCACCTCTAAGGGTGCCACCCTTGGGGAGAGGGGTGGGTTATGTGGGACTCCAGGCAAGCCATCCGTCTACCCACTAAAATCCCCTGGGTGTTCTGACTCGTCCGCTGTCAATGGCGGAGTCATGGGAACGCTATCGCACACATCCACTACCCCACAGGCGGCTGCTCATTGCCGAGCCCTCCTCGGAACATTTCGGCTTCAAACCAACTCTAGTGGCATGCGGACTAGATGGCCCGAATGGAGAGACATTCGGGCGATGGACATCCCCTAGCCCGAAAGTCTCTGCCCCGACCATTCACTACACCAGGCGTTCCAAGACGCACGGGTGAGGGGTTCAGGGGCACACAGTTCGGCCCCGGGGGAGCGGGAGTGTCAGGGACAAACTGACTCTCAACCGCCCCTCCGCGGCCCCACCACGTCCCTATCGAGCGGCGAGACCACCGATAGGCGGCTGGGGATAGGGTGCAGGGCCAACGACATACCCATACACCTTTTCTCCAGCCGTCGCCTCACCACAGCAGCGAGAGGCTGGCAGAGCTACGCCAAACGCCGCTCCCTCGCTGGGCTCCTCTTAGCTTCGCCGGTGTGGCTCAGTCCCCCGACTACTAAGTCCCCCCGCCACGAAAAGGCGGAAACCCTCGAGGAATAGGTACATAATACGCCAACATCGACCTACAGTAAGCAACCACTTAGCAGTACATTCTATTAGAGCACTATAGTGCACCTCATCGGAATATTAAAATATTCAAGATTTTCACATATTATACAGCATAGTTAATGTAGGTGTGCCTTCCACGGTGTACATTTTGTACCACTAAATCGGTATGCGAAAGACGTTTCGAGGTAACTTGGAAATTGAGTGAACGCCTAATCTTCTTAACTGTACTAATTTTAGACTATCGGTCATTGGTAAATAATTTTGTCAAAGAGAAACTAGCTAGTTCAGTCTGATGCAAGCATAAGCCACGGAACTTTGAGACTTGGAGTGTGTTGATTAAAGTTTGTAATCTCTTAGGATCGATATTGAAGTCGGGTTTACTTTATCGGTGTATACTGTACAAGTTTTAATCTTTGCTGGATTCACTTCGCTTAAAATGAAATAAAATATTGACAGAACGTAATTTTTGATCAAAGATTCAGTTTTCAAGAAATAAATATTATTTATATTCCTGTACGCCGCCGTATGTATTATTTGGTTTATATTAGGCGTCGGGTAATCGGTAATAAAATAGTCACAACTTTCAAAACTCTATCTCTATTATTGATTATTTTAATTGAATGCCGAAAATAGGCCTTTACAGGTGAATTTCAAGATGGGGACGCGGGATCTGAAGCAACAACAAACGCAATACAAAACGCTTCTTTTTTATCATTGAATATCAATTTAACTTTTTATTATTTCCGGTGTAGGTATTTCTACAATTCATTAATACTTAGTAGAATTTATTATTAAATATTTTATTTTTCTCCTTCTGCAGATAGTTTATGGTCAATGTAGGTCAGTCTTTGTCTTCCAAGATCTCTACAATCATCTATATTGGCATTGTATATCTGTTCAATCAACATTTTTATAATCGACTAGCGGCCCGCCCCGGCTTCGCGCGGTGCAATGTTGCCTACCCTCTCCTATTCGTCTTAGCGTGATGATTATACATAGATATAGCCTAAAGTCTTCCTCGATATCTTTTATAGTTTAGGCAGCGTACGCAAAATAAGTAACTTTTCTGGTTGATTTTTTACACCTTGTGTCTGAAAAACCCAAATATCTTACGGAACCCTATTTTTTCGATATATATTATAGATGACATAGTTACTATGAAACCTCCACGCCTACCTTGTATTCCTCGATCACCAATAAATAAATATAGCTTACTGGGGTAGTAGGTGACTAAACTGATAACGAAAAATCATCACATTTTTAATACATCAATCACGAGAAAACATGTTTAAAGTTATCCCAAACATAATCCGATGATATCATCCATTTATCAAAATCAATCAAATTGTTTAGAGTCCAGAGTGGAAGTAATGAATACCGATTTATCATGCTCGGACATAAAAACCTACATTTAACGTACAATGAAAAATGGCGTTTAATATCTTAAAATACACTTGTTACATAATCTTTGTTCGTGCTGAAAACGCTTTCATATAAATTCTAACAGCGTGAACTGGGTGAAATTAATTTTATAGTAAGAACCAATTAGCTTTTGCACCTTTCTAACAAGGCTACACTCTTCTAGCCACAGGCAATTCAACCTCACTTGTAATACAAGACCTTAAATGCCGTGCTTTCGAGAAAGAGAAGTTTAATAAATTGTATAAAACTTATATTTATGTTTTACAATGTTTTAATAGATTAATAAAAGCGATCCATGGAGTTTTCTTGGAGTATTGCCCGATATTTGTGAAGCCCAATACAAACCTGACGCGCGTGTAAATTCGAACAAAACAATTTGCGGCGAATTCACCCTTTCTGGACAGCGTCTTAGATCGTGCGGCGATTTATGGGTTTAAATTACATTTTCTAATTTTCAAGGCCTCGAGACAATGGCTTGTCTAAAAACAGCTTAAAATTGATATCGATCTTCGGTATTATATTTAGTTTGTTAGCAGGTATATTTTGGAACTCAGTAACAGTAACTATTTTGACAAAAAAAGGTTGTTTATTTTAATTACTCAATGTTAAAAAGTTATGACATAACTAATTTAGCGTTTAGCGAGTTAGTCATTAGGCGTCTACCTGTTACTTTAAAAATAAGTTATTAAATTTTAAAAAAATCTTAATATATACGCGAGAATGTGATTTTTTCCGTTTTTTATAGATAATGTATGGAATACTTCGTGCGCAAGTCCGACTCGCACTTGGCTGTTTTTTTTTATTTACGCGTTCCCGACAATAAAAAAGCTTCCGTTTAATCAAAAAATGGTCTTTAAGAAAACTGAAATATTTTTAAAAACTCATCCAACATGTGAAGTAACATGTTGCAACCTCACTTTACGTATACTCTGAAAAAATATTTTAATAATTTTATTATTTCACTTTCTAACTTCTCTTCTTTCTTCTCTTTCTTGTTGAAAAGTTCTAGAAATGTAGCTTAGCTTAGCTGCGGACAGACGGACGGACATGGAGAAACTATAAGGATTCCTTGTAAGCTACGGAATTCTAAAAAAGGAGCTTATTATTTCTACGTGTATATATTATGTTCAGATGCTCTGTTATGTCTAGCCTATCTAACAACAAAGTCTATCTTAGGGTAAAGAGAACTTAGGTCCTGTCAAGAATTCAGTAAAGATCAGATCGTGAACGATTAGAAAATGTCGTGTCTTGGTATGAATTTAATTGGACCGAACTGGTATTTAGAGTTTACCTTGTCTTAAGAGTAAAAAGGATTTTTACATTTCCAGAAGGTATTGTACTTTTTGAATTTTGTATAATTATATAAATCGTGAAAGCTAACACGAACAACAAACATACACGTAACTGCGATAAAATCTTTACTTGTTAATTAACACATGGTTGATTAGATTTCAAATTTATACGAGTTTTAAAAAACAGTGCTTGTTTTTTTTTGTTTTTGTTCTGTCATTATGTTCGTGTATATGACACAAGAATAGCAATTTTATTTATGTTTCGAGTAAAAGGGTAGGTACCTCGACACATTACGTAAGTCGAAGGAAGTTACTTATACTTATTCAATAGTACTTAGGTAGAGTTTCAATGTTGGCCTGATAAAATTTAATAGCGGACACATTTTCCTCCTCGTGTATCTTTTCTAAACATTAAGATCGGCTTCTTCCCAGTGATTTGAAACTAACTTCAAGGACGCATTTGAATGTGCGAAGTGTACTATTTTGTCTGGTGATGTCATAAGACATCGCCACCTGTTATACAACATGAAACGTGACAAACGCACACCCTATTTTTTATGTCATGGAAGTGGCAAACAAGCATGCAGTTCACATTGATGTTAAGTAATGACTGCAGCCTATAGACTCACACACAAAGACCAAGGTCAAAATGCAGATGCGTTACCACTCCTGAGGCCTAAGGTGTTATGCCTCTGTGCCGGATATTACAGGGCCATATATTACCACCTGACCGTAACACGATAGTGCTGAACACTTCCACTTCAGTATATTAGGTAATGCGGTGGTGCCTACGCCCGCGTGCTCCGTCACTGGAGCTCTACCACCAGTAAAGAAAGTGGTTTGTTCAGAATCTTGATTAGGCATTTTTAATATACGTAATTTTTTATCCTAAGATTAATTACAATTTTGTGAACGAATTTTGGGTGAATATTGGGTTATATTGATTAAACATCCAAAATGGGTGAATAGTCATTATAAACGAAAATAGGACTTACGTCTGTCTATTAACAATGAAACGCAAGTCTCAACGTTTTATATAGAACTCGTTTCAGTTATGTATTATGTATGATTATATAACTCGATTTTCTAATTGGGGTGTTTGAGGGTGTGCGTTATTTCCGTTACACGTTGTATAAATCTTTTTCTGTGGAAGCTGTGCTTCTTTGGAACAGTTTACCTGTATCTATTCGTAAGATTCAGACCATCGCTTCTTTCAAGAACCAAGTTAAATATTATTACCTTAATTTATAACATTTATGCATATTTTCCTATTGCCTTTTGCCATATTCATCCGCTTAGTGCCTCTTCAGTATACCTGTATTAATTGTCTCGTTTGTAAATGTTAAGATTTTTTTTTCTTTTTTAAAGTTATTTTTAGTTTTATTTGTATATTGCTACATAGCTTTAATTTTAATTTAGTACACCCTACCTGCTTCTTCATTTATTATCCTATACCAGGTTGCCTGGAAGAAATCGCTGCCTGAAGGATAAGGCCGCCCACTGTACCATTTTCTGTAATTTCTGTTTTTTGTTATGTCTTTCCTGTTTACTGGTGTACAATAAAGAATATATAATAATAATATATCCCCCGTTCTTCTACCTACGCCTTCGGGGATCACGGGGGTAATTTTATGTCATACCCCAGGGTTACCTTACCTATTGTTCTTCATTAGATAAAAATTTGAAAGGTATATTTTTGTAACCGACAAAACCATCTGACGCTTTTTTTTTTTGGCGGGATGGAACCTTGAAAGATGCGTGTGGTGCTCTTATTTATATTTTATTTTCTTAGTGTATTTTTGAGTTATATTTAATAATGTTGGTGGCATTTTGTTTGATATAGGCTTATTACAGTGCCCGTGTATAGTGACATAAAATAACAGTGCGAAAACACGACTTTTCAGTTTGCCTCCTAAACTTTATTTGAAATGTTCTGGTAAAGTAGCCATCGCTTTACTCGAATTATTGACTGTGACTCTGACCGACTGACTTATAATTGACCGACTGACTCTTACTTTTACGCTGCTTTTACGCTGCTTGCGAAAACGAAATATCATACAGTGCCCATGTATAGTGACATAAAATAACAGTGCGAAAACACGGCTTTTCAGTTTGCCTCCAAAACTTTATTTGAAATGTTCTGGTAAAGTAGCCATCGCTTTACTCGAATTATTGACTGTGACTCTGACCGACTGACTTATAATTGACCGACTGACTCTTACTTTTACGCTGCTTGCGAATACGAAATATCATTTTACTTCACACTGGCAATATGCGTAATAGCGGTGCCATTATAATAAAAAAGAACTATCTGACGGACAGTAAATACTTGACAATCAGGGAAAAAGCTAAACTGTCAATAACATCAAAATAAATAATATTCGAAAAAAACGAGAATACAAAGACATGAATTAATAAAGTAAATAAATAATGGAAATTATCCTTGTTATCATAGTTTTCATACAAAGATATACGAATCTAAACGATAATATTATTTTCCCAATAAGCACACCTAGCCAGTCGCATTTGCGACGCGCGTTCGTGGCTCGCAAACAGGATTTTAATAAAAGTTAATTTATTCAATAAAAACCTTGCTGAGTCTGGACCCTTATTCGTAATGGATTTGGTACTTGGTTTCATTTTGAATTCTTCTCCATTTGTCAGTGAATACTGGAATATAAAAATAAATGCTTAGATATATTATTAAATCCTGAGCTGTAGAAAGTAATAATTTATCTACAGTATAAGAGGAAAAACTGAAAAATCTTTGGCGTTCAAAAATATTTGCGTCTGTATTTGGATTGGAACTTAAATAATTTTAGTACGTTAAATAGGAAACTGCCAAACGGGCTATACTAGTCCTGATACCTTATATTAGGTTGCACATCAGAAACGCATTCAAATATCATCTAATATCACTGACAAAATAAAAATTCATCGATTTCGCTGACAGTCACTTTGAATGGAAATGAAAAAAATTAAGCATGAAAAGGCCATATTGAGTGGTGAAGGTTGTATTGGCTGTCACAGATGTCATTAGAGGGATAGCTGGAAGTTGTCAATGTAAACTGGTATATAAAATTGAGTAAAGTTGTTGCGCATGGCCATTATTACAATACATATTCTCTGGCATGGTTGAGAGCGGAAGGCCCTTATTCCGAGAGCCCATATCGGTTCGTGTCGTATTTGTAAAAATCTTTCGTATCAAGTTTGAGTCATTATCTATAAAGTAAGTACATATTTATAGAGAACACAGCAGCATCAAACACTACCAATACCAACTCATGACAATCAGCTTACTTATCTCATAGCAAGTGTCACATATTTACAAATCATTATTTGAAAGCATAGGCCATACCTACTCAATCTCAGTCTATTTGGAATAGATAAAATCTATTCTAAATCGACGAGAGGATTTAATTACCAGGTTGGTCAAAGTATTATTGTGTTGATTCATTTAATTTAGTTTGCCACGAATTTTTACCGATAAAAATCAAAATTAGACCTACATTGGACTTAAACATTTATCTGACTAACGGCCGAATACTCAAACGTCACTCAATTTTAAGAAACCCTCAAATGTGTGCTTTCTTTTTCGTTTGAATGTGTTTTATAGAGACAGAAGACTTTTAAGTCCCACTTAGATTTAAGTGACGTTTGAGTATTTGGCCGTAAGACTTCTGAAATGTGGGTGTATACTTGCCTATTCTTTTGAAAACCGACTTGTAGTATAATATATTAATGTATAACACTGGTTTGGTTTCATTCTAATATTTTGTAAGGCTGCATTTCTCGTCAGCTACGAAAACTCCGAATATTTTGAATTCCGCACATGTACACTCCTATATCATGTGTACACGGAACGAAAACTCAACAATGTATCCAGAAGTTTATTCATAAATATATCACAAGACGAATCCCGTGTAATAAGGGTGTCGGCGACTGAATACTGTGATATCTATACTTATAATAAATCTGTAGAAGTGTAAATTCTGTACATTAAAAATATTTAAAAAATAAATACCAGGGGATGTTATTAGATCGATACCGAACACAAATATGTGATTAGAAATTTTTTTGTCTGTCTGTCTGTCTGTCTGTTTGTTCAAGTATCACATAAAAACTACCGGGCGGAGTATGATTATACTCGTACTTTACCTTTGGCGCACAACACTGGGTACTTTTCATTCTGGAAAAATGTCTGTTTGTCTGTGAGTTTGTGCACGCTAATATCAGAAACGGTTTATTCGATTTGCGGTTTCCACTAATACGTTGTGGTAAGTTTCACTTAAGATTAAGTGTTTGTTTCATGTGAATCGGTTCAGAATTCAAAAGTTATGTCAATTTAAAGAATCGTATCGAATATTTTTAAGCTATTCTGTATCTTAGTTCTATCTTTTAGGGAGTTTCGTACCTAATAGGTAAAAACGGACCCTACGGATAACTAATCCTCCGCTGTCGGTCTGTCTGTCCGTCCGTCCGTCTGTCTGTCACCAGGCTGTATCTCATAAATAGTGATAGCTAGAAAGGTAACATTTTCGTAAATTATGTATTTCTGTTACCGCTATAATGTAGACGCTTAAAATTTTCACAGAATTTTTAGGTCTTATGTTGTATTGTAGCCTCCGTAATAAATCTATATACATACAAATAAATAAAATTGGATTTTCTGTTTGTAATATTAAAATAACAGCTTTTTACTAAACGCATATGTATACACGGTACATATACCTTACAATGTTATATTGTCTGTCTGTCTGTCTGTTTGGCGGGGCTAATCTTGGAACGGCTTCACCGATTTTGACGGGACATTCACTGGCAGATAGCTGATGTGGTAAGGAGTAACTTAGGCTACTTTTATCTCCATACATCCATACACACATACATACTTACATACAAATAAGTAGAATTGGAGTGCATCCGACTTTGACGGGACTTCTACGGGTAGGTAGCTTATCTAATATCGAGTAACTTAGGCTACTTTTATCTCCATACAACCATACATACATACATACCTGCATACAAATAAACAGAATTTGAGTGTCTCCAATTTTGACGGGACTTTCACTGGCAGATAGCTGATGTCATAAGGAGTAACTTACGCTACTTTTATAGGGACCGTGCACGAGTTCAGCGCCACCTAGCGTCCGTAACTTTGTGGGACCGTTGCTTGTCTTACCATATGACATATTACCGCGAAATTTTGATAAAATATTATTATAATCGAAAATTATCTATTAATCTTCTTCCAAAATTACTCTGATACCTTAACTTGGATGGAGAAAGGGTTGTGAAACAATTTTAGATCATTCAAATCAAATGAGTTGAGTAAAATTTATTCAAAAAGTCTGTTTTATTTCGAATATATGTCAGGGTTTGTTTAGTTCATTTTTAATAGTAGTTTTACAGTAAAACAAGACAATGTAGCTATTTTATGGCATACTTGCAATAATTATAAACATATAGAATTGTTCTTGTATCGCTAGTAATAAATTAAATGTCGTTTTCAAGAGTGCGTGTTTGTTTTATCAATTTCTTGAATTGTTCAATTTTCCAAGTAGCTCTTGAGAATCAATCGTGTATAGTAAACTTGCGTTTACTACGGCGGGTGGCTCACTTTCCTTTGAATGGTCGAGGAGAGCAATGATCATGCGCTATACTCGTGAACGGGTGCTGATGGTGACTGCCTGTTCTGATCTGCCGGTGCTACATTTCATTATGGTGGATAGTTGTTAATTTCTACTTATACAAATGGGTATATATATTATGCTATGTACGTTTATTTTACTAGATTTGAATGACTATCTGTATTAGACATAAATTATAAAATTAAAAGAGCTCCTACTGAGTTTCTTTGGTAGAGGAGTACTTCTCAACAGTGACTGTACTTGGAAGTCCGCTAAGTAAGTAACAGAGATTTTGATATTGACGAATAAGTTTTTCTTTCTCTTCTTATCTAGTGTTTAGAAGGAAGGAATAGAAATGTTTTTATCTAATAGTAAGTTTATTTTATCCCTATTTTAATTTACTTAATTATCTGTTTTACTTTTACTTTATGTATTCACTTTAAGTTATTATTGACTTCTAAGGACTATTCGAAAACGGTTGTAAAATTTTACTCGAAATAAACATATTTTCGTTCTTTCTTTTTCCCTTACTACCGTTACTTTTATTTATAACTGATATTTTTGCAGTTAACAACACAAAAACTGCTGTTTAATATTTTGTCGGCGGTTAAATGTGATTTTGAAAATTGCATATCCCAGTCTATACACATTACTTTCAGATGACAAGTATTCCCACAGTCCCACATTATTGCTACTTTTCGCCACCATGGGCGCTGCGATCGATTACATTACCCCCACCTAGTTCTTCGCACGGTCCCTATACTAGCTGCGCCCACGACTTCGTCCGTGTAGATACTGAACAATCATATTTTTTCTCACGTAGACGAAGTCGCGAGCACAGCTAGTATGACATAAAATATGTAGACAATAAAGTTTATGATGGTAAAAAATCGTTCCTAAACTAAAGTTCTGCGTTTTTTTTTATGAAATGGAAGTGGCAATCAAGCATGCAGTTCACATTGATGTTAAGTGATGACTGCAGCCTATAGACACCCACACAAAGACCAAGGTCAAAATGCAGATGCGTTGTCACTCCTGAGGCCTAAGGTGTTATGCCTCTGTGCCGGAAATTACAGGGCCGTACATTACCCCCACCTGACCGGAACACGATAGTGCTGAACACTACCATTTAGCGGCAAGTATATTAGGTAATGCGGTAGTACCTACGCCCACGATCTCCGTCACACAACTTGATTTTTATTTATTTAACGTAGGTGGCAAACAAGCTTGCAACTCACAAAATGTAGTTTTTTTTATGTAAGGAAAGAGGCAAGCAAGCATGCTGTTCATATTGATGTTAAGTGATGACTGCAGACTATAGACGACGTAGACGTCTACACAAAAAGAGGTCAAAATGCAGATGCGTTGCCACCCATGCCATAACATGAGTTTTCAAGTCACTCTGATAGTTTTTACTTTTTGATACAAAATACTAGTAATAAAAATGTAACTGCAAAAAATGTAAAATTCTTTTCTTCTTCTGGGATTTGTTTGGAATTATGCACAATTAAGTCTTTAAACTCGATCACGTCATCAGAATCAGAAACTTCAAATCCAACAGATTCATGACAAACAAATTTAATATCACTAATAACCTCAACAAAGTCCAATTTCGAGCGATGTCCCGCAACTCATTTGTTCAATCTATCATTTCTAATTCAAATGAAACTTTCATTGGATCCGACCCGATTGGTAATACGTATTGACAATAGCAATTCAGATGTAACATCATGTGGTTTTGTGGATTGGCAATCTAACGGGTATTACATGCGAAACAATCGAGTAGACTTATGAACAGCCTGTGAAGTGATGTATGCCCGACAGATTGGAGTAACAAGGGTGTTTCAAAATAACTGTGTGCGATCAAACAATAGAAGGTAATGAAAAGTGTTTCAGTTTTATAACGTTTCGCTAAAAGATTACAAGATAAATATTATTATGTGTTTTTGATTATTATTAGTGGTTATTCATTCTAGGTTAGTTTAAAAAAAAATGACGATGGAAAAGTGCTCTCCAGGAGCCTAATTATATGAAATAAATGAATAAAACTGAATAATAAACTGAAATAGTTTTAAAAAATACAGATTCTGTTTTCGAACGTACGTGCATTTATAAACTGGTTTTTGAATATGGAATAATAAAACGAAAATAACATCGATATTTCAAGTCACTTAGAATACGTTATATGTAGCTAAAATAATAATGGATTCGGTCGCCAAAACGAAACATCTTTCATTCTTTATTAAGTCTGGTTCCATTATTTCTTACGCAGAAATTTAATTCTGTTCTCTATTTACAAAAATAGCTTTTTATTTGCATGGATCTAGCTTTTTCATTTATGTCCCTAAAAAAGTTTAAAGTTCCGCCTAAGCTATATCATAGTCTTAACATATGATGAGATGGGTTGCATACAATGCATTCGCCATAAAATCTGTATCCTTGATACTTCGTTTATCGATAGAGTTTTACATGCTGGGTATTTCTCGAGAACTAGGTAGGTATGTGGTTCTTGCTTATTGCACTGTAAATACTATTAATTAGAAATTAAAGAAAAAACGGAAAGAAAAGTTTGACTTCGAGCAGGAATCGAACCTACGACCTCAGGATAACCAGTCCAGCCGCTTTACCACTAAGCTACCGAAGTTTTTTTTTCCGTCCGAAAATTATTCTTTCCGTTTTGTCTTCAATTATTAAAGTTCACTCGCATGTGGAATTGCGAAAAATAAATAGTACTACTATTAATTAGTTTTCGTAATTTTTTTTTTTTTTTTTTTTATGTAATAAAAGTGGCAAACAAGCATGCAGTTCACATTGATGTTAAGTGATGACTGCAGCCTATAGACACCCACACAATGACCAGAGGTCAAAATGCAGATGCGCTGCCACTCCTGAGGCCTAAGGTGTTATGGCCTCTGTGCCTGAAATTACAGGGCCGTACATTACCACCTGACCGGAACACGATAGTGCTGAACACTACCATTTAGCGGCAAGTATATTAGGTAATGCGGTGGTGCCTACGCCCGCGAGCTCCGTCACTGGAGCTCTACCACCAGTAAAAATAACTTAACTTATATATAAGTTTTGTTGGTTAATTTAATTGACGATCCGTATAGTCTAACGAATTGTCACGATCGCTTTATTTGAGGGTCGGGATTCGATCTCCCGCACTGGGATAAATATTTGTACGACTTACAGATATTTGTTTTGGATCTAAGTCTGTGTGTAAGTGTGCATGTTGTATGTACCTATACAACGGCACGATACATGTTGAAACCGCTCTCTATATTGCTATTCTAGCAATTGTTAATTCGTGATTACTGTCACATAATCAAAACATCTCTAACTCCAGGATGAGCAATTAAGGGCTGTAGCTTATTCCGTGCTAATAAAATTCTTGACGAAATTCAACGACTGCAACTCATGAACCATCCACGAGTTGTGGAAATCACCTTCAATCAGTTCGAACTCATTTACTACTCGCCTGACATCAAAAATAGACAATGAAAATATACATTTGTGATGTAGATCGGGGGAAACTATCAAATAGAATCGGCGATAAATTAAGAAATATCGAAAGTTTATTGCAATAAAACAACGTGTCGAAAATTTCCCGAGCGCAGCGGACCGATTCGCAAAACATACGGAATTTTAAATAAGTCAAGTCAGACAAAGTTCGACTTTTCAGATAACAAAGAGTATGGAGCCTGCGAGGTTTTGCTGCAATGCCTACTGATTTATTTGAAAAGTTATCTCTTAAAAGTTGGAAGAAGTAAATGGAGAAAAGAAACATATTCGGACAGTCACAAAACGTTCGAGCTACAGATGTTTTAAACGTAGACTCGTTCAGAAAGTTGAAAGGAAATTTTAACGAGTACCAGTACAGATATTTTCTTGAAATTAGTTATTTGGATGAATTTCGTCGCAGATTGAATGGCAACAAGTTATACTTTTATCCGTGAGTTTATACAACAAGTGAGTCGAATATCCATACTGAATAAATAAAATGAGGAATAAATAATTACATGTTTACAGCTCTGTTATCCAGGCCATTACTTGGGCAAGAGTGTATTATACGAACACGAGGAGTGTATCACGTAATACACGACGATCGTGAAGGTTTTTTAAAAAAATAATTAAAGGATGATGTTCATTATTGGCTTTTAAAATTTTTCTTGTAATAATATTTCTTTTTACTTCAAAATTGACTATTTTCCTCTTATTAAGTTTAATTTGAAATATTATTATGAAGACAACATCTAGTCACAAAGTAATGCACTACTATAACACTTCTACAGCATAACGTTGAAATTGCTTGAGTACTTTCGAGCTTCTACGCTTAGATAATATTAAACAAGATATCTAGGGATGGATTAGTTTAAGACGTGTCGATAGATTTAAAAGTGGTTTACTTTTTTATCCTTGTAAGTCATCATACTCGACATAGTTAACTTATATATAAGTTTTGTTGGTTAATTTTTCCAAAACAATATTCGCAAATTAATGTAGATAATTGAGATTGTTTCTCATAGAAATTTAATAGTAATTCAGTTTTTACTATTTTGAGAACGTTTAGGAAACTGAAAAGAATACGAAGGAACTGATTTGTGAACTAGGTATAAACACTTTTTGGAAGAAATACTAAAAAAACAATAAAGAAACTAAGGAAGATAGTTAAAAAATTGCAAATATAAAATGACATGAAATCAAAATAATCAAACGTCGCGAGGACCTTAATTTTCAAATCATATTTTTTTTGTTTATCCGTCAAAAAACAAAACAGATTACAGTATTCAACAATAAATAATGCACATCGACCTCAGGAAGGAGACTTCAGCTTATTTCGAGTCTGTAGAGCGCTATCTTTTTCGCACCTTACCACTATGACGTCTGTCCACCATTTTGGTCAAGTTTTGACCAATACCGGACTATCAGTGCTTACGTAGACGGTGTGCAGCAGAGATAACGCTCTACGAAGTCGAAATTAGCTGATTGTCACTTTCATGGGCTCGATGTGCAATATTTCTTGATGAGCACTGTAGCTATAATGTTATAATAATTATAATATGTTTTTTTAGTGTTTCTCGCATCATAGATAGAGATAGAGTTTTATATTTATTTTCGTATCGACATACAGCTAACAGGAAAGTCACTACGGAAAGTTAAACTTTTGTAGTCGCAACCTAGCTGCTTATGACGATCATGACACGTCTTTGAAAGCAGGATGCATCGCAATATGGAGTATTTTTTTAATGTCATGAAGTAGCAAACAACAGTTTACATTTATGGTGAGTAATACTGTAACCTGTGGACAACTATATAAAACCAGAGATTTCAATGTAGATGCGTTGCCACTCCTGAGGCCTAAGGTGTTATGTTATATATAAATTACACCTACATTACCACCTGGCCATAATAACATAATGCTGAACACTTCCATTTAGCGCAAACTAGATTAAGAGGTTAACTTAGGTATTACTGCCTCGGTAGCCTAGTATGGATTAGTTTAAGACGTGTCGATAGATTTAAAAGTGGTTTACTTTTTTATTCTTGTAAGGTAGCAGGCCACTATTACTACGCTGAGATCCTGGGTTCGATTCCCGGGTAGAGGGTTATCAGAGGTATTAGTGTAAAGTCCTTTATCTCTGGTTCTATTGGGATTTTTCCATTTTCTCGGAATTTCGCAGTACCTCGAAGTTTGGTTATGTGCCCGGAGATGTCAGAAGGGTCGCCACCTGTTACATGAGCCAAAACGTAACCGGCAAATCGTGGGTGTCTGCATGTATGCTTGATTGCATGCATTCACCTCTGTCTACCCCTTCGGGGATTACAGGTGTGTAGTTACGTTTTAGATTAAGAGGTGTGGTGGTGTCAACGCCCGAGAACTCTGTCACTCAAACCATCACTCCATCTAACGTTCATTTCTGGAGATATTATAGTCAGAGACCTTCAAATTCGTAGCTGCACCGTCGACTAGATATGACGATACGATAAGACGATCTTTAATATGAAGATTTTTTTAAAGACACAATCATTGCTTCGAAACGTCGATCATCAGATCTACAAGTGTTTTTTTATGTAATGAAAGTGGCAAACAAGCATGCAGTTCACATTGATGTTAAGTCCCTCACAAAGACCAGAGGTCAAAATGCAGATGCGTTACCACTTCCGAGGCCTAAGGTATTGTGCCTCTGTGCCGGAAATTACAGGTCCGTACATTACCACCTGACCGGAACACGATAGTGCTGAACACTACCATTTAGCGGCAAGTATATTAGGTAATGCGGTGGTGCCTAAGCCCGCGAGCTCCGTCACTGGAGCTCTACCACCAGTGCAACTGGCAGGTAAATTAAGTCACAGCTAAGCAGGTAGTGCTTACTGGCAAAGTTTTTTCCACGTAGTTCTTTGAAACTTTAGAAAACAAATAAGTTTGATTTGTATAAGATATGAAAATATAAAGTGCTTTTAAACATTAAATTTTATGCGTGATTAATTTACCGCAGTGAGTTTGCGTAAAATTTCAAAGCAGACCTAATGACGCGCGTCGCACCGCCTGAACATTTTTAATGGTTTTGATTTATTACAACGTCCAGATGTAAACATTGTACTTTAAATACTCGAAACATATGTGCTTTCATAAAAATGTCTGTCAATTTATTTTAGGTCCGTTTTTATTCCAATTTCAAAATCAGGTTTATGTAGGTATATTGACAAATTAAAAATAGTAAATAACTTGTGTTGTCCCGTAGTTTCACCTGTATTTTATCTGACACGTACAATGTAATTTGACAACGAAAAAGAAGCTTTTCTGCTTAATAATATACCTATATCATAAAAGGAAAAGAGCTTCTTTGTAAAGACTTGTCATTTCCAGCATATAGTAAAAAGTAAATCTCAGGGACTGCAGCGCGTATTTTCCGTGTTAATAATCGTACTAAACTTTAATGATATTTAAAAGGCTATATTTTTTCGCTACTTCACACCACACTCAAAATAACATAAAGAAGGTAGCAAAAGAACCAAAAACTACAATAATAATAATTATTATTATTATTATTTTGGAACGATTCCAAACTGAAGTTAACTGAAAATTTGTAGGCTAAATTTTTTTTTAAATATCTAAGAAGAGATGGACCAACATGATCCGGAATTATCAAAGCTAGTACTTATTCTTTGATATATATATACAATATGGACTGAATAAAAAATACACCCTATCGTGTAAAGTTTGCTTTAAATATTCAAAAATCTAAAATGTTTAGTTTTCCTTGGTACTTTGAATTGAACCAAAATAAGATCGAATAGTTGTTTTAGAAGTCAATGACGTATATTTTAATGTATGTTTAGTCAAATACGTTATTACTTGTGCATATAAATAGATAAATTTAAAACAATTATCTAAGAATTATATTATCATTACAAGGAACACCATTGAAGATTTAATTATGAATAGTGCGAGTCTTAATCCAAATAAATTATAACATCATCTTATCGAGACACACACAGAAAGTGTGTTTCGTTAACCAAATCCATTCACCATAGGCTGAACTTATAGCTAAATAGATAAGATGCCGTATAAAATATATCAAAAAGTGACATTTACCTGCTAATTTCATCCAAAATATACTTATTCATTCAAACTATATTTAGAGCATTTCTCTAATTACAGAAACTGATTGCGAAGCCCATCACGTGTAACGCTAGGGTTAATTTTGTTCAATGACATCAAACAACTGCTAATATTTTCTAAAATTTCGTTTATTGGAACGGTTGTGAAAAAGAAACGAAATAGAGAAAATCATGTCTATACCCATAATTGTAATGTGCTTAAAATTACTGAGCCATGCATTTTTGGCAATTGTAATGATGGATGGATTGGCAAAAAAGCTTGCAGTGTAGTACATACATACAAATATATTTTATATTGCTGGCAGAAGTCCGCCATTTGTACCGATATGTTTTATTGATGCAATAAATAATAAATAAATAAATATTTTGTACAGGTATGTATTATATATATACATATATTGCAGTAATATTAAGCGCCGAGAGAGAGAGAGAAATGACAGTAATTACTGGTTTACTGTATATTTTTCTTTACCAAGTTCTCCTCGCGCGTCTCACGTGCAGGTTTCTAAAACTAGTTTGCCCAAAAAACTGTTTTTTCGAATAATGCCTCATTACTAGGGTTTCTGATCGAGACTTCTCGAACTCGAGAGTTTCGTCACCATTCGAGACGAGAAATAAATAGCCGACTCTCGAGACTCTCGAGTTCCGGCGAACACGAAGAAAGGGCTAAAGTCAGGCTCGCCATTTTGCTGCTTTTACCAATGAAAACGTCAGGCGCGCACTACAAACACGCGCAGACTTCTCACTCGCACGCTTTGTAACTCGCCTTCGCCGTAGTTAGTAACTGGTATGATGTGGGAGACTCCCGGGGAAACGGGAGACCGACTAACTGGTAGTTAGTCAGTCTCCTGCTCAGATTGGTCGGTGAAACTCGTGCCGTGCCTGTACGCCGGCACAATGTAGCAAGTGCCCAAAAATAATAAAGGAAAAGCTCTAATACAAGTGGATTAGTCCGGCACCTGCTAAAGCGTTCATACAATAACTTTGAAAACTGAGTCACAGGCTGCTTCAATCAGTTCAACCGCTGTTAATGGAGATGAACAGCCTCCGAAATCAAAGAAATCTAAGCCAATGACTCAACAAACCTTAAACTTTGCACAACGCCAGAAGATCCTCGGTGAAATTGTATCGTTTAGCTGCAAAAGATTGTCTCACCATTCGACGAATCACAAGAAGTGAATTTATAACAGAATCAATTCAGAGTAGAGGATTTAAGTTACTTACGTTTTGTATTTGTAACTTGTAGTGCAAAGTAGGTACGCTACAATGAAAAAATTCTGATTTTTAATTGTTTTTCATTTTATTTTCAGTTTAATTTACAATTTCTTACGAAAGACTCGAGAGTCGAGACAACTCGAGAAATTGGAGTCGAGAATTCTCGAAACTCGAGAAAAAAAATGAGGCGAAAAACCAAAAACCCTACTCTATACTGAGGGTGCGACGAACAGTGTTATATTTTTTACTAGCCAAGATTTGGGTTATGGGCGTGATTAGATATAGGCAAACCCTCTTATTCATAAACGTATTTTAGCTAAAGTGTTGCTAATCTCTCCTTTGTCTTTTTTATCTTGCACATTTGACAATGCAACTGACAAATACAAAGCATTCTATAGCTAAAACGTATCTAATGTACGTTTATGAATAAGGCGGTTGGGATTTAGGATTGGAACAGTATCAGATACATTCTTATATTCAACATATTACACAATATTTTATTACCTGATATGATTGCGTGAACAAAAAGGTATTACACTGACGTTATATCACAATATAACGTCAGTGTAACACCTTTTTGTAAATAACTCTTTGTCTATCTTTAAAGAAAGTTATGTTTTCTTATATTGTGGTTATAAACTGTTGAATATATCACAACATTCCTACTCTTAACAACCAATTTTAATCCGGACTATTACTGACAAAACGACAAGAAATAGAGGCTAATTTATTAATAAACATCAAGTAATTACTATAAGTAATAACCAATTCAATATCTCATTTCCAATTTGTACATCGGACAGATTGATATCCGCAAATACAGCGCTCATCCATATTTTATAAGTCGGTGTTCAT
This sequence comes from Macrosoma leucophasiata, assembly GCA_036365455.1. Taxonomy (NCBI): domain Eukaryota; kingdom Metazoa; phylum Arthropoda; class Insecta; order Lepidoptera; family Hedylidae; genus Macrosoma; species Macrosoma leucophasiata. The sequence goes on from JAWQUS010000010.1 coordinate 10,027,528, forward strand.
TTATTTTACACATGGAAAGATTGCCTTCATTTAAATGGACAAAGGAGCGTTGTGTGAGTAATTACCGGTATCATTTTGTCGCTTCTGTCACAACAATCCATATGCGGCCAGTAATTACGGGGCGTGTTACGCGGTGGGAAGCCATTCCTGTGTTTACTCGCTGGCATGGATTCTGTTATTTATGGGTAAGTTGCACAACTCGTACACGCTTGATAATCGTGTACCGACTACCTACGATATTTTTTTAATGTACTGAAGATGGTAATCAAGCATTCCGCTTAGATTGATGGTGATTTCGTACTGTTGCTTATTAGATATTCACACAAAAAAAACGTTAAAAATAAATATGGGCTGCCATTCCTGAAGCCTACGGGATTAACCTAGTAGTTTTTATTCTAGAAATTACCGTCGTACACGTTTCTGGAGTTGGAGACTTCATCTGACCTACGACGAATGCAGAAACGATTCCAGCCATTGCATACACAGCATCTGCGAGCTATTGCGTACAGCCAGAACAAATGAAATGAATAGGAGACAATTGCAATGCATGACATATCACGCACTGCTATTGTGTTCACTAGGGAGGAATGGTGTCGTAAGGTCCACCATGGAGCGGGGAATATATGCTGTCTGTGAATGAAATAAACGTATAAAACAAATTTTAGTAAACTTTCAAATGCTGCAATCACACATTGATATGAAGCTCTGTTTAGTAGGAGAGATACTGAACCCCCCGTGTAACGTTGGCCCTGTAAGGCTAGAAATTTTTGTAGAGATTAATCATAACATGCTAAGTACAAAAATCATCGCCTGGCAAGGATCAACCTGTCACGTCATCTGGATTTCTAATGAGAAAAGTTACTTCCATATTTTAGATCTGGCTCATTTGCGACCATTTATGTTGCGTCTTATAGTTTTAAGAACATCACGATTTGTTTACTGCAAATGAAAGACTTAATCGTATATAAATAGCAGGCTAATTGATGTACAATTAACATTACATAATACGGTCGATACATGTCATAATTTATTGAATTCGTCCTAACAATTTCATCGTCTTGGAAACACACTTCCGTTGTCATGGATACGCCACTACAAAAATAAATAAGGCGCAACAAATAAAATCGCAAAACTATGGCTGCCAAATCTAAAATATTGAAGTTACTTTTCTCATCAGAGATCCAGATGACATGAAGGGCTGTTCCTCGGCAGACGATGGTTATCGTACTTAGCATATTTTGACTCACCTCTACAAAATTTTGTCGGCTTACAGGCGTTCCAATACTCGAAGGATTCCCTAGCTCTTGGACCACTTTATGTCTTGCAAATTGCAGGATATTAATCTTGCAACCCAATTTTTAACGTCGGGACGTGACGACTGTAGAGCCCACTTGTGGAGGAAAATTCTTCCGCTAGTGCAGTTAGCCCACCGAACAATGGCGGTCAAACCATTCGAATACAGCGGTAATAGGTCAATGCAAATGCAATAGCCTGAGATGGGTGTAGCAATAAAACCGCATAAATCATCATATCATTATCAGATATTTAAATAATCATAACAGCTAATATTGAAGAGACTCTTAATTTTAATTAGGATCACACATCCAGTACCTATTTTCCATTTTACGAAGGCAACTATGAAACAAGATAGAGCCGCTGAATTTCAAAGAACCTAAGAGTGATTCATTTGGTAACCGAGGCAAGGTTAAGTGAAGTGAATAACGCTGTAAGATAACTTTGCTTAGACCGAGTTAGGTAAGACGACGCGTATTGTACTAAAATAACTAGACTAGAATTGTTTTAAAGGGTATGGTAGTTTTATATAATTGCCGCTAAATGTGATTAATTCGATAGTTTTTTCCACCTTTACGACGAGCACTGGTGAATGCATAGTTTCCGGTAATTATACATAATAACCAAACTATCCACATTTACCCTAACAAATATATTTACAAAGAACTCTTCTGTTAACTACTGAGTGATTGAGTGACTAACAGACAAAGCACGGCCGAAACTACTCACAGCGCTGAAATTTGGCGAGTACGTTCCATGGGGAGTGTGAAGAAGCACAAAGGTCCAATTTAAGTGTCGTAATAAAAGGCATTAAATTATTGTAAAACGCGTTTTACAAGAATTAACCATGAAATCGGCCCAAGAGGGATTTGCTGATAATCTTACGATTGTACAAAGTTGTGGGCAAAAACTAGTCATCTTTAAAGTATTTAAACTGTTTGTCACTGAGTTAACTTGTTGAATGCCTTTGGTTCACATATTTTTTTGCCATTTAAACAATAATTAATATAGTCTGTTATCCCTATAATAGTATATTTATGATAAAGGAATATGAAACATGGACCCTCGTAACCTCAAATTAATAAATCGGATTAATTAATAAGTTTCATTAGTTTAATCAAATCCACAGGTTTGTTTGTGTCGTGGTCCGGGTTACATGTGAAGGCTTTGCGGCCGCAAATATACGCCCCGTTTCGCATGTACACGTTTTCGTAAGGTTGTTCGGTGAACGGTCTTGTATTGTGAATACATTATAGGTATATTCCGTTGCAGGCCGCCGGCACTTGTGACCGCCGCACCCGCTGGGAAATTGTGCCTTAACTGGCAATCCGCCCAACATGTAACGCATACTGCTCGAGTTTTTGGAAGTAAGATACCGTTTATAGGAGTATCGTGATACACTTGAATTATTTTAAAGAACTTTCTGAAGTTCTTTGTGTTTGATGACTGAAAATGTAAGTTTTTCTGAATTTAGAATCGCTTTAAAAGTTGAATAAAGCAGTATTTAAATTGTCACGTTACAAAAAAAAACTTTGATTTTCAGTTGAATTATTATTATTTTTTATGTATGTATGTTTCTTCACGCCAGGTCCCTAACGGGGTAGGCAGTGAGTGTAGAGCGCCAGATATCCCGGTATGCAAAGATATTATGAAAACGACAAACATGAGTCAGATGAGTGCCATTTTTTTTTTGATTTGGTCTCGCTATATTCTAAAGGTCATTGATTTGCCGCACAAACCGCAAATCTACGCCCCGTTTCGTATGTACACGTTCCCGCAAGGTTGTTCGGTGAAAGTCTTGTATCATGTTGTCATACCTACTACTCATGTTTTGATGGTAAGAAACTGTAAATAGGCTGATACTCGGCCAGTGGCGATACTTTAATAAAAATTAAAACGTAGCCCCGACCCGGGAATCAAACCCAAGTTCCCAGCGTAGTAGTAATGGCCTGCTACTACTAGGCTATTGAATCAGTAAAAAAAAATTAAAATAATTAAATCCATTAGAAAATTTTAAAAAAATGTACTAAATTTTAAAGAAAAAATCATTTATGTACTCGTAGTATAATATTTTTAATCAAAAGAATCACAGTGTACTTTAAATACTACATAAATAAGAAAACTTTCACCAAATAAAATTGTGACAGAAAAACAAAAAAAAATAAAAATAATTTATATTATTAAGAGACTAGCTGTCCCAGCAAACCTTGTACTGCCTCACAATTAAATAATATGTCAAAGGTTTGATATATACGGAGTATTTGTATGGGGAAATGAAATTGTGGTTTTCCCTTCAATTTCTTCATATTTTCTTACCTTTAAAACCGTGGACTTCCAAAAATAATTCGATACCAAAATTAGCCAAATCGGTCCAGCTGTTGTCGAGTTTCAGCGAGACTAACGAAATACAATTGATTTTTATATATATAGATTAGATAAATTGTATATCTAAAAGCATTAATAAGGTATCTTTTCCAGCCATCGGCGACACAACGCAGCTTAGGCTCTATCATCGATGTTTCCAGCAAAAGAGGATCAGTGACGTTAATACAACAGATTATCAACGAGTAAACGCGAAATAATTGTTAGGTATAACATTAGTACCAGATATATTATATTACAAAGTAGGAAAAATAAATCTGATTTTATTATTTCATTAATTACGTATAAATAACGATTCCGCAGACAAGCGAATTTTCAACCATTTGTGATTAAAACCTGAAATTCATTACTACTTTAATATAGGTTTGTATAAATAAATTATCGAAGCACGAAGTTTCGTTTACAGAAATAGAAGTATGCTAGCAACCACTATTTTAAAAGTACACCCCCAACCACAGTTTGCGTTAGATTGCATCGTAAATGTTTAGGAATATAATAAATCTCATTCGGACCCTTCTGTGAGTTAATTAAATTTTGTAATATATTATTATTCCTCACTTGAAACCCTGTAAGTGCTTATTTATTCAAACGCGAATATAAATGTTAATGTACATTTGTTTGTGGTCATATTTCATCGTAATGCAGCAAAGAACCGCCAGCATAGAGCAACACGGGCCACCGGTCGCGGCGGACCGGAGGGGAGTAGCCATAGCGTGTATTACCGATGCAAAACAGTCTGTCATTTTTTGCGGAAGGGAATACGTGTGACACACACACATTACAAAAATCGTCTATTACTACGAAACTCACACCTTGACGTTAACAAAATACATAAACATATCTGGGCGACAGGTATAGGACCATTTGGTATTGTACTTTGACAGAGGAGAAAGCCTGCATATGGCTACTCCCCTCCGGTCCGCCGCGGCCGGTGGCCCGTGTTGCTTTATGACTACCAGCGACTAAATTAATGTCAGGTAAGGTTCAAATTTTAATAAGCCCACAAACTGGTAGTTTGTCAAGTTTAGAAAACAATCGAGCCATTTGTTCCAGCGTTGTGTGACAAATATTTGTATCTACAGATATTTGTTTCGGGTCTGAGTTTGTGTATGTGTTGTGTGTGTATAATGGCACCCACGATACAGGTTTATTCCTAGTGTCGAAGTGTAAGCGTATTTTAGCGTATTTGAAAAAAAAATAACTTTAGCAAAAAGTTGAGAAGTTATTTTTTTTTTTTCGTTTTTGTATTCAAAATATGAAAAAGACGCTGCACTGCGCTCTTCCTTTCAGATTGAAAAATTCTTGAATATATATCTTTGGTTACGGAACCTTAAGAATTAAGATAGCCTTAACAGAGCCAATAAATGCAAAAAAAAAAATATTTCGTTTTTGTCTGTTCGTCCGTTTATCTATATTTTTGTACGCACATCACAAAAAATTAAATGGTGCATGTTTCAACTTAATTCGCCGCATAGAATCTATGAAATAACCAATTTAATATTTTTTTAACTAAATCAACATCGTCGCCATGCCGCTAATAAAATAGTTGCGAAGAGTTACAGTATCCAATATTAAAATGGCTCCAGAATTAATTTCAGTGCCTTAATAGTATCCTTGCAAAGCCGGAGCGGTTCGCTAGTCATACATTACCAGAAAACATACGGAACAGAAACGTGGTCACTCACTATGGGCCTCATAAGAAGGCTCAAGGTCACTCAGAGAGCGATGGAGAGGGCTATGCTCGGAGTTACTCTGCGAGATCGAATCAGAAATGAGGAGATCCGCATGAGGGCCAAAGTAACCGACATAGCCCATCGAATAGCGAAACTCAAGTGGCAGTGGGCAGGGTACATAGCTCGCAGAACTGACGGCAGTTGGGGCAGAAGAGTTCTAGAGTGGCGACCGCGTACCGGAAGACGAAGCGTAGGCAGGCCCCCCATGAGGTGGACCGACGACCTGGTGAAGGTCGCGGGCAATCGTTGGATGAGGGCGGCCCAGGACCGTTCGTTGTGGCATTCTTTGGGGGAGGCCTTTGTCCAGCAGTGGACGTCTTTTGGCTGAAATGATGATGATGATTATGATATTACCAGTTTCACTTACAATTATGTTATGTTAATGAAAATAACATTAATAAAGATAGTCTACCATTTGAGTGCTCTATCATAAGTTTAAGTGTCATTATTCATAGAGCAAATTGTTTCCTCCGCACTAAAAGGCTCATACATAAATCGTGACCGTAATCATTTTCCTATGTTGAACGACCTTCTAGTTGCTGTGAGGACCTTAATTTTGTAATATCGTGGTGAAAATTTATGAGAGAATTTGACCGCAATGATACAAGGAAATCCTACAAACAACAGCCTGTGAAATTAAGTACGCGGGTAATGACGAATTTAATAATTTATGGGGTTACATTTTAGTCACGTCAGAGGTTAATGGCGAATAATAGTAATGTATGGTATCACATATGTTATACATTAGTAAAGTTCCAGTGTAGGACCTAGAGGACGTAGGTACCCCGCATTACTTAATCTATCTGCCGCCAAATGGTAGTGTTCAGCACTTTCGTGTTCCGGGTAGATGGTAATGTATGACTCCGTAATAACTATCACTGCGACATAACAACTAAGATCTGCATGATGCATTGCCACCCCTGATACCTAAGGGAGTGGGAGAATTCTACCTCCAGTAAAACCTATTTTTTGTTTTACCAATTAATACCAATCGTTTTTAATCGATATTGAATTCTAAATTTCATGACGATCAACATTTTAGTAAAAAATATAGCAATACGCTCCATCACACAAACACGTACCTAACGATTTAAGCATTGCGTTTCATCATAACAGCGCAGTTAGTAATTACGATAGAATTTCTATCGATGAAATTAACGTCAATGGTACTTGTCATGTACATAACCCTGGCGCCGATATTCCTTGGATCCCGCGTAATTCTATTAAATTTCAATAAAGCGATTATTGCGGCATATTTGATATCAATAACAACCCCTACTTGACGAGTCAGCATCACGCTCATAATATGTGTTCCTTACTGATAATGCTGTCACAATAATATTTTTTTATACAGTTACGACACTTATTAATACGGTGACAAGCAAGCATGCAGTTCACTTTGGTTTTCTGAAGTGATAAATATAACTACGTTAAGAAAAACCGACTTCAAAACTGAAAAGTAAAAAATAATAAAGATTTAATTGTAAGTATATACTACCTATTTTTTATATGTGCTATTTACTAATAGGTTTGAAGTCGGTGCCAAGCCTTAACCAAATAATTATATTTCAATCACTTAAATATGTGTACGAGCAAATTAATACACTGAACAAAACGTAACCGGCGACTCGTGGGTGTTTGCATGTATGCTTGAATTCATGCATTTACCTCTGCCTACTCCTTCGGGGATTATAGGCGTGAAGTTATGTTTTAATACAATGAAATGCATACTTTAGTGATTTTGGCTTGGCACCGACTTCAAACCTATTAGTAAATAGCACATATAAATAATAGCTAGTATATAATATAATTACAATTAAATCTTTATTATTTTTTGCTTTTCAGTTTTGAAGTCGGTTTTTCTTAACGTAGTTATATTTATTTAAAACTTTTTAGTTTATTGCTGCATTGCCAATTAGATTATTGTTCACATCTGTTCAATTTGTAAAATCTGACTCTTTTAGCTTCGTGACAATTAGATACTTAATTTAAATTGTTTAGGTGTGTCGATACAAAATTATTACACGTCTATACGAAATCAATGAAAAAATGTTATCCACGAAGGAGTAATTAAGCTGTGTTATGTAAGTCGATGAGTAAATGTGTCATTGTCACTTGTTGTCATCTTGTTGTCATGCGCATTAGGACTATCTAGGACGTCAGTGGATTCAACGCACTGTATGACAACTCGCCGTCTATTCTTATTCCTTTAGTCTGAGGTGAAAGTAAGTAAAAAAATGCTCATAAAATAAAAACTGATAGGCCTATCTGAATCAAATTTTTATGACACAAATTCGAAACTATTCCGCATCAAACAAAAAAAGAATTACGTAAATCGGTAAAGAAATCTCGGCAAAATTCGCGTACATACATAAAAAAATATATATATACCGGCCGAATTGAGAACCTTCTCGTTTTTTGAACTCGGTTAAAAACTACTTTAGTTGGTCACTTTCTATGATGACTCGCGTCAAAACACGTGACCTGATCGAAAAATCGTAAGGCGGAGGGAGAGTAGACCACCAGCGCGGCGCAGGAGAGGAATCTTCCCTCTCTTTTCACCGCGCGGCGAAAATGTATGACTGCGCCTGATATTTCGTTTAGACGGCGCAGGGCGCTTGCGCGAATGTGCGTGTGTGTTTGTGTTACAGCGTGCTGCTGCTTTGAAACTAATTTCGCATTTCTTTCTTCTATTAATGTAAAATACTCAACTGAAATGTTTCGCTTTAAAGTGCAATTTTTTGTTAGACTTGAGCCCTACCCCTTCCGGTCTACAAGCTAAACAGTGCTAATTACACAGTTAAACAAAACAACACAGTGTAAGTACATATACCTAATGAATTTAAATGAAATACGAGTACATTAACAGCTAAGTGGTCTCAACAACAATACGAGTAATAGACGATAAACTTAAAAAAAAATGTTAGTAAAATGTACTTGTAATTGTGTGTTGGTGCACATTGCGCGTGTCTTTACCTTTGTAATATCCTTGGTGTACGAAAAAGTGTCTTGTCGTTGTTGTTGGTATATAATTTTAAAAAAATAAACGCCTTGACTTGGAGCACAGAGTACTATAATACATACTAAAATAGAGACCAATTTTGGATATCAAAGAAGGCAACGGCTCACTTACGCCGTCTGGCGAGTTTGGTGTTTCGTTTTGGAACTACAACCTAAGGTCAATAGCCCGTGCGTTGCTATTCACTGCTATTCCATTATAAAAACAGTATTTTGGGTCGCTTTCTGTATATCTATCTGTGACATGTATTTCATACATCTCAACTCGATGGAAAAATCACGGAAAACGCTCAAAAATCACTCTTTTTAAGCAATATTACATACGACGCAATTGCAGCATGACATGTATGTACCACGTCTGACAACATAATGAATGAACTTCAATGAACTCTATGAATATTATTGGAACAAATATGCGTGCCATCTGTTGTTACGTCTTAGCAACGTTCACTTGCCCTTACATTGATATGATTGCCATCGCATTAGTACTAAGTTTATACTTGGAGTAAGTAAGTCAACGTGAGCACGCCATCACATCTGCTGAATTTCATTATGTATTAAACGAAAAATACTCAAATATAATAAAACGAGAAATCCATATTAAATCTATACATAAAAACAGTACCACATGAGTAATAAATAATCATTTACCAATGGCGCAACAGAACCTTTTAATTGGGAAACATTAACGGTGTTTTGCTGCTGACATAATTAATTAGAAGGTAATAGAGCTCATGTAATTCATTAGTGTAATGGCATTTCTCCATCATTTGATAAATTTTCCCTCTTGGCAAAAATTTCTGCGTGATATACAAGGTAATGGACTCCATATTTCTTTGTGTAGAAATGGAATATCCACATGGATATTTTGTTTGTTCTTATAATATTCAATTAACGCAGTTGTTAATTCACGTATGCATTTACTTATCATGTACTTATAGCCTCCTTCATAATTTTCGTTATAATTAACTTTTTTATCTTTATTCATTATTAAAAAGATTAGATACTTAACATTTTTTGTCATATTTTTATGCAAGAACACATGCGAATTAATTAAGAAATTAAAGAAAAAATGTAAGAGAATAAAAATATTTGACTTCGGGCAGTGATTCGAACCTGTGACCTTAGGATACCCAGTGTAGCCACTAAGCTGAGGTCGCAGGTTTGATCCCTGCCCAAGTTATTATTATTTTTTTTTTTTTCATTTTTTGCTTAATTTTTTCGTATTTTATTGAGATCTATTGTATTTCCTCACGTCACATAAAACTTGTTAGAACTTATCTGCCACATAATGCTATCGATGCTCTATGTGTTCTTTGATCCATGTTTAATGTGGTACCTACTGTTGATGCGCCGGTGTACCAATAAGAATGCCGCTTTTAATTAAATGAATCTCGCACTTCATAACTGTCCATCTCAATGCTTTAAAGACATTGACCGAAATTGCTTAGTAATAAAAATAAATGTGTGAAAAAATGTCTTAGTTACAAGAAATTCTAAAAAGAGGTTTTTATTTATGGTGCCTACTGTTATCATATATCAGCAAAAATTCTATTCATATATTTCACTTTTACTAGTAATTGCATCGATTTCAACTGCAACGCACTAACTTATTTTGTTTATGTACCTACCATTGCTTTGAAACGTGGAGTTCCTCAAATCTATTAATTACTGTATGAGAAAAGTGGTAGGTAACGGAGTTTCATGTAGTAAAAAGTTTGATTACATAATTTTTTTAACCGAGGCAATGGATTATTCGAAATTTGTCCATGTCATTTCAAGTGTAATTCTAACGAGTTTCTAATGGCAGTTTCTGTAGCTGCATTCCTACAATGCTCATTCCCTATTTTGGTTTGCACGTTACCTACCTGAAAGATAATATTTGTAAGCACAACATTTCGGCTCAATCCAATGGAACATCTGAATGTACGAACGCGAATGCAGCCTATCAGTTACTACAGCTCTTAGTACCGTAAGAGGTATTGGTTGTGGTTGCCAAGTTCTAAAAGCAGTTACTATGTTTTAGTTTGATAAAATTTGGGTTTTGAATATTGTTTTCACTCTGTAAAAACAGTAAATAATTAGTGGGATATCAATAAATGTTTTACATAAACCGGCTTAGCGTGTATCAGATTTTGTAATGTAGGATTCCGTTTTCCAACTTTATTTATTTAGTAATCAACACGTAAATTACTAAAACATACTTATAGTTTTCCTTTGAACTTCATTTTGATGTACCTACTACTACCGATCACCACCAACTATTGGCCTAGTAGGGGGTGGGGACACTTGACTCTAACAAAAAATGGCACTTTAAAGCAAATATTTTGAAAACGGATCCCTTTTTCGGAAAATGTTATTCGCAAACATACGATATAATTTTATAAAGATCTATTCAATGATATCCCAAAAGATAAACTGGTAAGCTTAAAAACGACAACTTACAAAAAAAAAACATAGATAACAGCAGCAGGTAGCAGATAACAACAGCAGCATAGGCGAAGTTAAACATTGATATTGTTTAGCTTAAGTCTCATAAAAATATACTTAAAGTGTTTTTTTTAAGTAGATTTTTTTACCGTTAAAATAAGGCCCTTTTTATGTGTCCAAAAAGAAACAAGTGATAAAAAGACGTGACTACAAATAATATTATACTTTCGCACAAACTTAAACTCAACTTGAAATGTGGTCGTTTTCCACTCACTTTCGCCACACTTCTGCATACTTTAAGTTCAGTAAGTTGTGAGTTGGAGCAATAGAAATCTGTATTGGGCCAATGTTACGTTGTATCTTGCACCTCAAGCGTGTAAGGTAGTTTAATACCACTTAATGCACTCAACTCGACCAAGTTTTAAGCATTCCCTAGGTTTCTTGAAAACGTAAATTTAATGATCCTGCAACTTGTACGCTCATTTTAATTACTGTGTTACCTACGTATTAAAATACCTAGAACTGGAATGATGAACTATGTTTATTGTATAACTAACTAGCTGACCCATTAAAACGTCGTATTGCCTCACAATGAAATAATGTGTCAATGGTTTGATAGATACGGCCTATTTGTATTGGAAAATGAAATTGTAGTTTTCAATATTTGCCTTCAATTTATTAATATTTTCTTACATTTCAAACCTTACCTGGACTTCCAAAAATCATTCAAAACCAAAATTACCCAAATCGGTCCAGCCGTTCTCGAGTTTTAGCGAGACTAACGAACAGCAAGTGATTTTTATATACATAATAAAGATAGATTACATATTTATTCATAAAATGTTCACTCAACTGTTAATATCGGATGTCGCATCTAATAATAACATCACAGAAATTGATGAAAATAGCTAGCAAATCTATTGTTTATGTCAACAACACAAATTTTTAAGTGCGCGTTACACATGATTGTAGTTTATTGCGTGTGGAATGTCGCCTAAATTGGCTGTGAACGTAAACAAGTCGGGACTTTCATTAAGGAGAGAAGTGTCATAAGTTTTTTAAAAGTCTAGCAATGTCCTAATGTGTAGCGGGCTTTTAATGAGGGGACTTCAAGTTACCAATTATACTGACTCAAAGCGGCTTATTGAGGGAATGAATACATGCCTCTGAATTTTTTTTTTCATGTAGGATTTTTCAACCTTGTTTCTTCGTCTTAAATTGAAAGGTTTTTCGTTTAACTTACGGTGGTCTTTGTTTTAATATTTTCCACGTATTGCGCTATGGATAAGTAATGATGTGTTCAGCTCTTATTATAATCCCTACATATTATTATATATAAGGTTGAGGAAAAAGTTTCTTCGCATTTCTTAAGATAATTCAAAACATTTTTAATACAGTTTATTTAAATTTTACTAAAGTATGTATGTACCATTTTGTTCGATAACCTTTTGCCATCTTGTAGGTAGGGACATGATCCCATTGCTATAAAAATTTTGGGACTTCTCATCAAATTACCGCGACAAGTGGATTTGGCAGTCCTCTCGTGATGTTAACCTAATATTGCATAAAGAATTCTGAAGAGACCGAAACAGGTGGAAATCTGAAGGTTCAAGGTCAGGACTATACGGCTGATGCATTAACACCTCCCAGCCAAACTCTCTTCATTTTTGCTGAGTGGCTATAGATGTGTGAGGTCTAGCGTTTCTTCATTAGATTCACTCATCTTGACAGTACGAAAAACAAATGAAAATCACACATTTGGAATTATGTTCTTTAAAATTTTAACTTTCAATGATACCAAAACTACAGCCAAAGAGATTTTATTACAAGTTCATACATACTATAATGCGAAAAGACTTTTTCCCCAACGTATTATATTGGCTTACTGCATCACTACGTTTTATGTTCTGTGTGTAGGATTCCTTTTGAAACTATATTTACACTCCGTGACATTTGGCGCGTTATAAACTCACACGTATCCGCTATGTTTATTCGGAAACTGATTAAAATATCCACCAAAATTAATGTGTTTATTTCCAACTCTTTTTTTTTTTAATCAGATATTACACACGGCATTGGTTTATTCCATGCGGAATGTCACCTACGTCGACTGTTAACGTCAACAAGTCCAGCCTTTCATTTAAGAGTGATATTTTAAAAGTTTTTGAAAAGTCTAGCAATGCCCTAATGAATAGCCGGCTTGTAATGAGGGGACTTCAAGTTACCCAGTATACTGACTCAGACCGGCTTACTGTAAGAATGAATACATGCTTCTGAAATTCTTTTCATGTAATATTTTTCAACTCGTCGTTTTCGTCGTCTGAAATTGAAAGATTTTATTTTTTGCTTATTTTTAGCCTATTGGATGACCAATAATAATTATGATTTAAGTTTTGATTATAATCGCTGCATAGCTGTAATGACCTGCTACGTTCCCAACGTTCTGTTCTATGTGTTCAAAGGGATATTATATCGCTTTGAAACTTGATTTAAGACTCGTGTGACATTTGACGCGTTACAAACTCACATGTATCCGCTATGTTCACTCAACCGTTAATATCAGACGTCGTATTCGGTATCTTCGCGGAAACTGAAGGAAATAAACACTTAAACGATTTCTTATTACCACAGCACTCATTTCACGTGGACATAACGCATGGTTGTTGTTTTTATCTCTATAGTGGTAAACAAGTATGCAATTCTCATTGATAGTAAAGGTCTGTAGTCTATATTGACGTCTACACAGTCTAGATCAGTGATTCCCAAAGTGGTCCATATAGACCCCCTGGAGTCCATGGGACTCGATGGGGGTCTACGCAGGCGTGAATAAAATTTGGAAATATGGGAATGTGATATAAATGTAGCAAGGTACAAGGTTGTCCACGGAAACCAGAAAAAAATATTTTTTTTTTTCTTTTGTAATTGTTTTAACGAGGCCATGAGTAGTAGTTTATTGCATACTGAAATGACGTCCAAGTTGACTGTTAACGTGTGCAATTCTGAACTTTCAGTTAGAGATGAAGTTTTTTACGTTTTTATAAAGTCTAGCAATGCCCTTATGTACAGGCGGCTTCTATTGAGTAGACTTCAAGTTACCAAGAATACTGACTCAGAGCGGCTTATTGTAGGATTGAATGCATGCCTCTGAAATTCTTTACAAGTTAGACTTTTCAATTTTGTTTCTTAGACTAATACTGAAAAATTTGTTGCTTAACTTTCGGTGGACTTTTTTCATTATATTTTCACCATAATTTTGGACGATTAATGATGTGATATAGATATTTCGATGAAAACACTATTTTACCCTTTTTCCGACGTTTTGGGACGGTTGCACGAGCGTCATGATCCGGTTCATAAAATCAGTGTAATGAGTGTTAAACGCGAGTGTTTTAAAAGTTAGATTAATGATGTTTTTACGTAACTCATATGTGCTATCGCGGAAGGGGTAGGCAGAGGTAAATGCATGCATTCAAGCATTCATGCAGACACGACCACGATTCGCCGGTTACGTTTTGGCCCACGTTACAGGTGGTGAACCTGTTGACATCTCCGGACACACCAAACTCCGCGGTACTGAAAAACTTCCAGGAAATGGAAAAATCCCAATAGAATTAGAGATAAAGGATTTTACACTTTTATCTTTGGTAGCCCCCAACCTGGAAACCGAACCCAGGACCCTAGTCAAGCGATAGTGGCCTATTATACTCTAACTCTGATTGTAATCTCTACATGTCTCCAATGTTTTCTGTTCCGCGTATAACATCCCTTTAAAACTTTATTCTGACTCTGTGACATTTGGTGCGTTATAAGCTCACACGTATCCGCTATGTTCACTCAACCGTTAATATCGGACGTCATGTTCTTGAACTTGTTAGAACTTATCTGCCACATAATGCTATCGATGATCTATGTGTTCTTTGATCCATGTTTAATGTTGTACCTACTGTTGATGCGCCGGTGTACCAATAAGAAGGCCACTTTTAATTAAATTAATCTCGCACTTCATAACTGTCCATCTCAATTTATAGCAAATGCTTTAAAGACATTGACCGAAATTGCTTAGTAATAAAAATAAATGTGCGAAAAAATGTCTTAGTTACAAGAAATTCTAAAAAGAGGTTTTTATTTATGGTGCCTACTGTTCATCATATATCAGCAAAAAATCTATTCATATATTTCACTTTTACTAGTAATTGCATCGATTTCAACTGCAACGCACTAACTTATTTTGTATAAGTACCTACCATTGCTTTGAAACGTGGAGTTCCTCAAATCTTTTAATTACTGTTTGAGAAAAGTGGTAGGTAACGGAGTTTCATGTAGTAAAAAATTTGATTACACATCAGTTTTTTAACCGAGGCAATGGATTATTCGAAATTTGTCCATGTCATTTCAAGTGTAATTCTAACGAGTTTCTAATGGCAGTTTCTGTAGCTGCATTCCTACAATGCTCATTCCCTATTTTGGTTTGCACGTTACCTACCTGAAAGATAATATTTGTAAGCACAACATTTCGGCTCAATCCAATGGAACATCTGAATGTACGAACGCGAATGCAGCCTATCAGTTACTACAGCTCTTAGTACCGTAAGAGGTATTGGTTGTGGTTGCCAAGTTCTAAAAGCAGTTACTATGTTTTAGTTTGATAAAATTTGGGTTTTGAATATTGTTTTCACTCTGTAAAAACAGTAAATAATTAGTGTGATATCAATAAATGTTTTACATAAACCGGCTTAGCGTGTATCAGATTTTGTAATGTAGGATTCCGTTTTCCAACTTTATTTATTTAGTAATCAACACGTAAATTACTAAAACATACTTATAGTTTTCCTTTGAACTTCATTTTGATGTACCTACTACTACCGATCACCACCAACTATTGGCCTAGTAGGGGGTGGGGACACTTGACTCTAACAAAAAATGGCACTTTAAAGCAAATATTTTGAAAACGGATCCCTTTTTCGGAAAATGTTATTCGCAAACATACGATATAATTTTATAAAGATCTATTCAATGATATCCCAAAAGATAAACTGGTAAGCTTAAAAACGACAACATACAAAAAAAAAACATAGATAACAGCAGCAGAGGCGAAGTTAAACATTGATATTGTTTAGCTTAAGTCTCATAAAAATATACTTAAAGTGTTTTTTTTAAGTTGATTTTTTTACCGTTAAAATAAGGCCATTTTTATGTGTCCAAAAAGAAACAAGTGATAAAAAGACGTGACTACAAATAATATTATACTTTCGCACAAACTTAAACTCAACTTTAAATGTGGTCGTTTTCCACTCACTTTCGTCACACTTCTGCATACTTTAAGTTCAGTAAGTTGTGAGTTGGAGCAATAGAAATCTGTATTGGGCCAATGTTACGTTGTATCTTGCACCTCAAGCGTGTAAGGTAGGTTAATACCACTTAATGCACTCAACTCGACCAAGTTTTAAGCATTCCCTAGGTTTCTTGAAAACGTAAATTTAATGATCCTGCAACTTGTACGCTCATTTTAATTACTGTGTTACCTACGTATTAAAATACCTAGAACTGGAATGATGAACTATGTTTATTGTATAACTAACTAGCTGACCCATTAAAACGTCGTATTGCCTCACAATGAAATAATGTGTCAAGGGTTTGATAGATACGGCCTATTTGTATTGGAAAATGAAATTGTAGTTTTCAATATTTGCCTTCAATTTATTAATATTTTCTTACATTTCAAACCTTACCTGGACTTCCAAAAATCATTCAAAACCAAAATTACCCAAATCGGTCCAGCTGTTCTCGAGTTTTAGCGAGACTAAAGAACAGCAAGTGATTTTTATATACATAATAAAGATAGATTACATATTTATTCATAAAATGTTCACTCAACTGTTAATATCGGATGTCGCATCTAATAATAACATCACAGAAATTGATGAAAATAGCTAGCAAATCTATTGTTTATGTCAACAACACAAATTTTTAAGTGCGCGTTACACATGGTTGTAGTTTATTGCGTGTGGAATGTCGCCTAAATTGGCTGTGAACGTAAACAAGTCAGGACTTTCATTAAGGAGAGAAGTGTCATAAGTTTTTAAAAGTCTAGCAATGTCCTAATGTGTAGCGGGCTTTTAATGAGGGGACTTCAAGTTACCAATTATACTGACTCAAAGCGGCTTATTGAGGGAATGAATACATGCCTCTGAATTTTTTTTTCATGTAGGATTTTTCAACCCTGTTTCTTCGTCTTAAATTGAAAGGTTTTTCGTTTACCTTACGGTGGTCTTTGTTTTAATATTTTCCACGTATTGCGCTATGGATAAGTAATGATGTGTTCAGCTCTTATTATAATCCCTACATATTATTATATATAAGGTTGGGGAAAAAGTTTCTTCGCATTTTTTAAGATAATTCAAAACATTTTTTTATATAGTTTATTTAAATTTAACTAAAGTATGTATGTACCATTTTTTTCGATAACCTTTTGCCATCTTGTAGGTAGGGACATGATCCCATTGCTATAAAAATTTGGGACTTCTCATCAAATTACCGCGACAAGTGGATTTGGCAGTCCTCTCGTGATGTTAACCTAACATTGCATAAAGAATTCTGAAGAGACCGAAAAAAGGTGGAAATCTGAAGGTGCAAGGTCAGGACTATACGGCGGATGCATTAACACCTCCCAGCCAAACTCTCTTAATTTTTGCTGAGTGGCTATATGTGTGTGAGGTCTAGCGTTATCATGATGAAACACCACACCCCTTCTGTTGATCAATTCCGGCCGCTTTCTCTCAACTTCTTGCTTTAATCTCGTGAGTTGTTCGCAGTAGAGTTCAGAATCGATAGTCCTGCCTGGTGGTAATAGCTCATAATGAATCATGCCCTTCCAATCCCACCACACACACAACATCACCTTATTGCGAGTTAACCCGGGTTTCGCCACAGTCTGTGAAGCCTGACCGGCCATTGACCACGACTTTTTTCGCACGTTCTTGTCGTACGTGATCCCCTTTTCATCACCAGTTATCAGCTTCTTCAAAAATGATTCGATTTCATTACTTCGTAATAAAGAATCAAAAATGAGTACAAGGTTCATTAGGTTTCTTTCAGTGAGCTCGTGAGGTACCCAAATATCGAGCTTTTTTTTGTACCCAGCTTTTTTCAAATGCGCCAAAACTGTTTTGTGATCAATTCTCAGTTCTTCAGCTACGTCGTAACTACTGATATGTCGATCTTGCTCCACTTTTTCAAAAATGGCATCTATTTTATCCGTAATAGGGCGACCAGAGCGAGGTGCATCTTTGACATCAAAATTTCCGGATTGAAAACGCTTAAACCAAATTTGTGCTACTCTCACAGACACTGCACTAGGTCCATAAACATCGCAAATTTTTTTCGCGGCTTGCGTTGCATTTTTACCTTTTTTGTAGTAAAATTTTAAAATGTATCGAATTTCTTCATTAGATTCACTTATCTTGACAGTAAGTACGAAAAACAAATGAAAATCACACATTTGCCTAATTTGAATTTGGAATTATGTTTTTTAAAATTTTAACTTTCAATGATACCAAAACCAGCCAGATACAAATACTACAGCCATGCATTTTATTACAAGTTCATACATACTATAATGCGAAAAGACTTTTTCCCCAACCTATTATATTGGCTTACTGCATCACTACGTTTTATGTTCTGTGTGTAGGATACCTTTTGAAACTATATTTACACTCCGTGACATTTGGCGCGTTATAAACTCACATGTATCCGCTATGTTTATTCGGAAACTGATTAGAATATCCACCAAAATTAATGTGTTTATTTCCAACTCATTTTTTTTTAAATCAGATATTACACACGGCATTGGTTTATTCCATGCGGAATGTCACCTAGGTCGACTATTAACGTCAACAAGTCCAGCCTTTCATTTAAGAGTGATATTTTAAAAGTTTTTGAAAAGTCTAGCAATGCCCTAATGAATAGCCGGCTTGTAATGAGGGGACTTCAAGTTACCCAGTATACTGACTCAGACCGGCTTACTGTAAGAATGAATACATGCTTCTGAAATTCTTTTCATGTAATATTTTTCAACTCGTCGTTATCGTCGTCTGAAATTAAAAGATTTTATTTTTTGCTTATTTTAAGCCTATTGGATGACCAATAATAATTATGATTTAAGTTTTGATTATAATCGCTGCATAGCTGTAATGACCTGCTACGTTCCCAACGTTCTGTTCTATGTGTTCAAAAGGATATTATATCCCTTTGAAACTTGATTTAAGACTCATGTGACATTTGACGCGTTACAAACTCACATGTATCCGCTATGTTCACTCAACCGTTAATATCAGACGTCGTATTCGGTATCTTCGCGGAAACTGAAGGAAATAAACACTTAAACGATTTCTTATTACCACAGCACTCATTTCACGTGGACATAACGCATGGTTGTTGTTTTTATCTCTATAGAGGTAAACAAGTATGAAATTCTCATTGATAGTAAAGGTCTGTAGTCTATATTGACGTCTACACAGTCTAGATCAGTGATTCCCAAAGTGGTCCATATCGACCCTCTGGAGTCCATGGTACTCGATGGGGGTCTACGCAGGCGTGAATAAAATTTGGAAATATGAGAATGTGATATAAATGTAGCAAGGTCCAAGGTTGTCCACGGAAACCAACTTTTTTCTTTTGTAATTGTTTTAACGAGGCCATGAGTAGTAGTTTATTGCATACTGAAATGACGTCCAAGTTGACTGTTAACGTGTGCAATTCTGAACATTCAGTTAGAGATGAAGTTTTTTACGTTTTTATAAAGTCTAGCAATGCCCTTATGTACAGGCGGCTTCTATTGAGTAGATTTCAAGTTACCAAGAATACTGACTCAGAGCGGCTTATTGTAGGATTGAATGCATGCCTCTGAAATTCTTTACAAGTTAGACTTTTCAATTTTGTTTCTTAGTCTAATACTGAAAGATTTGTTGCTTAACTTTCGGTGGACTTTTTTCATTATATTTTCACCATAATTTTGGACGATTAATGATGTGATATAGATATTTCGATAAAAACACTATTTTACCCTTTTTCCGACGTTTCGGGACGGTTGCACGAGCGTCATGATCCGGTTCATAAAATCAGTGTAATGAGTGTTAAACACGAGTGTTTTAAAAGTTAGATTAATGATGTTTTTACGTAACTCATATGTGCTATCGCGGAAGGGGTAGGCAGAGGTAAATGCATGCATTCAAGTATTCATGCAGACACGACCACGATTCGCCGGTTACGTTTTGGCCCACGTTACAGGTGGTGAACCTGTTGACATCTCCGGACACACCAAACTCCGCGGTACTGAAAAACTTCCAGGTAATAGAAAAATCCCAATATAATTAGAGATAAAGGATTTTACACTTTTATCTTTGGTAGTCCCCAACCTGGAAACTGAACCCAGGACCCTAGTCTAGCGGTAGTGGCCTATTATATTCTAACTCTGATTGTAATCTCTACATGTCTCCAATGTTTTCTGTTCCGGGTATAACATCCCTTTAAAACTTTATTCAGACTCTGTGACATTTGGTGCGTTATAAGCTCACACGTATCCGCTATGTTCACTCAACCGTTAATATCGGACGTCATGTTCGATATCTTCACGGAAATTGCAGGAAATAAAGGTCTAAACGTATACCTATGACGACAACACTAATTTTTAGGTGGATATTACATGCGGTAGTGTTTTATTGCGTGTGAAATGTCGCCCAAGTTGACCGTTAACGTTAACAAGTCGGGTCTTTCGTTCAGGGGTTATGTTTTACAAGTTCTTAAAAGTCTAGCAATGCCCTAATGTATATACGAATTCTAATGGGAACTTCAAGCGTTACCAAGTCAGAGCGGCTTATTATGGGAAAGAATACATGCACCTGAAATCCTTGTCATGTAAATGTTTCAACACCCTTTCTTTGTCTTAAATTAAAATGTATTTTTTCTTGTTTATTAATCAATGGAACACACATAATGTTTTTGATTCTGATAGCCTCAAGATGAAGAACTATATTTATTGTGCTGGTTTAACACATATTTAAAAGAAACCACGAATATGAAAAATAACAACGACTGCTATTTATCGATAGCAACCAGGGCCGACAGCTTAACGTGCCCTCCGAAGCACGAAAACGCGCATTTTTAATTTGTCACTAGCGGTCACCCATCACACACCCGACCGCGCCCGTATCGCTTAATTGAGTAGATCGCTTCCGATATACATCATCCAGCTTTTCCCATTACTACCGATAAAAATATCAGAATATGGAGAATATTATTTCAATTTTGAAAATAACTGTTAAAACATCCTTTATCCAAATACTTGCGAAAGAAGTAATAACATTTCAACTGAAATTTCCAAAACGTTAAAACTATATAACGTGGGTAGGTAGAAGCTACTGAAACAAAATAACCAATTAATAAAGGCAAACAACCGTCTACAGATCACTTTAGTCAAAAATTCAAATTCAGTTCGAAAAAAAATTAATTGCATATTTTAAAAGAAGAAAATTAAAATCAATTTTGATGGCATCAATATTCCATTTTCCGTTCGTTATGATGGCATGCCGACAAAGAGATTTTATTGAATAAATTAAAATATGTTTAAAGTGAAAACTGTTAAGCTTGCACCGTGTAGTCTGATGGAATCTGGTTATTATTTTATACCGGTGACATGTCATGTTTATTTATCGTATAATAAATAAGTTTACCGATATCAGAACATTTTGTTACCGATACAAAATACTTGTTGTTTTCAAAAATTCTATTTTTGAATACCTAAAATAACATTAAAAGTTAGTAATTATTTGCTAACACTTACTAACTTAAATTTAAGAAAATCTGTCTTTTTATAATTTTGTGTTTTCAATTATATTTATTTCCCGTCGTTAGATCATAATAATTTCAAAGACTATACACTAACATGAGCTTTACATTTCAAAAAAGCACCTATTGCTGCCTTTGCGCCTGCATCCATTCCTCCCGAGGTTTTTAAAAGGTAAGGCTTCTATCCGCTATGGTAGGCAACTATCCGATTTTTTAGAAGTTTAGTAAAAATAAATTAACAGAAAAATTGTTGAAATTTTATTTAAAAAAAAGAGTTTTCAGAAAGAGTAATGACTAATGTTTCAAATGACATAAAGTTTTTGTAATTACGTAGATACCTTCTTTATTTCTGAATATTTGTATTTTATTAAAAAAGGCGAGTAACTATTCGGTTTTTGCCACATCCTAGGTTTATATATCAATTTATACGAAATTACGTGTTTAGACATTTTATTTGCAATAAAATACTTAATTTTTTCCAACTTCTCTAACAAATCACTTCTTACGTGTACATAAAAGGTGATATTTTACAACAACTGCATTGATATTGAATATTGTATAACTGATCTGTAAATAATGTTATGCTGTTGTAATAAAATTCAGTGAAATCCCCGGCCAGCAAGTAAAATAAACATTTCATGCTATTGTTAGATATTTAACTGTATCACTAGGGATTTGCCTACATCGATGGCCTGTATTTTCCCGTTATGTGTAGCTACGCTTAGTCTGCTGCCCGTATAGTAGGGAGCCGAACCTATGTCGACCTTCACCCATCTGTTTACCGAATAAAACATTGTTTTTATCAAATTTAATACATAAATAAACACGTGTTCCATGTACACACGTGTTAATACATTTTTGAACTAACATAACTGGCAAATTGTGTATACATTTATGCTTAATAAGATTTCTGAATCAACGAATACTTGAATGATTCAATTATTCAACTTTGCAACCCACAACAGTTAATGATCATTAAAAAAAAAACAGGCGTAAAGTTAACTCAATATATTGTTTCCAATCCTGGTAAAATGCATTCTCGAATCACGTAATGTCTAGAAATATAGCGAGGACGATCGCGGTGAGCTGTACGTGAACGTAATGTAAACAGCGTGCGCTGTTTCTTCAGACATGTTTCATCACTTTATCTGGAAAGGTGAAACATCAGCTTGCAACGACCACTTTTACTTCAACAATTGCAAGCATTTGTTGCAGAAAAGAGAACTAGATATTGTTTTTTTTTTTTTTTTTTTTTTTTTTTTTTTTTTTTTTATGTTATGGAATTGGCAAACAAGCATGCAGTTCACATTGATGTCAAGCGATGACTGCAGCCTATAGACACCCACACAAAGACCAAGGTCAAAATGCAGATGCGTTGCCACTCCTGAGGCCTAAGGTGTTATGCCACTGTGCCGGAAATTACAGGGCCGTACATTACCACCTGACCGGAACACGATAGTGCTGAACACTACCATTTAGCGGCAAGTATATTAGGTAATGCGGTGGTGCCTACGCCCGCGAGCTCCGTCACTGGAGCTCTACCACCAGTTAAATAAAAGGTAAATTATCATCATATCGAATTCTATAATTAACCTACCATAGAAGCCGATCATTAATGAGCCCCTAGTAAGTAGCTTACTACTTTACTTGAGGCAATGTTAGATTTTTTTTCTGAAATTAGACAAATTTCTAGCGAAAGACGTCACAGCAATGTTGCATATAGTTCAAAAACGTATGTAACGAAACGTGTATGGTTGCATATTATGAACGGTTGAATGATTGAATCAATATTGACTTCCATCAATCCTCACAATTTTTATCCAATAGGGAGACAAGAAAACATAGGCCTGAAGTTTAACTTCATTGTTGTCTACTTCTTCACTTCTTCTTCTTGTCGATCTTTCAAGAATCGTAAATATTCGTTGTAAAAAGGAAAACGGGTAGTTATTAACTCTCTTGAGTTTGCACTAATAAATGTTATTTATCTTAACGTAATATAAAAAATAGGCAGATAAACTACCTCAGCGGCTGAATATTGAGAAGCGTAATAGCTACTTGGATTTTGTTCAGTTGAGAACATTCTGTAATACAGAGACAGAGACAGAGACAGAGACAGAGACAGAGACAGAGACAGAGACAGAGACAGAAACAGAGACAGAGACAGAGACAGAGACAGAGACAGAGACAGAGACAGAGACTAAAATGCTTGGAATCGTTATATTTACCTTTCCCGAACAGTATAAATATCTGTCCATTATAGAATCACAGACATGAATAATAAAGATGATCCCTCAAATTATAGACCCATATCTCTTCTATCCACCCTCTCTAAGGTTCTGGAAAAAATAGTTAAAAAAAGGTTAACAAACTTTTTAGAAAAAAAAAACCTTTTAAGTAAACACCAGTATGGCTTCAGAGAAAAAAAATCAACAGAAGATGCAGTTCTGACCTTAACTACTTTAATAACTACGTATATGGATAAAGGATATAAATGTATGGAGTTTTCTTAACCTCCAGAAAGTTTTCGACACTGTCTCGATTCCTATCCTACTGACTAGGTTGGAGAGTGTGGGTTTAAGAGGTTTAGTTTGGGACTGGTTCGCAGATTATCTTTCAGGCAGAACACAAAAGGTAAGAGTTGGGGAATACGAAAGTGAAAGTGCTTCCTGTAATTATGGGGTACCGCAGGGAAGCACACTAGCACCCCTGCTTTTCTTAATTTATATAAATGACCTCTGTTCTACCCCTATGACTGGCTTGGATATCATAATGTTTGCGGACGACACTGTACTGCTTTTCCATGACACTGACTGGCTGAAAGATACAGAGCTGGCAGAAAGAGGTGTTTCTAAAGTTATGGAATGGTTAGAAAACAGCCTTTTGTCATTGAATACAGAAAAAACAAAATTCATGTGCTACACCCTAAGAACTGCGGGTAGTAATGCAATAACTAAAGGGCTTAAAATACATTACTATCCATGCAACCGTGCTGTTTCGCTTCCCAATCACTGTAATTGCGCCGTTCTTTCACGTGTTGATAGTATTAAATATCTCGGAGTCTCCATAGATGACAGGTTAAACTGGAACGTTCATATAACATATCTTTCATCCAGAGTACGAAAACTCATCTATGTACTGCTTCTTATACACACATATAAAGCCTTATGTGAGTGTATAATAAGGTATGTGCATGGGGCAGCGCTACAAAATTTAAATATTAACTCTCTCGAACGAGCTCAACGCGCTGTACTGAAGGTACTGCTCCACCTTCCCTTTAAACACCCTACCACGGTTGTAAATGAAAAGGCAGATGTATTGACTTCGAAAGTTATTTATATATGAAAGTCTACGACGTTTCCATAGCCGTACAGTACCAATTTTACCTGTGTCATCAAAAAGAGTAGATAGAGTTCCAGTTCCATGGGTAAAGACGAGATTTGCTCAGAAGCAATATGACGTAGTCGTCCCACAAATTTATAATAAATTACTGAAAGCGTATGTCACCCAGAAAAAAAACTTAAGAAAAATGAATAACAATGAAATTAAAAAGATAATTTTATCATGGCTTAAAATGTTCGATTACGATGGAATTGAAAATATGTTGCAAAATCTATATTCTTGATAAAATAAAATATAATAATAAAAATTAGATATCTTCTTAATATATATAAATCTCGTGTCACAATGTTTGTCCTCAA
This sequence comes from Macrosoma leucophasiata, assembly GCA_036365455.1. Lineage (NCBI taxonomy): Eukaryota > Metazoa > Arthropoda > Insecta > Lepidoptera > Hedylidae > Macrosoma > Macrosoma leucophasiata. The sequence continues at coordinate 10,052,924 of JAWQUS010000010.1, forward strand.
TGGACTCCTAAACCACTTAACCGATTATAATAAAATTCGCACACCATGTGCAGTTCGATCCAACTTGAGAGATAGGATAGTTTAAATCTCAAATTATAGTCGCAATTTTAATTTATTGCTAATTATTTGTCTGTTAATATTTGACAGTCACAATTATCTGTTAACTCCAAATGATTCTAACAGATGTCGATACCTTTCGACTGGGTTGAGTAAGTAATCAATAGATGGCGCTGTTATGGTAAATCTACAAACGTGTCATATAAGCTACATTTTAACAGCATAATTACCACGTGTTGTTGACGCTATAAAATTAATTAAATTAATTTTGGTAGCGAATGAAATATAATTCAATCATTTCCACTTTTTAAATTTTTGGTGTTAGCATAGCCGGCCACGTCTATATATATAAAAATGCAACCCGTTTTCCTTGGTCACGGCATCACGCGTGAATGGCTTCACTGATTTGGCTAATTTTGGTTTTGAATGATTTTTGGAAGTCTAGGGAAGGTTTAAAAGGTAAGAAAATATGAAAAAATTTAAGGGAAACAGTAAAAACCACAATTTTATTTTTCCATACAAATAGTCCGTATCTATGAAACCTTTGACACCTTATTTCATTCTGAGGCAATACGAAGTTTGCCGGGTCAGCTAGTTATTATGTAAATCGTATGCAGTTTCACACACACATGTAATTTCAGTTCCTGTATTATGATAATAACTCGATTTTCTAATCGAGGTGTTAGGTAGTGTGCATTATTCCCGTTACATGTTGTATACATAAAATACATGAAATTATCATTTAGATATATCAACTTTATTATTTTTACTTAAACTTAAAAAAATAAAATAAAAGTAATACAAAATTTAACTACTTACAGTTTATCGACAATAAATAAATAAATAAGAAATAAAGTGTAGTTTTTTGGAAGGCTTACTTACTACCCGAGAAACGTACAGGACAGTACGTATTTCATATCATATATACATACATACACATATCTTTCAAAGAATAGACAGATCAATATCCCTGTCGCCCAACTCACATTGGATGTTGAACAAGTAATCTCGTAATCGTTTTTTGAAGGTGTTTAAATTTGTTATTTGCCTACCACAACGATTGCTGTCCATTAGGAAATAAAGAGTTTAACTGAACTCAACATTTTGTCTTCTATTCTAGCAAAATGCATTCTAGGAATCACGTATCACGATATATAGAGAGGACGGTCGCGGTGAACGGCACGTGAACTTAATGTAAACAGCTTGCGCTATACCTTCAGACATGTTTCGTCACTTTAACTGGAATGGTGAAATAACAGCTCGCAAAGACAGCCATTTCTTCAAAAGTAGTCCCTATAACTTATACATTTGTTGAACAAAAGCTCAGTTTGAGCTAATTTAAATCTAGGGTGAAAAGGTTCAATATTTTCGATGCTCAATTATTTATTAGGCTGCTCGTGGTTCATTGAAAACACTGAATAAACTGTTTGTAGCAATTAAGAAACCCTAATGTTCCTCATTTTTAAAAAGTGAATCAAATACCAGAAGTCATTTTCCTATCTAAATATAATAATATAAAAAAATAACTTATATTACGAAAATTTTAAAATTAATTGGTGCACCTGTTGGTACACAAACAAAAAATAAATTTAGTGTTAAGAATAGATAAATCTCTTTTTTAATGTTAATAATAAGTAAGGAGGAAATTCTTTTATTGTGACATTGGTCACAAAAAAGTTATTACAATACATCTTATTTTAAATACAAACTTCCATAAAATACCTCGACAAACCAAAATGTAACCCCAGTTTATAAGTATGATTACGTTTACGTAAAGAAATCATTAAAATGTATTCAAACACGTTTTTCACAGCGTTTAAATAAAGCTTTTACGTGGTTTTCTAGCTAATATCGGTGAAAAATTTAAGCAAACTCATACAACATTTTAGTTTTCGCACGGGAGCTGTACTTGTCACCCTTAAATGGCTCTGGCCGTTCATGTGATAGATAAATGACCGCCTTTGCGGCGCTTCGAAGGAACATAAGCCGTTAGACCGGGGCATTTTGTGACGTAATATGTCACTGTAATATATCTTACACGAGCTACGGACGAAGACGGTGATTCTCGTAAATTTTGTATTACAGCTTTGATTAACGTTTTGATATAATTATATTTTATTTTCAAAAATCAGTCATGGTACGATTCCGAACTTGGTAGCACGCAGCAGTGCTGCCGCAGCACTACTGGTCTCCATATATTATCTATGAGTTTATAAGAGATTACATTCCGAGCTACGCGACACTGTCGCGGCAGCAACGCCATAGAAAATAGAGAAATATGGTGCTGCGGCAGCACTGCTGCGTGCTGCCGAGTTCGGAATTGTACCCAGAGAATATGTAATAATACGACGTATAGAATGGACACTTCGACGTCCCGCCCGATTTCCCCGCCTCATCCAATCTCCTCCCCTCCTATGGGCGACGGTTGATATTTTTTACGTGCTACGCACACAGGTGCAGGTGTAAATACATGTCACTGATTGATGTCTGTATAATAGAGACCAAATCAAGCGTTTGTATGAAATTTTGGCGGAGTGTCCGCGGTGTGTCGTACCTTAAATCTACGAACAGTTTTTAGAGTTAATAAAATCAATCCGTAATCTAAAATGTAGTTCACCCAAACATTTAACAGGTTCTCTGAAACCGATGGTCGATTTAATTACGGCATCCATTCATTTTAAGTCTATATCTGTATAAACATTTCATATTATTGTCTTTTAATGTTATGATAGTGGAAAATAAGCATTCAGATCAGAGGATGATAATTGAATACTGCCTATAGACACAAAAACCGGAAGTAAAAATGAAGATGCGATACCTCTCCGAGGTCTAAGTTATTTATGCTGTGTGATAGTAATTGCAAGGCCTTAAGTATAATTACCATCAAACGGAACAAGATGCCGCTACATTATGCATTATTTAATAAGTTATATATTTCTTAAGGTACCTACTGGCGTCAGGACGTTATGCTCTCACCGCCACTAGTGCAGTCAGTCAACTGAACAATGGCGGTCAAATCATTCCAATAGGACGGTAGTAAATATAACAACGCGGGGTGGGTATCAGCGTCCCACGATAAAATTACCGGCACTGCGATCGCAAATCCGCCTGCCAAGCGTGGCGATTATGGGATATTCTCCCCTAAGGACTCATAACACTGTTGTGGGCCTCTTTGGGGAAGGCTTTATCCAGCAGTGGACGTCATTCGGCTGAAGTGATGATGACGATGATATTTCTTAAGTTAATATTTAATAAGGTATTACTCCCGCCCATCTCGTGAAGGACGCATGGCCCGGCCGCTGGTGAAGATCATAAGCGATCTACTTGGTTAAGCATTACGGGCGCGGTCGGGTAGTATGATGGGTGACCGCTAGTGGCAAATTAAATGCGCGTTTCCGTGCTTCGGAGTGCACGCTAAGCCGTCGATCCCGGTTGCTATCGATAGATAGCAGTCGTTAAATCTTGTCGGAGGCCTCATTGGCGGTTTGAAAACATCTGACAGCGGGTTGGCTACTAACCCGTCCCTCTCCCATAGAGGTGGAACGATGATCCTCGACTCGACCCTAACATGATCGCTTTTGCCCTGGCTAGTTTAATAATTTTATTTTGTTATTTCAAGGACTAAATTTAACACTTTTTACACTACAATAGTCTCTAATAGACTAAGATACTTTTAAAATATTAACAAAATGTTAGAAAATATAAATCAAGATGTTAGACTCTTGTAATAATAGCTATTTCTTTCAGTCCAATGGTGGGAGATGACCGTTTGATTCGAAGGGTTGTGGGTTCGATCCCCGCACCGGGGCAAATATTTGTATGACCTACAGATATTTGTTTCGGGTCTGGGTGTTTGTGTATGTATTGTGTGTGTACAGTGGCACCCACGACACAGGTTAATACCTAGTGTGGGACTGTGAATGCGTATTTTTTTTTTTTTTATATTGCTTAAGGTGCAATTCCGCGGGTCGCGATCGATCGCGGCCGCGCGACTTTAGATGTATATGAAAATGTATGGAACCGCTTCCGTGGTTTGCGACAGACGCGCGCGGCCGTGTTAGGTTAGGATCCCACTGCAGAATCATTTCGTTCATCCAGATATGCTGGAAACCTATTTTTACGCATATTTATAATCTAGTGAATATATATCTACTATGCTGCCTATCAAAATTTGGTCGCGAGTCAAAAATTTGGTATTTTTCATTAAATTATTTTATCTTTAACAGAAAGCAATCGGAAAGGATCTATGTCTTGAACATATATTTATAGTAAGATAATAATAATGTAATTCGAATAAGGTTTGCACTCGTATTTAAATTAGCACTTATATGATTTTCAATATTATCATTGACATAATTTAAAATATTTTCCTACCATTACCCATAATAATTTAATGGAAAAAAGGCTTACAAAATAAAAGCAAATAAATCCATTAAATATTAAAAAAAACCTGCTGTTAACTTTATAAATAAATTCTGTGAAATATCAGAAGTGAGATTACAGGCCGAGTAGAATTAGATGTAAATTTTATTCATGTAGAGAGTAGCTCTACCCAGTCCCTCTGTGCGCATTTGCTTATGGACATAACCGAAAAATCAGTCACTGTACCAACCAACTGGAATTATAATCTATGTAAAAAATAACCACCGAGTGGACGAAAAATACCACTCTTAAACGTTTTTAAAATTCCGAAGCCTACAAGAAACCCTGATAGTGCGAAATATTAAACATAGTAATCACAAGTGTCCCCACACCCACCAGCTAAACAGCTGTATTGGAAGGTATGACAAAATTCACGGTATTAGTATGTATAAATAACGAAATTATAAGAAAAACTATCACGACTAAGGAGGATTCACAAGTTTACGAGTAATATTCGAAAAACTGATTAAGAAATCTTAGGGAAGCGGAACCACAATATACGTGGCCCGTCATGCGTTTGTAGTTTTTATTATTGTATATGGTAAAAAAGTATTTAAATATGAATTGTATTTTTTGTGTCTTCTCAGTAATAAGACAATCTAAACAAGTGTATACCACATACCACATTGATGGTAAGTGGGTATCGTAGCTTAACGGCAAATATTTAAAAACTAGAGCTTACAAAAAAATATATTTCACAAGCATGTGTTAATGCGAAATAATACAAAACAATTATTAAGGGTAAAAGCGACTTCTTTACGATATTCAATAAACTGAAAAGTCTATTATATCGGTTGCCTAACTAGCATAGTTGGTAATAGATGGCGCTGCTGCTACCATAAAGCAATGCAATAGATGTGAAGGAAAGATTTGACAAATCGGGCAGGGCTTCAGTAGCTCAATTGGAAGAGCGGCTGGACTAGATTCCCAGTAGGTCGCGAGTTTGAGTCTCGCCTGAAGTCAAATTTTTCTTTCCATTTTTCTTTAAAAATAAAGTAGAGATGTTATTATACTACGGGTGATTCCTAAGCTGTTCTGCTTTTGGGCTAAAATTGCCGGCCTTGTGTAAATACCGTTATAGATATTGAACTCGGAATACGAAACGTAACCGACGACTTGGGGTGCGACCACCTATCGACATTGCTATTGTCGTTGTCATTGCTGTCAAATTTTCATCTCGTTTTTTACTTTAACTAAATAACAATAATCGAAATAATCTACCATTACCGCTTGTTTATCACCTACGAAAGCAAGAAAAACAATCAGATTATCACTACTGCTTTTAGAGGAGCTACAAATCGACATGAAAATTTGACAGCAATGACAACGACAATAGCAATGTCGATAAGCGGTCGCACCCCTGGTGATAGTTGCGCGCAATCACTGGATGAGGACGGTCTAGGACCATTCGTTGTGACAATCTTTGATGGGAGGCTTTTCTCCAGCAGTGGACGTGTTTCGGCTGAATGATGATGACGATAGATAAATACATCACATTTGTGTTTGAAATTTTCTATATAAATAGTTTTTCTCTATTCTCTACCGGGATATAATAATATGTCACTCCACACTCTTTGCCTACCCAGCCACGGATATGGCGTCAAGATACATTCATACTTGAGAAAACAGGTTTCAATATCCGTAAGTCCAAATTTAAAAAACTGTCCTATTTTTATTATTGAGTATTTTTGGACTATTATTAATTTATTTACTTTGACATATTAATCAACGTATCAGTTGTTATTCGCTTTAATTTTATATATGTAATTTGACCTATCACAAGCAAATTCTATTATTTCCAAGTGATTAAATGAATTTTTGAGTTTGAGTTTGTCTAGCATTATTGCTTAATAATTTATGAAACACAATTTTGTAACTTTATTTTTGTTATAATTATTGTTGTACATTGTGCAATATTTTGATAATTTTAAACAATTAATAAATTTAATAAAATTTTCAAACAACATTCAATATTTTGAATCATGTAAATAACTAAGAGTCACTTCACACTCTTCACAGGTATATTCGTTTATTATTATTATACACAACTCGAGGAAATTATAAAATAAACAGCTCGTAAGTGGTAGTGGTGCGAGGGAAGCACCCTGTATACCTGCATAACGTTAGTGTGTGCTCGTGTAGGGCAAACAGAGCTACCCCGAGGGGTAACATGGTGTTACGTTTTGATATGTATTGTATACGTACAGTTAAGATATCCTTTGATGCGTATACTTTGTACATTAAAAGTGGACTTAGTTCAGTATCAGTTACTAGATGTAATATTAATATTTTCTGTTACCATTATCTTTTCCTGTTAAACACAATAGTTTTATGCAATTTTTAAATGTAATTAAGGTGACAAACGAGCATGCAGCTCACATTGATGTTAAGTGATGACTATAGCTTAAAGACATCTACATAAAAACCAGAGGTAAAATTCAGATGCGTTACCACCTCTGAGACCTGAGGTGTCATGTCTCTCCGATAGTTATTATGTTACCTCCTAACCGGAACACGATAGTGCCGAACACTATCATTTAGCGGTATAGGTTAGGAAATGCGGTGGTGCCTACGCCCTCGAGCTCCTACATTTGGAACTCTACCACCAGAAAATGCAAATCCGACACACATCAAAAAAAAGAATAAGTAGTTCTAACTGGTGGTACAGCTCCAGCGACGCATCTCGTGTACATTTTAGAATTTTTTAATTGATTTACGTATTTGCATTTGAATCATCATCTGATGCCAGTGAGCTCACATTGGAAGACACAACACTCCTTAATATTATTTCTTCAGGTGAAATGGGTTGAACATGACTGTTACGCCACGCCATCTTTTTAACCGAAGTCGAAAAAAGGCGGAGGTTCTCAATTCGTCAGAATCTTTTTTTTAACCAAGCGATGTTCTATTTTATTTTGTATGTAATTAAATATCTTATTAAAATTATAAAACTCCTCGTCATCAATCTTTATTTCACTTTTTTTTCGTCCATATTCAGTATACCATATTTTTATTACATGTTATATTAGAGACTCGCTGTTAATTTCTTTCAACATTAAGAGTAAACGCTTTTTAAAAGTAAAAATCGCCCACCTACGAACTGGAGCCCATCGTTGTTTCTACGAACAGATTTAGGTACATGTTTCCTTATGTGTGTCAATATTAATAGTTTTTTTATTCTAATACTTATGAAATTATGTAAGAAAGTGTTCTTGGATATAAGCTCTCGCACGTTATTGCAGGAATTACTCGGCCTCAAATTTGAAAAGAATGCAGCAAATGTTATATACTAACCCCCTTATTCATAAACGTATTTTAGCTCAAGTGTTGCTAATCTCTCCTTTGTCTTTTTCTATCATTTGGCAATGCAGCTGACAAAGACAAAGCATTCTATAGCTAAAACGTATCTAAAGTACGTTTATGAATAAGGGGGAAAATCTATAAAGATTACGGGAAAAACTATAGAAATCTATAGTATTAGAATAACATAGGGAGGGAAACTCTTAACTGTTTTCATTCAACAACCATTTCAAAATTTTAAGTTAACGGTCAGTTGAATTAATACCCAACTTACCCGTCACATAAGGTATGAATATTAGATGAAATTCTAGCAACAGTAACACAACACACAGTCAGATCGTATAAGCGATTGGTGAACGGCTACAGAGATTAATTTGCATTCCCGACCAAAACGGATCGTGAGGCTATTTCGTCGGCATCTCTCCCATTTCCTGCTTATAGTCCACACCAAGTATCACTGGATGCGAGTTTCTGAGCGAACTCTCTTCTTGTTTCCCGAGTTGAACACGAAATGGAATGTCAGCGAGGAATTGAGCTTCGATTGTTTGTTTTTTTCACGTTTTCAACTATTTAAATACTGAGGAATCAGCGACAAACAACTAGTTGTAATGAAATAACTAGTTGTATGTTGCTAATTCGTCTGCATGCGCGTGATTTTAAACATCAAAAGTAGCCTTTGGCTTTTGAAGGACTCAAACTATCTCCATGTTCAAATATCATGTTTGTATATTAACGCCAGGTCCCTAACGGGATGGGTGGAGGGTGTGGAGCGCCAAACATCCCGGTCATAATATAATCACGATAATTATCTTCTATATTAGGACTGTTCATTTGTATCTTCATTAATTTTATAGTTCTGATTACGCGCTGTATTAACCCAACTTACCCAGTACTTAAAACATGAATATTAAATGAAATTCTAGCTACAGTAGTACACAACACACACCGTCAATTCGTATATGCGATTGGTGAGCGGCTACAGAGATTAATTTGCATTCCCGACCCAAAACGGATCGTGAGGCTATTTCGTCGGCATCTCTCCCATTTCCTGCTTATAGTCCACACCAAGTATCACTGGATGCGAGTTTCTGAGCGAATTCTCTTCTTGTTTCTCAAGTTAAACATGAAATGGAATGTCGGTGTGCATGAAATTCTATTATGTGATGCGTTTTTTTTGTGTTTACTAACGACATAGCATTAGAAACCTCTAAAATTATCAGATTTTCCACTATATTGTTAATGTTTAATACACATATAAATCTTCCTCTTAAATCACTATTAAAAGACACTAAATATCTGTTTTATAGGTACTATTTAGTGATATGAATGAACCGTCTATGAATGTTTGTTTTGTATTTGTTTAGCGGCATACCAACAAAAAACGAATTGCAGTAAAACACTGAAATTAAAAAAGCGTTCTGAATCTTGAATATTGAAGTAATCATGCCTACACTGCTATCATCCCGAAAGACCTGCCAGTGTTAGATGCAGTCAATATTTTTTGTAGTCACGCCATGCGAATCGGAAACAAGTATGCATCGGGCGTCCAGCCGTGAGATGGAATTCTCGCATTAGTGATATGCATTCGAATATCACTTCAATGGATTCAATGTTCGCGTTTAGAAAATGCAATGCTATTTTGTGTATGCTGACTTTGTTTTGTTCAATAACAATAATGCCAGGATTTGTTTGTACGTATAACAAGGCATATTATAGTTTCATTTCGTTTTCGAGAAATCCTTTGTCATTATAGTTTGATATTTTATAAAGCACTTTCTTCTTCGGTGTTGTTAATCAGAACTAGCTAGAGATGTTCATTGATCGGGTTACTAACCCGATCAATGAACATCTCTTATTAACACATCAACTTATTAACTTTTACATTTAATATATAATAAAGCAAATTCATGGAATATGTAAGTAGGTTTATATTATTTCCGTTGCAAGCTCTGTTCTTACAAAAAAAAAGAAGGAATGTGGTAGTGTAGCATTCAAAATTTTCAATATTGAAATAACGATCCATATACCGCTATCATCCCGAAATACCTGCCAGCCTAAGTCAATATTTTTTGTGGCAACACCATAGCTACGCCATGCGAATCAGAAACAAATCAAATATGCATCGGGCGTCCAGCCGTGAGATGGAATTCTCGCATTAGTGATATGCATTCGAATATCACTTCAATGGATTCAATGTTCGCGTTTAGAAAATACAATGCTATTTTGTGTACAGTTGCTTTGTTTTGTTCAATATCAATTAACACTTGTTTGTAGTTTGGAGTATATACAAAAAAAATTTTGTTATAATCGTATGCATGTTTTCAGTGTAGCGTGTCTTTTTAAAAGCACAGCAACGATGTAATAATTGTTGATTAGCTGTAGCTACATAACTTTTGATACCACCTGGTTGCTGTATTGAAAACTGTTTGCGGGAGGGGCCTGATGACCTGTAGCACAGGTTTCATTCAGAAACCTATTTCAAGCACCAGTCCCCCACAAAACTAGGATTTAAGAGCAAAAAATATATTGACAATAAGAATGTACCTAATTAAAATCATTCTTCATGAAAGACATGACTGTAATAAATTAGCAATACCCGTTCTACCGATTCCAGATAATTAAATGACTTAAAAGAAGAGAACGTTTGTCTTGTTATAAATATTGAACAAGTCTAGCCATAGTGATGATGGTGCAATCAGTAAACTTTTTTGTTTTGAAGTGGTAGTGGCAAACACGCATACAGTTCATATTGATGTTAAGTGATGACTGCAGCCTATAAACACCCACACAAAGACCAAGGTCAGATGTAGATGTGTTACCACTCCTGAGGCCTAAGATGTTATGCCTCTGTGCCGGAAATTACAGGGCTGTACATTACCACCTGACCGGAACACGATAGTGCTGAACACTACCATTTAGCGGCAAGTATATTAATAACTTTTGAAACTTTTACTAACATTTTTCCTTGAATTTATGAATAAAATCGTGTGAAAAACGTCGCTATAGTTATACTTTTGGTATATATCTATACAAATAAATAAAATTGGAGTGTCTGTTTGTAATATAAAAAAACGCTTTTTACTAAATGCATAGATATGTATACACGGTACATATACCAAAACATTTTTTTTTTATTTTTATCTGTCTGTCTGTTTGTTCCCGCTAATCTCGGGAACGCCTGGACTGATTTTGACGGGACTTTCACTGGCAGATAACTTATGTAATAAGGAGTAACTTAGGCTACTTTTATACTAGCTGCGCTCACGACTTCGTCCGGGTAGATACTGAACAATCATACATTTTCACTCGGGCGAAGTCGCGGGCACATCTAGTGTTACATAAATTTGTTTTGTAATATTATGATCATCCTTACTTTATGGATAAAGTTTGGAATTAGTTTGAAACAAACATTATCGATTTCAAACTAGTATCCAGGAATAAACACGATCGTACAACCATAGAAATGCTCGAAATAAATGCTGCTTCAGTCAACCATCACAATGCTCACTGCATGTTTGGTTACGGAACGTTATTTAACTTCAATGATCGTTTCCCTAATTAGAAATCTAGCTTGAACGTACGATTATGTGAAATGAACTATTTCGATGCGAATAAACATTCTATTTGCTTTAAGATATATTTTTTTACTGGTGGTAGAGTCCAGGCGTACGGACTTGAGGTCGTAGGCATTACATCTGCCGAAAAAAAGTGATAAGCACTATTGTGTTCTGGTTGGATGGTAATGTATGGCCCCATTATAAGTATCACAGAAACATAACAACTAAAGAAAAATTTGACTTCAGGTGAGACTCGAACTCTCGGCCACTGGGAATCTAGTCCAGCCACTCTTCCAACTGAGCTACTGAAGTCCTGCCCGATTTGTCAAATCTTTCCTTCACATTTATTGCATTGCTTTATGGTAGCAGTAGCGCCATCTGTTGTCAAACTATGCTAGTTAGATCTGTTATCTGCCTACCCCGTTAGGGACCTGGCGTGAAGATACTTACATAATACTATACACGGTTTATAATTTCAACTTGGTACTACGTGGCTCCACTGGACTCAGACTTTCAAAGCATAATAATTTTGACACACAATATACCAATACGGAAGATTTAACGGTTAGATATATTAATCGGTAACGTACGCCATTGGTTAAACGTTACTTTTTAAATTCATGAATATTATTATTATTTTGTTTAAAAGTGAATTGAAATGGGTCAATGAAACTACTGTGTATCCAACAGTTTCATTGACCCAAGAACATAGCATGTCCATCAATGCATTATGAACGTATCAAAAACAATACATATGTTTACGAGACTGACTTTTATAAATCTATACAAATAAATAAAATTGGAGTGTCTGTTTGTAATATAAAAATAACCGCTTTTTACTAAATGCAAATGTATGTATACACGGTACATATACCAAAACAACATTTATTACAATTTTTGTCCGTCTGTCTGTCCGTCTGTCTGTTTGTTCCGGCTAATCTCGGGAACGGCTGGACCGATTTTGACGGGACTTTCACTGGCAGATAGCTTATATAATAAGGCGTAACTTAGACTTCTTTTATACTGGCTGCGCCCACGACTTCGTCCGGGTAGGTACTGAACAATCATACATTCTTACGGGGACGAACTCGCGGGCACATCTAGTGACATAATATAGATAATGCTACTAAAAATGTTCAATGTAATTGTACAACACTGTATGATGTTAACCAGTTACAAAAAGAAAGCCGAGGGCTATCAAGATTAATACGTACTACAATCTACATATCTCAACATTATTATTATTTATATGAATAAGCAGCTAAAATAATATTTGTAACTAGCTGTGCCCGCGACTTTATCCGCGTGAGAATTTATGATTGTTCAGTATGTACCCGGACGAAGTCGTGGGCGCAGCTAGTGTAAAAGTAGCCTAAGTTACTTCTTATTACATCAGCTATCTGCCAGTGAAAGTCCCGTCAAAATCGGTACAGCCGTTCCCAAGATTAGCCCCGCCAAACAGACAGACAGACAGACAGACAGACGGACGGACAGACAGACAGACAAAAATAGTAGAAAATGTTGTTTTAGTATATGTACCGTGTATACATACATGTGCATTTAGTAAAAAGCGGTTTATTTTTTATGTAATGGAAGTGGCAAACAAGCATGCAGTTCGCATTGATGTTAAGTGATGACTGCAGCCAATAGACACTCACACAAAGACCAAGGTCAAAATGCAGATGCGTTACCACTCCTGAGGCCTAAGGTGTTATGCCTATGTGCCGGAAATTATAGGGCCGTACATTACCACCTGACCGGAACACGGTAATGCTGAACACTACTATTTAGCAGCAAATATTTTAGGTAATGCGGTGGTGCCTACGCCCGCGAGCTCCGTCACTGGAGCTCTACCACCAGTAAAAGCGGTTATTTTTATATTACAAACAGACACTCAAATTTTATTTATTTGTATAGATAAACACAACAGACTATCGCAAAAGAAAAGGTTAATGAACATTCTTTAAACCACAATCACAATGTATCATCGTTATAAATTAATCATCCGAAGTTTGTATCGAAAAAGTATTTCACGAATTTGGCTTACAAAGTATACCATTTCGGACTATTCAATTAACCGTACTAATGATGTGAAAGTAGCGCGCTTATATGCGCTTACTTTGATATTTAGTCTGCCAATATTAAAAGCCTAATGCAACGTGCACAAGCTTTATAAACGATCAGTTTTGCTTTTACACAGCTGAAGCTGATTAATGAATGTATTTTAGAAATAGCAGACATGCGTGTGGTGAAATCGTTGGAAAGCAAATGGTGTGGGTAAGCGGACGGACAGTCGGGTTTCGGGTTGATCGGTTCAATGCGCTAATTTGCATTGCGACTACGGCACTTTTCAGCGTCCCTTGTTGTGCAATGTGCCAGCATCTGTTTTTGACTGCTGTGGGAATAATTCGTTAATTATATACGTTCAATATCGGGACAACGGGAATGGATGACATTTTCATTTATTTATTTGTTTCCTGCCTCGGTAGCCTAGTGGTAGCAGGCCACTACTACTACGCTGAGGTCCTGGGTTCGATTCCCGGGTAGAGGCTATCAGAGATGATGCTGTAAAGTCCATTATCTCTGGTTCTATTGGGATTTTTCCATTTCCTGGAAATTTCCCAGTACCTTGAAGTTTGGTAATGTGCCCGGAGATGTCAAGAGGCTCGCCACCTGTTACATGGGCCAAAAACGTAACCGGTAAATCGTGGATGTTTGCATGTATGCTTGAATCCATGCATTTACCTCTGCCTACCCCTTCGGGGATTACAGGCGTGTAGTTACGTTATTTTTTTCCTTTTAACAAAAAGTAAGCCGGTAGCAATCAACACTGGTCAATTTTAACATAACATATCAAATATTTCAAGGAAAGATAAAAACTATCTTTGTACGATAGTAGGCTACTAACGACTACGGCATAGTTTAGCCTTCCTTACTCACTACGCCGAATCGACAAATTTTCTGGATACCGACCCCGGGCAGAATTCTCCAAAATTTTAAGATTATACCTATTTCTACTTTATTAACTGGGCCTTAATTTTCACACATTTCCACTTATAATTAGACCTATTGTAGAGCCAAGCGACTAAAGTATAAGAAATTTAAAATTTATCGAGAGATTGGACATTTAAAAATTTTGAATACCTATTTCTACAAATTCGACAGATTTCGTTGGTTTTTTCCACCTTCCCAATCTACAACAGTGCAAAAACACATTCATACGACAAAACGAATCAAAACCGAATCATCGAAAGTAGGTAATCTATACAAATAAATAAAATTGGAGTGTCTGTTTGTAATATTAAAATAACCGCTTTTTACTAAATGCATATGTATGTATACACGGTATATATACCAAAACAACATTTTTTTATTAAATAAATTATTTCAGTTCCCGATAAATTTCCAAATTTTTATACTTCATCATGGACGTAATACAAAATATCAAAGTGTACAAACACAGCATCATCTAATTATCCAACATTGTGATTCCTTACTTTGTATCCCGCTGTCAAATTGATATCGAATTGCATACAATACTACCTTTTCCGCTGTTATTTTCTATTGGTGACCCTTTTACGGGTTTATTCTTTTTATTTTAATAAGGGCTCCATCCTATCCGTTCTCATAAAAACGACATTTTTCGGTCATAACTTAGATGAATAGCCGTTCAATGGCACAACGATTCAATACTCTGTATTTTCGTGCTTTGAGCATGTTTACCCACGATATAGATGTCATCGTGACTGAATCAGTACATTTTATTGGTACTAAGCAAAGAATGGTTTACGGTATACCGAAGTTCTTTCTTTGTCGTTTTATAGTCAATTTTACTGGAATGTCTTCGATAATTCCAATTATTACAAGCTTATTTTTAGAAATTGCTGACTAAACTCGTGCATATTTTAAAAAGGAAGTTGTAGGATTTTTGCTTTAGGAATTTTATTTCCGCTGTTTTCAGTTTTTCAAATATGCGAACATCGGTTTCAACATTTTTTCTGTAACTGATTTATACATTTTTCAAATTAAAAAGACTTTTAAAGTCAATCAATAATACAAAAAAAGGAGATCACTTATCGCATATATATATAGTTTATATATATTAAATAATTTATAATGTAAAATTAAATCTGCTCTTTTTAACCGAGTTCAAAAAACGAGAAGGTTCTCAATTCGGACGGTATATATATATATATTTTTATGTATGTACGCGAATTTCGCCGAGATTTCTGGACTTATTTACGTTATTCTTGTTTTGGTTGATGCGAAATAGTTTCGAATTGGTCCCATATAAATTTTATTCAGATAGGCCTATCAGTTTTTATTTTATGAGCATTTTTTTTTCTTTTAATTTTTTTACTTATATTCACCTCAGACTAAAGGAATAAGAATAGACGGCGAGTTGTCATACAGTGCGTTGAATCCACTGACGTCCTAGATAGTCCTAATGCGCATGACAACAAGATGGCAACAAGTGAAAATGACACATTTACTCATCGACGACACAACACAGCATAATTACTCCTTCGTGGATAATTTTTTTTCATTGATTTCGTATAGTCGTGTAATCATTTTGTATCGACACACCTAAACAATTTAAATTAGGTATCTAATTGTCACGAAGCTAAAAGAATCAGATTTTACAAATTTAACAGATGTGATGTTATTGGTAATAATAATAATAATAATAATAATATGCTCTTTATTGTACACCAAAGGTTAAAAAAAACAAACAAGACATATTAAAAAATTGCACAATTGGCGGTCTTATCGCGAAAAGTGATCTCTTCCAGACAACCAGGTGGAGGAAACTAGTTACGTAAAACAAGGAGGAGATGTACGGGAATATATATAAAAAAAAATTAAAAGTCATAAAAATTTTATAACTACATTTTATAGTAAACATAATAATACATAATCAATATAAAGATATCTATATATACTTAGATATATAATGAATAGATGTATATATATATATATATATATATATATACATACAAATATAATTAATATTAATACATACAATAGAAAAGTGTAAGAGTAATAACAGTAAAGAATATCGTAATAAGTGAAAGGATATCGAGAAAAAAAAGACTATTCGTGCGAGGAAAGACAGTATTCAAATAGGTGTTTTTTAAATGTTGTAAGGGTTTGCAACTGACGTATGTTAACGGGTAACCCATTCCATAAACGAACAGCTGCATTGGAAAAAGAGTTAGAATAGAAGGAAGTAGTATGGGAGGGAATCTTGAGTCGAAGGTTATTAGAGGAGCGTAGGAAGAGAGAGTTAGAGAGGCTAAGGTAGTGGAAACGTTCCTTGAGATAAAGAGGATAGTGAGGATAGAACAATACACAGTAGAGAAGGGAAAGAATATGAGTATTCCTGCGAAGGCGAATTGGCAGCCACTTGAGTTGATGACGAAATTCGGACACATGGTCATATTTAACCAAATATGAACCTTATACATAAATTTTGGAGACGTTCAAGCTTATTTAGCTGCTCTTGAGTAAGATCAAGATAGCATATGTCAGCATAGTCTAAGATAGGAAACAGGATTGATCTAGCAAGCGTAACCTTGGTGGCAATTAGTAAGAAATTCTGCAATCTCCTTAAAGAACCAACTACGGCAAACATCTTCCTGCTCACCTCACTAACTTGCGGAGCCCAAGTCGTACAACTATCCATTATAACGCCTAGATTTTTTACAATTTTACAATATTTAATTATAGATCCATCAAGAAATATGGGTGGATGTTTATCAAAATCTATTTGATATACATCTACATCTATTGGAAAGGATTATAAAGGTTATGTTTGGATAAAAAGGTACTCAATTGGTGATGGACAAGACGCTCAAGAACTTTATTATCTAAAGAATGGAAGTAAAGAAATGGGACGGTAATCAGGGAGGGACTTTGGATTTGGTTTTTAGGTATGGGAATAACATCAGCGTCTTTCCATGCGGAAGGAAAAATACCTTGGGCAGTAGAATAGTCTAAAATGTTAGAGATTATCGGGGTTACAAAATCTATCACAGGAATTATCATTTTCCGGCTGATCATGTCACTGCCTACCGCATCAGAGTCAATATTAAGGATCATTCTTTTAACATCACGATTTGAGAATTGTTCGAAGAAAAAAGGTGGATAGTCAGGAGCAGAGACATTATGCAATATGCAATTTATTGATTCCGCTGATTATAAGAGTCGAAGAAAAATGTTGATTAAACATATCAATATGAATCCCACATAAAAGTGGATCCGAAGTTTTAAATTTACCAACTCCAAGTGACTTAAGAAATTTCCACACTTTTGCTGGGTCTTCATTAGACACTGAGGCATGAATCTGGCGTCGTTGTGCATCTCTACACACTTTATTACAGCGATTTCTTAGAAGTACATACCTCTCTCGTTTGACATCTGTCGGATTATGTTTAAACCTACGTTTAGCATAGTTTCTCTTCATCAGAGTTCTAATCTCTTCAGTAAGCCAGGGATCAGGAAGATGCTTAATACGAACCGGACGGAGTGGTGCATGTAAGTCGAAGAGTTGCGTAAGAAGAGAATTAAATAATTTGACTTTCTCATCAACATCACATGCATCATCTACTACGGACCAATCAATTACAGCGATGTCTTCTAACAACCGTTTGTTATCAATTCCACCAAAGTTACGTTGCAAGAGAATTTTAGCTTTGACTTTAGGGGGGCGTATTTTATACGACAAGTAGATAAGGTCATGGTAAGAGAAAGACTCGGCAGAGCATTGACCATGCTTTGCAACATGATCAAGAGAAGATATTAATATTAAATCGAGATAAGATGGAGCACAGTTTGGATAAAAATGAGTAGCAGAAAGAGGAAGTATATGCATATTAGCTGATTCGACTATAGTTTTCAAACGATTACATCGCGAGTCATTTTTTAAGAGACATGTGTTAAAATCCCCCATGATGATGGAGTGAATATAAAGTGGAGTGAGATCTTCAAGAATATTTTCAAAAGATGAAAAGTAATTTACCGTGAGGGACGGGCTATAATAAACACCAAGAAGCATCTTTGTTTTCGAAAACAGGACTTCAATTAGGAGATGTTCTGCACCTTCATTTGATTGCGAAGACATGTTAACAATGGAGAAAGGAATGTGCGATCGCAGATATATCGCAACTCCCCCACCTCCACGATCTACGCGATCATTTCGAATCAAATGAAAGTTAGGAGGAGAATAAGACACGGAAGGGAGACATGGCTTAAGCCATGACTTAGAAACTAAAATTGCATGGATATTTCTATTCTCAAAAGATGCTAACATATCTGTGAAATGAGCAGGAATACTCTGAGCATTGATGTAAACAGCATTGAAGTTCTTAGTTAAAGTAAAGAAATGCGAATCAAGGGTATCACTGAAAGAAGGGAGACTTGCAAAGCTGTCACATGTCGAGCCCTCAGATGAGGAAAGGGAACAATAGTCGTCACTATTACTAATATCAGACATACGATGAAATAAATAAATAAATATAAAGAATATACAAGTAATACTTACCTCAGCCAAACACACCCAATACAGATAACACTTGTCAGATTGACACAAATTGAAATTTTGACATTACAAGCAAAGCAAAGTTTTAGAAAAGTGAGAAAAGAAAGATATTATTATGTTTAGTGTACCTTCACAATGGTTAATAAACGGATACGGAATTATAATAAGGTATCGGCGTACGTTATATAAAAGAACGCAAGTGATAAGAAAGACACTATGACACACAGTACTGTTACTTCTTGCGTTTCGACCGTTGGGCAGCTAGATTGTTGTCAGAAGACTGCAGTTTGGGCTTCGGTGCAGCTGTCCGTTTATTGGCCTCAGATTCCGACGAAAGGGCGATATTATCGATTATTATCAACGTCTCCAGCTGGTGTCGAGATCCATCAGGGGCAAGCAAATGGATCCACCCGTCCCTCGTCCAACACTTACTGACCCCAAAACGCTGCCGCGCCTTCAGGAACGTGTCATGACGCGTCTTTGCCAAAAATTCGGACAGAGTAATACTTGTGCCCTTGAGACCAGTTTTTGCGAACCAAACTTGATTTCGCACGAGAGCATCCTTAAATTTGACCAAGATTGGTCGTGATTTCTTCTCGTCAAATCTTCCTAGACGCTGACATCGGTTAATAGATGTAGTTGTTAAGTCTGGGATGTTAAGTTAGTCCGCAGCAAGTTTACAAACAACATCTGGCAAACTCTCAGACTTATCTTCCACCAATCCGTGCACAAGTAGCATCTTACGCCGGCTCCTCATTTGGACTCATTTGGACTCACTCTCCGAACTCGACTTGATGCTGCAGAGTGTTGAGAGCTGTCATCATGAAGGTCCGGAATGTGTTGAAGTCGGCAGCAAGCGTAGACAGTGAGGGAGATTCAGAAGCTGACCTGTGCAGATTGCGCTGGAACTCATCCATCCTTGTGTTGAACATTTGTGTCATGGCAGTCAAGGTAGTATTGATGGTGGCCTCCATTAAGAGAGATGTGTATATGTGTAGTGTTCTTAAAAATTGGTTGTAGTACACAAAAGCTAAGGATTCCAATTGCTGGTGGGTAGCTATAGCTATTTAATAATTTTATGCATAAATTATGTATTTAAACAGACAAATAAACAATTATTTTAAATATTAAACTCGGAAATCTTATAAAGCTGTTTAAACTTAGAACTACCCCCACAGAAAAAAAAGTAATGCAGCAATAAACTAATAAGTATTAAATAAATATAACTACGTTAAGAAAAATCGACTTCAAAACTGAAACGTAAAAAATAATAAAGATTTAATTGTAATTATATACTACCTATTATTGATATGTGCTTTTTACTAATAGGTTTGAAGTCGGTGCCAAGCCAAAATCACTAAAGTAGGCATATCATTGTATTAAAACGTAACTCCACGTCTGTAATCCCCGAAGCGGGGATTAAGAATTAGAGAAAACAAAATAAGAATGTTACGTAGAGTCTTAAAGGTCTGTAAACTATGTCTTGGCACTCTGGAGTGACTGAATAAAAAAAAATAAAAAAAACAGGAGTATTATTATAGAATAAATACCTAACCTAATATTGGATGTATTATAGAATAAATACCTTTTAATTAAATTTGCAAAGACCACTTTGTTATCTTAATTAGTCGATTATACAAAACCGGAGCGGATCTAAAAAGGAAGACATACTTTGTATCGTGTAGCTTCGAACTAAGACTGAATCCATAGAATTAATTAAATTTTGGATAAACAATATGTCATCCTAATTACCTCCAATTATAATCCTGAAATAAATCAGTTTGTTTACAAAAACAGAGACTAATTCGGCAATTATCACCTCCGGACATTTGGCGTGCGATTTGTTAATCATGAAATATATGTTTGTCGCCTTGTCGCGACCGGCATTATCCATTTTGTTAATTGAACCATTGGGGCGGTCACGCGAGACCCCGATTAAGGCAATGCTGTCTGTGTTCCCCAATTGAGTGGGACTAATCACGAATTCCAATGATGAATGCCGACTACCCTGCGACCGAGGCGTGGCGAATTAACATGCGAAATTAATGAGAATTATTATAAGTAACTTTCGTTGTTGTCACATTGATTCGTGCGCTTTTGTGGACTTTATTGTGTTTCTAATTTTTGTAATATTTTTATGATACGGTATTAGAAATACGCTATGAAGTATTAACCAATCACACAGAGAATTTATTTTTGCGACCGTTCTGTGGCTTGACTCTTTAATTATTGTTTTGCCACAGCAAAATGATTACGTATTGGTAGTCAAATCATCATGCATCAACTGCCCCAGTTGCCTAGTGGTAGCAGGCCACTTATACTACTGTTCGATTCCCGGGTCGGGGGATATTAGAGATAACGGTGTTAAATCCTTTATCTCTGGTTCTATTGGGATTTTTCAATTTTTTGGAAGTACCTCGAAGTTTGGTAATGTGCCCGGAAATGTCAATAGGCTCCTATATGTATATGCTCCTATTTCCTGTCAATAACCACCTATTATATGGGTCAATAACGTAACCGGCGAATCGTGTGTGTTTGCATGCCTCATTACCTCTGCCTACCCCTTCGGGGATTACAGGCGTGAAGTTACGTTTTTTTTTTTAAATCATCATCATTAATATCAGCCTAAAGATGACCCTTGCTAGACCAAGCCCTCATAATCGCCACGCTTGGCATGCAGATTGGCGACCGTAGAGGCGGTAGTTTTATCGCAGGATGCTTCCGCTACTCTTGCTTTATTGCACTTACCACTGTATGTGTTTGACTTTTTTTTTATGTTATGAAAGTGGCAAAAAAGGGTGCAGTTCACATTGATGTTAAGTAATGACTGCAGCCTGTAGACACTAACACAAAGATCAGAGGTCAAAATGCAGATGCGCTGCCACTTACGAGGCCTAAGGTGTTATGCCTCTATGCCGGACTGCTATCTATTGATAGCAATCGCGTAAAAATTTGTTTATATAACATAATAAGTTAATATTTGACATCATTAATACTCATGAGGGTAAATATTTCTCTTACCGTATTTTAAACTATTGAGCGATACCAGATATTCCTCTAATTGAAAAGGCCGGTGGACTGAAAATTCGAAAAAGGAATGCGGAAGTCATACTTCCTAAAGTGCAGCTCTTTGATTAAGCTGTTTGAAACACGACGTAATTTATATTCCGTTTTTGGAATGTTCCTTCTAAGGATACTCATACTGAGCAGCTTTCATCGAAATAACGCTTTTACTACGAAGTTTCCTTCTGTAATTTTCTGTTGTATCTTTCTTTCAAATTAACATGAAGCCAATATTACGTCACTCCACGCCTGTATTCTAGAAAGGATAGGCAGAACAACTACAATTCGTCTCTGACATTTTATTCTATGAAAAGGCATTTCCATGTCGCCATGTCGTCAGTACCGACACGACAGTCGAACTGAAATGGTAGATATAAGGTATAAATACAATATTCATTTTGATCAGGAACATATTGATTTATGACAGTTACGGATTATGACACGACACTCTTTATGTTTGTAATTATTTATCTAGTATTATACATGGTGGCTTATTTACATAACCGGGCACAACGCCAGATATACCATTAGTGTCATTGAAAAACTTATAAATTACAATAGCACTCATTAAAAAGTGGAACCCGCATGCTTAGTGTTCTGGTAGTCGTAGTAACTGAAGCAGTCGAAACCAATAATAATTACATTTATAGAGGTATGAACGTTTCAATCATTATCATATTAATTCGACTGCTTATGAAATTCAATACAAAATTAGCATCTCATTATGGCAATCAGCTTCAATTACCCGCGATCAACTGCTATACGATTGAATTGAAATGGGATATTAATATTGGTATATTAAATTTTAAAGATGTTAATTGGTTCAGTGTTTTAACTATAAGAAAATAGTGAGAAAAAATATTTTAGTGCAAATATTGTAATATTATGTAATTAAGCAAAAAATATTAGATGATGCATTTTAAAATTCTCCTATCGTCAAAGAATATGTAATAATAGAATGGACACTTCGACGTCCCGTCCGATTTCCCCGCCTCACCCAACCTCCTGCTCATGCTTTTATGGGCGACGTTTAGTATTCTCTACGTGCTACGCACACAGGTGCACGTGTAAATACACGTCACTGATTGATATATGTGTACTAGAGACCAAATTAAGCGTTTGTATGGAATTTTGGCGGAGTGTTCGCGGTGTGCTATCGTGTCCTTTCGTTCTCCTTTTCCACGCCGCCACGCGGCAGTAACGCTTTTTCGTGACAGAAATGCTAACTTCCCACCTACAAAGAAGTTTCACTGCTGTAATATTTGATTTAATGAGACCATTCCCACTATTCACTTTCCCTGTTAGTAGTCTGATTGTACCTACAAGATGACTAAAAATTAAATTCTATTTATTTATATGTATGCGTAGGTATGCGTCCTGCCCGAAGTGCCACTCCACCAATCCGAATTGGAGCAGCGTGGTGGAGTAAGCTCCAGGCCTGCCCCCAAAAAGGGGAGAGACTCGTGCCCAGCAGTGGGACGTATATTGGGTTGCCATTATTATATGCGTCACATTTTAAATGAAGATACAACTACTTAATCAAAACTCAAAAATGTATTTAATCACTTGGAAATAATAGAATTTGCTTGTGATAGGTCAAATTACAAATATAAAGTTATACGTTGCTATAACAACTGATACGTTGATGAATGTCAATGTCAAAGTAAACAAAAATAAAAGAAATAATGGTCCAAAAATACTTAATAAATAAAATAGGTATCAACAGAATGTGCCATACTCTCTTTTACAAACGGCGTGATAAGACTAAACAAAAGAATATGGGACATTCTTTGTCATACACGGTCATTCACTAATATGTTCGTTTTCTTTAAGACTGTGCTACTACGGACATTCTTTTTTCTAACTTTTACGAAAAGGGATCGGCCTTTGAGGCAGTTTTTCAATAAATAGACCATTTAAATTTATTAACTGTATAACAGTAGGTAATCCAGTGGTAACAGAACATTACTGCTACGGTGAAGTTTTGGGTTCAATCTCCACTTAAAAGGGTAAATGCTACTGCTAGTTATGCTACCACTTGGCGGCATATACCCTATATTACCCTGTCTGATCCGCCTGCCAAACGTGTGGCAATTATGGAAAATTCTCCCATAATGATGCACAACACTGTTGTGGGTGTCTTTAGGGAAGGATTTGTCCAGCAGTGGACATCTTTCGGCTAAAGTGATAATAATAAATCAAAATCTATATATACATATATATATATATACATTAATTGCTGTTCGTTTGTCTGACTAAAACTCGAGAACGGCTGGACCGATTTGGCTAATTTTGGTTTTGAATGATTTTTGGAAGTCCTGGGAAGGTTTAAAAGGTAATAAAATATTAAGAAATTGAAGGAAAATAGTAAAAACCACAATTTCATTTTCCCATACATATAGTATAGTAATAGTCTGTATCTATCAAACCTTTGACACATTATTTCATTCTGAGGCAAAAAGAAGTTTTCCGGATCAGCTAGTATAACATAAAAAAGATACGTTTTAATATCACTGGCACACTTAGAGCGAAAGAAATATACATTATACCTATATACTATATTAGCGAAATAGAATTGTGAAAGCGTCAAGAAAAAATGTCACAGTATTTCGTTGAGTAATCATTCACGAGAAATAAATATAGGCAAGTACATACATTACTTGGCGATAAATCAGACTAGGTGTGTCCAACCTCTGACATGATAATGTTATCTCAAAATTTCGAATATAAACATACTCAGCTTTCAACAGCTATGCTAATACAATATTTGGTTGCACCAAAATATTTGTCAAAGTTATGGTTTTTTTGAAGCGCGCATGGCCCAGCGGCTGGTGTAGATCGTAAGCGATCTACTCGGTTAAGCGATACGGGCGCGGTCGGGTGTGTGATGGGTTACCGCTACTGGCAAATTAAAATACGCGTTTCCGTGCTTCGAAGGGCACGTTAAGCCGTCGATCCCGGTTGCTATCGATATACAGCAGTCGTCAAACCACGTCGGAGGCCTTATAGGCGGTTTGAAAACATCCGACAACGGGTTGGCCACTAACCCTTATTGGACCCAACCCGCATTGGAGCAGCGTGGTGGAGTAAGCTCCAGGCCTTCCCCCAAAAAGGAGAGAGACTCGTGCCCAGCAGTGGGACATATAATTGCCATTATTTATTATTAACAATACCAGTAAAGTTATCATGGTTGACAGATTCCCTCATTAAATGACACATAATTGAAGTTAACTAGCAGTTGAAGTTATGACAAATAACAAATTTCAAATGGTGCAACTATTTGAAATAAATTATTTGTAACACTTTCCTCATGTTTTTCGAAGATAGGCTGCAATTTAAGTTTTTGTATTATATGCTTTTGTATGTTGTCAGTGTGTATCGAAAATCATCAGCTTAATACTAAGTACATTGATGCGCACACTTCAATATGAAATTATGAAAACCAGATTAATAGCACAATGAGACTACCCAATTGTAATCAGCTTAACTATTTAATTTACATCTTGCTCTATCTCGATAGAAACGAGCGAGATAGTTTCTAGTCGAAGACCCGTGTCCTACAAATGGGTAGGGTGTGCAAAACCGATTCAACGGACCGCAAATTTGTCGGAACTGCCAATGAAATCCGATTACTATGGAGACCGTGGCAAGGGAGCGCTAACGAGCGGGAATACCATTATCAGACGTCAATAGCGTCTTCAAATGTGAATTAAATTTTCTATAATGCCTCAATAACGTATATCATGAAATGTTCGTAGATGACTGCCGGTTGGTGAGGATTTCGTGATCGTTTTCTTAATGTTATTGAATTAATTTTATATTAAAATTGTCCCATATGACGGATGCGATCAATGTTGTTATTCTAGAAAATATGAGGCCATACACTGCCAATTAAATGAAATACGATGACGTTGTAGAACCATGTAACAGTAAACTAAGGCGGAGTTGATTAGGCATTTTCATTAATTAATTCAAAATATTGCTATGAAAATTTACACTCACGTAATGCCATCAACTTCCATTTGCGTTGAAGATAATACCTGAACACAACCTGAATAATATATTAAATTATGAAAACCACATTAATACCTCAATGAGACTACCCAATTGGAATCCGCCTAACTATTATCCTTTACGTCTTACTCTATCTCTACAGAGACGAGCGGGATAGTCTCCAGTCGACGGCTCGCATCCTGCGAATAGGTAGGGTCTGCGAAACCGATTTAACGGACCGCAAATTAGTCGAAAGTGCCAATGAAATCCGATTACTATGTAGACCGTGGCAAGGGAGCGCTAACGAGTGGGAATACCATTATCAGACGTCAATAGCGTCTTCAAATGAATTAAATTTTCTATATTGCCCCAATAACGTATTTATCATGAGACTTTTAGATATATAATAGGTTGGGGAAAAAAACTTTTCGCATTATAGTATGTATGAACTTGTAATAAGATCTCTTTGGCTGTATTATTCGTATCTGGCTGGTTTTGGTATCACTGAAAGTTAAAATTTTAAAGAACATAATTCCAAATTCAAATTAGGCAAATGTGTGATTTTCATTTGTTTTTCGTACTGTCAAGATGAGTGAATCTAATGAAGAAATTCGATACATTTTAAAATTTTACTACAAAAAATGTAAAAATGCAAAGCAAGCCGCGAAAAAAATTTGCGATGATTATGGACCTAGTGCAGTGTCTGTGAGAGTAGCACAAATTTGGTTTAAGCGTTTTCAATCCGGAAATTTTGATGTCAAAGATGCACCTCGCTCTGGTCGCCTTATTACGGATAAAATGGATGCCATTTTTGAAAAAGTGGAGCAAGATCGACATATCAGTAGTTAAGACGTAGCTGAAGAACTGAGAATTGATCACAAAATAGTTTTGGCGCATTTGAAAAAAGCTGGGTACTAAAAAAAGCTCGATATTTGGGTACCTCACGAGCTCACTGAAAGAAACCTAATGAACCGTGTACTCATTTGTGATTCTTTATTACGACGTAATGAAACCGAATCATTTTTGAAGAAGCTGATAACTGGTGATGAAAACTGGATCACGTACGACAAGAACGTGCGAAAAAGGTCGTGGTCAAAGGCCGGTCGAAACCCGGGTTAACTCGCAATAAGGTGATGTTGTGTGTGTGGTGGGATTGGAAGGGCATTATTCATTATGAGCTATTACCACCAGGCAGGACTATCGATTCTGAACTCTACTGCGAACAACTGATGAGATTAAAGCAAGAAGTTGAGAGAAAGCGGCCGGAATTTATCAACAGAAGGGGTGTGGTGTTTCATCATGATAACGCTAGACCTCACACATCTATAGCCACTCAGCAAAAATTAAGAGAGTTTGGCTGGGAGGTGTTAATGCATCCGCCGTATAGTCCTGACCTCGCACCTTCAGATTTCCACCTGTTTCGGTCTCTTCAGAATTCTTTATGCAATGTTAGGTTAACATCACGAGAGGACTGCCAAATCTACTTGTCGCGGTATTTTGATGAGAAGTCCCAAAATGTTTATAGCATTGGGATCATGTCCCTACCTATAAGATGGCAAAAGGTTATCGAACAAAATGGTACATACATACTTTAGTTAAATTTAAATAAACTATATTAAAAAATGTTTTGAATTATCTTAAAAAATGCGAAGAAACTTTTTCCCCAACCTATATACTCGTATAAAGACGCAAGAGGGTCTTCATCAGTCAATTACCTGTCTAGTTATTTAACCTGTGGGCGTACGTATGAGTGAGAAATCAGATAAACGAATTAGTAGCTTTCACGAGTTGTAATTTATTTTCCATTGATCACATTTATCCCCTAGAATACTTCAACCATTAGCCGTCTAACACTAAATTAATATTAAAGCCACACTTTAATTATAATTGTTGGTCTGGATTAATCTGATAAATGGCGATTTGTCGCAGACATGGTGCGCTGACTCCCCTTGTCTCCAACAGTCTGTAAACAAGCTGGTTGCCTCGCTACCATTGACACGACACTCCGCCTGAGTGATCCCCAAACGTCACTCAATATAAAACCTCCATACTGCTGACAGCGCTTGAAGCATGCTATGACGGCATATTTAAATAACGTTTTCGAACATGTTTTTTTTATGTAATGGAAGTGGAAAACCACCAAACAGTTCACATTGATGTTAAGTGATGACTGTAACCTATGGACACCGACACAATGACCAAGGTCAAAATGCAGATGCGTTTCCACTCGGCTTATGGTGTTATGCATCTGTGCCGGAAATTACAGGGCCGTAAAACAGTGTTGTAGAATTATTGAAGTGAAAACTTCTTAAGCGGCGTTGTGCATTTTTTATGATGGGTTAAAAAATGTTAAATTTGCATCAGGACACGTAACCTGATCGACAATTCGTAAGACGGAGGGAGAGTAAACCGCCGGCGCTGCGTAGGAGAGGAAGTATCCCTGACTGGTGTTTCATTAAGGCGGCGCAGGGCGCTTGCGCGAATGTGCGTGTGTTTGTGTTACAGTGTGCTGCTGCATTGAAACTAATTTGGCATTCTTTCGTTTTAATGATGTGAAATAATTGTAATAGTGTTGGAGTGTTACATTTTTAACGTAATATAAATTTTCATATTAGTGTAGTGCACAAAAAATATTACTGTGTTTTACCACATAAATGTATGTATCTTCACGCCTGGTCCCTAACGGGGTTGGCAGAGAGTGTGGAGCGCCAGATATCCCGATCCTGGCACACCTCTCGTGCCTTATCTACCTTCATCATTCTCTTCATACATTCACGCCGATTCCTAAGACATTTGACCCCACCATCAGACAGAACTCGACCTATTTGGTCGTGGTAGGTCAATCTTGGTCTTCCTGGGCCTCTGCAACCATCCACATTTGCATTATATATGTTATTATTATATATTATTATATCTGTTTAACCATTCGCTTATTCGACATTCTTTCTATATGCCCGAACCATCGGAGCATACCTTTTTTTTAATTTTACGCCGATACTATCATTTACACAAAGCCTCTTTCTTACATTTTCACTACGAACGCGATCGGTGAGCGATACACCGCAGATCTTGCGCAAAGATCTCATCTTGACCGCGTTTAACTTACTTTCATGCTCTTTCCTGCATACCCAGCTCTCGCTTCCATATAATAGCGTTGAAGTAAGTACAGCATTATGTATGGCTAGTCGAGCCCGCTGGCTTACATGTTAGGACTCTAGCAGCTTACCCAACGTTCCATTCCCAAAGGCACTCTCCTCTCTATGTCAGCGGTGCACCTGCCATCCCTGCTAAAAGCACATCTAAGATATACAATTTTATCCACCTGTTCTAACACTGCATCATCTTAACCTTTGCATTTGTTCTCTGTTCCTCTCTTTCAAATACTAATGCTTTAGTTTTATTCATATTCAATTGTAAGCCTTAACACATAAATGATTGTTCTCTTATACTGATAATTAAAGCAATTCATGTAAAATGATTCCCTAACCATTCTAAAATATAAAAAATGCACAATGTTAATATTCAAGTTTTCACTTCTGCCGACACTTCCGGAACCTGTTGTTTTTTTTTCATTTAATCTTTTTTGTGTTAAATCTTGTCAACGAATGCAGTCTGTAAATCAATACAATAATGAGAATGTGAATGCCGGTTTTTATTAGCCAAGTTATAGCTCTTTACGATCAGCAGTTTTTCAGTTAACTGCTAGGTAGCCTAGTGGTTGCAGCCCACTACTACTACGCTGAGGTCCTGGGTTCGATTTCCGGGTAGGGTGTTATCAGAGATATTGGTGTAAAGTCCTTTATCTCTGGTTCTATTGGGACTTTTCCATTCTCTGGAATTTTCCCAGTACCTGGAAGCTTGGTAATGTGCCCGGAGATGTCAACAGGCTCACCACCTGTTAACCGTAACCGGCGAATCGTGGGTGTTTGCATGTATGCTTGCAGCGGTTTTTTTTTTCAGTTTCTCAGTCAGTAACATTTAATCAAGAAAAAAGGCGACTGCTCACACGACTAGACGATATGACTCACATCTTCATCTGGTGGCCGAGTCAATTTCTTTATTTGCACACCTTAGCAAAATTTCTGGTATGACGCCCATAATCTGGGAGTGGTAAGGGTGTGTTGAACCCATTCAGCCAGTACGCTAATATATTGAAACTGTGGATGAAATCCAATTAGGTACTACAGAGACCACGCCAAGGGAACACTTATGTACGGCGATCTCTAGAACGGCAATACGATTATCAAACGTCAATAGCGTAATCAAATATGAATAATGAATTAAATCATGAATCGTTGTGCGATGAATAATGAATTTATTTGCAAGATTCTAAAATAAGCAAAAAAATAACTCTTATAGACAGAATATACGAACTTTTTATAAACACTAGTCGTCTAATAAAAGATCTGTACTATTTAATATCCAATAACATTATACTATTTACAATAGGCACCGCAACTATATTATAAAATATTTATTTTGATTCCTCATAGTTCTGTTTAGTGCAAATAATCTACGTCATCTAAGGGCTTTCAATTGTGACGTTTCGTGTCGGATCGCTGCAGTGCCGAAACGATGCTGCGTTTGTCGTATGGCGCACGGACGGTTATTCGTTTTCGTACAACACTCACGGTACGGCAGAATTATTTGTTATTAAATGTGTTAATTTTCCTAAATCATTGCAAATTAGAGATATTGAAACCACCTCACCTGGAACACTATACATAATTACGAAATTGAGAAGCCTCGCATTACTGAAACCACTCGTTTCAGTAATGCCAAACCACTCGTTTCAGTAATGCGAGGCTTCTCAATTTCGTAATTATGTATAGTGTTCCAGCAAAAACCTGAACCTGGCGAAGTAAATTAAAGAAAAATGGAAAGAAAAATTTGACTTCAGACGAGACTCGAACTCGCGACCTACTGGGAATCTAGTCCAGCCGCTCTTCCAATTGAGCTACTGAAGCCCTGCCCGATTTGTCAAATCTTTCCTTCACATCTATTGCATTGCTTTATGGTAGCAGCAGCGCCATCTATTACCAACTATGCTAGTTAGGTTTGGACTAGATTCCCAGTAGGTCGCGAGTTCGAGTCTCGCCTGAAGTCAATTTTTTCTTTAAAAATAAAATATATTTCACAAGCATGTGTTAATGCGAAATAATATAAAACGAAGTAAATTAACTTATTTAAACTCTTAAACAATTAATTTGCAATAAAATTATCCGTGGTTTGATGGATAAGAGATCAATGCTCACCGAGTTATATAGTGTATTAAAGTTAACTTCTTAGCAGGTTATCCAAAAGAATTTAGTAATTTTAATATTAAAACAAAGTCTATTCTGAAATAAAAACAAATATATGACACCTCGGTCAGGGTGTGTTAACTGTTAAAAAATGTAACATATTTAACAATGTTCCATTAACATATTCCTACTTTACAGTCGGGTCTGTACGACATATGGCAGAACGGTTTTTGCAAGTTCTGTGACTCAACCGGTGACTGGCATAAATTGTGTCGCCGCGTCGCATGTATATGTTTTAATCAAATGTACGTTTTTTGTGCCACAAAATGTATGCTTTATTAAAGAATAATGTTAGCTTTTGCTTGCAACTTCACCCTCATGAACTATATTTGTGATTTTTTATAAATCAGTCCGTTCGGTAGGTAGTAACTAAAGTTATTATATTAGTTACATATCGGACAAACGAAAACATTTTATCACAATGCCTACATTCTAGTGTCAGCAAAAATTAATATTACTTAATACGAATTTACTACTCCCGTTACTCCATATATACAACGTGAAACAGGATAAACGCACACAGGTTGTGCGTTTATCCTGTTTTATTACTTACTTACTAATTACTTTGTTCAGAATCGGTAACCGAATCGATTTCAGACATTTTTAACGTAGGTAATATTTTATCCCAAAATTTACTAGAATTAAGCAAATTATGGTCACCCATTTGGTGAACAGCTAATACAAACGAAAATGAGACAAATGTCAATCCAAATTAAAATGCTACTAAATGCAAGCGCAGGTTACGCTAAATTACATTGCGACAGTGTGCGTGTGTGAGTAGGTTTTTGTTTTATGTGCGGCCGTAGGTAGAGGTAGGGTAAGTATACGTAGGGTGTGCATACTGTTCGTACAAATTGAGGACAACTTTTATCTTAAATAAAAAATATTAAATACATGAAAATGTGATTTCAGTTCATGTATTATGATTATAACTCGATTTTCTATTCGGGGTATTTGAGATTGTACGATATTCCCGTTATACGTTATGTTTTGACGACTCGGTTAGTGCAGCGATGTGAGATGACCGTTTGGTTCGAAGGGTCGCGGGTTCGATCCCCGCACCGGGACAAATATTTGTATGGCCCTACAAATATTTGTTTCAGGTGTATGTGTTGTATGTGTACAACGGCGCCCACGACACAGGTTTATACCTACTGTAAAGCTGTGAGTATAAGCATATTTTTTTTTATACGTTGTATTCCACCCGTAAAAAATAACTAATAGTGCCAAAACCACTTCATCACTACTCATTTCATATGGCAGTATATTTTATCGGGAACTGTTGTATATCTTGTTTCCAAATTGCAACACAAAAAGTCTTACTAGCCCCATGAATGCACATTTATCCTAAGGCAAATAGAAAATCTCGGGTAAATCTGGCTATCAAACACGATCCGTCTCGTTACAACTACGTTATACTTTATTACTATATACTTTTCATAGAAAAATAAGTTTCCAAGTAAGATAAATCGTGTAACACTTATATTGCACGTAGTTTAAACATTCATATTAGATCGATCTTTAAAAGATTTTGTAATTGAAACAAAATAAGTGGAAAAGGTTAATGGCCAGATATATACAAAGAAAAATGAAAAAATATACTCTATAAGACAGCCTAGAAATAATAAGTTCTGAGGGAACTGTAAATTTTTTTTTATTGTAACTTAGATGATAAATAATTATGCAGTTCACATGGATGTTGCGTGTGAGTGATGACTGCAGCCTATAGACGTTTACACAAAAATCAGAGGTCAAAATGCAGATGCGTTACCACCCCTAAGACCTTAGTTGTTATTTCTCTGTGATTGTTATTGTGGGGCCATGGACTCATTACCTTCTATCCGTAACACGATAGTCGTGAACACTACCATTTGGTGGCAGGTAGATTAGGTAATGCGATGTTGCCTACGCCTCGAGGACCTACACTGCGATCCTACACTGTATTTTTAGATCCATACATTAATTTAATGCGTCAATGCACCATTGACTTTCCTTTTTATGAGATATACAATACAACGTGCATATCACATGGCAGACAATTTTGACGACCCATTTAGTCCAGCCGTGTGAGACGACCGTTTGATTCGAAGGGTCGCGGGTTCGATCCGCGCACCGGGACCAATATTTGTATGGCCTGCAGATATTTGTATCGGGTCTGGGTGTTTGTGTATGTTTTGTATATGTAAAACGACATCCACGACACAGATTTATATAATACCTAATGTGGTGTGAGTATTAGAGTATTTTATTTATTTTTATAGTTAAGTGATAAGTATATTTTTCGAGTTGCACCGCAAATATTCTTGCTAGGTTTGTGATTGCGCATATACCCAAAGGCAGTAGCAAAATCTCGATTAAATCTTGCTATTATATAAGGCTATCAAATGCAACCTGTTTTTTACAACTACGTTTCACTTTATGATAATACTTAGAGAAAAGTGAGTTTACTGTTTTACTTCACTCGGAACACTTTTGTTTCAAGTAATAAAACATTTTTTATTGAGTCGAATGTCAAAAAACTTTGTGATTAAAAAATATATTTACTTTTGATATAAGTAACATGTATTTTAAAACCTAACATTGTAACATTTTTATTCAAATTTTTAATATACCTACATATTTTATTTTGACTGTCAATTTTTATTACAAAGTCAGTTTTAATGTTGCATGCGCTATTCGTTTCATTATTTCGAACCTTTTGACTTGAAAAGGAAGGTGAAGGCACGGGCATATCTAGTATTTTACAAACCTATTTCAGTTGTCCACGAAATAAATAAGAAATCCCAACTATATTCCAATCACGTTCGCCACGTAGACCATAAGTTTAGTTCGATGGCAGGCAGTGACCGATCCATTCTTGCTATGCGTAGCGTCTCGTAGCTTGGTGACGTCACAGACCTACGATAGCGTAGCACACGTTACGTGACTTCGTAGCAATAACGCTCGTCTACGAGATCGTGTTTGATAATTACGAAATTATCACCACTACACAATATAATAGCATTTTTTATTACCTGGACTTTTAGAAGAACAATATTTTTAAAAGTGTATATATATACCGTATATAGTATAGTGTAGTGTATACATATAGCTACGTAGTAGTAAAGTTTTTGAGAGTTGCTAAATTGCTTATCGGTTTTGTGGATTACAATATTTGCAATGTTGTAGGCAGGGATAGTAGTGTTCAGCACTATCGTGTCCCGGGTAGGCAAAGTATGGTCCAGTAATAACTATCACTAAGGCAAAACGACTAAGACTGGCAACGCATTTGCATTTCGAACTCCGGATTTTGTGTAGATATCTATAGGCTGCAGTATTTATTTACCGTCAAGGTGAACTGCATGTTTCTTGGCCACCATCATTACATAAAAAAAATCATTTGATTCGTCTGCATTTCTGTAGTGGTAAAATTCTCATTCATGGGCCATTGTAAGTTCTTATTCCATTGTAAGTACTTCGGTTGCTTAGTGGTAAAGCGGTTGGACTGGTTATCCTGAGGTTGCACGTTCGATTTCTGCCCAAAGTCAAATTTTTCTTTCCGTTTTTTTTTTATTTTTTTATAATTTTTTTTTTTTTTATGTAATGAAAGTGGCAAACAAGCGTGCAGTTCACATTGATGTTAAGTGATGACTGCAGCCTATAGACACCCACACAATGACTAAAGGTCAAAATGCAAATGCGCTGCCACTCCTGAGGCATTAGGTGTTATGCCTCTGTGCCGGAAATTACAGAGCCGTACATTACCACCTGACCGAAACACGATAGTGCTCCGTCACTGCCACCAGTAAGAAGTTCTTATGCGTTAGTAATATTATGATTTTTAAAATGATATGAACTTTAAAAAATTGTTCTCATAAATACGTTTAAAACAACTGTGGTATTCTCACAATTCATGATGCTTAATTAACAAATACTCTCGCACGCGGTATTATTACTTAAATTACGTTCCGAATTTTATCAGGTTTGCGGATCGTCAATGATACTTATGGAATGTGATAAATTACTTTAACGCATTTAATGGACATATCAGGTAATATAAGGTTATTCGACAGTACTATTACTACGCTGTAAGTCCTGAGTTCGATTTCCGAGTAGATAACGGTTTAAAATATTTTATCTCTAGTTCTATTGGGATTTTTCCATTTTCTGGAAGTTTCCCAGTACCTCGGAGTTTGGTAATGTGCCCGGAGATGGCACCTGTTACATGGGCCAAAACATAACCGGCAAATCGTGGTTGTTTGCATGTATGCTTGAATGCATGCATTTACCTCCGCCTACCCCTTCGAGGATTACAGGCGTGAAGTTACGTTCAACAGTGATTGGAAGAGCGGAGGGTGTAAAAAACATCATATACTAGCTGATCCGGCGAACTACGTTCCGCTTTATCACTAAATTACATTATGCTACCTTACCCTGCCCTACCATACCATGTAGGCTATTCTACCCTACCTAACGGATGAACGGCTAGACTGATGGTCTTAAATTATATTTTTTATGATGATTATTTTTAATAATAATACATAAATATTAACTAAAGTATTTATCCTATATGAGGCAAAAACAAAGCGAAAAATACCAAAATCATAAAAATACGTTTTATAATTATTCAAAAATGGTTAGCATTTTTAATAATTATAAAACGACTTTTTTTTTATAGATACGACAGATTTGTATACCTATTCAAAGATCACTAAATATATTTTTGTATCAACCTGCTATTAATACCACAGTCCAAGAAAGGTCTACAGTACAAGCGGCACTTAGTGATCTGAAGGCATATTATGTATCTCGGTTGACATTTCGAAAGCCACTTAATCACACATTTTTGATTTGATTGATGTAACGTGATAATTACGATAATTAATACGATAATTTAAGTCAACAGCAATGTACTGCAAATTTGCTTTCAAATTGACTACCACCAAGTTACAGAAAATTCCTGCCGAGCTCGAAAAACCGACGGCGTTGGAGCAAAAGGTATCCCTCGAGCTCGTAACGGAGGAGGAAACACGGGCTGGCTCCCTACAAGGTCGACCGATGACTTGGTGAAGGTCATGGATAATACTCGTAGCTGAATGATGGCGGCCCTTGGCCATTCGTGCCAGCCGTAGTTGGGGCATTCTGTCCAGCAGTGAACATGTTTGGCAGAAATGATGATTATGACTCTGTTCAAAAAGGTACTTCATCAGCATCATCATTACTTCACCTATAAGCCGTCTACTGCTGTTTAGAAATTAATGTTAATATTG
This sequence comes from Macrosoma leucophasiata, assembly GCA_036365455.1. Taxonomy (NCBI): domain Eukaryota; kingdom Metazoa; phylum Arthropoda; class Insecta; order Lepidoptera; family Hedylidae; genus Macrosoma; species Macrosoma leucophasiata. Next base: position 10,089,408 of record JAWQUS010000010.1, read on the forward strand.
TCAGTGAAATTTGTACAATAAGGTTACATCAAACTTCATACAAATAATATAAAATGTGAAAGTTTCTTTGTTTTGATATTTGTCCGTCAAGCACGCCAAAACTACTGAACGGATTTTGATGAAATTTGTTATACAGATAGCTGACTTAGATCATAGGATACTTTAAACTTTTCCGAAATAATGTTCCTGTCGGATGCCATGGGATGATTTGATGAGTTCCCATAGGTTACGTGAAAAGCGACCTACACGCGGCGGCAACAGCTAGTTTATCATACGGCACAAAATTCGAAGAACGAATTGCAAATAATTACGTACAGTACTGCTTAATGACGCGACAGAATGCGTGACCGGGAGTCAAATCAAACGAATCAACTCCTCACTCGTGCAAATGCTACGTACGAGTACAGCTTGTCTCATGGTTAAGTTGAGTGAACCACCAGGCAGTTGACGGATTTGACAGCTCTATTTTAACATTGTGACTCGAAAACCGATGTGCTGTTCATGCGTTTTAGGTTTTTGTTTTAAAGTACCAGTACATATGTTTTTAACTATCATTTGTTTGCGGCTTCAACTGCTTGGAATAGTTATACTTTGGACAGAATTTTTAATTATTTAGGGATTCATATTATTATTTAAATGCAACAAACTATGTGTATTAAAAAAATCACTTATGCACATGTTTCGAATAAACATAGTTTCAATACGTACTCGTACTCATATATCTATATTATTTTATAAAAATACAGTTTTTTTTGACTTCCATACGAATTTTCCACTTCTGTTTCATCGAAATGAAAATTGTAATTTAAACACACTAGAATAAATATTTATTTACTTAGTAATTTACGTTTAACGTTATAACGTAAATTTTTCATATTTTTATCTTCTAGATTGAGTAAGAAACCAAAAACAGCAAGAATAATATAAATATACCATGTCATCTAATAATCAAAATCACAATGCCTCCACATCAGGCTTGCCCCAGTATCGTGGTTGTACGGCAGTAATTCACGAGGGATGTCGACGTCCGATATGACTTATAAGCCTAGTGGAGCTTTATTGTACAATACGGTCATTAAGATTGAACACCACAAGACATGATTAATATCTTGATAAATTAAAAATAATTTATACCACCTCTAACTTTTGCATAGATATTTATTAGCTATTATTTTATAGATATTCTTTATTACGACGTAATGAAACCGAATCATTTTTGAAGAAGCTGATAACTGGTGATGAAAAGTGGATCACGTACGACAAGAACGTGCGAAAAAGGTCGTGGTCAAAGGACCGGCCTTCCGACAGGCTTCACAGACTGTGGCGAAACCCGGGTTAACTCGCAATAAGGTGATGTTGTGTGTGTGGTGGGATTGGAAGGGCATTATTCATTATGAACTATTACCACCAGGTTGTCATTTACCATCTATGTGAACTGCACCGTTATAACTATCATAGAGGTAAAATAATTTAGGCCTCAGGGGCAGCTACGCATCTGCATTTGTGTAGATATCTATAGAATCATTTACCATTTATGTGAACTGCATACTTGTTTGCCACCATCATTAAATCAAAAGAAAATCTAGCACGGAAGAAGGCGATCCCGCCCAGATTAGATTATAAAACAGGGCCAAAAAGCACCCCATTGGGATCGACGCCCAGCGCCCCGACGCCCAGCGTCCCGACGCCCAGCGTCCCGACGCCCAGCGTCCCGACGCCCAGCGTCTCGACGCTTAGTGTCCCAACGCCCAGCGTCCCGACGCCCAGCGTCCCGACGCCCAGCGTCCCGACGCCCAGCGTCCCGACGCCCAGCGTCCCGACGCCCAGCGTCCCGACGCCCAGCGTCCCGACGCCCAGCGTCCCGACGCCCAGCGCCCCGACGCCCAGCGTCCCGACGCCCAGCGTCCCGACGCCCAGCGTCCCGACGCGAAGCGTCCCGTCGCCCAGCGTCCCGACGCCCAGTGTCCCGACGCCCAGCGTTCCGACTCCCAGCGTCCCGACGCCCAGCGTCCCGACGCCCAGCGTCTCGACGCTTAGTGTCCCAACGCCCAGCGTCCCGACGCCCAGCGTCCCGACGCCCAGCGTCCCGACGCCCAGCGTCCCGACGCCCAGCGTCCCGACGCCCAGCGTCCCGACGTCCAGCGCCCCGACGCCCAGCGTCCCGACGCCCAGCGTCCCGACGCCCAGCGTCCCGACGCCCAGCGTCCCGACGCCCAGCGTCTCGACGCTTAGCGTCCCAACGCCCAGCGTCCCGACGCCCAGCGTTCCGACGCCCAGCGTCCCGACGCCCAGCGTCCCGACGCCCAGCGTCCCGACGCCCAGCGTCCCGACGCCCAGCGTCCCGACGCCCAGCGTCCCGACGCCCAGCGTCCCGACGCCCAGCGTCCCGACGCCTTACGTCCCGACGCCCAGCGTCCCGACGCCCAGCGCCCTGACGCCCAGCGCCCCGACGCCCAGCGTCCCGACGCCCAGCGCCCCGACCTCGAAGTTTGGTCATGTGCCCGGAGATGGCAACAGGCTCGCCACCTGTTACATGGGCCAAAACGTAACCGGCGAGTCGTGGGTGCATGCGTGTATGCTTTAATGCATGCATTTACCTCTGCCTACCCCTTCGGGGATTACAAGCGTGAAGTTACGTTATGATTATAAAGAGTAAAATAAGGCTGAGAAATTTGTTGACAATCTACCCAGAGCGGTAATAAGAAAGATAATAACGTCACGTATTATTAAGGACATATTCCTTATCCAGTAAAATAAATTGCTAGGATTACGCACTTGACGCTACCCCAGTTGGTCATAAAAACTTTAATGTTTAAGAGGTTCCGACAAAAAGTCTGCTTGTGAACAGGAAACGAGGGAACAGAGTGGGGGAATCAAATTGTGGTAGTTGTACACGATAATTAACTGCCTCGGCGTTGTGCGGTGTATTAGCTAAATACTGCGGTATCTAATTCGGTACACAACAACATGTATATAACTAGAAAAGTACGTAACTTCACGTATGGTACGACATTGGGAGTCTGTGCGTGTTGCACCGTCTCTACAATGGTGAATGCTGTGCTGCACTGTTTGACACGGTGCCACCATCTCTTTTTCCTACACCGCACTACCCGCCGAAGAGAGAATTTCCACCATCACCGACTGGACACCTGGCAGTGCTCAACGGTGCGGTTTTCACGTTCGTTCCTGCCCAGAACCTGTAAATTGTGGAACGAACTTCCGTCTGAGGTATTCCCACGGTGCTACAATATGGGGTTCTTCAAAAATGCCGTCAAAAGGGTCCTTCAGGGCTGACAGCGCGGTGTTAACTCCCCTGGTGATGCAAATATTCATAGGCAACGGTGACCACTTTTCATCAGGTGGCCCGTTTGCTTGTCTGTCAACCTTCAGAAATAAAAAAAAATAACATGCACTCAAGCGTAGTTAAATACCCACAGTATCGAGCCTATTGACATCTACGGACTTGTTATTAAAAAGCGAGGACGAAATTGAAAAACTTCCGAAAAATAAAAAAAAATCCCAACAGCCTTTCAACTCAACCTGGGAATCGAAGACACGACTTCAGCGTAGCAGTAGTCTGCTGCTACTATAAGACTAGTAGTAGGCCAGTTTGTTGATCTAGCTGTACTCCGTAATACCGAATATTATATTATATTAAATTGTGTGTTATTATTGTAAGGTTGAACAAAATTCACACTCGTATTATATGAGGAAATTCGGTATCTTTTTCTCGTTCCAAAAATAGTTTCGAAGGGAATGTATCACGCCTAAAGGTTATTTACACACGCAAATGATGAAAACTTTTGATAAGGTTGCTTCTGTAGGCAGCGTACTGCTGTCCATATGCTAAACTTTTATAATAATAATAATAGTTGTATAACATTCCGTAGACCTACATTGTTTTATTGTACAGTGTTTATAAAGAAATAGGACCTTATTTAAAGACAGATCTCAGTCTCCAGGACACGACAATAAGACATAATATTTTTCTTTAAAAAGTACCTAAAAATATGATGCGTTGAGTATGGAAAAATGTGATCGATCTTAATCGTCTCCAGAACTGAAAACTTTCTCTTAAGACCGGGCCTTAGACTTGCTGTGCGACTATGGCCACCTTGTTTTATTTAATTAATGTTACTCTTTTATATGTTTCTTGAGAGTGGCAAATGTTGTATCTAGTAACACACCTTTAGATCTCTAGTTTATTGTAGATGTTTATAGTCGTTAGTTTTCACTTTTCACTACACAAATTGGCTAGTGTCTAGCTCGGGAGATGGCGTATGATCGCGCTGAATCGCGCATATGAAGTTTTCATACGAGTTGCACTACATAATATATATGTTTATTCATATATGTTTATATGTGTAGTTTTATGTAATAGATATAATTATATCTAAATTTAGTTTTAATTATTACGTATTCAATTTATATATCGATTGAATTGTTAGTATAGTTTTTCACTACTTAAATAGTTAATTATTATATTTATATTATGTTGCACCCCTACAACTTATTTCACACAACCCCAAGGTTGACTGTACGGTGGACTTAATGCCTAGTGGCATTAAGTCAGCCGTATGTACAATGTGCATAAAAGTGTAAATAAATAAATAAATAATATATATGCATACAATTACCTCTGCCTATCTCTTCGGGGATTACAGGCGTGAAATTACGTATATATACACATATTCACTCGCATACAGATGAAGTCACACTTAAATAAATAAGAAAGCGAGTTCGAAACGCATTTGATCATGCTTTACTCTTGTTATATAAGGCTCAGTAATGGAATTTAACAAACCTGACCAATCGATCCATCCCAATACCAAGTTGAAATTTCCGAAGTAATCTTAGATTAGTACCGGCTTTGTTAAGACAAGAAACTTAATCTCACTGAAGTCTAAGAGTTTCCAAACAACATTACTTATTTATTTTGTTGACGTAAATTGATCAACCTGTAAAGTAATCGTATCCTGTATCTCATAAAATTTGCATAAACACCGCCCTGGAGAATACATAATTATCGCGTTATAACAAGGAAGACATTATGTTTTGAAGGTTATGTAATTTGTTAGTATTCACGTAACGACCGTAAAAATTTCTAGAACCCAAATTCGATCAGAGCTTAAGATTTTAGAAACTGCATCAAAGTTTAAAATGTATTGAAATAGCTCTTTCTAATGATAAAACTAGTCACTTCAATGACATCAACGTTTTTAATAGATTGTGATCACTATTTACTTATTACGCATCATATTTGAAATTATTTTGGATATGTTTGAAAAAACAGATCTTAATTTTATGAAATTGATCTATACGAACACTTTAGCATAAGCATTATTTGAAACAACTCACAGATAATTATACTTAAACTTATTAGAATAATTCAACAAGTAGATATTCAAGTAGATGGTCAAGTGCAAACCCTCGAGACATTTAAAAAACATTTAACTGAGTATTTTCTCTCCCTTAATCAATAGTCATTGCTTTCTTTCCCTTCAAATAGTATGCTTTTATTTACCTATTTATATTTTACTTTCTTCCGCATGCCTATCCTTGTAAGTATGTTATTAAACAGTTATGTATGTATTTATTTAGTTATATAATATTATCTATATATTTATATACTATTTATTTATTAATTTGCCAGTATAACGTTATTTATTTATTTATTCATAATCGTACACCCCTGTCTTATATTATAATACATAGCCACTCTTTTCCTCCACCTGGTTGTCTGTAAGAAATTGCGTCAGCGATAAGACCGCCAATTGTGCATTTTAATTCTTCTTTTTATGTAACAATGTTTTAATGATTGGTGTACAAAAAGAATTTATTATTATTATTATAATTATATTCATATCCTTTCATTATAAAAATTGGTAATTAAACGTTAATAAATAAATATATTGTGTAATGGAAGTGGCCAACAACCATGTAGTTCACATTGATGTTACGTCATGAATGCAGCCTAAAGACACTTACACAAAGACCAAGGTCAAAATGCAGATGCGTTACCAATTCTGAGGTCTTTTAGGTTCCTATTTTGCCTTCTCATCTTCCTTCAACTATATCTTTCACTGATGATCCACCATACACGCGCATACATGCATTATTAACTGTATCTAATCTACCACAAGACTAGAAACCTACATTACACCAAAAGCGCTTTATGGCAAAAATGTTATTAATGTTAACGAGCCCATAATAAAACCAGCGGCAAAGGGAGCGATAAAAACCGTCACAAGAATAGATAGCCATTCACAATTATTATTAGCCGTACGTTATCGATCAGGAATATCAGAGCTATTTAGATATCTTTAACAAGGCAATGTATGGCCCCGAAATCTATCACTAAACTAAGTAAACTATCACAGAGACATGACACCTTAGGCCTCATGAATGGCAACGCATCTGCATTTACACTTAAGATTTACATTAAAGATATTGATCAACACAAAACGTGATAAACACAAAAACTATTTAACCAGTGTTAATGCAAGTTAGTACAGCTTAAAGGAAGAGTGTGTGAATACCCAAATGTATAAACACTTGTTTCATAAATGAAGCAATTTTTTTTTGTTAATGAAACTTGGAACAATAATATAAATAGCAATTAAAGAAAACACGGACAGAAAAATTTGACTTCGGACAGGAATCAAACCTGCGACCTCAGGATAACCAGTCCAGCCGCTTTACCACTAAGCTACCGAAGTCCCGTAGTTTAGCTTAGTGGTAAAGCGGCTGGACTGGTTATCCTGAGGTCGCAGGTTCTATTTCTAAAGTTCACTCGCACGTGTTACTGCGAAAAAAAAAATAGTACAATAATATATTTGTCCCTTAGTACCTTCACTTTTTTTTTAAAAAGTGGGATTCTAATAAAATTAAAATGTTTTGTTCCCTAATAAATAAAACCTGCACAGAAATATACGGCCAAATTATGTTCAGCGGTGCGTCATCGCCCAGGAATATCAGGGCTATTTAGATAGCTCTTACAAGTGATCGAATGCGACTGCAGGCTGTTTTGAATTCATTTCCGGATATTCAGGGCAACGGAAATAGAACGGAATATCGCCGGAAGCCCTTTCGCTTGCAGACGTATTGTGATTGTGTCTGGTGGATAATTGATTAGCGTGTCATATTATTTTAATTAAATAAAATTTCTGTACATGTTTTTTTATGTTTAAAGGTATTAGGTGCCCGTAGAAGCATATGAGCACCTGATAGACAGCGATTATCGCCTCCTATGAATATTTGCATGGAGTTAAGTGGACCAATCTGGTATTTAGGAGCTTCAGCCCACAAGTGGTAACAACATTCCAAATGGGGCCTCATTTGAGTTTTATAAACCTGTAGAAGTAGCCCCAATATTAAATACTGTCTCCCTTTTTTTAAAACCCCGAGTTACTCAGATGCCTTCAATGTGACCCCGATGTTGCAGTTCTTCGTGTTTATTTTTCCTGAAGTAATGTGTTAAGAACATTTTAAACACAAGCGAAAATTACGATACTGATTTCAATGCAACTGAGTATAATGGGACGGTAGTAAATATAACAACGCGGGATGGGCAGCAGTGTTCTGCGATAAAACTGTCATCACTGCGATCGCCATTCCGCCTGCCAAGTGTGGCAATTATGGCATATTCTCGCCTAATGACACACAACACCTTTGTAAGCGTCTTTGGGGAAAGCTTATGATAGTATAATTATGCATTGAATCTCTGCGAAAGTTATAGGATACTTTAAGTCATAAAAAAAGAAAAATAATCACACTATTAACGTTCTAATAAGATCAGTAGCAAAGCAATTAAGACCGTCACAAGAATAGGCAGTGACAATTATGTTCAGCGGTGCGTCGTCGCCCAGGTATATCAGGGCTTAATAGATAGCTCTTACAAGTGATCGGATGCTACTGCAGGCTGTTTTGAATTCATTTCCGGATGTTCTCGGTAACGGAAATAGAACGGAATATCGCCGGAAGCCCTTTCACTTGCAGACGTATTGTGATTGTGACCGGTGGGTTATTGATTTGGGTTTTTATATCATTTTAATTAGACAGCGATATATTACAAGAAAATAAAATTGTGTTAAAAAATTTTGACTTTGAACTAAAACAAATAACGACTTTTTCTTCAAAGAACTACTTTATCATTATATTAACACGTGAAGCAAAAACGAAAGCTTTTGCAAAACTTTTGGACCTCTTTTTACGAAAATTGAGTTTACGGAAGGGTATGAAATTTGGCTAGATGGTTTCACCATAGAGATTCGTTACAGAATTCAAACTTCATCATCTCAGCCGAAAGACGTCCACTGCTGAACAAAGGCCTCCCCAAAGAATGCCACAACGAACGGTCCTGGGCCGCCCTCATCCAACGATTGCCCGCGACCTTCACCAGGTCGTCGGTCTACCTCGTGGGGGGCCTGCCTACGCTTCGTCTTCCGGTGTGCGGTCGCCACTCCAGAACTCTTCTGCCCCAACGGCCGTCAGTTCTGCGAGCTATGAGCCCTGCCCACTGCCACTTGAGTTTCGCTATTCGGTGGGCTATGTCGGTTACTTTGGTTCTCATGCGGATCCCCTCGTTTCTGATTCGATCTCGCAGAGAAACTCCGAGCATAGCATAGCATAGCATAGCCCTCTCCATTGCTCTCTGAGTGACCTTGAGCCTCCTTATGAGGCCCATAGTGAGCGACCACGTTTCAGTTCCGTATGTCATCACTGGCAACACACATTGGTCAAAGACCTTCTTCTTCAGACACTGCGGTAAATTGGACGAGAAAATATAACGCAGCTTCCCGAACGCTGCCCATCCAAGTTGGATTCGGCGATTGACCTCTTTCTCGAAGTTGGACTTACCTAACTGGACCGTTTGTCCCAGGTATACATAATCGTCAACAACTTCGAGTGTAGTACCCTCGACCATAACAGGAGTGGGCGTAACGAGGACATTCGACATGATCTTCGTCTTGTCCATGTTCATTTTAAGGCCCACTCGTTGGGAGACCCTACTGAGGCCATTGAGCATTGTGCCAAGGTCTTCCAGAGTCTCAGCCATGACTACGATATCATCCGCAAATCGGAGGTGGGAGATGTACTCGCCGTTAATGTTGATGCCGAGTCCGTTCCAGTCCAGAAGCTTGAAGACATCTTCCAATGCAGCGGTGAACAGTTTCGGAGATATGACATCTCTCTGTCTCACACCTCGCTGCAGTTGGATAGGTTTCGAGCTCTGGTCCTGAAGGCGAACCGACATAGTGGCGTTTTTGTACAAGCTCCTTAGCACCTCGATGTATCGGTAGTCGACTTGGCACCTCTGGAGAGACTGTAGCACAGCCCAAATCTCGACCGAACTTATACCCCGCTGTGCGGACAGTTTCCACGAACCTGTTGTAATCGTCCACATCTACGCACTCACTCAGGCATTCAAAGCGATTTTGTAGCTCGAGTTGAAAGCTCTCGGGGTTTTGGATTTGGGCAGGTGCTGGGCGGAGCGTAGACTTCATTAGTCGGGATCTTTCGATCTTGACCTTTATATTCAGTGTGCCTCTTACCAATCGGTGATCACTCCCGGTTTTTACCGAATTGATCACAGAGACATCACTGAATATATGCCGCCTCGTGGACATAATGAAGTCTATTTCATTTTTAGTCGCACCATCAGGACTGATCCAGGTCCACTTCCGGCACTCCCGCTTCTTGAACAAAGAGTTCATCATGAAGAGGCTCTCTTTCTCCATGAAGTCAGCCAGAGTCTGGCCCCTGGTGTTTCGTCGCCCATATCCAAATCGTCCCACTTTCAGCTCATGATCACCTCGAACGCCCAATTTTGCGTTGAAATCCCCCATGACAACGTTGTAGTGGGTTTTAGAACTATGTATGGCTTTGGAAATGTCCTCATGCATAGTTTCTACCTCATCATCGGAGTGTGCAGAGGTTGGGGCGTAGACCTGTATGACCTTCAGCGAATACCGTTTGGTAATTCTGAGAATAAGGTACGCCACTCTCGACGACACACTCTCGATCTTGACAACGTTGTTCACGAGGGACTTGTGGACGATGAACCCGACACCACCCTGGGACAGTTGTTCGCCCTCTCGGAAATAGAGCAGGTTACCAGACTTGAGGGTTATCGAGTCCTCCCCCTGTCTTCGGACTTCAAATAACCCTATAATGTGCCATCGTAACCCGCTCAATTCTTCCTCCAGTTCCATGCCTTTCTCGTCAGTCCGCAGCGTCCGTACGTTGTATGTTGCCAGGGCCAGTTGTCGTCGGGTGTGGTACCCTGGCATCACCCGGAGATTCTTTGCACCCCCTGCCCCGCCGTTACCATGACCGGTACCACCATGGTCAGGAATAGCGGAGCTACCGGGGACTAGGGGCCGTTGTGTTTTGTTGTGAAGCATTTGGGGTGATTTGCCATAATCGCCACGCTTGGCATGCGGGTTGGCGATCGCAGTGGCGGCAATTTTATCACGGGACGCTGCTGCCCATCCCGGATACTCCTACCGCCATGGTTTGACCGCCATTGTTCGGTTGACTGACTGCACTAGAGGAAGAATTCCCTTCCAATAGAAGATAATTCTTCCGCTAGCGGGCGATGGGGTCGTCACATCCATAGTTATATATATATATATATATATGTGTGTGTGTGTGTGTGTGTGTGTGTGTATATATATGTATCTTCACGCCAGGTCCCTAACGGGGTAGGTAGAGAGTGAAGAGCGCCAGATATCCCGGTCCTGACATACCTCTCGTGCCTTATCTACCTTCATCATTCTCTTCATACATGCACGCCGATTCCTAAGACTTTTGACCGCACCATCAGACAGAACCCGACTTATTTGATCATGGTAGGTCAGCCTTAGTTATATTTTATGCATAATATGTATTGCTTTTGAATTTCGTTCAGTGGGCGATAAGTATTAACTAATACGTTGATTCGTGCATGCGACCAACGGTTCGCTTATTTCTTTTAGGCTTTACCATGGATTTTAGGCAAGAAAAAGTGCGCCATTCCTGAAAAAAATAACCTATGTAGATACGTAGAACTAAACGTTCACTTAAAAACTCTAACAGCATCACCGCTTATTATTATATCTTCTTACAACATTGTCTGCACACAAAGCACTTACGTTCCGGTTATTATTACCTAGTAAAGGTACTTATTGTCGGGTTTCAGAAACCAACAACAAAAGTAGGAATAAAGTATCACTCGGGATGAGCCCAGAGGAGTACGCGATACCCTATCAAGTAACAAGGAAATTGTTGGCATAACATACTTACAGAGCGTTTAGCAGATAAAAAATTGCTTACTTTTAACGGTCATCACAATGAAATCTTATGAAACGATGTTAATTTAATTTGAATACTGTTATATGGCATTATAATTCAAAGATCAAAATATAAATTTCTGAGGGAAATGTTTTGAGATTTAAAGAAATATCTTCTATCTTGATATCCCGACCACTGCCATTCAGCGACAAATACACTTGACAATTTAATACCGGTATTGCTACACCTTCGACCTAAAATTACACTACCAGTCAATTCTTCACTATAATAATATTCTATGAATTACTTTATATCAATCCCACAAGAATGAAATAAAATAGTACAGAAATGTACTATAAAAATCAGCATCAACGCCAAACGCTTATTATTACAACATTGTCTGCACGCAAAGCACTTACATTTCGGTTATTATTACGCACTACACTACTTAGGTTGGTACTTATTTTCGGGTTTCAGAAACTAACGGGAGCAATGTTTGTGAGATCGCGCAAGAGGGTATGAATAAAGTATCACTCGAGATGAGGCCCGAGGAGTACGTGATACCCTATCAAGTAACAAGGAAATTGTTGTCGAATCATACTTACAAAGCGCTAAGCAGATCAAAAATACAAGTTCATCGTTAAGAATTGTTACGATAGGAATATTATTGCATTGCTGGCGTCAGGACATGACATATAGCAACACGGGCCACCGGCCGCGGTGGACCGGAGGGGTGTAGCCATATGCAGGCTTTCCCCTCTGTCAAAGTGCAAGACCAAATGGTCCTATGCCTCTCGCCCAGATATTTAAATGTGTGCGTAAAGTTGTTTATGTATCTTGTTAAAGTCAAGGTGTGAGTTTCGTAGTAATAGACGATTTTTGTAGTGTGAGTGTGTGTCACACGTATTTACCCCGCAAAAAATGACAGACTGTTTTGCATCGGTAATATACGCTATGGCTACTCCCCTCTGGTCCGCCGCGAGTTGCTCTATGGGACATGACGACCCTACCGCCCCACTAGCGGCAGAATTTCCTACTACTGGAAGAGAATTCTTTCACTATTGCAATCAGTCAACCGAACTGGCGGTGAAACCATTCCAATAGGGGGCGGTTGTAAATATAACAACGCGGGATGGGCAGCAGCGTCTCGCGATAAAACTACCGCCTGCCAAGCGTGGCGATTATGGCATATTCGCCCCTAATGACGCACAACACTGATGTGGGCGTTTTTGGGGAAGGCTTTGTCCAGCAGTGGACATCTTTCGGCTGGAGTGATGATGATGATGATTGTTGCATCGAATTATAATTGAATAATTTAAGTAATATGTATGGAAATCACAAAGAATTAGCGTTAAGTAGATTTGAATGTATTATTTCTACAATCTCAAGCTGCATATTTTGCTTATGGGAGAACTTGCAGAACAGTGAGTTCTGCAAGTTCTCCCATAAGCAAAATATTAAATATGTCAATCCCATAACAACGTATACTTACTAAGAAGAGGTTGGTAGAGCTCCAGTGACGGAGCTCGCGGGCGTATGCACCACCGCATTACCTAATATACTTGCCGCTAAATGGTAGTGTTCAGCACTATCGTGTTCCGGTCCGTGACCCTGTAATTTTTGGCACAAAGGCGTAACACCTTAGGCCTCAGGAGTGGTAACGCATCTGCACTTTGACCTTGATCTTTGTGTGGGTGTCTAAAGGCTGCAGTCATCACGTAACATCAATGTGAACTGCATGCTTGTTTGCCACTTTCATTACATAAAAAACAAGAAAAAAACAACTAAAACTGTTTCCTACACAAATATCTAACGACACGAATGCTTATTTACATATCTGCTTAGGTACAACATTGTCTGAACGTTAACTTACAAAAAAAAATCTAACAGCATCACCGCTTATGATTATATCTTGTTACAGCATTGTCTGCACACAAAGCACTTACATTTCTGTTATTATTATCCAGTAAAGGCACTTATTTTCGGGTTTTAGAAACCAACAGCAGCATGTTCGTGAGATCGCGCAAGAGGGTATGAATAAAGTATAACTCGAAATGATGCCAAGAAGTGCGGTTACTATCAAGTAACAAGGAAATTGCTCGCATGCTTAACATACTTACAGAGCGCTTAGCAGATCAAAAATTGTTTGCTTTTATCGTTTAGGTAGATATCATAATGAAATATTATGATACAATTTTAAGATGAATACTTTTGTGTCTTGCTAAAATTGTAGGAGGGCAATAATGCAGAGATTTAAAGAATCATGCGAGCATAACAGAATACCTGTTTATTACGGTTCATTACTGCGACGGGAAATAACGGAACTCTGATTGTGTCGATCTGTAAGTCTGTCACAGCCAATTGGCATCGAAACTACTGGGCCGATCGAATTGAAATTTGTGCACGTTAGTGATCCATTCATGAAATAAAATTCCGTAAAAATTTTCCGTAAAATTTTCATAAAATATTTCGTAAATTAATTCATCTTAAACATTCACTAATCGATTAGGGGATAAATTAGAATTCTTTAGACTATAAATGACTATAATGAAAGAACTTATTGAAAAAAAATCTAATATTAATTCTTATAATTCTTAGGCATACAAAGAGCTTAAAGTCATTTCACAAAATCCATTAAAAAATCATTCCTTTTGTCTGAACTAAATAAAATAAATTAATAATTAACTACTTTTTCTTTAATTTAAAAAAAAATTAAAAGAAATCTATGGCATTAATCAAAGATGTTAGAAGAGTAGGTATATTATATGTATAGTACAGTCAACGGCAAAAGTAGATGATCAAAATCGGACATTCAATGCTAATTATCGTAATTTGTGTCAAAAAGTGTACCAAATACGAGTATTAACTAATATTTGATACACTTCACCTTCATAGGAAATGTTAAATGATCAGGAAAGTCGATCGTAGTAATGCCGCTGTTCCGATTGTAACGAAATTTAAAATAGAAATAGCTTGAGTGTATATAAGGTCAAAAGGTTAAACTCTCTGAGTTAATAATATAGACGAAGACGAGGGCATAACCTAGTTCTGAATAAAATATTAAGCTATTGTGTTTAAATTAAATTAGAGTATCTAGCAAATCATGGGTGTTTGTGAGTGTTGTATGTATGCTTGAATGTATACATTTTTTTTATGTAACCAAGGTGGCAAACAAGCCTGTAGCTCACATTTTTTTATGGATTGGAAGTGGCAAACAAACATGTAGTTCACATTAATGTTAAGTGATGACTGCAGCCTATAGACACCCACACGGAGACCAAAGTCAAAATGCAGATGCGTTACCACTCCGGCGGTCTAAGGTGTTATGCCTCCGTGCCGGAAATTACAGGGCTGTACATTACCACCTGACCGGAACACAATAGTGCTGATCACTACCATTTAGCGGCAAGTAAATTAGGTAATGCGGTGGTGCCTACGCCCGCAAGCTCCGTCACTGGAGTCAAGTGACGGAGCTTCATCACTTCACCACATTGATGTCAAGTGATGAATGCAGTTTCTACCCAAAAACGAATCTATGCAAAATCCAGATGTCAAAGGCAGGTATTGCCACCCCTGCGACTGAAATTGTCATGTCTCTGTGATAGTTATTACGGGGCTATTTACTCCTGCCTGTCCATTCGGAGCATATAGGTGTGAGGTTACATACCTATGTATATACCATGTATAATAATAACACTTAAACAAAAACATTGGATAGTATTTCAGCAGCACTTTATCGACTGGCCTGACCAAAAGCTCGAGAACTGTCTGAGAGTGGTCAAGAGACGTAAAAATCGGCGTGCACGTATGTAGAGAGTGATAAAAGTGGAAGAAACACGGGAGAATAGTCAGAACCGGGATATATGGCGCTCCACATTCTCTGCCTTCCCCGTAAGGGAGTTGCCGTAAAGATACATACATACATCCACCACAGTATAAGGTAATTAACATGTTCGTTTTCTTTAGACTGTGCATCCACTTTATTGCACTGTGACAACCACAAACGAGATGATACTATTTATAAATACACATGCCAATTTATAGGGGTTTTGTGCACGTTTTGATGGACGAAAAACACTTAAATCAAAATCTAAAATAACGAAATGTTTTTCACTCTGACACTTTATGTCGACTGGGGCTGGGTTGTTCAGGTGACAGAGCGGTTTTTTCCATCATGATCGATTCGCTAGTTATTACTCGTATTAGTATGGATTCACTTGCTATTGGCATTCATATGTATATTTTTTCATTACTAACTGTATTATTTATTTAAAAAATAACAAATTTTCACAGTAACATACAGTTTACTGGTTAGTTTACTGGTGCTAGAGCTCTAGTGACGGGGCTCGCGGGCGTAGGCACCACCGCATTTTCTCTATCTGCCGCCAAATGCTAATGTTCAGTACTATCGTGTTCCGGTTAGATGGTAATGCATGGCCCCTAAATAACTTTCACGGAGACATAACAACTTAAATCTCAGGAGTTGCAACGCAACTGCACTTTGACCTCTGGTTTTTTTGTAGACGTCTGACTATAGCCTGCAGTCATCACGTAACACCAATGTGATCTGCATGCTTGTTTGCCACCTTACTGACATAAATAAAAGTTTCGGTCCCATTGAAGAACCCGTTTAGTAGTTAGTATAAATGTTCCTATGGGCGTGCTCACACGCATACTATTGAGATGTAACGACGCCAGTAGTAAAGTAATGTATCTCGGAAAAATATCATTGCCGTCAGAAAACGAATGTCCGTGTAAAAATATTATTTAACTCGATAAAGCAAAGGTGTTATCAAATTTATCTTTTCTTATAATACGGTGTCAACTCTAAAGATAAATTAATTGCCTTATTTCAGAAATAATTTCTTGTTTATGCTTTAAGTTGACAGTTTTGGAAGCCGAAAGTTGGGCGATAAATTTGTACAATAAACAGCCGGTGATATTATTCATGACGATTGTTAAGTTTGTTTTAATGGCCCTTTTATAATTAGTTGATTAAAAATTCTTTTATTGTTGGTGCGAGCTTAAACTTTGTTGGTTAAACTGTGAAAACGACACTTAAAGTCTTTAATATTTCGTGTAGAGATAGTTTTTTGTAATAATTTGTATTTAAAGTAAACCACATCTTAATAATATAAGGTTACCAACTCAAGGAACTGCCTCAGTAGCCTAGTGGTAGCAGGCCACTACTACCACGCTGGAGATCCTGGGTTCGATTCCCGGGTCGAGGGCTATCAGAGACAAGGGTTTAAAATCCTTTGTCTTTGGTTCTATTTGGTAATGTGCCCGGAGATGGCAACAGGCTCGCCACCTGTTACATGGGCCAAAACGTAACCGGCGAATCGTGGGTGTTTGCATGTATGCTAGAATGCATGCATTTACCTCTGCCTACCCCTTCGGGGATTACAGGCAGTTACGTTTTTTTTAAGGATACCAAACGATGTATCACGTTATTGTTACATGATAGATAAAATATCTATAAAATCTATCTATAAAATATAATGGATGTAAATTGACACAAAATGTACTTACTGCAAGAGTAGTACTTACGACACTATGAAATATATGAAAATTAAAATGTTTGAGATTAAGAGGTTTTTTAAGAAATTAAGCTTCCATAAATGTTTACATTAACGTCTATATAAATAACTAGTGGCTCGCCCCGGCTCCGCATGCGTGCAATTAATGTAATCTAACCTATGTCACTCAGAAACATGCAGCTAGAAAGCTGGTAAAAGAATTTTTTAAATTGGTTTAGTAGATTTCGTGTGATAAAACACAAATGTTTCTTCTCTATAATAAAAGTATACACAAATGATTGTTCTTTATATTCCAATGGATTATTCCATTAGACAACTATGCTTTATCCTTACTGTTTCATGAATCCGGAATAGGACACACAAAAAATATTACCAAAATTCTAGAATTTTCACTTAAACGGAGCCCGACTTAAATAAAGGAGATGTTGCAAAAATGTATGGACCTCCGGCCATGTATTGTACACAATATCATTAAACAGGCAAAATCAATATAAAAACATTTTTACTGCATATTTTCACTTATTTAGCTTTGTTTGCAGTTACAAAACATTATTTGCAGTTAGAATTGCAACTTAAAACCAACATGGCGAATATGGCGGACGATGTAATTTTGACATTTTCATTTTTTATATCGTTTTTTGATTATCTAGTACTTGGAGAAAAAAAAAAATTTTAATATACTATCGAAATTGATTGATACCAAGCGTTGGCTGTATCGCCGCCGTGTTGAACATGGTTGAAAATGATAAAATCGTTTGAATTAAATGTCGTGGTAACTCTAAATTATGTTCTTGATTAAATTAATTGTATTTTTTTCTTATTCTTCTATAATTTACCCATTTTTTGACGACATGTACGAACCAGGGCCGAGCTCGCAACATCTCCTTTCACCATTATCATCCGCCTAGATCCCTTTATACTGAGTTAACAACATTTTATTGCACTACGTTATCTATAAATTATGGCTTATCCCAATATACTGTGTGGGAGTAACATTAATACAATTTATTATCATTTACGTGCATTCATCCACAAATCATGCCCGAGCCGGTGCTTGTTCCGTAATTATCTTCCGGAATTGTTCTTTCCTTTCGGTTTCAGTCGGGATTTGTTACATGTTCACTATTTTGCTAGCTACATACTGTTTATTTTATGTGTTATTGAATTAAGTGTCGCATATTTTCTTTTACATGTTGTTGGATTAAGCCTGGGTTGCACCAATATATTTGTTAAAAATAAAGAACTTTAAGAAATCTTAAAGATATCTGTTACAGTTAGAAGGATGTGAAACGTTACAATATTATTTTTAAGTTAGAGAAGGATGTAAAATGTTTAATAACTTATCTACTAACTTAATACTTTAACAAATATCTTGATGCAACCCAGTCTTAGTGTTACGTATTTTGACATTACCAGTTACCAGACTTAGTCAATAAATAATATCGCAATTGTGCAATATACGTATGGTGCAAGATAAGCAACAAAAAAACACGCTAAAGTAACACTTAAGCAAAGACTAAATTTAGAAAAAATGAAATATTTCACTATTTTTTAATTTCTGGAAAGGGCGCGCAAAAAGACAGTTATTGAAACAGATACTGATAATGTATTGCTAATGTGTTAAGTTACATGTCAGGTTTTGCGTTACTTTGCGTTCATCACAGTAGGTGTATGTAGTACATTATTTTATTATATTGTTATTATACGTGCGATACTCACAAGACTTAAAATTTTTAATTTAAATAGAATCCTACTTCCGTTAAAATTAAATTCAGAATTATCATAAGCGTAGATTCCTTAATATTGAATTAACAGTATTTTATTGCATATATTAACGCTAATCCTAATGGAGGTACTTTGTGCAAGTAGCATTAAGATAATTTATTAACATTTATGTGCATTCAGCCACAAATCATACTCGAGGCGGTGCTTGTTTCGTAATTAAGTCTATTCCGGGATTGTTATTTCCTTTCTGTACCAGTCGGGATCTGTTACATATTCACTATTATACTACCTACTGTTTCTTTTGTGTGTTATTGAATTAAGTGTAGCGTATTTTTGAACCCTGCTAGAGCTAAATTTCTTCGACGTTTTTTAATTCTACCGTTATAACATATGTATGTATATTCACGCCAGGTCCCTAAAGGGGTAGGCAGAGAGTGTAGAGCGCCAGATATCCCGGTCCTGACCTCTCGCGAATATCATACAAAGCACACCGCCTCTACCTCTCGCGTCTCGTTGATCAAATAACATATCAATTATATCCGTATATAATGGTAATTTGCACATTTTAATAAAAAAATATACACCACAAGATAAAACTGAAGCAAATTTTAATTCAGAAAACTTTAATTACTCAGTAGCGTAGCGGTAGCAGGCCACTACTACAACGCTGGGGGTCCTGGGTTCGATTCCCGGGTCGGGGAATGTTAGAGATAACGGTTTAAAGTCCTTTATCTCTGGTTCTATTGGGATTTTCCCATTTACTGGAAGTTTCCCAGTAGGTACCTCGGAGTTTGGTAACATGCCCGGAGATGGCAACAGGATCGCCACCCGTTACATGGGCCAAAACGTAACCGGCGAGTCGTGGGTGCTTGCATGTATGCTTGAATGCATGCATTTATTACCCAGGCGTGAAGTTACGTTAATTACTCACAACCATAGAGCAACGCGGACCACCGGTCGCGGCGACCGGTGGCCCGCGTTGCTCTATGCTCACAACTTTAAAAAGCCTGGAATTGACCCGCAATAAGACTATCTATGGTATGGTCTTGCCCACCCTCTCTTAAAAGTGGAAAAGACAAGACAACTTAAATAAAAAAAAACTGATGGTTTCATAATATTTCCGTCCGCAGTGTGGCTGACAGAACAACATTTTTTTTTCAGCCTATTCTTGTCATTTTATTTAAATATATTATTTTTAGATTTTCAAATTACATTCACAATCTATATTCAACAAGTACAAACACTTTAAGCATCACTTTACTTATCTGTGTAGTATCTCGTACACATTAAACATTTCCAGAATTTACCATTCGACTGTGAAATAAACACTGCACAAGACAGAGTATTCCACTGCAACATGCTCAAACACTAAAATGGACATTCATTTGTTTTAGAACACTAAAACAGATGCATTCCCGTGAAATCATTTGTATACCTCAGTGTGATGTAAGTTAGATGTCCTTTTTGTCGAAAATAAAGAATGTATGCCCACGAGACCTTTGTTACTAGATGGTTTTACGAGCTGACTACATCCTAGTGGAGGGTAGATTTCCCGAAGGTAACGCATATTTTATATGTGTTGTAATTTAAGTGCCTCCTGTTTTATTATGACACTGGCTTCTGCTTGCGTCTCCGTTTGTGCCAACTATAATAACGGGAAAGTGGAATGTAAAAATTGCTGTGTGCTTTGTATGATATTCAAATTTAATGTAGATTATATTTATGGAAATGGCTAATTTGTTGTTTAAAAGACAGTGACATTTTTGTATGTATTCTATTATATAAACATGGATATAATTGTTACAGTCCTATGTGTTCAGTATAAATAGACAACTTATATGAAAACACATTTTTTCTTTTGAAAACTTATAATTTGTTTGCTATTTCTGAGAATTTTTTTGTGCTGATTTAGCTTTACACTCCTAAGGATTAATATGTGATAATAATATCGATGACATAATCAGACATAATCTATAAATATAAAAATTAAACAGAAAATGACACAATATTTTTTGACGTGATAAAATTTTATAAATCTATGAACGCCGGCTGCACGCATGAAAAAGTGTCACGTTCCGCCTTAGCCGAGCGTGCAAGCGAGGGCGTGGAACAAGCGATAGAGAGGCACAGAGCAATTCAATTAAGATCCAATGACAATAACGACTAAATATGTTAGCAGAGGCTAATTATGATCATCTTATATTATAAGAAAGAAAGAAAATATATTTATTTCGAATACATCTCTTTCATTCATATATGACAAAGAAGAGGCGCTTTCAATTTTTGTTATCGGAACGGTATTGAACGGTATTGAACTGTATGTTACAGAAAACACCTGAGACCTAACCCATGATTCCCAGGTTAACAGAGTCCCCTAACTTACATTTTCAGTGGTTTTTTTTTACATTTTCAGTGGCAATCTAACTGCACCGCGATCTCAAATTACATTAACCTATTATCTTACGATGATCGGCCATGACGCTCCCATCGGCGGCCATTCCGTCGTCACATAATATAGAGATACAACTACGTCCGATTCCGTCCTCTGCTGATCCCTCTTGATTGAATCACAGCGGGACTGATAAGATCCGAGATCAAGACGCAATTGTCGTTGCAGATGGATCAGATTATTAGCAGTGTCATCTTATTATGCAATGAAATGATTAACTGAACACAGAATTTTAGATGTTGGGTGGTAATAATACTTATTATAATTACTTAAAACATTAGGAGTTGTAGGTATATGAAAAGTAGAGGCGAACACTATTTTTTTTTCATCGGCCATTTAGAACAGAATGGAAGGTATAGAAATCAACAATATAGAAAACACTTGTAACCTAACTCATGATTCCGAGGTTAAAAACAAAGTGCTGAAAGAACAATGGCGAAAATTTATGTTTATTAAAATGTTGGAGCGTATTTATAAACCATTTCCACAGATCGTATTTAAATATTTTTCTACGTTTTTTGAACAAATTATGTAATTTCATTAAGACTAGGTTAAAAAGCAAAAATAAAAAGAATTTAATTGAACATTATTTATGCGAAATATCGATTCGATTTAGTATATGAACATATTGCTATATATTGTTATACTATAACAGATACCAAGAAAGTAATTTTATTTCTTTATATTATTACTACTCGTCCGATATAACTAGATTAAATCAATCATAATCATTCCTGAATATGAGGTCTCCAGTTTGACATTCAATTCAATTTAATCAATGTGATTGATATATAATCGATATCGATTCATTTGTAATCTGTCCGCTGCCTGTCATTCAGTGCTAGTGTTATCTGTCACTTCTGTCAGATTCTGTCACTTTTTGCGGTGTATTGTTTTGTATGTCACAGACCACTATACTTGTATGTATTGTTTTCTTCAATTTTCTTCGATTATTTAGGATTTTTTTGAATTTTAGGACTGTTTGTGGACAAATAGATATTGCTCTTCTGGTGTATGATTTTTTTGTATGTAATAAAAGTGGCAAACAAGCATGCAGTTCACATTCATGTTAAGTGAAGACTGCAGCCTATAGACACCCACACAATGACCAGAGGTCAAAATGCAGATGCGCTGCCACTCCTGAGGCATTAGGTGTTATGCCTCTGTGCCGGAAATTACAGGGCCGTACATTACCACCTGACCGGAACACGATAGTGCTGAACACTACCATTTAGCGGCAAGTATATTAGGTAATGCGGTGGTGCCTACGCCCGCGAGCTCCGTCACTGGAGCTCTACCACCAGTAATTGTCGGAAGCAGCCGATTTTTCGAAAAGATTCCGATTTTGCTTCACAACTTGATATCAGTAACAAAACCTATAAAACTTTAAACTTATTTATCATTTTTCCTGGATGTTTTGACGAAAAAACTGTATATGACGCAACTCAGGAATTGATGTTGAATAATTAGCAATATTTTTGAGCTGAAGACAGTGAGTATTTCACTGACATAAAAACATGTATGGGAGTTCGCCATTGTTCTTTGTATCCAACCCTTTTTATATTTTTCACATTGGCAATCTAACTCAATGTTTTACATTAATATCGAAGTTAACCGGCCATGACATTCCTATCGGCGGCCATTGCGGCGACACATAAACGTAAAGCCACGTCAGAATGAGAAGTAATGAAATCAATATTAAACACTTTAGACCTAACCCATGATTCCCGGACTAAAAACAAAGTATGCCAACTTACTCGTATATCCAGTTTCCCTTTTTAATTTTTACAGAAGCACCTAACTTTTTTGTATTTGATGGTGGTGGCGAACAAGCATGCAGTACACATGGATGTAAAGTAACGACTGCAGCCTATAGAAAGAAAGAAAGAAAGAAAATATTTTTTAATTCGAGTAAGATTTTACAACCATTTTCGAAAAGTCATTAAGAATCAATAAAAATAGACATCTACACAATTATCCAGTGTGATCAAATGCAGTGAGGACTAAGATGTTTTACCTCTGTGATAGTTATTACGGGGCTATTAAACTACTGCAATGCAATGTCAAATGTTTTACATTAATTACTTACTATCTTAGCTGGTGGTAGAGCTCCAGTGACGGGCTCGCGGGCGTAGGCACCACCGCGTTACCTAATATACTTGCCGCTAAGTAGTAGTGTTCAGCACTATCATGTTCCGCTCAGATGGTAATGCACGGCCCTGTAATTTCCGGCACAGAGGCATAACACCTTAGGCCCCAGGAGTGGCAACGCATCTGCATTTTGACCTCTGATCATTGTGTCGGTGTGTATAGGCTGTAGTCATCACTTAACATCAATGTGAACTGCATGCTTGTTTGCCACTTCCATTACATAAAAAAATCTTAACGTGATAGTGACGTTCCCATCGTTGCGTCTATTTCGTAAACATACAGCAACGTCCGATCCTGTCCTCTACTGATCCCTCTTGATTGGATCACACCGTGACTGATAAGATCTGAGATCAAGACGCAATTGTCGCTGCAGATACCGGATCAGACTGTGAGCAGTGATATTATGTAATGTAACGATTAGGTAAACACAGCATTGTAGGTATTATAACACCTTAAAATGCTTTGCTTGAAACATATTGAAAAAGAAGAGGATCACACATTTTTTTTGTTCGAAATCCTGACATCGCGTACGTATTGACTTCATAAGATTTTACAGCCATTTTCGAAAATTCATCCCCTCATCATCCAGTCATACCCCTGTGATAGTTATTACGGGGTCATACAACTACTGCAATGCGATGGCAAATGTCTTACATTAATAACGCACTATCTTAACGTGATAGTGACGTTCACATCTTTGCGTCTATTTCGTAGACATACAGCAACGTCCGATCCCGTCCTCCACTGATCCCTCTTGATTGGATCACACCGTGACTGATAAGATCTGAGATCAAGACGCAATTGTCGTTGCAGATACCGGATCAGACTGTTAGCAGTGATATTATATAATGCAAAGATTGGGTAAACACAACAGCAGGTATTATAATACCTTAAAATGCTGCGTTTGAAACAAGTTGAAAAAGAAGAGGATCAAACATTTTTTTGTTCGAACTCTGTCATTGCGTACGTATTACAAAATTAAAGGTTACTATTTTGAAAACATTTTAGTTAGTTAGTTTAGGTTAGTTAAGTTGGACCTACCTAGGTCCAACTTCGAGAAAGAGGTCAATCGCCGAATCCAACTCGGATGGGCAGCGTTCGGAAAGCTGCGTTATATCTTCTCGTCCAATTTACCGCAGTGTCTGAAGAAGAAAGTCTTTAACCAATGTGTGTTGCCAGTGATGACATACGGAACTGAAACGTGGTCGCTCACTATGGGCCTCATAAGAAGGCTCAAGGTCACTCAGAGAGCAATGGAGCGGGCTATGCTCTTTGAACATAACGCTACGCAATTTCCGTCAATTTCGTCACGCGTTTATAGCGCGCAATTGGAAAATGCAATTTTAATATGTGATTTACGGCAATCTTAATACCAATTTTTGATGAAAGCTTAAGACCATAAACGAAATATTTTGCTAACTTTGTTTTTTTTATGTCATGAAGTGGCATACAAGCATACAGTTCACATTGATGGCAAGTAATACTGAAGCCTATAAACATCTACTAACATGAAACGAGAAATTTCAATATCGTTGCCACCCCTGCGAGCCAAGGTGTTGTGCCTCTGTGCCGGAAATTATAGGGCCGTTCATTACCAGCTGACCGGAACACAAAAGTGCTGAATATTACCATTTAGCGGTAAGTAGATTAGGTAATGCGGTGGTGCCTACGCCCGCGAGCTCCGTCACTGGAGCTCTACCACCAGTTAAATCTGATCTGATCTCTTAATTATTATTTTACTCATTTAGAAAATATGTTACAGCACAAATTTTAAATCGGTAAAAATATATACGTGGTCATACATAAAAAATATACCCGTCGAAGTGAACCTCTCTTGTTTTTCGTCGGTTAAAAAATATTAGGTACTTCATACAAAAAAATTAAGTATTCCTTAAATCCTCCTTAGTATACGTTCAGATCCGTCTGGTTAAATCGAAGGAACATGGACGACATTCCATTGCTAATTTAATCAGGCGATTGTAATATCGATTAGCCTAAAATCAAATAGTAGGTATACGCCGAGACTGATCGGCTGATCCCTTCCGATTGAAGCCCCTAGTGTCAGAGGCTTTGGCGAGTTCTAGTTGCAAGCTTGAAAAGTTGACAATTTTTATCTTCCGGTTCCAATTAATTTCCTAGGATAAAACAAATATCATTTAGTTTGGTTTTAATTTGTAAATTAAGTATATCTTTTTAATACAGGCTCTACTTGTACTAACGAAATCATTGGATAAAAAACAGCAAATAAACATAAACAACTTAGGCATTTCGGGCGATGGAGTCGTCACGTACCAACGCCTAGGTACCTAGAAATAATCTAATACAAATATTTTATTTACTCTTATTAAGTTATTACTGTATTCGTTTTACATAATAGGACACTAATTTTAAATATCCCTTAGGCACGTACCTATTTTCGTGGGTCGTTGATGTATGGTATCGATTAGCTAAAGATCAAACGGTATGGGAAGAGCCTTGTCAACTGATCCCTCCTGATTGAAGCTCAGCGTGTCAGGAGCTTTGGCGTGTTCTTGTTGTTAGCTTGCAGAGTAGCCAATTTTTATTTGCCATACCAATTAATTCCCTTGTGTAATACGAATACGAATTTTGTTTTAGTAAGCTGTATGTTTAAAAGCTGCTGGTGTCTATGTTCTTATGTTTCACTCTTACGTCTCAACTGTATCAGTTGTAGCAGGCCACTGCTGCTACGGTGGAGGCCTGGGTTCGACTCCCGGGTCGGGAGTACCAGAGATAAAGTGTGTGTCTTTATCATTTTTTACGTAATGCAAGAGGCAAACAACCATGCAGTTCACATTGATGTTAAGTGATGGCTGCAGCCTATAGACACCCACACAAATACCAAGGTCAAAATGCAGTTGCGTTACCACTTTTGAGGCCTAAGGTGCTATGCCTCTGTGCCGGAAATTACAGGGCCATACATTTTCACCTGATCGGAACACGATAGTGCTGAACACTACCATTTAGCGGCAAGTATATTAGGTAATGCGGTGGTGCCTACTCAACCGGTGTCTGTATTTGTTCTACACGGTCAGCCAGTTGAGTCAACTTGTCAGTTCATTCAGACATTCAAAGCAAAAGGCTGATTCACACATATCCGTGCCGTAAAAATTCCGGCTCAGTATTGCCACCTCAGAATCAACTTTTATATCTGTCGCGTCGGCCAACAGCGTTCCAGACGGTCGGAGCTGACCATGGACGCAACTTGTCGGGAGGGATGCCAAGGACCGTTGACTTCAACCAAAATTGGTCGGGTCAACCGATTAACTACACTGTCCATTTTTACATCAATCCGACCAAGGACACAACGGTTGGTGGTTGGATCGGACCGTATAGAATGGGTTTTACTCAAAACAATTCTGTCCACAAACACCAACAATATGAATTAAATTTAATAAAATCCAAAAAAAAAATACAAGACAATATGTGTATCAGGCGATATTTAAATAAGGTTTTAAAGTTTTAAGGTGTTTATACAGCACCGTCAGTGAGATATTAGTTTTATTGTAATCATCATCCTGCTACACACATACAACACATAAACTAATTTAAATATTAATGATGAAATAAATAAATAATTGTTTTTCTACAGTCATGGATTATTCAAACATTCAATTTGAATCCACACAGAAAGTTTGAGATTTGGTAAAATATCTTAGTATAAGTTATTCAAATGCGTAAATCGCTCTTCTCCAGTAGAATTTCCACGCGTTATTTGAATGCAGACCGGAGGCCATTGTGACTCTGAAATCCGATACTCAATATAAACATTCCCGATTACGTAAATGCGAACGTCCGGCCTCCGTGTGACACATAATTAGCCAAACATTCGCCCGCCCGCTGAGCTTACTTGCTACGCAATGTGCCATTAACTGAAAACAACAATAATTCTGCCCACTCACAGCAACAATGGAAATTTTAAATACGGTAAAAAATCTATGTACACGCCATATTAAAATTAGGTGAGAATGAGTTTTGATATTTGATGACCCGGTTAGTCCAGCGGTGTGAGATGACCGTTTGATTCGAAGGATCGCGGGTTCGATCCCCGCACCGGGATCAATATTTGTATGGCTTACAGATATTTGTTTCGGGTCTGGGTGTTTGTGTATGTGATGTGACCGTTTGATTCGAAGGGTCGCGGGTTCGATCCCCGCACCGGGATCAATATTTGTATGGCTTACAGATATTTGTTTCGGGTCTGGGTGTTTGTGTATGTGTTTTATGTTGGAATTAAACGAGCCTTTGTTAATTGAATTAGTTTATTAACGGACTACAAATTACACACGAGGAACACTTTTTGTAAGGGAGAGCCAAAGACACAGAGTTACAGAACAGTGAGCAAAGATAATTTTTGATATCGGTGTTGCCAGATGTCAAACTGCGTTTCTCATTGCATCATCCTCCCTGGAAAGCAGACCCATTGCCTTGGTGAAGATTTGATGCTTTGATCGAGCCAGTCCCTTGGTCAGAACATCAGCCAGCATATCATGTGTACTTTTGTAACAAATTGAAATTTGTTGCATAGCAATCCTTTCTCTCACAAAGTGGTAGCGTATGTCTATGTGCTACTTCTAGAGTGGTAAACATCTTGCGATGCAATGCTAATGGCACTTTGACTATCACTGTTCATAATAATTGGTGTATCTGAAAGAGAAGGATTAAATTCTTCTTCTAATTGTTTAAGCCAAATAGCTTCTTGAATAGCTGTGGCTAATGACATGTATTCTGCGTCGGTAGTAGACAAAGCTATGGTAGCTTGTCTTTTAGAGCACCAACTTATTGCTGCACCATTATTGTTATTTGACTGATGATTGGTTTTATTTTGCTGAAATTTACTTCTTGGCTTATTTTTGAAATTTGAGTAAAATGCGGTTGTGTCACTATTTCTAATTTCTTGTAATAGTTTTGTTTTTATTAAATCGGCACATATTTTTACTCTGGAACTCTCGATAGCCATAATCATGGGCTTATAAATGTCTGGTAAGCCCGCTAGCATCAGCGTCCCCAACCAATCTTCATCCACTTTAAAACCTATGTTCCTGAGCCGATGTGCTGAAGACATAATTTTACTTACATAGTCCTCTATGCTTGAACTGGTTTCTAATGTGGTATTTATCAAATCTTTAAGCAGACCTACTTTTCTTGTTAAGCCTGAATCTTCAAACGCTCGTGACAAATTGTCCCATACTTCTTTGGCCGTGGTGGCCTCTTGAATGTGTACATAAACCATCGGATCTATTAGTAAGATTAACTTTGATTTTGCTTTCACATCTTTCTTTGCCTCAACAGTTTTATCAGTCGGAACAGCCACACATTCCCACAGGCCTTCAAGTTGCAGTAATGCTTTGACTGCAAAACTCCATGTGACTTAATTATTTCGCCCAGTCAGTTTTTCTATGGTCATGAGACTATTGTTTGTCAACATGGTAATATTTTATAACTGAAAAATAATGCTGAAAGAGAAATATACTCAGCAGAGCAGACGACCGCGTGATCAATTTTGAGGTTATGAAAAAAATATTTTTACTTTTTACGAAAATCACTTTATATTTTACTGAGCAAATAACTTGTAAGTATGGGACGGCCCATAACCTGTTGGAATTAAACGAGCTTTTGTTAATTGAATTGATTTATTAAAGGACTACAAATTACACACGAGGAACTTTTTGTAAGGCACCCACGACACAGGTTTATACCTACTGTGGATTTGTGAGTGTAAGCGTAATTTATTATATTTATTATTCGGATGGAAACTACTTATTCAGCTACCTATTCAGAACCTTGACTATTTTCTGGTCTATTATATATTATAATCTAAGATTTAACTCCAAAACATTTCTGTCAATAGTTTAATGGTTCAACAAGAGTGAACTGTTTCAGAAAGTTTACTGGTGGTAGAGCTCGAGTGAGCTGCTCGCGGACGTAGGCACCACCGCATTACCTAAAATACTTGCCGCCAAATTGTAGTGTTCAGCACTATCGTCTTCCGGTCAGGTGGTAATGTACGGCCCTGTAATTTCCGGCACAGAGGCACTGAACCACAACCAACACCTTAGGCCTCAGGAGTGGTAACGCATCTGCATTTTGACCTTGGTCTTTGTGTGGGTGTCTATAGGCTGCAGTATTCACTTAACACGCATGCTTGTTTGCCACTTCCATTACATACAAAAGTGAAATGCTTACCTCTCATAGTATTTATTTTTTTTTTCGTTTTCCTGATTATCTTGAATGCAGGTACCGTCTATTTGAAGCCACATTCCAATCTATATGCATTGGTATTCTGGAGGTCGTAGATACGATGTTTTCACCCAAATTTTTAGAAATATAACAACAATTTAAAAATATATAATCCCATTACCAGTGAAATAAATTTCCCATTTAATATTTAGATTAAACAACAAGTTTGCGCGAGCAAAACAAATATGAAATAGTTTTTGTTTTACGATACGTCGTGAAACATGAGCGATGGTTGTAACCCTTTGATCCTATATTACGGCCGACGAGGGCGACATAACAGCTATATACAGTAAAATATAAGGCTAGTGTTGCCTACCACGTTGCGTGCATCAATCAACGAGTAAAAGTGGCCGCGTCGAAGCTCGTGATTTTTGGGAATATATCAATGTTGTGTCGGCCATATATTTTCCACGTTAGAACTCTGAGCCTGCTATCCATTAGGTCGAAAAGACTTGAATCGATAGTTTTGTCATAGAATTTTAGCACTTTATATATCTCGTCTGTTTTAATCATATTTTTTACTATATAGGACAGACCATTATTACTATTAGGTACCGTTGAATACGATCTTGTTTTTTGAATGTGCCAAATACAAAAGCTGTTAATTATTAATAATGAAGAATTAAAAATTATTATGAATCATAAGGCTCGAAATCGAGGCTAATCAATAGGCACACAGAGCGAACAACCTCGCGAGGCATTTGCCGCGCGAAGCAGCTCGGTTAGTGTGGACGGGATCGGGGACTATCAGAGCTAAACATGTTTAATTCTTTATCTCGGGTTCAATTGAGATATTTCCATTTTCTGGAAGTTTTTTAGTACCTCGAAGTTTGGCAATGCGCCCGTAGACGCAACAGCCCATCTGTTACATAGGCCAAAACGTAACCTGCGAATCGTAGGTGTCTGCATGTATGCTTAAATGCATGCATTTACCCCCTTAACGATTACAGGCGCGAAGTTACGTATGTTTAAAACATAAAACATCTCATAATTTGCCTACTAAAAAACCAGTTCAGAACAAACTTTTAAAAAAATATGCTGTCATTCGAGGCCTAGCTTATTTAACAAGAGAAAGTTTTACAAAGCGTTTTGTGTTCTACAGTAATGCCAACAGTTTTTACAGCAACCGTGAATGATAACTGCAATTATAATGGAATGGTTCTGTATTATTTATACCAATTTTGTTCATTGGAAATTAATAGACGTCTAAAAGCTCCAATACCTTTAGACTTTTATAATAGTCTATATTCACCATTAGTAAAAAGTGAAAAATGACAGTAAACTGATTCTATTGCCAAAACGCAATGCATGTTATACTGTAGGAGTACTTAAAAGTTGAACCGTAGATCTTTGGTTAGCGTAATTGACGGCCTGACTTCTAAACATTCTAAAAATATAACATTTGCAACTCTTTGGGGTTCAATATTTTCTGTAATTTTTTTCGTTCATCAATATTATATTAGTCTACTAGTTTATATAGCTTTTACATGTACCTACTAATTAATAAATTCGATATACATTTACGAAACTAGATTCGTAACATCTTCATTAATTTCATGCCCACACACAGTGTAATCAAAAGCAAGATCAAATATGCACTTCACTTCACTAGAGATTATTAAAAAGGATATTGCACAAGTTTAATTGAGAAGCTATGGATATTTGTCAGCCGTCTGAATAGTTTAATCAAAATAACGTTCAAATATTTATGGAATCAAGTCTAATGGACTATGATATTGGCTCTTATCGAACTTAGAATTCCAAATTTAATGGAAATTCTACGTTATAGCGAACTAAAGCTAACATGTTATTAATTGTTTTATGTTTATTATTATTCAAACATTTAATAAATGCGGTGTAAATGTAAGGCTATTGAATATTGAATTAAAAGTAAAGATGATAATGGAAAAACGGAATATTCAAAGGGATGAAAATGTTTGCTTTTGAAATAGGTATATTTCGTCAATGATCACTGTGTAACCAAATCAATATAAATTAAAATGAATCACCGAAATGTTTATACACGTCTAACTTCCAAACTACTGCATGTAATTTGATAAATCTTTTTTATGTTACAATATTGTACAATAGTTTCCAGAAATATACAAGTAAGATAGATAAAGTTCAAAATCAAGCGTTAAGGGTGATTGGAGGCTTTATTAAAACTACCCCTATACATGCAATGGAAAGTGAAGTCAGTCTCTGTCCATTGCATGTACGGAGGTCTTATCTAGGGGGGAAATTTATTCTGAAAGCTTTGTCAGTGGAGAATAATATTACAATTAAGTTATTACGGGATTTATTAACATTTAAAAACAAAATATATTGGAGAAATAAAAAGAAACCTCTATTGATGACAATGTTTGAAAGGTTAGCACAAATTCGTACCTATTCCAGTTCTCAATTAGAAATGTTTTCTATGGATACATGGGTTACAGATATAGATTTAAGTGATGTCATTCAATGTACTATACCAAATTTACAGAACGCCAAAAAAACTTATAATAATTTTAATTTAAAAAATATTTGTTTAGATTTTATTTACCAAAATTATGAAAACCATTATTTATTATTTACTGATGGTTCTAAACATAGCTGTGGGATTGGTTCAGCATTTTATGATCCCCAATGCGACATAAGTCTGCAATTAAAAATTGATTGTGACCTTATATGCATTATGGAGGTAGAGCTTATCGCGATCTGTGAGGCCTTATCTTACGCCTTATCTTTACAACAGGATAATATTGTCATATTCACAGATTCGAGGAGCGCACTCCAACATTTGGCTCGATGCACCTCGGGTCTCCGAGGTACACCGACAGCCTACTTAATTTTGGATTGTATTCTAAAACTGAAATCCAATTCTAAGTATATCAAATTGCAATGGATTCCGTCACACTGTGGACTGGAATTTAATGATCGGGTCGATATTTTACCAAAACAGGCTGGCACTGAGGGAATTGAGTATAATAGACTTCCCTACTATACAGATTGCATTTGGTTTGTTAAAAAACTATGCTATAACTTATGGAAAGAATATTTTGATTTACGTTCTAAAGAAAAAGGGATATGGTATAAAACGGTCCAGCCACAGCCACTCGAATCTCCGTGGATTAATAATCATATATTATCCAGGAAGCAAGCAGTAGTCATTATGCGGATGCGTTCCGGACATATTCCATCTAGGAAATTCGCATTCCTGATGGGAAAGGTACCATCTCCGAACTGTGAGCGGTGCGGAGTCCCAGAGGACTTGCTGCATGTCTTGATGGAGTGTGTCCGCAATGATTCATATCGGACAGCTATGTGTAAAAATGTTTTAAAAGGTTCTGCTGATTGTAACGCTATCCTTTGTAATCCTCACTCAAACGAGACAAAGTTATTGTGTATGTTGTATGACATATTTTTCTCTTCAGAACAGTCTTCTTAATAATTATGTACATACTAACTCTATTGAGATGATAATATTTTGTTTCAATATACCTACTTTAAGATACTTTGTATAGAGCGACATAATCGCACTGTGATTAAGCTCTTTAAATAAAGAATTAAAAAAAAAAAAAAAAAAAACATGTTATTAATTGTTTTATGTTTATTATTATTCAAACATTTAATAAATGCGGTGTAAATGTAAGGCTATTGAATATTGAATTAAAAGTAAAGATGATAATGGAAAAACGGAATATTCAAAGGGATGAAAATGTTTGCTTTTGAAATAGGTATATTTCGTCAATGATCACTGTGTAACCAAATCAATATAAATTAAAATGAATCACCGAAATGTTTATACACGTCTAACTTCCAAACTACTGCATGTAATTTGATAAATCTTTTTTATGTATTCGTTATTGTTAGAAGAAGGTTTTTTTTTATTTAATGGTAAATGTTATAAAGTCTCCAATAGCGGTACGGAGTTTACCAGGTCAGCCAGTTCAGATTATAGTTAATTAATATCTCATAAACGTAGCTAACTAGCATACCTACAGTCAATGGTGAGTAAACACCACATTCTAAAAACATTTATACGAAAACTAGAGGTTTCAATACAGATGTGTGGAGAGCACAAAAGTTATTCAAAAATCATTTTACATTACTTGTTTATAATAATATAATCGGTAACTGTGCCAAATTTCAACTCCTCCATCCGCGTAATTTTTGATAAAAGGAGTACGTTAAGTTTTTACGAAACGTGTAAGGTATTATGCAGAATTATAACACGAATAAATAACTGCATACATAATTTTGCATTCCCAGCAAAGAAGCAAGGAAGGTTGTATACCTTTAGTTCCATTTATTACAACAAATATTATTGTTTGAAACTAGAAACACTAAAACGAAACGCAATATCACACTCGAGATAAAATCGCCATTCTAGGCCGTTATCTTGGATATTATGAACAATTGTACCGCCTAAATAGCTTATTACTACGAGCTAGCACTACGTTGTCTCATAATAGCATAACAAAATATTTTTAGTATGAGTTCAAATGTTACATAAGCTCCTTTATTAAATTTACCGTTAAGTACGTTTGCTTATAAATAATAGACTGCTCAATGAATACATTTTAACGTTGTTATGTTTGTCATTGAAATAATATTTTTGTCGTGAAACGCTTACTGATTTTGCCGATTTTTTTCACAGTTGACAGAACTTAAAAAGAAAAATTCTGTGTGTTATAAAAATATTGCGTCTCTTCCTTACTCCATTATTCTTTAGTTTTTTTTAATGTCACTACTAAACATATATGTACTACTGAGTTGTCTCACAACAATAGACTGGACCGTTCTCCATCTATCAACCGTTGATTGGTAGAAGGAGATCCAATGTATGGTCCAGTCTATCTTTCATCTATCGTTGGAAGCCGGATCTCTGAAGGAAAAAAGAAACCCCTGTAGAATTCCTTTGTTATTGGTCTGTTTATCTTTCTATCTTTATCTAAAAAAAAAATAAGTTTAGTTTCTTCGAAACTCTATATGATTGCTAGAATGCTTCAATGTTATATACCTACGTATTAAGAGTAGTTCTGAGCGATGTCCTAAAACTGCGACGCTACAGTAAATTATCTTTCTACGGCTAAAGTGCCATCTCTGAGCCAAATCCCAATAAATTTCCAATAAGTCTCCTCCAGGCAAATATTCAGTGCGTCTTACCTAGAATAAGGAGGCGATCGAACGGACAACTATGTAAATAGGTACGTAGGTACATTGTGTTCTATGATATGTATCTTCAGACGCCCTGAAACTGCAGAGGCGGTCTTACATTTAGGATAAAAGAGAAGGGAATACTTCCTCTCCTACGCGGCGCCGGCGGTTTACTCTCCCTCTGTCTTACAAATTTTCGATCAGGACACGTGTCCTGAAATAAGTTTAAAATTTTTAATTCATCACAAAATGTGCATATCGCCGCTGAAGAAGTTTTTACTTCAAAAATATATGAAACATGCTCAGCAAATAAAAAAATACATTTTATATCAGTGACTAAACTTATAACACTCAATATTTCTTTCTAATTAATAATTTTACTTGTAAATTAGAAACAGAAAATAGCATCCGTATAAAAAATTTCGTAACTTTTTATATACACCAAAACAAAAAAATGAGCCGTATTCTCAACTCAAATGTTTAGAAACAACCCTATTATAATATCAAATAAGTCGCAAGCGTCATTTATCCGCCAGTCCATCCCTTATCTTAACAGCAAATCAGGTAACCGTATTACCCACTGAAATAAAATCTACGGCAGCGCAGAGAACACAACCTCAATTTCACTGAATTTCCGCAATTTAATGGTTCGCATCACGCTACAAAGGAACTCTGAATATTGTGCTGTGCTACTACAGAATGTAGTAGTTATAGAGAAGTGAAACTCGCAAATGCGTATTGTATAATGAAAACTATAGATTTTTTCAAGTGGCAACTTGTATAACTCGGTGAAACCATTCGTCAATAGCGCTTATTTTCATCTCTACATTCAATACAAATATAGGTGTTTTAAGATCGCTTCAGTAAAAAGCCTTTTTACGACTTTCTTATTTCAATGTTA
Organism: Macrosoma leucophasiata; assembly: GCA_036365455.1. Lineage (NCBI taxonomy): Eukaryota > Metazoa > Arthropoda > Insecta > Lepidoptera > Hedylidae > Macrosoma > Macrosoma leucophasiata. The sequence goes on from JAWQUS010000010.1 coordinate 10,124,848, forward strand.
AGTGATCTCGATATTTAATGTCTGCGATCATATCTAATACTAAAGATTTGAAGCACAGCAATCTAGGCCTCCCTCCAAAAAAGGGGAGAGACTCGTGACCAGCTGTGGGACGTATAATGGGTTGCCATTACTATTTATTATTATAATCTATATCATAATTTCAGCCAAAAGACGTCCACTGCTGAACAAAGGCCTTCCCTAATGAATGCCACAACGAACGGTCCCGGGCCGTCCTCATCCAGGGATTGCCCGCGAACTTCACCAGGTCGTCGGTCCACTTCGTAGGGGGCCTGCCTACGCTTCGTCTTCCGGTTCGCAGTCACCACTCCAGAACTCTTCTGTCCCAACGACCGTCAGTTCTGCGAGCTCTGTGCCCCACCCACTGCCACTTCAGTTTCGCTATTCGGTGGGCTATGTCGGTTTCTTTGGTTCTCATGTGGATCTCATTTCTGATTCGATCTCGCAGAGAAACTCCGAGCATAACCCCCTCCATTGCTCTCTGAGTTACCTAGAGCTTTCTTATAAGGCCCATAGTGAGGCGACCACATTTCGGTTCTGTGGTTTGAATTTGAAGCTAAGTTTTTTTTAGCTGCAAGTAGATAAGGTAACACTTTGAAAACAAAAACGCTTGAATCCTTCTACCTCTATCATCAATATAATTATTTCACTTAGTATAACTTTGCCGAAAATGAGCACAAATTGTCCAGAATAAAGTCCTAATTCGCCAGTTTTGATATCATATTGATATTGCGATTCAGATTATCAAACGTGAGGTCAGGTTTGATAATCTGAATGCTGTCGTGATGAGATTATGAGATTACAAAACAACATCTTCCAACATATTGAGTACAAGTTAAGCATGGTAGAAAAGTTAATTATTCGTTAGACTTAGCAGAAATTGGTGTTACTTATAATAGCATAATATTTTTTGGCATTTTATAATTATTTCGAATAAGAAATTCAACAGTGATTGGAAAAAAAATTGCTCACTTTGTCTATAATATTATCGAAATATTGTGACGCAAATTCTGCCTTGCACTACCGAAACAGCTTTACTACATCAAAACACGTATTTGGAAGAAGCGCGTTAACTAAATGAACTATTTACAGTAAAACGAGCATTAATTTTCTTTAGAGCCAAATGCACCATTACCTGCGTATAGTTAAACCATGTATTGGCTCATTGCAGACGCGGCTGCTCACAATCTGTGGCTAGCCATAAGGCCGTTTTACACTCCAAATGTCGGTTCCACATTTATGGGCTAAATCTCTATTGAAATGTAAACGTAGGTACTAATGTCTATTTATTACGTTCGACGTGTTGACTGTTTCTTCACAATTGTATTCATTTCAGTTAGAATGAAAAATTGGGATTACTTTATGCTTATATACCTTAAATAAAAATCAAAAAAAGAACAAAATTCCATTAATATTCTTTACTACATCAAAACACGTACCTATTTGGAAGCAGCGCGTGAACCTAATGAACTATTTACAGTAAAGCGAGCATCAATTTTCTTTAGAGCCAAATGCACCATTACCAACGTATAGTTAAACCTTGTATTGGGTCATTGCAGGCGCGGCTGCTCACAACCTGTGGCTAGCCATAAGGCCGTTTTACGCTCGAAATATCGGCTACACAATTTTCGGCTAAATCTCTATTCAAATGTACACGCATGTCTATTTATTGAGTTCGGTGTGTTTACTAGTATTTGCGTAGAGATGTTTTTATTTTATGAAGAACAAAGAACTGGGATGAATTTAATGCTATAAATCTAAATTCACAAATTTGATTAAAATGACTGCCTCGGTAGCCTAGTGGTAGCAGGCCACTACTACTACGCTGAGCTCCTGGGTTCGATTCCCGGGTCGTAGGTTATCAGCAATAGTGGTAGTGTCTACCCCGCGAGCTGAATGAATGCTTGAATGCATGCATTTACCAACCCTTTCGGGGATTACAGCGGCGTGAAGTAACGTAGATTAAAATAAAATATGATGGAAAATTATTTCTGCCACATTCTACAGAATATAAATATATACTTTGTGAGCTTCTAGATGCCCAAGGTAATTATTTATGTAAAAAATTAAACAAATCCAACAACTCCAAGGTAACTACTCCAAACATTATTTCTTCACTAGCTGTGCCCGCGACTTCGTCCTCGTGAAAATTTATGATTGTTCACTATCTACCCGGACGAAGTCGTGGGCGCAGCTAGTATAAAAGTAGCCTAAGTTACTCCTTATAACATAAGCTATCAGCCAGTGAAAGTCCCGTCAAAATAGGTCCAGCCGTTCCCGAAATTAGCGGGATTAAACAGACAGACAGATAGACAGATAGACAGACAGATAAAAATTTGTAAAAAAAAATGTTTTGGTTTATGTATCGTGTATACACACTTATGCATTTAGTAAAAAACGGTTATTTTTATATTACAAACTGACACTTGTTCACAATTTTATTTATTTGTATAGATTGACATACTCCCCTTTCCGGTCGTATTATATAATAACTTAAATGGAAATCGCGACATTATGAACTGGTAAACTGACAACCATCATAACGTTAGTAAAAGGAACCTAAATGTACGTTACTTTAAAGAGACATGGAAACCTAAAATGATGCAATACACTATATATACATATACTATACATATTTACTGGTGGTAGAGCTCCAGTGACGGAGCTCGCGGGCGTAGGCACCACCGCATTACCTAAAATACTTGCCGCTAAATGATAGTGTTCAGCACTATCGTGTTCCGGTCAGGTGGTAATGTACGGCCCTGTAATTTCAGACACATAGGCATAACACCATAGGCCTCAGGAGTGGTAACGCATCTGCATTTTGACCTTGGTATTTGTGTGGGTATCTATAGGCTGCAGGCATCACTTAACACCAACTGAATGCTTGTTTGCCACTTCCATTACAAAAAAAAAGTTAAAGGAACCTTCAAAGAGACACGGAAACCTAAAATGATGCAATACACCTAAAACAGAATATCTTCACTACAATTAGCTGTATTCCAACAATAATAACGTCAACAATAAAACCCTCTTTCCAACGCTGTTACATCTAAAACAATTGTGAGCAATTATGAACGGTAACAATTAATTAAAATTTTAATAAGATTCCCTGGCGAGCGCTCTACGAACAAATGATACCACCTCATAATATGATGAAATACATAAGGCAAAAATTAAATTAAGGAGAAAACTCAACGAAAAAAATACCTCATTCTCTTCGCAAACCCTTTTACAGTTTAATTAATGTTTCCATGAAAAGCTTTTTAAGCACAGACACAAGATGCACGTATGTAAATTTTGGTTTTCGTAAACTTTCTGTGGTTCTTCAGTTGAATTCAGTTCTAAGTGGACCAGTCTCTGATTGGTTTAACGTCTCAGAAAGTTGTTATGTTAATTAAACGCAAGGGTAATTCAAGTAAGCAAATTATTCTTATCTTACATCATTTTCCTTCGTTTGTTTTACTAGTTTTAAAAATAATTGACCATGTGATCGCCTTTCTGATATGAATTACGATGGAGTAGAAATTATTGAAAATATTAAGTATCGGGAATTTGGCTATCAGCTTATTTTATTGTGGCTGGTGTGACACAACGGGTAAGTTTTAAAATACACCTATACAGACAACAAAAATTAAGCCGAAGTTTCTTGTAGCTCTTCAACAGCCTTCCGAAGTGTATTAATGGGTAGATAGAATTCAAAGCGGTGGGCCATTATTCGAGAGAGAAATTTAGTATGTCGTATCGTCTAACATCCCTCAATAACCGCCGCCCTGTCGCGCCATGCCACGCCAGCTATTTGATTATCTGAGACTTTTATTGTGAAAATTTTATAAATAAATATTTGACATATTCTTTCGTTTTCGCGTGCTACAGTCATTAAAGTAAATTTAGAATAGAATAGAATAGAATAGAATTTATTTATTTGGACAACAACACAGAGACACAAAGTAGGTATAACATTTAACAAATAGCATTAGACAATAAATTTAAGCGAATACACAACAGGCAAGTAGGTAAATAGACAAAAAATGTCTCACGATTGGTCCATTAATTTCATCATCATCATCATCATCATTTCAGCTAAAAAACGTCCACTGCTGAACAAAGGCCTCCTCCAAAGAATGCCACAACGAACGGGCCCGGGCCGCCCTCATCCATCGATTACCCGCGACCTTCACCAGGTCGTCGGTCCACGTCGTGGGGGACCTGCCTACGCTTCGTTTTCCGGTACGTGGTCGCCACTCTAGAACTTTTCGAGCTACGTGCCCTGCCTACTGCCACTTCAGTTTCGATATTCGGTGGGCTATGTCGGTTACTTTGGTTCTCATGCGGATCTCCTCATTTCTGATTCGAACTCGCAAAGAAACTCCGAGCATAGCCCTCTCCATTGCTCTCTCAGTAACCTTGAGCCTTCTTATGAGGCCCATAGTGAGCGACCAAGTTTCGGTTCCGTATGTCAACACTGGCAACACACACTGGTCAAAGACCTTCTTCTTCAGACACTGCGGTAAATTGGACGAGAAGTTATATCGTAGCTTCCCGAACGCTGCCCACACGAATTGGATTCGGCGTTTGACCTCTTTCTCAAAGTTGGACCTACCTAACTGGACCGTTTGTCCTAGGTATATTCGTCAACAACTTCGAGTGTAGTATCCTCGACCATAACAGGAGTGGGCGTAACGAGGACATTCGACATGATCTTCGTCTTGTCCATGCTCATTTTAAGGCCCACTCGTTGGGAGGCCCTACTGAGGCCATTGAGCATTGTGCCAAGGTCTTCCAGGGTCTCAGCCATGACTACGATATCATCCGCAAATCGGAGGTGGGAGATGTACTCGCCGTTAATGTTGATGCTGAGTCCGTTCCAGTCCAGAAGCTTGAAGACATCGTCCAAAGCCTTCGATTCGGTCGAGATTTGAGCTGTGCTACAGTCTCTCCTGAGGTGCCAAGTCGAAGTAAATTTACTTTTATCTAAATATTTTTAATTAAGTTATTTCCGAACATACCGAACCTAAAAAATTTTTAAATTGTTATAATAGTTGTTCATCTATAAAGTACAATAAAACCACAGATTAAAGAACATATCTGTTAATTATTATACTAAAACTAACCTACCTATTATCGAAATGCTTTGTTTTTTTAACCCGCATACAATTGGAATCAAGGCTTCTCATACATACTCGTATTTTGTGATTGTGACGAATTTCATAATATTTGCAAAAGAACTATAAAAAAAACTAAAAGCGAAAACATTTTAATAACCTCATTTAAATCATTACCTATTTCAACACAATTTAATCGCTTTTAGACAAGCCCTCACATTTTTCATTTAAAAACTGAAGAGGGAATACTTTGTTCATTCACTCGTTAAGCAAGCTCGCGTATCAAATGAATATTTTAATTTTATATCTTTCCTCTTTTTTAAATATGAATAAAAGTAATACATGAGCATACGATACACATTTTTAGGGTTCCGTACACTCAGAATAGAAGAGAGACTTATAGGATCACTCGTTTCTCTGTCTCTCTGTCTCTCTGTCTGTTCGTCTGTCAACTTGTTTCAAAGTTGCTGATTATGGAGTTGAAATTTGGTGACAATATGTATGAAAATCAGCAGTTCAAATATATACGAGTAACGTAAATAAATTAATTTTAAACATGAGGGCCACTTATAGGGAATATATTCGAACGTGTTCGATCCCCGCACCGGAATAAATATTTGTATGGCCTACTCATATTTGTTTCGGGTCTGGTTGTTGATGAGTGTGTTGTGTATATACAAGGGCACACACGACGATGTATCACTCAGGATGCAGGACAGAGAGGCCTCTAAGTAGGTAAATACGAATTTTATGTTATTTTTCTTATACATACGACATACACGAATCGTCAGTTATTCATGCTGCACATTTTCAAACTTCACTAGCACCACTGAAAATCAATTTAAATATAAAATAAGTTCTGTGATCGAATCCAGTTGCTAAAAACCTTTATGTAACGAAGGTAGCCAACTAGCATGCAGTTCACATGGATGTTAAGTGGCGACTTTGCACCTATAGGCTGCAGTCGTCACTTAACATATAGGCTGCAGTCATCACTTAACATCCATGTGAACTGCATGATAGTTGGCCACCTTCGTTACATAAAAAATACAAAGACCAGAGGTCAAAATGCGTTGCCACCCCTTAGACCTTAGCCGTTATGCCTCTGTGATAGTCATTACGGGTCCAGGATAGTTATTGCCTTACCATCTAACCGCAACACAATAGTGCTGAGCACTACCAAATAGATATGGTAATGCGGTGGTGCCTACGCCCTCGAGTTTCTACACTAGCACTCTACCACCAGTAACTACCACACAACACTAGACCACCTTTTTCAACGAAACCTCTAAGTTAATTCGAAAACTTGTAATAAAATTGTAAAAATCCGCTATAAAAAAGCCTGAAATAAAAACGAAATTATTACCGCACTATTTACTTACTTACTGAAATTACTACCTCATATTAAATAAAATACATTTTAATGAAAATATAGTAGGTTGGGGAAAAAGTCTTTTCGCATTACAGTATGTATGAACTTGTAATAAAATCTCTTTGGCTCTAGTATTTGTATCTGGCTGGTTTTAGTATCATTGAAAGTTAAAATTTTAAAGAACTTAATTCCAAATTCAAATTTGGCAAATGTGTGATTTTCATTTGTTTTTCGTACTGTCAAGATGAGTGAATCTAATGAAGAAATTCGATACATTTTAAAATTTTACTACAAAAAAGGTAAAAATGCAACGCAAGCCGCGAAAAAATTTGCGATGTTTATGGACCTAGTGCAGTGTCTGTGAGAGTAGCACAAATTTGGTTTAAGCGTTTTCAATCCGGAAATTTTGATGTCAAAGATGCACCTCGCTCTGGTCGCCCTATTACGGATAAAATGGATGCCATTTTTGAAAAAGTGGAGCAAGATCGACATATCAGTAGTTACGACGTAGCTGAAGTACTGAGAATTGATCACAAAACAGTTTTTGCGCATTTGAAAAAAGCTGGGTACAAAAAAAAGCTCGATATTTGGGTACCTCACGAGCTCACTGAAAGAAACCTAATGAACCGTGTACTCATTTGTGATTCTTTATTACGACGTAATGAAACCGAATCATTTTTGAAGAAGCTGATAACTGATAACTGGTGATGAAAAGTGGATCACGTACGACAAGAACGTGCGAAAAAGGTCGTGGTCAAAGGCCGGTCAGGCTTCACAGACTGTGGCGAAACCCGGGTTAACTCGCAATAACGCGATGTTGTGTGTGTGATGGGATTGGAAGGGCATTATTCATTATGAGCTATTACCACCAGGCAGGACTATCGATTCTGAACTCTACTGCGAACAACTGATTAGATTAAAGCAAGAAGTTGAGAGAAAGCGGCCGGAATTGATCAACAGAAGGGTGTGGTGTTTCATCATGATAACGCTAGACCTCACACATCTATAGCCACTCAGCAAAAATTCAGAGAGTTTGGCTGGGAGGTGTTAATGCATCCGCCGTATAGTCCTGACCTTGCACCTTCAAATTTCCACCTGTTTCGGTCTCTTCAGAATTCTTTATGCAATGTTAGGTTAACATCACGAGAGGACTGCCAAATCCACTTGTCGCGGTATTTTGATGAGAAGTCCCAAAATTTTTATAGCAATGGGATCACCTTCAAGATGGCAAAAGGTTATCGAACAAAATGGTACATACATACTTTAGTTACATAAATTTAAATAAACTATATTAAAAAATGTGTTGAATTATCTTAAAAAATGCGAAGAAACTTTTTCCCCAACCTAATATGTACAACACATTTTTATTGCTCTCAGACAAACGTTTTACATTTTTTCATTACTAAAAAACCACCCGAGACTTCTGTATTCGCTTGCTCGTTTAGCAAGCTCGTGGATATCTCTGTCAGGCAAATGACCGAGTGATTAATCTAGTAACATGCGATGTCAGTGAACTTCATTGCAGGTAAACAGGTGGCGTATGATTAATTATACGCCAGAACTGTTCCGTACTAATAAACAATTACTTTTCATTTAATTTAACATTAGCGCAACTTGCCGCGCTTTGATAATGTACCACTGTATCGAATAATTTCAATTAAACATTGATTTTAGAGCTTCATAATATAGGTTATAGGCTTTTAGGCGACCAACATTGTATGATTATGATAACACAATGAGTATTTTGGTTTATCAAATGAATATTATAGTTCTATATATGTTTCTAACGTTGGCTAACTACTATAATAAAGAGGATGTTTTCATTTATATATTTTACTAAAACTGGAAGGATAGACTTTGTCTGCCCAGGGCGGCCCAGGACCGTTCGTTGTGGCACTCTTTGGGGGCGGCCTTTGTTCAGCAGTGGACGTCTATTGGTTGAAATGATGATGATGATGAGACTTTGCCTTGCTTGCCCACTGTCTCTTCATCCTTTTTAGGGTTCCGTAGTACACAAAGAACCCTTATAGTTTCGCCATATCTGACTGTCTGTCTGTCCATCCGCGGTTTAACGCAAAAACTATTAGTACTAGAGATTTGAAATTTAGCAGAAGTATACACCTTAATTACGCCGACAAAGTGGTAGAATAAAAACATAAAAAATAAAATTATTTAGAGTACCTCCCCAACATGTTACGCGCGGATAATTTTTCGTTTTATATACAGTGTGAGATATCGTTAGATAGGTCTTCCAAAAATGTAAGGGTTGTGCTAAAATCATTTCGATTTAGTTGACTGTTCGTAACTTATTAAGCTTTAAAGTGCCAATTTTCGTTAGAGTCAAGTGTCCCGCCCCCCTCTACCAACTAAACGGTTGTTGTTAGAAAATCAAGCGTTACGGCAATAGTTGAATATAATGAAATTAAAAGGAAAACTGAGTTGGCTTTACAAGTTTGCGAGTAATAGTATTTACTCGAAAATTTTGAACAACTGAAGCCATAGAAAATATTTATTTATTTTTTTCATTACATTATTCAAACTTAAAAACTACAGAACCCTACACTAAGCGTGGCCCGACACGCACTTGACCGGTTTTTTATAGCTCAATTCTGAGATTTTTTCTGATGTCTATAGGCTGCAATCACTTATGTAACACCAATTTGAGGTGCGTGCTTGTCTTCATCAACCTCCTCCTATATTCTCCACCTCCCTTACATAAAAAGTACAAAAAAGTAAAAAATACAAAGTAAAATAAGTGATTCGAAGTCAAAGTAAAGTCCCAGTGGTGTCTCTAAATCTCGCCCTTAGACAATTTTTTTGCACTTCCATTATCGACATTCAAACATCTTAAGCAAAATAATCTAAACATAAACCAAACACTGTGATACTATTTGCTATACCCTCACGTCATCGTATTTCCTTTCACTCACAGATAAGTTAATTAATTATGAAAGTGTATTTTTGCTGTTGTCCATTAGACGTCGCGTTGCCATTAACAAAAGATTAACGATCTGGACAGCGATGATCTTGTACCTGAAACAATTCACCAAGACACAGAATAAGGGGTCACGGGCAACCTTCGTCTAGTCCAATTATATCTAATCGAGAAAAACAGACTACAATTACTTTTTGAGAACAGCATTATCATCAAAGCAACAACTTGGTGGAATACAATTATATAAACTGTCATATTTCATTCTTGATATTAACACATTTCATCATAATAATCGTTAAAAAAACTAATTTAATTATGAAAGTGACAAATCAGTATACAGTTCATATATTAGTTATGTGAATACGAGTACAGTATGCCCGGGACCACGGACGCTGAAAAGCGACCGAAATGGCGGGTTAATTTAAAAAATCATTTTAGTTTAATATACGCGAGATAAATCCGTAAAAATAATTTTATTTCATTATAAATGAATATTGTAGGTAAGCCAATAAACATGAGCACAAAAACTAAAAATCGCAATTTAGATATTCTACACTCCTGAAATCTTAGCTATAACACCTATGCATCAGAATACTGGCCGTTTGATCACAAGGGCACCTTATGTGATGTTAATAAAATATATGTTTTATTGATTTTGGACAAGCGTAGGTTTTCCGACTGTACTGGAAATTCGTTTCGTTCGTAATGTTAGTCCCTAAAATAGTAGGCATCATTTAAGGTGAAACAGGTGGTGCTTATGCAAAAGCAGGTGGTGTTTGTGCCAAATCAGGTGGTGTTTATGACAAAACAGGTACCTAATTATAATTAGGTTGTTTATATTTTGAATCACAGCTGTTGGCTATTGCAAAGATAACGACTCGAATGTTGTTTACGAAGTCGAGTAATTGGGGGTATAAATGGGCTTATCAATGGTAAGAGGGGATCAGTGTGTGGTCGTCACCGTGGAATGAAGTGCTGTTAGTGCTAGTTCGGTTCTTTACAGTACGTTAAACGATAGCGGTGTTGCGGTGGTACCTACGCTCTCAAGCAACGACACCGGAGCTCTATCAAAAGTAACCGTCATTAGGGCCGGAAGGTGTTTACTGACAAACATTTTTTCAGGTAACAAATGTGGCAAATATGCATGCAACTCACTAGTGATGACTGCAGCCTATAGACATCTAAGTACACAAGAACCAGAGGTCATAAAACAGATGCGTTGCCACCCCTGTAATCCCCGAAGGGGTAGGCAGAGGTAAATGCATGCATTCAAGCATACATGCAAACACCCACGACTCGCCGGTTACGTGTTGGCCCACGTTACAGGTGGAGAACCTGTTGACATCTCCGGATACACCAAACTCCGGGGTACTGAAGAACTTCCAGGAAATGGAAAAATCCTAATAAATTCAGAGATAAAGTACTTTACACCATTATCTCTGATAACCCACGACCCGGGAATCGAACCCAGACATTCAGCCTAGTAGTAGTGGCCTGCTACCACTAGGCTACCGAGGCAGTTCTTATGAATGTCTGTTATAATTATTACAATGCTATACATGCCCACAACACGCTGTTCTGGGCCGACCTCAACCAGCGAATGCCCGCGACATACTTTGTCTTCCGATACGCGGTCGCCACTCAATTACACTTAGCGTGACCTTGAGCCTTCTTATAATGGTCCATAGTGAGCGATCACGTTTCAGTTTCGTATATCATCACCACCAGTATTAATAAATGTTAATACTGCCTTTCAGTTTTCAAAGCACAATTTCAATGTTTGAACTACGGCTTGAATAAAATTATAAACAAAAACGGGAAATTGCGCTCTCAATATGTCTAACAACTTTAGTTTTTTTCTATTTTCCTTGTATTTTATAATAGAAAGCTCTCCTCTCGCAGAATATAAATAGCTTTTTACACTAATTCTCACTTACATTTTCCAGCGAAGGCTTTAATATACGTATAAAGCATATTACATTAATATGACCGCATCATCTCCCGGCTGCAACTACCCTCGCTCTAACGTGCAATTTGCTAATTATTAACAACAAGGATGGAAAAAAATTACAACAATGTAAAGACGACACGTCTTAAGCCTGAGTTGCACCACAATATTTGTTAAAGTGATTGTAACATTTCACATCCTTTTCTAACTTTAACAGATTTCTTTAAGTTAGAGAAGGATGTAAAATGTTACACAACCCGGGCTAAATGTCACGAAAGTTAAAAAAAACAATCTGGTAACCATCAATGTGAAATGAAATTTGATTACTTATTGACCACTTTTATAACATTATAAAAAAATATAACCCTCCTTCTGTTACAGTCGGGTAAAAATACGGAAAGTATAGGTTTAATTGATGGTAGAGTGTAGGGACTCGACTTGTAGGTACCACCACATTATCTGATGTAAGTATCTGCCGCCAAATGGTAGTGTTCAGCTCTATCACAGTCTAAAGAAAACGAACATGTTACTTACCTACAGTCATCCAACGAACATGTAATGTCAGAGCAATCGTGCGGGGCGTGCGACGCACGGGCGGGAGGGGGCGGTACCAAGTAGCCCATACAAAACCTGTCAACTACTTGGGACTCAGCGATAAGGGGTGACAGATTTAAAATTTATTTTACTAAGTTTTTGCCAAGATGATATTAAAAAAATTGATGTTAATTTTACTGTTAATATTTATTCTAATTTTTATTTTTTAATAATGTTTGTAATATTTTACACTTTATGTACATACCTACTTACTTCACTTAATCCTTCAAGGATCGTGCGGCCACCGGCGGCGAGACACAATTTAATTTCAATTGTCATATTTTTCTCGTGTCTGGAGAGATTAAAACGAAAAAACCTTCAAAGAAAAACTCTTTTTTTTTTTCTTTGTAGGTATGTATTTGATATTCGGATTATATTGGATGGAGTTAAAAACGTTTGGATGAATATTAGGATCAGTTGTCAGGCTCAGTCAGACCGCCCTACTGGAATACTGGTAGATTGATGATAGGCTGGTAAATTGGTTGTAGATTAACAGATTTCAGGGAAATCTGTTTCAGGGAAATCTGTTGATAGGTTAATTATAGTTTAATAGATTTTTTCATTTTCTGGGGCTTCCGAGTACCTCGAAGTTTAGCAATGTGTCCGGCGATGTCAACAGGCTCGCCGCCTGTTACATGGGCCAAATAGTGACCGGCGAATCGAGGATTTTTGAATATATGCATTTAGCACTGTCTACACCTTCGGGGATTACAGGCGTGATGTTTTTAGGATTTTTGTATATGTTCAACGTAAACTCACGCGTTACAAACAACGTAAATAAAAACCAAAAATGTGACAACCTTAATGAATTTGCGTTTTGATGGGTGAAGGCGGCATATCGCCAAACTTCAAAGGCGATAAACTACTGTATGTACTTATACTGTGGCTCTATCGTGTTCCAGTTTAGTAATGTATGGCCCCGTAAATACTATCACAGAGACATAACTAAAGTTTCAGGGGTGGCAACGCATCTTGATTTTGACTTCTAGTTTATAGGCAGTCATCACTTAACATCCATGTGAACTGAACTGCATGCTTGTTTGCCATATAGTAGATTGTACATAGGAAGACCACCTATTTTCATGTTCATTATTTTATTTTCTTAAGATTTTGTACCTATACTCCACTATACTGCGAGTGTTAAGCTACACACATATGCCTATTTATTTAACATTCCCACTAAAGGTTATGTAAACTAAAAAGACCAGAAAGTCAAATAGGAAATTATATCAGCCAAATAAATGTTTTCTTTTCTTTTTTCTTTTTCTTTTTCAGTCACCAACTAAAGCAAGGTTTTAAGTCATAAATTTTGAAAAACCAATGACGACACCAAAGCGTGAAACTGGATAAATGGCATAAAACACCACGGAGCTTCACGGAGCGTACTTACGCAAATGAAACTATGAAAAATGGTTGTCGCGATTTCTTTACTCCTTTTTTTTCCATCGGTGTCCAAATAACGTTTTCGTTTTCCATCCGGGGCCATAAATTGTGTGTCTCTCTGGCCCCACGACCCATTTGCAATTGAAAGCGTTCTTTATAACAGGATATGTCCGGGCGCTTTTACGAGCGGGTGTACATGCAAGCTCCACTGTAAAGCCATAATAAAGAGTATGTGGACACTGTGTTTTATTTTATATTAGCTGTAATGCCCCGTTAGTTCTGTTTGTTTAGGAGCTGTTCAGGTTACAGCTTTGATGCTTGTTAATGGTCATTGCGTTGCACTTTTACGCCGCCATAACAGTAACCGTGGTTACCCGTCGCCAATGATCTGATGTTAGTCGTTAGTGAATAAATTATTGCTGTTAAATATTTCTAAATCAGTTATTTCGCCCTGAAGAATATTATAATGCTAGATGTGGCCGCGACTTCGTTCGCGTAATAATTTATGATTGTTCAGTATCTACCTGGACGAAGTCGTGGGCGCATCGAAATCGGTGAAGCCGCCCCGAGATTAGCGGAAACTAAAAGACAGACAGACAGACAAAAATTGTAAAAAAAATTGTTTTGTTATATATACCGTGTATACATACATATGCATTTAGTAAAAAGCGGTTATTTTTATATTACAAACAGACACTCCAATTTTATTTATTTGTATAGATATTATACATATACCTTCTGTAAAAATGTCAACTGTCAGCTTTCAGTTCTTGAGATACAGCCTGGTGCTGTTGAGAGACAGACAGACAGCGGAGCCCTAGTAATAGGTTTTTCTCTTTAGGTGCGGCACCCTCAAAACCCAGACTTAATATGTCTGATGTTCTAGACGACTGGAAGCTTATAAATTTCAAAGGGCATCTAAGGGTTCGATCAACATCACCCGTAACCAGAAGATAATTTACTTTTTGAAAGAAAATTAGTGCTAGTTAATGTGGCAATGCTGTCAATCTCCGTTACAATACCTACATCTGTATTTTCTACAATTCTGGTGTACAATAAAGAATATTCTATTCTATTCTATTCCAACGCATATGAACAACAAATTGTAATTTTGGCAACTGTTTACAAATATACAGTCAATTAATTTCATAAAATTAACTGAACAAGAGTAAAAGAGTCAAGTCACGAGAAAAAAACGACAATCGATTTACAATTGTGTGGCTAGACACAATTGTTGCTAGGCTAGGCTTTACGTACATGTTTCACAATGAAAATTAACACTTTGTTTCTGTATTTACGTTCTCTATATAGTCACTAACAAATAAATTAACTCCAACAAAAACCAGTAGCTAACAGGTTTAAAAAATAACGAAACATCTAAACGCATCAGCGAATTTGTACGCAGTGAAACTATGAACAAGTCCTGAAAGGGATTGAATACGCAAAACCATTCAAATAAATTCCTAAACGAGTACTGCGGCGCAACACCTGTACAATAACAGTCAAAAAGTCGTTTCACATTATTTTTCCCCAATCGTTTTCGATACGTTTTATTGTATGTTAAAAAACTGTGCGTTGGTTAAAAATATATACCTACAGAATTTTTCGCACTGTTATTTCTACATCCTTTTAAAGTCAACATGTACAAGATTTTCCAAGCGTTCTACTTTCTATTTTTTTTATGTCATGAATGTGGCAAACAAGCATGCAGTTCACATTGATGTTAAGTGATGACTGCAGCCTATAGACACCTACACAAAGACCAGCGGTCACAATGCAGATGCGTTCCCACTTTTGAGACCTAAGGTGTTATGCCTCTGTGCCGGAAATTACAGGGCCGTACATTACCATTACCACCTGACCGGAACACGATAGTGCTGAACACTACCATTTAGCGGCAAGTATATTCGGTAATGCGGTGGTGCCTACGCCCACGAACTCCGTCACTGGAGCTCTACCACTAGTAGATTAAAAGTAATTTAGTTTTTGAAGTGAAAAATTTACCATCGTTGTAATTTGAAAGTCGATGAAACATAAAAGTGACAGAAAAGAGATATAGAAACATAAATTCAAAAGATTTTAACGTTAGAAAAAATGAAATAAGAAGCATTATACAGTGTTTCTTATGTAAATTTTTGATCGTTTCACTTCTACCACGTGTGATGTTTTTTTTCTGTTTCTGCCCTGATCATTCTGAACTCATGCCAAGTAGCACGGCAGCGTCGCGTCGCGTACGTGGCGTCATGGTTTTAATCTAAAGATGTCATAGAGTCAATTAGTGTTTAGAGCGGCTGATTTAATTTTTCAGCGTGCGACAAAAAGAATAGATGTAGAATCGAATGTACTTTACTGTAATTTGCAAAAACGTTGTGAATAAAATAATAATTATTTATGAAGAATTTTCTATGTTACGTTATACCTATACCGTGGACTTCATTTAGGTTTTCCTGTAATTTTTAGATAAATAAATAAATAATAATAAATAAAATACGCTTACACTCACAGCCCCACAGTAGGTATAAACCTGTGTCGTGGGTGCCGTTGTACACATAAAACACATACACAAACACCCAGACCCGAAACAAATATCTGTAGGCCATACAAATATTTGTTCCGGTGCGGGGATCGAACCCGCGACCCTTCGAATCAAACGGTGGTTTCGCACCGCTGGACTAACCGGGTCGTCAAGATTAAGAATAATTTTCGGTATTTTTTTAATATGTATAATGACGATCCGGTTAGTCGAGTTGTGTGAGATGACCGTTTGATTCGAAGGGTCGCGGTTTCGATGCCCGCACCGGGACAAATATTTGTATGGCTTACAGATATTTGTTTCGGGTCTGGGTGTTTGTGTATGTGTTGTATGTGTACAACGGCACCCACGACACAGGTTTGTACCTACTGTGGGGCTGTGAGTGTAAGCGTATTTTTATTTTATATAGGATCCACTAGTTGGCAAGATGAAGAGGAGAATGGTAAATATTCGTCAATTTTATTACGTAACTTCTGCGTTTATTTTTTTTATTATAAAAAAATATGTTTGCGATAGTAAGATATTTTATTTGATATTTCTCATTAAACGTTTTTTGTAAGACATTTTTGAAAATTTCTTATCTTTTTTTACACAGACATTTTTCAACTTTAGTTTTTATATTATGGTTAACGGCCAAATCTTAGGTCACTGATTGTATTGAATAAAATTTCAACTCAATTGGCTGTGACAGACGGACAGATAGAGGACGCACGAGTGATATTATAATGGTTCTCTTGCTTTTGAGGTGTAAAACATTAACAAGTAAAGTAATAAACCAAAAAACACTAACGGTCTTATTCATAAAAACCGGTCAAGTGCACGTCGGGCCACGCGCAGTGTAGGGTTTCGTAGTTACAGAGTAAGAGATGTAATGAAAAAAATAAATAAATATTTTGTATGGACTTGTTCGAAATTTTGATCGACTATTACTCGCAAACTTACAAGGCCAACTTAAGTGTGATAGTTTTCCTTTCAATTTCGTTATATGTAGCTACTATTGCCGTAACGTTTGAATTTCTAACAATAACCGTTTAGTCTGTAGGAGGGGACACTTGAGTCTAACGAAAATTTGCACCTTAAAGCTTAATAAGTCACAAACAGTTATCTAAATCGAAAAATGATGTTTGGCTACCCATAATATTTTTTAAAGACCTATCCAACGATATTCCACACAATATGGAAATCGAAAATTAAAAAAAAAATATTTGCGCGTTACAAGTTACCCTAAATATTTTTTTTTTCATGTTTTTATTCCACCACTTTGTCGGCGTGATTAAGGTACCTATGCCAAATTTCAAGTCTGTAGTACTTATAGTTTTTGCGCTAAACCGCGGACCGACAGACAGACAGACGGACATGGCGAAACTATAAGGGTTCCTTGTTTACTACGGAACCCTAAAAAAACGCTTATAGAAGGTTTATAGCATTCATTAGTTAAAATGCTCTATAAGCCTATCAAACGTTCTATAAAATTGTTTATTCATAAACGTTCTATAAACCTTCCCTAGTTAAAATTCTGCTAATAGACAAAGTAATGCCAGTGCAAGGAATTCAGTGGACAAATGGATCCAACAAGAGATCAAACACGCCAAATTTTCTATAAATTACGTGTGAAAATGACCTTATTTTGAATAAAAGAAAAAAAATCAAAGTCACAGGTGACATAAAGTCATGTCATGTCAAGTCAAGTCATTCCTAGCTTCGTTCCATTAATCGACCGCAACGACCGCGACCAAGACCGCTGAAATTGCCGTTTTGGTGAAAGCACAAAATATTGGTGGATCGGAGTGGACGCAATGCGGTCGCGAACAGTGACGTTATTTATGGCGTCAAACGACCGCTCGCGACGACCACGGGCCTCAGGTGGAACAATACAAAGGGCGTTACGGTCGTTGTGGTCGATTAATGGAACGCGCCCAATGTCAATTTCAACAATCAGCTGTTGAATGTCGGCCATCTTTTGTCCTTATAGCACTGTTATAGTAGGGTTCTGGCCTCTATCACTTTATAGTGCTTTAGCGCTAAAATGCTATTACGAATTAGGTTCTTCTTAAAGCATACTAGCGAGCTCTTATAGGTGTTATAACTTTTTATGAATAAGACCGTAAAAGTATATCCACTTAAACATGACACAAATCAACTCTAAAAGTACCATTAGCATCATTGGATGATCAAAGATAAAATGTAAAAACTCATTACATTCCATCTGCCGTTATTGTAGATCGTGCAATTTATTAGTGGTATGAAACCCGACCTCAATCACTGAAAAACGCTATTGTTGCCAATCGGATCAAAGCCAACAAATACTAGACGATAGCGTATCCGCGGAGGTATTGGATGCAAATAGCAATTGAATCGGATCCACTAATTGATTGCTAATCCGTCAGAAAATCCGGGCGGTCAAAGGGATTCAAAGGCTGCGTCGAGTAAGCACCGCAAAACGAAATAAGTCATTAACATTACCGTGAAAGCCTACAGCGAAAGCCTACAGCGAATACCTACAAGTCATTAGGCATATTTTCGTAATGCCTTAGACTGAGTTGATGTTTGGAAGTTTTAATGAAAATATTGATTATTGACAGTTATCAAGTACGGTAGCCGTTAATTACATTTTATCGATTCGTTCATCATCAGTAGGTAAATCATCATTAAATTATGTCAGCAAATTGAAGAGACTCAGCAGTAAGTTACGATGCGGTTATTTGAGGGTACTTATAAATCACACCTACTCCGTTAGGGACCTGGCGTGAAGATACATACATACATATTATAAATCACAAACGTATATTATTCCAATTTAAATTTATTATATTTATGTCAATTACGTTCGTAATTTCATTTCATATAATGAAAGTATAATCGTTTTTTATAATTTAATATCCTTTACCCATTCTCCATGAAACATGACACCAGTTTCCAATTTAATTGATATCTTCAGCAAAATAAACAATTTGATTTTGTTTTAGAAAATCTTTACCATATCCAATTACAGGAAACGCCGTAGTTACTTCGTTGATTGTGTTCGGTAACTGTTGTCGTTTTGTCTACGGAAATTGTTTTTGGATTGCTTATCAGCCATTAAATGGCGAAATAATAGACTTTAGGGATATCTTTATAAGCTCCGTGTATAATCTACTTATTTAACTATCACCATGTGAGTCATTTTAAACTACATTTTAAACCAGCCTCAACTGAATCTATTTTCTCTTTGGTTATGCCACAAAAATACTCAATCTATATTATTTTTATAGCATAACCAAAGAAGAAGAATAAGGGCTCTTCAAGATTCACACTATAGTGCGTGGCTGGTGATTAATGAGATATATTAAAGTACATAATCATTCAGGATCATGCATAAAATTTAAAAAACGTAAAGTAACATAAAACACCTCGAAGTCATAAATGTTTTGTCAAGTCACGAGACTTTTTAACTACGCGACTGTAGAAGAGAAAACAAGATCAAGCTTTTGTGGATAATGATACTCATACTTATGTCGCATACGGATAATATTAGGTTGGGGAAAAAGTCTTTTCGCATTATAGTATGTATGAACTTGTAATAAAATCTCTTTGGCTGTAGTATTTGTATCTGGCTGGTTTTGGTATCATTGAAAGTTAAAATTTTAAAAAACATACTTCCAAATTCAAATTAGTCAAATGTATGATTTTCATTTGTTTTTCGTACTGTCAAGATGAGTGAATCTAATGAAGAAATTCGATACATTTTAAAATTTTACTACAAAAAAGGTAAAAATGCAACGTAAGCAGCGAAAAAAATTTGCGATGTTTATGGACCTAGTGCAGTGTCTGTGAGAGTAGCACAAATTTGGTTTAAGCGTTTTCGATCCGGAAATTTTGATGTCAAAGATGCACCTCGCTCTGGTCATCCTATTACGGATAAAATGGATGCCATTTTTGAAAAAGTGGAGCAAGATCGACATATCAGTAGTTACGACGTAGCTGAAGTACTGAGAATTGATCACAAAACAGTTTTGGCGCATTTGAAAAAAGCTGGGTACAAAAAAAAGCTCGATATTTGGGTACCTCACGAGCTCACTGAAAGAAACCTAATGAACCGTGTACTCATTTGTGATTCTTTATTACGACGTGTTGAAACCGAATCATATTTGAAGAAGCTGATAACTGGTGATGAAAAGTGGATCACGTACGACAAGAACGTGCGAAAAAGGTCGTGGTCAAAGGCCGGTCAGGCTTCACAGACTGTGGCGAAGCCCGGATTAACTCGCAATAAGGTGATGTTGTATGTGTGGTGGGATTGGAAGGGCATTATTCATTATGAGCTATTACCACCAGGCAGGACTATCGATTCTGAACTCTGAAAGCAAGAAGTTGAGAGAAAGCGGCCGGAATTGATCAACAGAAGGGGTGTGGTGTTTCATCATGATAACGACAGACAGACAGACCTCACACATCTATAGCCACTCAGCAAAAATTAAGAGAGTTTGGCTGGGAGGTGTTAATGCATCCGCCGTATAGTCCTGACCTTGCACCTTCAGATTTCCACCTGTTTCGGTCTCTTCAGAATTCTTTATGCAATGTTAGGTTAACATCACGAGAGGACGGCCAAATCCACTTGTCGCGGTATTTTGATGAGAAGTCCCAAAATTTTTATAGCATTGGGATCATGTTCCTACCTACAAGATGGTAAAAGGTTATCGAACAAAATGGTACATACATACTTTAGTTAAATTTAAATAAACTATATTAAAAAATGTTTTGAATTATCTTAAAAAATGCGAAGAAACTTTTTCTCCAACCTTATATGTTGTAGAGTGCGCGTTTGAAAATCGTTAATTTAGTATTTTTCAGCAAAATTACAAAAAAATTATATAACCAGACGCGCCAAAATGTGTCTATTTTGGACGAAAATACTGAGCACTCTGTATTAATATGTCCCGTGATTCACCAGTCTCATTGTATAAAACAAGATTGACATCTTTACGATTCTTTTACCTCTGCAATGCTCACGAAATATAAAAAGACCTATTAAACCCAGAAAGTAGCGCAATTCAAAGTTTAACTAGTATTTGCAATACTAAGTTTTTCGATCAAAAATATTTTATATTAGTTTTTTTTTCGTAGTTTAGTAGTTTATATAAGTTTGTCTGCAACAACTTTCTTAAGCGAAGATTACTACATTATAACACTCTGATGAGTAATAACTACGTATTATAGTTTTGACCTGAAAAATTGCATTTCATTACTTTTTTAACAAAAAAAAACTTAAATATTAATTAACGTGTTATTAAGGTACTTTTGCTTGAAGTAAATAACAATTTCATCAATTTTTAATTTTTTTTTACGTCTAGTATAAAAAAGTATATATAAATTTCAACTAAATAAATTAAAATAAAGAGGATCATTAAACGTTGCGTATATTTGTATGTTTTATTGATTCCCTTAAAATTAATTAATGATGCAAAGGCATGAAACGTAACTTAAAAGTATTTAAATAACGTTTCAAGATAAACAACGACAATAAACAGAGCTTTAATAAAGGTCTTCGTCCCCCGCCAAAAGCAAATTGTAGATTAGAATGGCCGAAATATAGCCACATAGCTTTAAACCTTTTATCGTGGCTCGGCAGTATAGTTACGACATAAATACGACATTGGACCACATCGGTTTTACAGAGATACAATTTCACGACCAAACAGGAATATTTAAGTCTATTTGTATTAAGCGCAACGTCGAAACTGATTCAGGTTGTATTGTTTTATCCAGTACAAATTAAATACTGAAATTTAAAAACGATCTCTGATTATTTTACTAACGGGACTGGACTTTTTAAGTGAATTAAGCAGAAAAAGTTTTTTGCTATTTCCTCGTATCTAATTATGACACATTATTATATTTAACCCGATGGTCGGCCTTGACTGTTTTACATTTGGGTACTAGTCCTCCTTGGGACCAAAAATGGCAGAGGTATGGAAATCGAGAGATATTGTAGATAAACCTAGAAAAACATTCCTGAAAACATTGATTGACAGCAACTGCATCTGCATTGAGATGCTTCATTTTTTGTCGATGCTTCTAACCTGCTATATTCACTTTAAGTACCTACTTACCTATCATGTGATTGCGTATCACATTTTTCAGCCGCCGGCGCCGCGCCTGTTTTCCATTTTCATTAAATAAAAAAAGAAACATTTTAGGCGTTGTTGGCACAGACAAATGTTTCACAAATACACATTTGATTGTAAATTCTGCAGTAGAGGTGTTAACCTGTTTAGAGTGTCGCCTGCCCCCCTCCCCCTTCCGCCCCTCCGCTTCCTCATTAAAGCGTTGAGCGCTTGTAAATTAAGCAAACCAAAAACGAGTTTACGTAAACACAACAAAATAAAGCTGCTGCAGTGACTTTAAATATTTATTGCATGCTTTTGATTACAGGACATTCCTGTTTAATTTTATGGATATAGTTATATGATGGTAGTATGATAATAAAACATAATTCTTTTTAATAAATGTAACTGAAATGAAACAGTAAGGATTTATAAAATTTTATAAATGCTAGAGTTGTGGTCACGGAGCTCGTAGGCGGAGAAATTACCGTTTTACGAGTACCTGATCTATCTGACACCATAAAGATGGAAGTGTTAAGCAGGACCCTGTTACGGTCAGATGGTATCGTATGTAGAAATCCAGGTAAAAAGTAAAATATCAAGCGTCAGAAACAGCAACCCATTTGCGTTATTACATCTGATGAAGATATCTATAGGTTGCAACATTAACTTATGTAGGTATATACCATGTTAATTACATGAATACCACTCTGATTAAATAAAAAAATTAACATTTTATGTTTTGTTTGCAAAGGCAAATGTTTCACAAATACACGCATTTGAATGTAAATTTTGCAGTAGAGGTGTTTAGAATGTCAAACCCCCCCTCCTCCCCCTCACTCTCTCATTAAAGCGTCGAGCGCTTGTAAATTAAGCAAACCAAAAACGCACAACAAAATAAAACCGCTGCAGTGACTTCAAATAATTATTGCACGCTTTTGATTAAGGACATTCATCTTGTTTAATTTTTTGGATATAATAATATGAGGACAGTATGATAATTATTATTTTTTATAAATGTAATTGAAATTAATTACTAAGGTAAGTGACATCTACTGACTACCCAACTACGAAGATGACACTGGGAAACTTTCGGAAAATGGTAAAATACCAAAAGCTATTACCCCCTGACACGGGGATTGAGCTCGAAACCCCAGCGTAGCAGGAGTGGCCTGCTACCATTAGACTAGTAGGTAGGTAGTTGCCGCTCTCAATACATAAAAAATGGCAAGTAATCCTTTCATCATTTTTTTTTATTACAGAAAAAGACGACAGTTCACTTAACAAATAAATAAAAATAATAATCTTGTTAAATATTTACAACAACCCACGATAGTGGGCAAAAAAGCTATACTCGTTTCATTAAAACTTAAATAAACAGAAATAAATAAAGATAATAGTGCTGCTCCAGCGTTTCTCTCGGTTTTTTTTTTAATTTAACGCAATGTAGAGTGTGAATAATCTTCGTCACTTATCTGTTACTAGATAAACTGCTCAGAGTGAAACATACAATTAAAAAAATATCCTCCTATCTTTATCTATACGAATAGTTGAAAAAAAGAAATAAAGTTTATTTAATAAAATGTTTGATAGTAGGAATTTAGGAACGTAATCTACCCAATGCAGGTAGTGGTGGTTGTTGTCAAAAAAGCACTACGTTAATATTCACGTTTTCACTTCTGCCGGTACCTACTTGCGGAGTGCAACCCGTTGTTTTTTTTTTACGTTATAAGGTCTTATGAATGATCTCGATGAATCTACACGCACGAAAAAGGGTCACGTTCCACTTTGCCGAGCGTGCAAGCGTGAACGCTGAACAAACTAAAGACTGAGCGTTCGGGCTATGTAAGTAGCCCGAACGCGCGAACGCTGCGAACGCTGAATGTATTCAAGTTGATTGCCGTACACGAACAAAAACTTTATGATAGATGCCCAACTTTGAATTCACAAACAACATTCATAAATGAAAATGTGGTTATATTATTTATGTGGTTGCAGAGTTTTGTTATCAAGGTGACAGCAATTGTTACCTGTAACTAGAACTTTGGGAATAAATTCATAGAACTATCGTACTTCAGTTTTTAAGTAAGCTTATTTACTTCTAGATATTTTACTTATACATACCAAGCGAAATATCAATTCAACGTTCAAGTTATAAGGTGAACTTGTACTAAAACTTATTACTAATTGTTACCTAACTTGGAACCCGCAACACGCGTTGTGAAATAAAATGCAATATGTGGTTGCAGAGTTTCATTTGAGGAGTTGCAGAAACTGTCACCTAGATCGAGAACTTTGAGAATAAGTTAGTAAAATATTTCTTTATTGAGCGTCTTTCTATTTTTTTACTGTTTATCCTCAGAAATATTGTTTCTATTTTCTTATTTTTGGCTCACTTGTATGACTCCGATAAAAAAATCAAGTAGGTAAGAAACTCAAAGCAAAATAATAATATCAAGAATAGAAATAACAGTATATTTTTATATGTAGCATTTCTATTCCCAAAAATACCAATAACTTGTTCTATTCAGATAAATAAATTAAATAGATAAGACACTCTAAGAAAAACATTCGAATTTACAGTATCAAAAACTTAATAATGGTTGCTGCCTAACTTGGAACCTACAACTCGCGTTTTGAAATGAAATCCAACATATTTACGTGGTTGCAGAGTTTCGTTCGCAGTTTTAAGAATTATTACCTGTACTACAATCTAAGAATTTATTGTTATACTGTGCCTGTACCGAGACCTTTGGAAATATGTTCGTAGAACTTCTTAATTTTTTTTAGTAGGTACGTTTACCAATTTCCACTGCTGGGCACGATTCTCTCCCCCTTTTTGGGGGGAGGCCTGGAGCTTATTCCACCACGCTGCTCCAATTCGAGTTGGTGGAGATACAGGTTAGTGGCCAATCCGCTGTCGGATGTTTTAAAACCGCCCATAAGACCTCCGACAAGGTTTAACGACTGCTATCTATCGATAGCAACCGAGACCAACGGCTTTACGTGCCCTCCGAAGCACGGAAACAAATTTATTATTATAACCAACTTCTAGATATCTGTTTGCCGTCGGTAATATATTTACCATATATCTTGTCTTACATGTATTGCTCAAAACATTCAAATAGTTAAGA
This sequence comes from Macrosoma leucophasiata, assembly GCA_036365455.1. NCBI lineage: Eukaryota > Metazoa > Arthropoda > Insecta > Lepidoptera > Hedylidae > Macrosoma > Macrosoma leucophasiata. The sequence goes on from JAWQUS010000010.1 coordinate 10,149,953, forward strand.
AATTTCGAGATAATATTAATTAAACATTCGAATTTACAGTCAGAAAAGATGTGTAACACTAGTTATGTCAAAATTGGTACAGGCATTCCCGAGGTTAGCCGGAACAAACAGACAGACAAAAATTGGAAATTTTTTTTTTTTAATATATGTACCGGTTATTTTTATATTACAAAGAAATAGATATTCCAATTTTATTTATTTGTACTCTGTATGTATTACGTATGTTTGATTTATATTCCCAAAATGGCAAAAATGCCTGACGCATTCAGACACAAGTAAAAAAAATCGACGTGTGGCGCTCGGGGACTGCCGCGGTAAAGCTATTGCATAGCATTTTGTATCAACTTATGCAATTATAATTATTTATTTATTTTAACGTAACGTAACTTCACGCCTGTAATCCCCGAAGGGGTAGGCAGAGGTAAATGCATGCATTCAATCATACACGCAAACACCCACGACTCGCCGGTTACGTTTTGGCCCATGTAACAGGTGGCGAACCTGTTGCCATCTCCGGGCACATTACCAAACTCCGGGGTACTGGGAAACTTCCAGAAAATGGAAAAATCCCAATAGAACCAGAGATAAAGGCTTTTTCACCATTATCTCTGATAACCCCCTACCCGGGAATCGAACCCAGGACCTCAGCGTAGTAGTAGTGGCCTGCTACCACTAGGCTACCGAGGCAGCTGCTTATGTATTCGTCCAATTTCGGAGCAGCTCGTCTCGATTCGTGCGAGCTTCGTAAAGTCGTACAATACGTCTAGTTGCACGCACACAAACACCGTGTCGCACACAAAGACTGCCGAAAAGAAACGACGTTAGACAATGCACGGCCTTCAAGCCACACCTCCGTACCCGTCGGAGTGGGGTGCGTGAGGTTTTTTCGTTACGGAATTTCTGGATTCGGTCCCCGCGCTCAAGGCCCTCGATAGAAGCTATGCAATAGTTTAAAATTCTCATTAACTTTGTAATAGAGGTTGTCCAACATCGGACTAGCAGTACCTACTTGTTTTGAAATAAAAATTGTTCAAGTTGTATGGCGTGCACGAACCAAAACTTAATAATAGTAGTTGCCTAACTTCGAACCCGCAAAACGCGTTTTGAAATAAAAATGCAATACATTTATGTGGTTGCAGAGTTTCGTTCGCAGGGTTGCAGCAATTGTTACCTGTGACGCGAACTTTTAGAATAAATTCGCAGAACTATATTTTTTTCTTCAGCATACTTCTAGTTAGCTGTTCGTCTTTAGAAAAATGTTTCATAAGTAACACATTGGAAGCAAAACTACACTAAACAGTGTTCATGTTGGTTCGCGTACAGGAAGGATAAACTTATGATGATAAGACACTGGAAATAAAATATTAATTCAATTATCCTATTTTTTTTTTGACTGAAATGAAGAAAAGTAAAACACAGCAAAACTTATTTACCAATCAACTACACGTGTATGTTGGAATTCAAAAACATAACATGCACCAAAAGAATGACAATAGGAACGCGGACTTTTCTTTGTTAAAACCGACAGCAAAATCTGAAAATTGGATACTGCGCCGATTCAAATTACATTTAGAGCGCCGCTGGACGATGCTTGTTATCGGATGAAACACTATCGATGGAGTCTGGCCTGAATCCATATTGAATAGACACCTTATTATTGGCTTCGTAGATTTGCGAAATCCCACAAATAACGTCAGCGAACGCCTCAGTAGTCTAATGGTAGTTGACCACAACTGCGGTGGGGTTTTGATTTCTATACCCGAGGCGAGGCGTAAGTGCCGTTTGATTTTTCGAAAGTTTCCTAGTGCCACACTCGGAGTATGGTGTTAAGCACTTCAATTACATTCATCATGCTTGATTGGTGGAGGCGCGCCCCGCCAACGTCGTGTCTTCGAATTGTCAAGCGCGATGACACGGACGTCTCCGATGGCGACGACCAATCACGGTGAAGATCAATCATTCGTTCCATATTCGTTCCATCAACGTTCAATCTATCTTCAATTTTTGGATTGTAACTTACATTCTCAACACAGCCGCTATCACTTAAAGACCTCTTGTAAAACCAGTGTACCTATTACATAACTAGTTTAAATTTAAATACCATTTAGGTAATTTAAAGAACCCTCTTCATCATCTAAATATACAGTCCACTCAACACCACCCCAAACATATGATATTATCCGCGAAGAATTCAATAGGCTCGCATCCTATTACGTAGGACTAAACGTACAATACGGGCAAAACTTAAATACGTCCGGGAAGTCGGTTAATTGTCGATGCGAAGAAGACGATTTTATGGTATAGAAGGGACAATACCAAGGCCAACATCGAAACTCGCTCTTTTTCTTCTCTATTTGGTAATTGCGAGAGAAAGACTGAAGAGTCTGGCGCAAAGTTTTCGCAGGTAACTTCACTCAATAGCACTTAAGTTTTGTCGTATCCAGGACATCGTGGTCCGTGGACCGTGTGTTAGACACGAAAGTGCCTAGGACATAGAAGAACATTATATCTAGAATTGCTTTTTAATTTTGACGTGACAACGTCTTAAATTAGGTTGCGGCTCGGAGTCACTCATGAAAAAGTGTAACGCCCGGTAACGTAACGATGAGTCACCGAACGAGAGAGAGGCCTGCCGGACCGGCGAATGCCTTTCTACCGAGAAAAAGACGTTGTCACGTAAAATCTTCGCCCGGAAACCGACTTTACAAGCAACCAGTTTTTTTTTAATAATTGATTTCCACGTAAAGAATTATTGTTATATAAGGTTGGGGAAAAAGTTTCTTCGCATTTTTTAAGATAATTCAAAACATTTTTTAATATAGTTTATTTAAATTTAACTAAAGTATGTATGTACCATTTTGTTCGATAACCTTTTGCCATCTTGTAAGTAGGGACATGATCCCATTGCTATAAAAATTTTGGGACTTCTCATCAAAATACCGCGACAAGTGGATTTGGCAGTCCTCTCGTGATGTTTACCTAACATTGCATAAAGAATTCTGAAGAGACCGAAACAGGTGGAAATCTGAAGGTGCAAGGTCAGGACTATACGGCGGATGTATTAACACCTCCCAGCCAAACTCTCTGAATTTTTGCTGAGTGGCTATAGAAGTGTGAGGTCTAGCGTTATCATGATGAAACACCACACCCCTTCTGTTGATCAATTCCGGCCGCTTTCTCTCAACTTCTTGCTTTAATCTCATCAGTTGTTCGCAGTAGAGTTCAGAATTGATAGTCCTGCCTGGTGGTAATAGCTCATAATGAATAATGCCCTTCCAATCCCACCACACACACAACATCACCTTATTGCGAGTTAACCCGGGTTTCGCCACAGTCTGTGAAGCCTGACCGGCCTTTGACCACGACCTTTTTCGCACGTTCTTGTCGTACGTGATCCACTTTTCATCACCAGTTATCAGCTTCTTCAAAAATGATTCGGTTTCATTACGTCGTAATAAAGAATCACAAATGAGTACACGGTTCATTAGGTTTCTTTCAGTGAGCTCATGAGGTACCCAAATATCGACCCTTTTTTTTGTACCCAGCTTTTTTCAAATGCGTAAAAACTGTTTTATGATCAATTCTCAGTTCTTCAGCTACGTCGTAACTGCTGATATGTCGATCTTGCTCCACTTTTTCAAAAATGGCATCCATTTTATCCGTTACTTATTTATTTATTTAATCTTTAATGCACATATTACAAAATGTGTACATAAGGTGGACTTAATGCCATTCTCTGCCAGTGTTAGGGTTGTAAAAGAGAGCATCAAAAGTTGCGGAGAGGAAAAAAAAATAAAGAAAAATAAAATTCAAACCAAAATAACAGATAAATATATATGTATCTGTTATTTTGGTAAATATATATATATATATATTATTAATGTATTTATGTACACACCTAAATAATATACCTAAATATATAATAATAAAAATACACATACTTAAATATAATAATAGCATAATACATTAATAATGAACATATACACCAAGCTGCTGTACCAATGACTATAATAAATCATAAATACTGTTAAACATAGTGACAATCGACGAAAGATTTAAATACCTAAATACATTTTCATACATATGTGTTAGCCGCTATTTTGAGCCAATGAATTTAGAAAGAAACGACGAAGTTTGAATTTAAATGACAGCTTACTCGGAGCTTTTTTAATGTCAAAGGGCAGTGCATTCCAAAGTTTAACTGCTGTGCAGGTAAAAGAACTTGACACAAAACCAGTACGATGAGAAGGGATATTGAGAATAAGTCTAGCTGACGAGCGAAGATTGAGGCGTTATATGGCGACCAGAGCGAGGTGCATCTTTGACATCAAAATTTTCGGATTGAAAACGCTTAAACCAAATTTGTGCTTCTCTCACAGACACTGTACTAGGTCCATAAACATCGCAAATTTTTTTCGCTGCTTACGTTGCATTTTTACCTTTTTTGTAGTAAAATTTTAAAATGTATCGAATTTCTTCATTAGATTCACTCATCTTGACAGTACGAAAAACAAATGAAAATCACACATTTGCCTAATTTGAATTTGGAATTATGTTCTTCAAAATTTTAACTTTCAATGATACCAAAACCAGCCAGATACAAATACTACAGCCAAAGAGATTTTATTACAAGTTCATACATACTATAATGCGAAAAGACTTTTTCCCCAACCTATTATTACGTAAAGTATTCCAAAGTTGATCACATTTTACTACAGAGGTTTGTATTTGAAACGAAAAAATTGAATTTTAGAGTTAACAAAAAAACGATCTTGATACTCGCATTAAACAAATGCAACAGTTAAACATACAAACTAATTTTGTTACAAATGGTCGCCATTATCTTCCCCTTAAAGGAATACATTAAGCCAAAAGTCGTGGCGTTATAACAGCATTTGCATTCCAAACTTGGAACTATCCTTTGGATAATTTAATCGGAGTTCGGAGAAGTTCGGCGCGGTTTTACGTTGTTATATTTTCCGATCGCATTTTTCTCGAATCGAATTATCGACAACTTTCACGTTCTTCGATCGTATACCGAATAAAATACTCGGCATCTATAATTGTGTTACAATAGCTTTTTCTTACTAAATTTTATCGAATTTATTCAGATAACTTTGTGAAATAAACGTTAAAATTCGTATTCAACATGTTCGTTGGTACAATACAAATTGTCAACGATGAATTTGATTCGAAAAGTTTCTTTTTCTTTTTTTGCGCGGAATATTTTATTCTTTTGTTGACACTTTTAATCACAGTGAGATCTTCTTAGTCCTGGAGCGAGTAGTGAAGGACGACAAATTGCCGCTTCCCTGAAGTCGTTAGTGCAATGTATTGCCGGAACTCCACCCTGAACAAATTAACATCACCTTTAGAATATTTTTAAGATGGTAGTCTTTTAGTACCGGATCTTGTGGTCCCAGGTAGTTTATCACCACAGAATAGATAATCTATTCCGTGTTAATCACCAAATGTATCTAATATTACCAAATGGTTCACAGAAGCAAAATAACTTTTCTACAATGCTCTACTTGTAGTAGAGCTCCAGTGACGGAGCTCGCGGGCGTAGGCGCCGCGGCATTACTTAAACTTTTTACCACTAAAATATTCAGCGCTTTTGTGACCTGATCCGGTGGTAATGTACAGCCCAGGAATTTCCGCCGTAACAACTCAGGCCTCAAAAGTACAACGCATCCACGTTGACATCTCTGGCTTTTATGTTAGACTAGCTATTGCCCGCGGCTCCGCTCGCGTGTACGTCGCTTTTCGCGTAACCTGTGGCAACTCATCAAGTCATCACATGGCATCCCACAGGAACATTTTTTCGGGATAAAAACTATACTATGTGTTAATTCAAGTTACCCTCTATGTGTGTGCCAAATTTCATAAAAATCGGTTCAGCAGTTTTGTCGTGAAAGAGTAACAAACTTATAGGCTACACTACATTGTTTATAGTAATCACTTATATGAACTGTATAGATACCTACAGATATTTGTGTCGGGTCTGAATGTTTGTGTATGTGTTGTTGTGTACAAACGGCATCCACGATACAGGTGTATAGCTAATGTGGGGCTGTGAGTTGACATTCAGCTAACACGTTATAAGAATAGCACAAAAGTAGGCCAAGAGCTGATTTAAATTTTAAACGATAATAACGATACATTACGAGTGTGTGTTCATTCATCAGAACAAAAGGCAATATCTGAACGCATAGCGTACCGAAATTATCGGAGTTGTGGTCATATGCATTGAGAATGTGTTGTCATAAGTTCTTGAACTAATTTCCTTTTTTTTTTCAATATTTTAGACCAAATAGACTTCAAAATAAAAAAGAAATGCCTGATGTCTGCCTTTTTTTTATTTTTCTATTTTTAATTCAATTATCAAAAAAATGTTTGTAATCCTCACATTATGACTAAAATAACTTTTTCCCTCGACGTACGCGCATCATAGTAAGACTCTTTGCTAATACATCACTTAGCTAACACGTCCTAAAACAATTCGCATACACCACAAAAGTAGACCAAGAGCTGATTTCAATTTTAAACGACTATGTACGAATGTAATAATAATGTACGAAATACATTACGAGTATGTGTTCATTCATCAGAACAAAAGGCAATATCTGAACGCATAGCGTACCGAAATTATCGGAGTTGTGGTCATGTGCAGTCAGTAGCAGTGTAGCAGCGAGATGAAATTGCACTATACAAATTAGTTTGTATTCATTCCTGGAATACCATTTCGTTTGTTCTGCACACACTCGTTTTTATGTCGAATTAATGTGGAAGTTTAGAGTTTTACTACGTTTCGTTAAGCATATTAGCCATCTTAAGTGGTCTAAATGTATATTGTAATGGCAGTTTGCCACGTACGGTTATTCTGTATTATTTTTGTTACGATGGTGGGAAACAAGCATTCAGTTCACATGGATATTATATTGTCATACTAGCTTTTTCCCGCGGCTTCGCTCGCATAAGAATTTCTCGTGAGAATGAGTGATTTTCTCGCAGTCAAAAATAGTCTAAATATTGGCCAGGATTAGTATCTATACACCACTAAAAGTTTCATTCGAAGCCGTCCAGTAGTTTCGGATATTAGCCTGGACAAACAGACAAACGGACAAAATTTAAAAGCATTGATAAGTGTTCTAATACTATTTTAACATCGCCCCAATTAGTTTTTTGTAAATATATTTAATGTAAAACAGACACACGGATTTTACTGTTTTATTATATGTACTAGCAGTGCCCGCGACTTCGTCCGCGTGAGAATTTATGATTGTTCAGTATCTACCCGGACGAAATCGTGGGCGCAGCTAGTATAGAAGTTACTCCTTATAAGTTCCTATTAAGCCTAAGTTACTCCTTATCACATAAGCTATCTGCCAGTGAAAGTCCCGTCAAAATCGGTCGTTCCCAAGATTAGCGGGAAAAAACCGACAGACAGACAGACAGACAAAAATTGAAAAAAAAATTGTTTTGGTATATGTACCGTGTATACATACACATGCATTTAGTAAAAAGCGGTTATTTTTATATTACAAACAGACACTCCAATTTTATTTATTTGTATAGATAGATAACAGCGTTCACACTCATGGTGAGATTCACAGACCGCACTACGACTTTACTTTCGAGCTTAGTACGCTTCGAACTGTCAAAACCCATACATTTCTGACAGTTCTAAGCATACTTTGCTCAAAGTAAAGTCGTAGTGCGGTCTGTGAATCTCGCCATCAGTCTCATACCGCTTCGGTTCCATGCTTCGGTTAGGATTCCCTATGTGTTTCAAATTATTAAGCCGTACTCCTTCAATAGCCTAGTGATAGTAGGCCACTAATACTACGCTGGGGTCCGGGGTATGGTTCCCGAGTCGGGGGCTATCGGAGATAACGGTGTAAAATCCTTTATCCTACGGGACCTCTGTCCTAATGGGATTTTTGCATTTTCTGAAAGTTTCCCACTACCTTGGAGTTTGATAATTAGCCCGGAGATGTCAACAGACTCACCACCAAAACGTAACCGACGAATTGTGGGTGCATGTATGTAATGCATGCATATACCTCTGCCTACCCTTTCGGGGATTGCAGGCCTGAAGTTACGTTTTACGTTTCAAACGGTTACTTGCAGAACTGATGCCTGAATATGCTGAACACATTTAGCGACAATTAAATTGTCAACCTAAATTTTTAATTTCGGTATAAAATGTTATAATGAACAGACATAAAAGCTTCCCAGGTGCGATGTTGGAGTGAAACACAGAAACGTAATAAATTACATTAACACAAATGCAATTGCGTAATGAATGAGCGCTGTGATGAAGAGGCGTTGGTTTATTATAAACCAGATCGATATGAAGTTACTCGGAGACGAATATGCGGCAATGCGGGTAACCCCGGTCGCTCGTTAACTACGAGATACATAAGTACAGTCAGAGAACTCTCCTATTACCCAAAATTTATCAAATATAGCTTTTATTTATTTATTTATTCTTTTATGCACAGAATTTATACATAAGGCGGTCTTAACGCCACTAGGCGTTATCTACCAGTCAACCTTCGGGTAATGAGGAAATCGACGAAGTAGTGCAATCGTACAAAGAGCGAAAATATGAGTGACAACTAAAATATTGATAAAGAAATAATGTTCAACATACGTGGGAATAATATTTAAATAATAACACAAAATAATATATTTATATACATATAAAAATAAATATACATGAGATATAATAAAAAAATAGTTTATTTCTCTATCATGTATACAGCATGACTAATACAGTGGCCAGAACCAACCCAGTAAACATGAATAATAGCTTGTGGTGGGTGGCTCTGCTCTTCCCGTTACATTATACTCGTATAATTCAAGTTTAGAATAGTAGTAGGTTTCAGATGTAAATAAACTATTTATCTGCTAAGATGTATTACAATAGAAAAAAAAAAACAAAAGGAGTAAGTACTAACCAGAACATTAGATATTAAACTTACTGATAACCTAAAGTTTAACAAGATGCGTGTGTGTGTGTAATAAATCCTCTGTTTCGTTATATCCCAGAGTTTCAAGTTCTTTGACTAATATTCGTTTACAATCATTGTACTGCAGATTATATATATTAAATTTATCATTAAGCTTATTAAAGAGATAAGCCGAATGGGCTTGAAACTGCCGCCTGGCCAAAAGAGTTCTACAGAAGGGTGTTGGTGCAACTTTACACCTTCGTCTGCCTGTATGAAAACTGGGCGTGTAAGGTAATGTTTTATGTTGTTTAAGTACAGTGTTGATAATGAACAATTTGCTAAGGGATAGAATTTTAAAGTTTTGGTATAATTCGTCTGTAGGGATCTAAGAGGTTTGAAGAACATTGTCTTAAGTAGGCTTCTCTGCGCTCTTTCGGTTTCAAGAAATGTAGTCTTAGAAGCACCACCCCATATAGGTAAATAATAGCTCATCACTGATTGCGCCAATGCGATATAAATACGCTTTAAGAGATCAACAGTAGTGACATGTCGAAGTTTTTTAAAGATCCAGATAAGTTTTCGAATTTTATCATTTATATAGTCAATTTGGAGATGCCACGATAGACGATGATCAAGGATCACTCCAAGGTACTTAGTGGATCTAACGCATTCGATAACGTCGCAGTCGCAATTTGTTATGATGTTAGATTGACAATTGTGAAGTTTTAATTTCAAACTAGTGGGAGGAAGTGAGCGTTTGTTGGCAGCAAAGCAGATTAAATTAGTTTTTGTAATATTTAGAGTAAGGAGGGCGGTTTTTAACCAGTTAGCAACCAAACGCATACCACGCTCGGCTACTTCAAACACTGAGTTCCAAGAAGAACCATAGAAAACGATGGCTGTGTCGTCAGCATATGAAAATATATATCCTCTCTCAATGTCAAGGTTGGTGAGTTCATTCAGATATATTAGGAACAACGTGGGGCCCAGTACACTACCCTGAGGTACCCCATATTCGATATTAGTATCCGTAATTATGTAGCCATCTATCTTTACGCACTGTGACCTGTGATTTAGATAGTCCGTTAGAAGTTTTAACGGGATGCCCCTAATTCCGATGTTTTCTAGCTTCCCAACAAGAGTATTGACAGAAACAGTGTCGAACGCTTTTTAAGTCGATAAAGACTGTTAGACACTTTTCTCCATGGTCTAAATGCTGAGTCACGCATGAGGATAATCCTAAGATTGCGTCTTCAGTGGATTTTGCTTTCCTGAACCCAAATTGTGAACTAGACAGTATGTTAAATTTTTCTAAATAAAAAATTAAACGTGAATTAATTAGCCTCTCAATTATTTTAGGAATCACTGATAAAACTGAAATAGGTCTGTAATTGTTGAAATCTCGCTTGTCACCACCCTTATAGACTGGTTTCACAATCGATTTTTTTTAACAAAATAGGGAATATACCTGTTTTGAAGCAGAGGTTAGCAAGATGACTAATAATGGGAACAACAAGTGGCTTGAACATTTTTATGAATTTAGTTTGGATTCCGTCCGTAGGGGCTTCCTAAAAATATCCTCGGCGAGTAGTTTTCCGATATTGGCGAAATAGTTATTTACATAGTTTACAGATTCTAAGGGTGATCTTTGGACAGTAAGCAATTCTCCACTACTACTTTTAGTACTATTAAGGTGAGTTACTTTTTTAATTGATTTCCACAAAAGTTTAGGATTTATTATATTATTGGTTAGTAGTTCGGCTTTGTATTTACGCTTTAATTTCTTAACAAGTGTTTTGCAATGATTACGATACCTTGTAAATGTCAATTTTAATATCTCATTATACGGATCAGACCTGAGCTTTAGTTGCATTTTATTTCTGTTTCTAATACAGCGTAATATACCATTAGTTATCCATGTTTTAATAATACACTGATTACTAGAAATTCTCTTGACCTTAATACTTTCATCCAGGGATGATTTTAGTTTATTAATTAATTATTCAGCTACTGTAGGTTTGGGTTGTCACAAAACAGCAAATTTGATAAGATTTTATCTATCAGTTTGTCGGCAGCTTCTTGAAAATCAATAAATGTTTTAATAGTTGGGGAGGTATAGTTATTTTTTACTTTAGAGATGCTCATGAACACTGATGCATGATCAGTTATGGTAGTGTTGATTACCACAATATTTGCTGTTAATTTGTTTTGATTTATCTTTAGAATAAAGTGGTCCAGACAGCTATTGTCTCGTGTAGGAAGTATGTGTCCCGGCAAAAGACCATGCGCGGAAAGCATATTGAGATAAGAAGCTCGGTTACAGCTTTAATATGTAGATTCGTTTTGTTTTGTAATCAGATTAATATTTATGTCTCCCGCTAAAATAATATTTTGATTGTCTTTTATATTGTTTAACTCTGTTTCAAGTGAGTCGATAAATTTTAGTGCATTCGGTTGTGAAGGGGATCTATAAATTCCTAATATAGTACAATTACATATGTTAAGCTGTACGCAGGATCCATTAACCATTAAAAGTTCTTTAAAAATCGGATTTAACTTAGATTTCGCGTAAATGACTACTACTCATAATACATATTTATAATAGGTATGTACCTATAAATAATTACGTAACTGGTAAAGATTGATAGGCAATTAAGAAACATACTAATATCATATTTAAGATATCATAATATCATGTATAACTATACTAAAGATAAATACAAATATACACAATGATAAATAAAAGAAAGTCTGATTTGGGAAGCTACAAGCCCACCGAATTGAGATACAGTTCCCGAATTTTCCGCTTAAATGAATACTTGCAGGTTGATTTCCTAATATTCACGGGCAGCGCGTTCCAAAGTTTTATTGCCGAAACGATATAGAGTTAGAAATAAAATTGGTGTTGTGAAGACGAATACTAAAAGTAAGATTTATCGGAGATTAAGATTATGTGAGAAGCCCAGTTTTTGAAAATTTGAACTAAGATAATTGGGAGAACATGGATCATTGATAACGTTGAACAGTAGGGAAAGTATCCTAACAGATCTTCTCTGGCGGATAGTTAAGTTTGGAGCGAAATGAAGAAATATGGTCGAATTTACGGACACCGAAAATGAAACGGATGCAGTTATTAAGAAGTCGATCCAATTTGTTCAGGTGCACCTGAGATACGTCAGGATAGCAAACGTCTGCATAGTCAATGACGGGTAATATAAGAGCTTGAACCAGAAGTTTTTTGGTACTGGATGGCAAAAAGTTTTTAAATCTATACAGCGACCGCAGCGAAGATGTGACAATTTTGCTTACATTGCTTATTTGTTTATTCCAACTCAGAGTGGAATCAAGGTAAAGACCTAAATCTTTGACAAAAGGCGAGAAGGGAATAAACGACCCGTTGTAAAATATCGGCGGTAATGCATGCATGTCAATATTATTAGTGAAATACCTACTGCCCAGGATAATGGCTTGACACTTCGTAATGTTAACTGCAACGGCATGGCACCATTGAGAGATAATTTCCAAATTACTTTTAATAATTGAAATAGCACTGTCTAAGTTCTTTAAATCAGATTGAAAATATAACTGCAAGTCGTCAGCATACAGATGGTAAGAACAATTGAGTCTGGTAGTCAGAGAGTTTATAAATAGAGAAAATAATAAGGGAGAAAGTATAGCGCCTTGTGGTGCGCAGAGCGTAAATCGCACCAATCGGATATATTCCGATCAACACGAACAGCTTGCTGGCGACCACGAAGATAAGATGAAAACCAATCCTGAACTATAGATGAGGCGCCAGTTTGTCGGATGGTAGCAATTAAAACATCATGGTCAACGGTGTTAAAGGCATTGGAAAAATCAACAAGTACTAGTACCGTCAACTGAGAATTTTCCATTCCAGTTCTCACGTCGTCTGTGATTTTAACTAAGGCTGTAGTGGTGCTGTGTCCTGGTCGAAAACCAGACTGATATTGAGAAATAAGACTGTGAGTAAAAATTTGTCGCGCGAACTGCTTGTGGACAGCGGCTTCCAGAACCTTGGATAGGAACGGTAAAATAGATATTGGTCGAAAATGATTTACTAAACATAGGTTGGAAATCTTAGGAAGTGGAGTAACATACGCTTTGCGCCAGATGAAAGGGAAAGACCCTGTTTGTAGTGAATAATTGATAATGTGGGTGAAAAAGGGAAGTATAAAGTCTAAAACAAGGAATAGCATAGTTCTACTTACTTCGTCACAGCCCGTGGCCTTGGATTTAATGGATGCCATTATCTTTTTGACCTCATCTATAGTTATAGGAGAAAATGCGAATGAATGTGGTACTGGTGAGGAAGTTATGTTATGAAGAGTTTTAGATTTAATTTGTTGGTCAAGAACTGTAGTGGATGCAAAATATTGGTTGAGAAGGTTTAAGGATAAATTAGAAGATACAGTGCATAATTGTGATTTAGATAAGCCGGGAGATTTCAAAAACTTCCATAAGTCAGCCGGGGAACAGTCTAAGACATTTTGATAGACATAGTGGCGCTTAGCAGCCCTTACTATCTGGTTGCAACGATTGCGAGAGCGTTTGTATAAAACCCAATTGTCTTCGCTGCGGTCTTTACGGTATTTCCGGAAGGCCTTCTTTCTACGAGACATGGCCATACGAACCCCCCTGGTGATCCACGGCGCAGGCGGCCGCTTTATGCGAACAGCCTGCAACGGAGCATGGGTATCAAATAATTTTAAAATGTGTTTGTTAAAGACTGCAACTTTGTCGTCGAGAGAAGTTTTTTGTTCGATTATATTCCAGTCCAAGGCATGAGCATCTGAATTAAGTTTGTCAGGGTCTATTTTATTTAAACTTCTTACTAATATCATAGCCGGTTTGACTTTAGGGCTTTTAATTTTATAGAACAAGAACAAGAAGTTGCTTTAGCATTTGAAACATTCTTTGCTAATATTCCAGTTTCTTTGACTGGAGACCTCATTTCATCGCCTACCGTCGCCGAATCATTATTGAAAAAAAATGTACATCAAAGTAAAACTATATTTAATTTTAAGTTAGTTAATACTGCGGATGTTAAACATGCCTTTAAGTCTATTAATATTAAGAACACAACTGATTTATGGGGCTTATCTGTAAAAGTTGCATATGAAATAATGGATGTGATTGCACCTTACCTAGCGGCAATGTTTAATAATAGTGTAGAGGAACGGTTGGAAGTGTTCCTCCGGCGAAAAGGGAGGATCCTCCGACCAGGCGAGGTGGTAGCGCCTGGCGGGCCGCGGCCCAACGATTGACGTTGGGAAGTTGTATATATGCCAACTCTTGAGAAATCTTCGCATGTGCGATGTAATTCGAATGCACGCCATCTACCGTACTAGACAAGTACTGTGAGGTTTTTTTCATATGTGTTCCACTAGTTGGCGCCTTAATGTAGTGGACGCTACATCACTCCCCTCCAAGACCGGAGGTTGATATGTATCGAGGCAGCTGTCGATGTGCCAATGCCATAATCCCATGCCGCAAGTCCCAGTGAGTCGGGTGCGAAGGTCCTCAGTGAGTCGAGGTAGTCGCTGCTGCGGTGATGCGAAGGTCCCCTTTGAGTCGAGGTAGTCGCTGCGTAGTAGCTACTGCGGGACGGCGCAGTGTGCTGACGCTGATGTGGCTGCAGGGTACTCCAGGCATGCGCGGTCGCTGCAGGCGTATGGAGTATTCCTGATGAAGCCGAGGGTGCTGGCTGGCGTGACTTGATTACCGCTCGATCAGGTACTGGTGATGTGAGGGATGACGTCGTCGAAGGTGCTGCTGAGAGTGGCTGGTGAGAAGGTTGCTTCCAATCACGTCGGGGTCACCACTGTGGAGGAACGGTTGGAAGTGTTCCTCCGGCGAAAAGGGAGGATCCTCCGACCAGGCGAGGTGGTAGCGCCTGGCGGGCCGCGGCCCAACGATTGACGTTGGGAAGTTGTATATATGCCAACTCTTGAGAAATCTTCGCATGTGCGATGTAATTCGAATGCACGCCATCTACCGTACTAGACAAGTACTGTGAGGTTTTTTTCATATGTGTTCCACTAGTTGGCGCCTTAATGTAGTGGACGCTACAATAGTATTGTAAGTGGTATATTTCCTGACTTAATGAAACATAGTAAAGTGATTCCTCTTTTTAAATCTGGTAGTACAAGTGACCCCACAAATTTTAGAACAATTTCTGTACTACCTGTCTTAAGTAAAATTTTTGAAAAACTTATTTTAATTCAACTACTTGCACACTTTAACCATCATAAACTTTTACATTGTCGACAGTTTGGATTTACTAGGGGTCGTTCAACTACCGATGCAGGTGTTGAACTTGTCAAACACATTTTTGAAGCTTGGGAAAAATCACATAATGCACTAGGGGTATTCTGTGACTTATCTAAAGCATTTGATTGCGTTCAGCATGAAACATTGGTCAGAAACTTATATCACTACGGCCTTCGAGATACCGCTCTCGAGCTTATGACTTCATATTTAAACAATAGAAATATGTGTGTTGATGTAAATGGGACAAGATCCCCCGGGACTTCAATGGATATGGGGGTCCCACAGGGCTCTATTTTAGGGCCATTTCTTTTCTTAGTCTATATTAATGACTTACCCTACATTATCAATGATGGCCAAGAGATGGTATTGTTTGCTGATGATACTTCTTTAGTGTTCAAAATTAAAAGACAGGAGGTAGATTTTGACTGTGTAAACAATACTCTCTCTAATATAGTACATTGGTTTAGCGCCAATAACCTTTCGTTAAATAGCAGTAAGACAAAATGTATTAAATTTACTACTCCTAACGTAAAACAGGTTGAAACCAATGTTAAGATAAATGAGGAAGTATTGGAGATCGTAGAGTCCACGGTATTTCTTGGCATTACCGTGGATGCTAAATTGCAATGGGGTCCCCATATTGCCAAATTAGCTAATACACTTAGCTCGGCAGCATTTGCTGTGAAAAAGATTAGACTATTAACAGACGTCGAGACGGCTCGCCTTGTTTATTTTAGTTATTTTCACAGTATAATGTCCTATGGCATTTTGCTATGGGGAAATTCCGCCGACGTCAACACTATTTTTGTACTGCAAAAGAGAGCTGTCCGGGCTATCTACGGGTTGAGTCCGAGGGTATCTCTTAGAGATAAATTTAAAGAAATAAATATTCTGACTGTAGCTTCGCAATACATTTATGAAAATGTATTATATGTCCGTAAAAACATTAATGAGTTTCCTACAATAGGTAACAATCACAGTATAAATACTAGGAACAAATACAAGTTGTCCATGCATGCAACGCGGCTGAATAGGGTCAGTAATTCTTTTAGAGGTCAATGTATACGGTTCTTTAATCAAATCCCCAAAAACGTTCAAAGTCTATCGATCAATAAATTTAAGAAAGTAATGAAAGAACGTTTATATAAATGTAATTACTATAAGACCAGTGATTATCTTAATGATAATACGTCTTGGGATTATAGCGATCGCTGCCAGGCTATTTCATGATCATTTGATTTCGTGTATTCAGTAATTAGTATCTACTATTGTTAAGGGTTGAATAATGTGAATACCCTGGCTGAAAATGAATTCCATCTTTTATTTTGCCGTATGCATATCCGGAACAGTCATGCACGCTTAAATGTCTTTGCCTTTGGCGGCGTCGTGTGGCGGGTTGCTCACTTCCCTCTAAAATGGTCGAGGAGGGCAATGGCTGTCACATGCGTCATACTCGTGAACGGGTGCTGTTGGCGGGGACTGGTCTGTTCTGGTTTGCAGGGGCTACATCACATTTAGTAGATAGCAGTTTATTTGCATCTATGCTATGGACGTTGACATTATTTGATTTTTCACGATAATCTGTACTAGATTTAAGCTTTCATTTAAAAGAGCTCTTACTGAGTTTGTTGGGTAGCGGAGTTCTTCTCAGTAGTGACTGCACTTGGAACTCTGCTAAGTGAATAACATTGATCTTGACGAATAAGTTTTTCTTTTTCTTCATTTATTATCATGAAGGAATTGAAAAATTTTATGATTATTATGTTTTAACCAAATAGTTTAAATTTTAATTTTTAATTTACTATTAATATATGATTTTTCTTTACTATATGTAATGGTTATTCGCTCTAGGTAGTTTATGATTTATTGACGTTTTGAAAGTATCTGTAAAGATCTATTCGAAATAAAAATATTTTCTATTTCTATTTCTATTTCTATAGGTTAAATATACAAGGTCATGTCTAGAGAGGCCGGGTGCAGCAAACTGGCCATGGTTACAGACACGCTCAACAGATGACGTGAGCATCAGATCAAGCCAAGAGTCTTCGGAACCCACATTATGGTGTGTGGAACTAAGTGGCAACAAGGTAAATCCCGTCGACTCAAGGATTGATCGGAGGTTATTTGATCTGGCGTTAACTTTCAACATATCAGTGTTAAAGTCACCCATGACTATACAGTGTTCGCAATCTGTGACAACGGAGTCCAGAGCAGATTCTAAAGTGGAAAAATAATCTATAGCGGGTGGGCAATAAACAACTCCCAGAACGGCTTTGATCCCACGAATAGAAATTTCAACAAACATGTACTCAGCAACACCGATACCAGTAGAGGGAGATGAGGAAATGATTTGGAAGGAAATGTTGCTACGTAGATACATAGCAACGCCGCCGGCTCTTTTGCCCGTTCGATCATTTCGGATAAGGACAAAGTCCGGCAAACCATAGGCGGTAGAGGGAAGCTCGGGCTTAAGCCAGCTTTCCGAAATCAAAATAGCGTGCGTGGGGGTACCCGAAAATATATCCAAAAGTTCCGAATGATGCTGTGGTACGCTCTGTGCATTAACATGGCATACGTAAAGGAAGTTTTAAATTGTTCACTTAATTTGTAGCTTAATGGAGCAGAATTATCTGCATCCAAAGAAGAAAATGAAACTGAAGAATCACAAGCGGAATAGAATGATTCACTGTCAGACATTCTTAAATATACATAAACAATTATAAATAATTAGATACGAATATATTAATATAAATACTATAATATATGGCAATATACAAAATAATATTATGAACCGCTTTAAAATGGATGGACAAAAACAAAAACAAAACAAAACCATTATTATTACCACCGCATAAAGTGCGCGTGTGGACAAGTTACCAGTGCCCTGATAGTACATTTCCACCGACCGAGAGTCCAATTAGGTCGCGGATTTACTTTCCAACATTCTCTATCCACTAATTTATTATCATTCCAGAGTGAATATTTAGAAGTCACTCCAGGAGATTAAAGCGAATAAAACATTAGCAAGGGCCAGGATAGAGGCTCGCCCGGCACCTTACTATATTCGACTGACGTACTAACGACCCCGTCTATTCGTGTGCTCGGAATATATTATATTATTTTATGGAGTTTCTCGCTTTACCAACGGTAATTTCCTTTTTACCTCCGCCTCTGTTTGCGCTATTGCGGAGATTATTTTGTTTGTTAATCCGTGAATAATATCTGTGTACGCCTTTGTCTTAAGCAAATATTCTTCAGATGTTAACTTGAAGGGGATGCTTATTTATATACGACGGATGGATATTTATGTTTTAATGTAATTAGTATTTTTCGGTTTCTGGTCAATAAATCCGCCTTATATAATGTGGATATAAAATAATTGATACCTGCTCTCTTGGTGAAATAATGGCGTAATGTTATGTTTGTAACACATTTTACTTGACGTAAGACTCATGCTTACCATTTCAAGTAACTTTTTGTTCCAATTAGACAAACCTCAAAATAATAATTTTCATTTATTAATACCTATATCTCCGTTATTCCATTACATTTTTTTTGTGTTCGATCTTTTTGTAAAAGCATTTAAATATACCACAGAGTTAATTAAAGGCAATATGATGGCGACACCAACATTCTGAAATCAGGAATTTTGTCCCTTAATACTCCTCGGTTAGCGTAATTTAAAAAAGGGTACAATGTTTTTCTTTTACGTATTAATATTATGATAATATATAAAATACAGTGCCTACCTTATACGCATTTGTCCAGTAGACATTAGTCTTACAAAGTACCAAAATGAACTGGACGAGAGTTAGTTAAGTAAGGAATTCTAAAAAGGTTTGTTTGCTTATTAAAAATATTTCCAGCTCAAAAAGTTTAATGTTCGGCCTTATACAGTCGAGTCACGCATTTGTATTTTAGGGCTGACCTTTCATTTTGTAACTGATATATTGCTGATTCTTAAAACCTTCAAATAAATAAAACGTAAATCAAAACATTTGTTTGATCAGTACAACGGAAAAGTATGCAACGATCCGAATAGATTCCATTTAATTTAATAAAGAGATGACCACAGCACTACAGCAGAAATGTAATTTAAACCGCCTCAGCAAATTCAATTTATGATCCCTTTATGAAGGCGGCAAACAGGGAAAACGAATAAAAACAGACGGATGGAACCGAAGAGAAACTGGTCGGCAAGGTGGGGGAGCGGTCACAGCTACGACCACCCTACACTAATCGCTTACGAAGAAATAACAGGACATTTAAAAGGATCAAAATGTATAAAGGAAATACTTTGAACATTGATTTCAATTTAAATCAGTAAGCAATCCCAGGAATTTGATTTTTTTGACTCTAAATTCCGAGTGAAATAAATTCCAACAATATTTAAACTATTTTAAACGTGTCGCTTAATTGAATCGGTATTTAGTTGAAAAGGTAATCAAATAATTCGTGGCTCAGTACAGTGACTTATAATATAAAACGACTCAATTTACGTTTTAAATATTTCAATTTAAAAATCTGTTTAAAGCGACTAGTTAGCGCATGACAAAGAAGTCGGGATTATGTTGTCAGAACAAAGCTGTGAGCTGCCAAGTCGAGTCGGTACAGAAATTGTTGTAGCAAGTGAACTTTGCCACGAGACCTGCAAAGTTGTAAAGGCGGTAAAAACTCGTTACGCCAAATCGGCCACTAAAACTCGCGAAGCGAAAATTCTATCCAACTTCAATTTACTTTTATTGTTCTTACTCTTCCTATTCTTCGAAAGGAAACTTTTTTTTTCGCGTTTTACAGACACTCTAAACACATTTTTTACACCAATCTTTACAATCGCAACGTCAAAATTTTACGTTAAAATTCTCTTCTTTTACTATATCAAAGGAATGAGCAGAATCTCTTTTCCGTTGGGAGGTATAATCTTTATTTGAATTTTCCTCTTACGACTTCCTCGCCCGCTTAATTTCGTTCTTATGTAGGTACCTACTATGTTCATATCTACGCAATACGATAACAGATGACGCGCCATATTAACATACATTTAATATTGGAAGGTAATAAATAATACGTGAAATATGTGATATAATCGAGAAAACAAATCATTTCCTAATCGAATTTTAATCTAACGTAAATACTACCTTATAAAAATAGAGCATCGGTAAAGTACACACTACCAAACTCCATCGGGATGCATTGGAGATATTCTATTTGAGAAAAGTCCCAATATCACTTACCCTGAGTTCAAAATCAATCTTGGATTACAGGTCTAGCAGTCATTCATTTCACTGATTTTATATCTAGCATTAATCATTATTATAAAGGCACTGAGATGATATATCTACCTCTGTATGCGTCACCAAAACTATGAGCACCCGAAATGTAAACAAAATAATGTTCGATATTTATTCTTCCCCATAGAGCAACACGGGTCACCGGCTGCTGTGGACTGGAGAGGAGTAGCCAAATGCAGGCTTTCCCCTCTGTCAAAGTACAAGCACAACTGTGCCTACGCCTGTCACCTAGATGTTTAAATGTTAAAGTCAAGGTGTGAGTTTTCGATTTTTGTAGTGTGTGTGTGATTGTGTCACACGTATTTCCCCCCGCAAAAAAATACAGACTGTTTTGCATCGGGAATAAACGCTATGGCTACTCCTCTACGGTCCGCCGCGGCCGGTGGCCCGTGTTGCTCTTTGTTCCTCCGTTAATACCCAGTTCTACTATAAATCTGTGCCGCTTTGAACATACATAGTTTGCATTCTTAACTAAATCTGTTTTTACGAAAGGATATCTTGGGAATAATAAAGAAAATATAATAATAATAATATCTGCCAGTAGTTAAAAATGGTGAAATATTTAGATAAGTGCAGTGAATAAAACAATATGTTACATATTTATACGTCTCCTAACACCCAGTTCTACTATAAATCTGTGCCCTCTTGAATATAGTTTGCATTATTATGCTAAGTCAAGTGTTACGAAGCGATGTGTGAAAGAACTAGAGGTATTGTGTTACAGTTTTGGTTATTAAGTTCTGGGTTTCTTTGAGGTCCCATCTAGATTTATTATTTTTCTTATCTCATTTGAAAAATTATTTAATAGTAGGGTATACCTATACCTTTTCTTTTTTTGGCGCAAGCAGTCTTAAGAAGTTAGAAAGACTTGGTAGTGACAAGAAAGATAAGTGCTCTGGATGAATGAATTCAACTTCTAGGTTTCTCATGAAATACAATTCGGCACCAAAATCTTCAACTACTAGTTTTTACAAATATACCCCAAAAATCTGATAATCATATCACTAAAATAACAAAATATCTACAGATTTAATACCAACGAGCATTGCACGTTATATTTTTGCAATATTTAGTCGGGCCATATATATTTAGCATAGCATAATATTGGCGGCCTGACGAGACTTATTTTTAATGCAAACATGATACCAAACAAACATGCAGCTCATATTGATGTTAAATGATGACTGCAATCTATAGACATGTACACAAAAACCAGAGGTAAAAATGCAGATGCGTTGCTACTCCTGAGATCTAAGTTCTTATGTCTCTATGATAGTTATTACGGGGGCAATACTGTCTAAACGGAACACAATTGTGCTGACCCTACCATTTGGCGGCACATAATATATTATTAGGTAATGCGGTGGTGCCTACGCCCTCGAGCTCCTGCTCTGGAACTTCATCATCATCATATCAGCCATAGGACGTCCACTGCTGAACATAGGAGGCATGGAGGTCGGAGGCCCAATGACCTCCATGCCGACCGAATGGAAGCGACGTGCATCCAGCGGGTACCTGCAGCCTTTACTAGGTCGTCGGTCCATCTTGCAGGTGGACGCCCTACGCTGCGCTTGCCGATACGTGGTCTCCACTCGAGAACCTTTCTGCCCCAGCGGTTCTGCGAGCTATGTGCCCTGCCCATTGCCACTTCAGCTTGGAGATCTGCTCGGCTATGTCAGCGACTTTCGTTTGCCTACGGAACTTACCACCACTAAAAGTCTATTTGGGATTAACACCATAGGTATATCATAGAATGAATTATTTATTATCTTAGAATTAGCAAAAAATTGCGAGCGGAAAAATAAACTTAATTCAAACTCACAACAAAGATGGCAAGCATCTGTTTTTTATAATTTATTTTAAAGTTATGGTTCATATTGTATGGCAGACGACATTTGCTGGGCCAGCTAGTTAACAATTTATTATTAACGCCAGATTAATAGGATAACTTTATGAAATCGTTATCACATATTAGAGGATTTAAACACCTTTGCATGGTGACATGAACAAACCTGTAATTAAATCCGGCACATAAAATGTAACCAAAATGGAATTTCCTCATTTAACTGTAAACCGCATAGTTCCTATTAATCTTTCTGGGCTTATCAACACCCATTGATTTAAAATTAAACATTCATTTAACTAATCGGTCAATTGCGTGTCGACTCGATATTGTTTGTGTTGAATTTGTTATATACGTAGTAGTGACAGATATAAAAAATTGTTGACTTAGACTGCCGTACCCATTTTCTTTGTTTTAGGGTTCTGCACCCAAAGGATAAAATCAGAACCCTATTACTCAAACTCCGCTGTCCGTCTGTCTGTCTGTCACCAGTCTACATCTCGTGAACCGTGATAGTGAGATAGTTGAAATTTTAATGTAACAACAAATACTAAAAACAAAATAAAATTTAAATTTAAACTGGGTGTGGGGTGATGAATGAA
The DNA here is from genome assembly GCA_036365455.1 of Macrosoma leucophasiata. Lineage (NCBI taxonomy): Eukaryota > Metazoa > Arthropoda > Insecta > Lepidoptera > Hedylidae > Macrosoma > Macrosoma leucophasiata. Next base: position 10,172,943 of record JAWQUS010000010.1, read on the forward strand.
CAATAACGCCTTAAAATGCTCTTCTCCGAGTAGGTAAGTAGTTCATCCAAAAGACATGAATTCGATTGCTGTCCGATACAGAACCCCAAAGTTTCCATTTTTATGGTTCAGTACGAAAATTTAGCTAAAGACAGTGTAGAAAATATGTTCTTACCTACTACAGTTTACAGGAACAAGGCACAAGGTCCGACTTACACCTGAATAGATTTTTCTTCAAAATGTTTTTATATGTTATTCATCAACGTGTGAAGAAAAAGATCTGTTCAGTAAACTTTCTTACATCTCCGTTCCTACATCCATAGGACTTCACTTTTCGTAATAAAATATTCATTCTACTAGTGACCCCGATCTTAAAGTTAGACCCTCACAAATATGGCCCGTTAAATAGTTTGAGTTGTTTTAGTTATTTTAGTTTGAGGTCTCAAATACACAATGTACAGCCCTGTCATTTCCGACACAGGGACATAACACCTTAGGCCACAGGAGTGGTAACGCAACTGCATTTTGACCTTGGTCTTTGTGTGGCTGTCTATAGGCTGCAGTCATCACTTAACATCAACACACACACACATGTGAACTGCATGCTTGTTTGCCACTACCATTACATAATAAAAAAACAATACGTCATAGTTAAAAAAATATATGCTTACACTCACAGCCCCACAGTAGGTATAAATATGTCTCGTGATTGCCGTTGTACACATACAACACATACACAAACACCCAGACCAGAAACAAATATCTGTAGGCCATACAAATACTTGTCCCGGTGCGCAAATCGAACCCGCGACCCTTCAAATCAAACGGTCATCTCACACCGCTGGACTAACTGGGTCGTCAAATGATTATTATCTATACAAATAAATAAAATTGGAGTGTCTGTTTGTTATACCTAATATAAAAATAACAGATTTTACTAAATGCATAATTATATGTGTATACACAAAACAACATTTTTTACTATTTTTGTCTCTCTGTCTGTCTGTTTGTTGGGGCTTATCTCGGGAACGGCGGTACCGTTTTGTACGGGACTTTCACTGAAACAAGGACTAACTTAGGCTACTTTTATACTAGATACGCCCACGACTTCTACCGGGCAGATACTGAACAATCATAAATTCTCACAAGGACGCAGTCGCGGGCACAGCTAGTAATCAATAAAAATAATGTTCACTTAACTTTCCTATCGCTTCATAACTCTTGACTTTGCATAATAATGCAAACTATACTCAAGATAGTAGAAATTTATAGCAGAACTAGGTCTTAGCGGACTAACTAATCCACTCCAATGAAACTGAATATGTCACACATTTTTCATTGCTTTATGGAAGACATTATACCCCGTGATTATACCTACTTAATAGGTCCGGTCAACATATAGACTACATATTATCACGCTATATCCTACGGGGGAAGAGCTATAAATCTTTAAAATCGTAGGAAAGTCAAAACTGTACGTTGTTTTTTTTGTTTTAAAGAATACTTTGGGCGTGATCTACTATCGATATCGAAGCCAAATATAGTGTTTGTTTTGTCTGTTGTTGTTTGTCTGTATGTATGTCCGAGCTAAACTAAAAAAGTAATGGATCTTAATGGATTTACTTCAAGTTTTGCATGGATATCCGAGAATATTCAAGGACACCGCATTGGGTAAGGTTTATAGGTACCGTGCATCCAAATAATGGCGAAAGCTATTTCCTGCGGTTGTTACTTCCCACGGTCCGAGGCCTAACGTATTTCACTTTTCTGAGGACATTTGATGGCGTAGAGTATCCCACTTACCGCGCAGCCTGCGTAGCACGTCACCTTCTCGACGGTTACCAAAACTGGGATTACACCCTCGCGGAGGCAAGCGTCAGTGACGGAGAAATATCGCCAATCATCTGTCTGAAGATTTTATACGAGCTTTGAGACACGTGCTACTGGAGACGAAGTCGAAGTAACTAATGAACGCATGCTGAACACCTGTATTAGTTCATTTCAAGATGTGGTTATTTCCACCACCGATTGAAAACTATCGAATATGGGTTATCAGCTCCCCAAATCATCACCGCATCAAGACCGTAGAAATTGGGAGTATAACGCTGAGACAAATTAAGATCCGGGCGAAATGACCATGTCGCTTTGTTCTCTTCAGAGCAAAAACAAATGTATGATACCGTCCTTGAAAGCGTTGGGCAAAACCAGGGTAAAATGTTTTCTCCTGGATTTTGGATGCTCCTGGTGAAACAGGAAAAACATTTGTTACCACTAGCATACTTGCAGAGGTCAGGAGGCAAGGCAAAATTGCTATTGCTGTAGCGTCGTGGGGAATTGCTGCCACACTGCTTCCGGATAGAAAGACAGCACATGCCATGTTTAAAATTCCCTTACATTTAGAGAGCGCCGAAACGACGTTTTTGGTCTGTCATGTAACAGTGATAAGGGACACGTACTCAATGATTGCTCTCTGATTGTATGGGATGAGTGTACGATGGCCAATAGAAAGGCAGTTGAGGCCGTGGACAGAACCCTACAGGACATCCGCAGGAACGAAAGTAGGTGGTGTCACATTACTGTTCACTGACGATTTCCGGAAAACGCTTCCCGTGGTGACGCGAAGATCGAGGTCTGACGAGATGAATGCTTTATTGAAACGATCTGAACGAGTTAGTACCTACGCTTGACCATTAATATGAGAACTCGGCTCGACGACAATGCACGTGCTCAAGAATTTTCCGTTGTCCTTCTAAGTCTTCGCGGAAGCACTCTACCAGAAGAGAGAGGTGGATAGGTGGTGTTTCCAGAGTCTCTCGACAGAGATGTATCCAGGTGAGAAGAACTCAATCTCAGTGTCTACGGGGACATTAGTCGTATACCGCACCAGCAGAATACGACGTTTTGTGTGTATAAGCGGGTCATTTTGACGCCCAAAAATGATCAGGCTGCAGCAATTAATAGGCATTGAAGTGGTCTATACCGCCATAAATACTGTCGTCGAGCAAGATGACGCCACACATTATCCCATGGCATTTCTGAACTTCCTGTCAGCAAGCGGACTTCCATCGTATACCATCAAGCTGAAGGTAGGTGTCCCGATTATGCTTCTTCGACACTTATCTCCTCCGAAGTTGTATAACGGGACCCGGCATTGGCGAAGCAGTATTTATACCACGCGTTCCCCTCATACCTCATAACTACACATTCCAGTTCAAGCGCGTACAGTTGAATGTTTGCTTGGCGATGACCATCAATAAGTCGCAGGGGCAGACACTGAGGTCAGCGGGTGTTAACCTCAGGACAAGTTGCTTCTCACACGGGCAACTGTACGTCGCTTGCTGCCGCGTTACCAGTCCTGTCTCTCTTTACATTTTGGACAGAATACACATAATAACTAACTCCCAACGTAGTTTTTAGGAAAGTATTGTGAGGTTTGATACCTTTGTACGTATTTTTACTCTGTTGTGTCCGGGAATATATTCCTGCATTATTTTCCCTATTTCCTTTAGTCACATCTTATGACTGAACTCAGCAGGATTCCCATATGATTACTTTCACTTGCTTCGCTTGCAAAAAAACTTAATGCTAAAGCAACACTGGCATCTTAGGTATGTTTGGTACTGTAAAGCCTTCACGCAGACGACGTTGCGGGCAGCTGCTAGTTTATAATAAAAAGCACGTCTCAACGAGTTCTAATAAACTTGTTGAGACTAACATTTTATTCTGGATAAACGTTAGTCTCATTTTCGTTTGTATTGACTGTTCACTAAATGGGTGTCCATAATTTCTTTAATTTTAATTAACTTTGGGACAAAATATTACCTATATCAAAAATGTCTGAAATCGATTCGGTTATCGATTCTGAACTAACTAGTTTCGGGTTGTACATTCAATCCTGTTACACGTTGTATACTTAAGAGCAAAATGTTTTAATATGCGATACGATACTAACAAGATAACGTCCTAAACGAAAGCAATAGAGTTAGGCGACCGGCCCCTAGTTCTACAAGTGACTCCATGTTTTATGTTCTAGTCCCAGATTAATAGCTAACAAAGCGGTTTGCGTAATATAATCCACAAAAACTATCTATTCGTACCCATAACTTTCTGACACCGCAGTTCCTTCACACATCGCTTCGTTACTCTTGACTTTGCATAATAATGCAAATTCAACACGGTACAGATTTATAGTCGAAGAACTGAGTGCTAGGGGATGAATAAATAATAATATCTTATACTGGTAAATTGTCTGTTTAATGTATCCAGAGGTCGCGGGTTCAAATCCGGCCCGATCGAAGAATTTATTTTATTTAAAAACAAAATATATATGTCACTGGATTAGTGACAAGTGTTATTGCCAAAAATACGAAACTATATGTTAAGAAAACTTCATTACACGTAATATTACTTCACTTTGCGTAATAAACGATTTATTCTACGAGTGACTCCAATCTTAAATTATAACCAGTTAAATCGTTTATATTTTACACTTACACCCTTATTCATAAACGTATTTTAGCTAAAGTGTTGCTAATCTCTCCTTTGTCTTTTTCTATCCAGCACCTTTGACACTGCAACTGACAAAGACAAAGCATTCTATAGCTAAAACGTATCTAATGTACGTTTATGAATAAGGGGGTAAGTATATAAATATATTTGAGGTAAAAAAAAAATACTGAACTTTCCTACACCGCAGTTTCTTCACACATCCCTTCATAACTCTTGACTTAGCATAATAATGCAAACTATATTCAGACCGATACAGATTTTATAGCAGAACTGGGTATTAGAATGAATAAGTATCTAACAAAGTCTTGATCCTGCTTAACACTCCTCTTGATTAAAAAAGTTGGGCAATATTTTAGAGGGTTTTCAGATATTTTTATGTAATGAAGGTGGCAAATAATCACGCAGTATACATTGATGTTAAGTGATGACTGCAGCCTATAGACCACCCACACAAAGAGCAGAGGTCAAAATGCAGATGCGTTCTCATTTTTGAGACCTTAGTTAATATATCTATGTTATAGTTATTTCGGGGCCATACATTATCATATAACCGGAACACGATACTGCTGAACACTAGCATTTAGCGGCAGACAATATTATGTTATCTCAGTGATTGTAGCCTGGGATGTTCCTTTTGAGCAGATTATATATAGATCAAGAAATATCGGTTAACCGCTGACTCAGTATCTTACTATTACGTTTAGTCAGAGGACGTCTATTCTTTTATGCAAAAAATATCTTCTTTTATGTTCACTAAACATCCTGATACCGCAGTTCCTTCACACATCGCACCGTAGCTCTTAACTTTGCATAATAATGTAAACCTTATTTAAGACGACGATTTCAAGCAGCAGATCTACTACACACACTCTTGTTAGAGTCGACGGTACTATACTTGAAATTGTTGATAATTATGTGCCTATTCCTGAGACAAACAGTCCAGTTAGGTCGGTCCGACTTCATAAAAGAGGACAATCGCTGCATCCTATTCGATTGGGCAGCGTCCGGAAAGCTACGATACATCCTCTCGTCCAATTTAAATCGGTGTCTCAAGAAAAAGGTCTTTGAGCAGTGTGTGTTGCCAGTGATGACATACTGAACTGAAACTGGGTCACTCACTATAGGCCTCATAAATTAAACATCATAAGAAGGCTCAAGGTCACGCAGAGAGCAATGGTGGTAAAGCTCCAGTGACGGAGCTCGCGGGCGTAGGCACCACCGCATTACCTTATATACTCGCTAAATGGTAGTGTTCAGCACTACCGTGTTCCGGTCAGGTGGTATTGTACGGCCCTGTAATTTCCGGCACAGAGGCATAACACCTTAGGCCTCAGGAGTGGTAACGCATCTGCATTTTGACCTTAGACTTTGTGTGGGTGTCTATACGCTGCAGTCATCACTTAACATCAATGTGAACTGCATGCTTGTTTGCTACTTTTATTACATTAAAAAAGTGGAAAGAAATATACTCAGAGTTTCCCGGCGAGATCGAATCAGAAACGAGGAGAGAGGAGAGAGATCCGTATGAGAATTAAAATGAGAACCCAAGTAACCGACATAGCCCACCGAATAGCGAAGCTCAAGTGGCAGTGGCATAGCTCGAAGAAACTGACGGCTGTTGTGTCAGAAGAGTTTTCGAACGGCGATCGCTTATCCAAAGACAAAGCGTAGGCAAGCCTCTCACGAGGTGGACAACTTGGTGAAGATTGCAGGAAATCGCTGGATGAGGGCAGTACAGGACCGGTCGTTGTGGTATTCTTTAGGGGAGGCTTTTGTCCAAAAGTGGACATATTTCGGCTGAATTAGGAAACAAGGAGCAGGTCCATAGTAAAACCACTCCTTTGACAAAATTATTAAAAAAATAATGTTAAAATTATGAGTAATATAGTTCACGTTTTACGCAGATTCAAATAAAAAGAAATAAAATAAATATCAAGATCTGAGCAAGTAGAAAATTAAATTAAAGATTATGCGCAAAGCAATTGTATAATCTTTAATTTAGTTTGAAGAATAACAGCAAAATATTTACGTGAGAGAAATTATTTTCTGTAGCGTTTCAATAACAAGCAGCTTCAAACATTCCAAACACAATAATGTTTATACAGGAAACAGGCTTTTAAGAACAAGAATAAAATTAGTAATATTACCTACAATTTAACTTTTTCTTTTTGTGAAGTCATTGTGAAATTCTTGCAAAAGATTCTTTGTCAGTGAAACATGAAACTAAATTTCAGGTATGACTCGATCCGCACAAAAGAATAGACACAGGTTGAAATACAACTGTCTCAGTAGCCTAGTGGTAGCAGACCACTACTACTACGCTGAGATCCTGGGTTCGATTACCGAGTAGGGGGTTATCAGAGATAATGGTGTAAAGTCCTTTATTTCTGGTTTAATTGGGATTTTTCCATTTTCTGGAAATTTCCCAGTACCTCGAAGTTCGGTAATGTGCCCGGAAATGTCAACACGCTCGCCACCTGTTACATGGGCCAAAACGTAACCGGCGAATCGTGGGTGTTTGTATGTATGCTTGAATGCATTACCTCTGCCTACCCCTTCGGGGATTACAAGCGCGAAGTTACGTTTTACTTTTTTTTCATTTAACCGTCCTGGTCTCAATGGATGCAATAATATGCATGTATAAAATATTATTTATTAATACCTTCTCGTAAAACCACTCTATCAATGGAAACTGCATTTTATAATATAATGCTCATACTAAAATATGCTTAAAATATTGCATTATTCAGTAATTTCTTCAAACACTTAAGTTTTAATGCGATTCAACGGCAACCTCGAGTAGTTTTTAACTATATCTCGGTCGGAGTTACACTAATGCATCTCAATCACAGCCTCTCACTGGTAGGTTAGGATCCCACTGCAGAATTACTTCATTCATCCAGATATGCTGCAAACCTATATTTTTATGCATATTTATAATCTAGAGATTATAAATATCCACTAAGTTGCCTATAATATTATGGACGCAAGTATTGTATCATATTTATTTGTAAAAAAAAAATTTTTTACTTATTTTTTCAGTGTAATATCGTCCACTTCGCGGCAATATGTATAAAGACTCTGAAAAATAATGGTTTCCATTGCGCACTTAGCCGCCCTATACATAGTTACGTTCCGCCTCGATATCTTTAAACATTCATAACGTACATTTATTATTCATATATTAAATTAAAGCTAAATTTTTTCTCATTATTTTGATATAGGGGAGTCAAAATAAATCTGACTGCAAGTAACGGTTATTGGCTATTAAATTATAATTAAAGATAAAATAATTTAATTAAAAATACTAGCGGCCATAATATATTTTGATGTGCAAGCTAGTAGATAATTGAACTTGAATTATTCACTTGAACATAAATATACGTTAAAATTAGGTTTGCAGCATATCTGGATGAACGAAATATTTCTGCAGTGGGATCCTAATCTATGGGTCCTTGTATTTTGATGAAAGAAATGCGATCCTGTCTTGTTATGCACTAATGGCAGTTGCATTTCTCTTTGTAAAGAAGTAATTTTATATTCTTGTCCCCTGAAAGCATCATAGTCACGGTATTGATTCTCGTTTTTCCAAAGACAAGAATCTGTTTTGTTAAAGATCCTATATACAAAAGTTTTGTATTTTGTATTTCTTTGTGCGAATTAAGTTGTAGACCCTATCAGAACCCCTTTGAAACTTTATCAAATTAATGTGTTGTGAACAAAAATAAAGCCTAATCGTCTATATCGAAGGTTACAGAAATATAATAAATTTGTTTCAGTGATAGACAGGAGTCTCAAAAAATGAACTATTTTTTTGAGATTCCTGATTATTAGGTAGGCTCAGACTTTAAACTATAATTAATTTTTGTTACCAATACTACTAATACTACTAATACTACCCACAAGTCCGTTTGGACTTAATAAAAGATAATATGAATAAATCAACCGGAACATGTGAACGCCAACAATGTTGCCATTTAAACATTATGTAACAGTTTTCGCGTTTATAATAATATTGCTTTAGAAATATAGACAAATAATACAGACATCAGTCGGCTACTGCAAAACATGGCGCGCATGTTTTGTAGCCGCCTCAATGTGCACAAAAACAATACTTTGCGGTGTTGCATATGTTCATAATGGCTATAAAGCTTGAGGAAACAAGAACTTTCCTATTTCTTTGGCGCGAATCTTCAAACGAAAACTCAACCGGCGGTAATTGACATCGAAACCAAGTATTCTAGGCGAAGATTTTGAACATTGAAGTTACTTTAGTTACTATTGTGTTAATTCAATTTAATGAATAAACAATGTCTGAACCACTATTGTAGAATACTGTGAGTTTCATTAAGCTTTTTGTTACATTTGAACACTACTTTATCGGTGAAAGAGCTTCAGTGTAGCCTAGGAGACAAAACTACCATATTACCGCATTATCAGTCGCTAAATCGTACTCGTTGTTCAGAAGCAAAGGTTCTTTGATCACCAATATCGCAGCGTTTGATTTATTTACAGCTTTTATGTATATCTTTACAGCATGAAATCATTTCAATGAAACCATATTAAACTGAAACAAACTAGCCAACCCCTTTAAGTGACATTAATACACTATCGCTGCCTTCTGCTTATCTAAGTGCGCGTAACGCGCAATACAAAGGTGAATAATTCAATTCAATAAATTTTTTCAGCGCGTATTGATTCTGGCAGTTCTTGAAGTTTTCGGAACCTTGTAAACAAAGCGATTGGAAACCCGTTCTTTGCTAACTCGTGTTTGCACGAGAGCATTTCTACTAGAGGTATGAATTTGACGCAAATGGATCATTAGGTAGATTGAGCGTCGTCAGTTTCCACGATCGCCTTCAATTCGTAGAGCTCGAGTTTCATTGACTTTGATTATGACGAACAGCTTTTTCTTTTTTTCTATGAAGGGATTGAAAATTTGATGATTTCCATATCGAAATTAAAGAAAAAAACGGAAAGAAAACTTTGACTTCGCGCAGGAATCGAACCTGCGGTCTCGGGATAACCAGTCCAGCCGCTTTACCACTAAGCTACCGAAGTCCCGTTTTTTCTTTCCGTTTTTTACTTTAATTTCTATAGTTCACTCGCATGGGTTATTGCGAAAAATAAATAGTACAACGATTTCCACACCGGTTAAATATTATTATTAAATTGGTATTTATGAATACCTATTGGATTATTATTATAAGTCATTCTCTCTAGGTAGCTTATAACCCGACAGTGCAAAAGTGTCCTTGTAGACCAATTTGAAATAAATGATCTGAATTTTGAATTTTTTTGAATTCTTCAGATTAAAATTTCGATATGAGAAGCATTTAAAGGTTTCGAGCGTTTGTTTATAGTGTCATCGTCGTCATAAAAGTATATATATTGTGTCGAGTCGGGGCCGCAACGAAACTCATATTACATCATTACTCGTATTTTTATAGTATGTATCCTTTTACTGATGAAAAGGATAAAAATACAGAGAGAAAAAAACTAGATAATATGAATTTTTATTTTATACATTTTAAAATTTAAATTAATTACATTAAGAATTTATTGGTAAGCATTACTAAATACTCTATCAAATGGGCAGTGTTGTAATAGATCTACGTATGAACTTACCGTTCATTCACTATAAAAGCAAAATTTTAAACATAAACATCAACTTGCATATAAATATTCAAGAAGTAAAATGCATATTTCTCTAATGCATCGCTATACAGAAAATCGTCTGATGCATATTTTGCCCCTTTTAGCTGCATCAGCGGTGGGTACGTGAGGCAAATACAGATCACCGTGATTAGCAGCCGCCCACCGCGTTAAAGGGTTATGGAAATAGCCTGAAAGAAATCAACATATTTTGATATGAATTTTTACACACTTCTTTTTGAAGGAAACTTATTAACAATAGGGAATATTCATGAAATTTGTTTTTCGTCTTCAATTAATCATTTACTTATATATATCGTAGAAAAATTATAAATAGGCCTGAAAATATTATAATAGGTTGGGGAAAAAGTCTTTTCGCATTATAGTATGTATGAACTTGTAATAAAATCTCTTTGGCTGTAGTATTTGTATCTGGCTGGTTCTGGTATCATTGGAAGTTAAAATTTTAAAGAACATAATTCCAAATTCAAATTAGGCAAATGTGTGATTTTCATTTGTTTTTCGTACTGTCAAGATGAGTGAATCTAATGAAGAAATTCGATACATTTTAAAATTTTACTACAAAAAAGGTAAAAATGCAAAGCAAGCCGCGAAAAAAATTTGCGATGTTTATGGACCTAGTGCAGTGTCTGTGAGAGTAGCACGAATTTAGTTTAAGCGTTTTAAATCCGGAAATTTTGATGTCAAAGATGCACCTCGCTCTGGTCGCCCTATTACGGATAAAATGGATGCCATTTTTGAAAAAGTGGAGCAAGATCGACCTATCAGTAGTTACGACGTAGCTGAAGAACTGAGAATTGATCACAAAACAGTTAAGGCGCATTTGAAAAATAATGGGTACAAAAAAAAGCTCGATATTTGGGTACCTCACGAGCTCACTGAAAGAAACCTAATGAACCGTGTACTCATTTGTGATTCTTTATTACGACGTAATGAAACCGAATCATTTTTGAAGAAGCTGATAACTGGTGATGAAAAGTGGATCACGTACGACAAGAACGTGCGAAAAAGGTCGTGGTCAAAGGCCGGTCAGGCTTCACAGACTGTGGCGAAACCCGGGTTAACTCGCAATAAGGTGATGTTGTGTGTGTGGTGGATTGGAAGGGCATTATTCATTTTGAGCTTTTACCACCAGCCAGGACTATCGATTCTGAACTCTACTGTGAACAACTGATGAGATTAAAGCAAGAAGTTGAGAGAAAGCGGCCGGAATTGATCAACAGAAGGGGTGTGGTGTTTCATCACGATAACGCTAGACCTCACACATCTATAGCCACTCAGCAAAAATAAAGAGAGTTTGGCTGGGAGGTGTTAATGCATCCGCCGTATAGTCCTGACCTTGCACCTTCAGATTTCCACCTGTTTCGGTCTCTTCAGAATTCTTTATGCAATGTTAGGTTAACATCACGAGAGGACTGCCAAATCCACTTGTCGCGGTATTTTGATGAGAAGTCCCAAAATTTTTATAGCAATGGGATCATATCCCTACCTACAAGATGGCAAAATATTACGCCCACGACTTCGTCCGGGGAGATACTGAACAATCATATTTTTTCTCACGTGGACGAAGTCGCGGGAACAGCTAGTTTGTAAATAAAAAAAAACGTTGTAATTATAATATGACGTTGATAAGTATTCGAGAAAAAATATTTGAGACAATTTTAAAGGAGATGTTGCAAAAATGTATGGACCTCCGGCCATGTATTGTACACAATATCATTAACAGGCAAAATCAATATAAAAACGTTTTTTACTGCATATTTTCACTTATTCAGCTTTATTTTCAGTTACAAAACATTATTTGCAGTTAGAATTGCAACTCAAAATCAACATGGCGAATATGGCGGGCGATGTCATTTTGACATTTTCATTTTCTCTTAATTGATTTTTGATACTTGGAGAAAAAAGTAATATTTTCTTAATACTATCGAAATCGACTTCGTGTTAATACTAAGAACTTAATACTAATAGATTTCCAATTTAAAGAAATTCATCGGAACTTCTTTAAATTGATCGATTCGATACATTGTTTTTTTTTATAACTTGTGATGAACTGGTAAGATACAGATAGCATTAGTTTTGTACTATCTACATAGGTACTAACTATCCCAAGCGTCGGCTGTATCGTCGCCATGTTGAACATGGTTGAAAATGATAAAATCGTTTGAGTTAAATGTGGTTGTAACTCTAAAATATATTCTTGAATAAATTATTTGTATTGTTTTCGCATTCTTCTTTAATTTACCCATTTTTTGAGGACGTGTATGAACTAGAGCCGAGCTCGCAACATCTCCTTTATGCATATTCCCTATTGTCACTTAAAGTATGTTTACTGGTAATAGAGTTGAAGTGACGGCGCTCGTGGACGTATGTATCACCGCATCACCTCGTATATTCGCCGCAATTATTTTTATGTCATGAAAGTGGCAAACAATCTTGCAGTTCACATTTATATTAAGTGATGACTGCAGCCTATAGACACTTACACAAAGACCAGACGTCAAAATGCAGATGCGTTACCACTTCTGAGGCCTAAGGTGTTATGCCTCTGTGCCGAAAATCACAGAGCCGTACAAATGGTAGTGTTCAGGAGTACCGTATTCCTGTCCGGTCGTAATGTACGGCCCTGTGATAGAGAGGCATATAAGAGGCATAGAGAGGCCCGGCAGAGAGGCATAAGAGCTTTAGCCTATCTTTATCACAATTTAGATTTAATAAGTTGTTTTATAAGCTGCCCAAACGACCAAGAAGTACTTACTTAATACTGAATTTAAAAAAAACTGTTATTTCGTTATGTGCCGTAAACACAGCATAGATACCTACTCGACTACTAGATATTGACTGGATTTGAAAAAGGAGATGTTGATTTTGTATGCAACTATGTTAATGAGTTTTAGTGTTGTTGGTGATTTAGTAAGCAAGACAATGTTCTCTTTGTTTAATTGTGAATGCTTAAATGTCCAGTACGAAGGCGATCAAACCACTCAAATGCAAACACTGCATTCATTAGTCGTGGTCTCACCGAACACGACAACATCGTTACGCTCTAATTCAGCTGCGTTGGCAACTACGCCACACCTCGGACACCCTGCTAAAATTCCATACAAACGCTTTTTCTGGTTACCTACTACACAGACATCAATCAGGACGTGTTTTTACACGCACACACAGTCCGCTCACAACCTCGAGGCTTTCGGCATGGGACTCAAGGGGAGGTGCGGGCTGCAAGAGGGAAATCAGGCGGGACGTCGAAGTGTCCATTCTATACGTAGTATTATTACATATTCTCTGCCTACGCATTCAAATTTACCTTTTAAACCTTCCCTGGACTTCCAAAATCATCAAAACCAAAATTAGTTAACTCGGTCAAGCTGTTCTCGAGTTTGACTAACGAACAGCAATTGATATTTATATATATACTAGCTGTGCCCGCAACTTCGTTCGCGTAGAATAGTGAGTTTGAGCAGTATTTTTTGGATATAACTTTGCCACTGCCACTAACGCCACCAACGCTACCAATGCCACTAACTACTGCTTACATAAGCACGTTGACGTTTTATTTTACGACTGTGAAAGTTCCTTCAAAATCGGGGACACTCCAATTCTATTTATTTGTATGTATGTATGGAGATAAAAGTAGCGTAAGATACTCCTTATCACATCAGCTATCTGCCAATTAAAGTCCCGTCAAAATCGGTCCAGCCGTTCCCAAGATAAGCCCCGCCAAACAGACAGGGACGACAGACAGACAGGCAAAAATTGTAAAAAATGTTGTTTTGGTATATGTACCGTGTATGCATACATATGCATTTAGTAAAAAGCGGTTTTTTTTTTTATGTTATGGAAGTGGCAAACAAGCACGCAGTTCACATTGATGTTAAGTGATGACTGCAGCCTATAGACACCCACACAAAGACCAAGGTCAAAATGCAGATGCGTTGCCACTCCTGAGGCCTAAGGTGTTATGCCACTGTGCCGGAAATTACAGGCCCGTACATTACCACCTGACCGGAACACGATAGTGCTGAACACTACCGTTTAGCGGCAAGTATATTAGGTAATGCGGTGGTGCCTACGCCCGCGAGCTCCGTCACTGGAGCTCTACCACCGGTTATTTTAATATTACAAACAGACACTCCAATTTTATTTATTTGTATAGATAAATATAGTGAGTAACGTGAGTATGATGGACAAATAATGTTTTTTTACGTATATGGTTTAATTCAATATACAAAAAATAACGTTGTCACGTTAATTTTAATATTTCGGAAGCGTTATTACGCTATATTTTGTTTTAATCAACAATGACTACGTCGGAATAGGAATAAATAAAAATATTTTGAATAATGAAAAAAACTAATTTATTTCGAGCAGGAATTTTCTTCAATATTTACATAATACTCTCACTCAAACTTAAGAATATATATTATCATTTTCAAGAATATACGAGTATATGAGCATACATATCAAGGACCACTAACAATGCAATAATGCAAAAAATATAGTTAAAAAAATCCATGACTAAGAATTTAAAAATAAATTAAAGTTTGAAATAAACTAAATAACACGCTTTTAAAACTAATTGAATTAAGAAAGTATAAATAAAACAGTACCTTGTTATGAGTTGAGAAATTCATATTATTGTTCTAAAAACGTAGCGGGCTTGAGGAACTACGGGCATAATATAACAACCCTCACGCTTTTTGTACGATAATATAAATTATTCAATTGATTAGTTAGGTACTAGGTATTGTTTTATTTATATTTTTTTAATTCAATTAGTTTTAAAAGCATGTTATTTAATTTATTTCAAACTATTATCCATTTTTAGGGTTCCATAGTAAACAAGGAACCCTTATAGTTTCGCCATGTTCGTCTGTCTGTCTGTCTGTCTTTCCGTCTGTCTGTCTGTCTGTCCGCCCGCGGTTTAGCGCAAAAACTGTTAGTACTAGAGACTTGAAATTTGGCACAAGTATACACCTTAATTACGACGACAAAGTGGTAGAATAAAAACGTGGAAAATTTTTTTTTATGGTAACTTCCCTACTAGTAACGCGCGGATATATTTTTTTTTTTCTAGGATATTGTTGGATAGGTCGTTCAAAAATGTAAGGGGTGTTCTTACATCAGTTTTGGATTTAGATAACTGTTCGTGACTTATTAAGCTTTAAAGTGCCAATTTTCGTTAGAGTCAAGTGTCCCCCCCCCCCCTACAGACTAAACGGTTGTTGTTAGAAATTCAAACGTTACGGCGATAGTAGCTACATATAACGAAATTAAAAGGAAAACTATCACACTTAAGTTGGCCCTGCAAGTTTGCGAGTAATAGTCGACCAAATGTATTTTACTAGAAAATTTCGAACAACTACATATAGAAAATATTTATTTATTTTTTTGATAACATTTCTTACTCTGTAACTACGGAACCCTACACTCCGCGTGGCCCGACACGCACTTGACCGGTTTTTTATTTTTAGTAATGGATTTTTTTATTATATTTTTTTGAATTATTGCATTGTCGGGGTCCTTGATATCTACGTATGAAAAGTTTCAAATTAATCAAACTTCTAGAAACTCGTGAAAATAAAGCTCAAAGATTCCGTTACATATAATATATTCTCTTTATACATAGGTAGGTACTTACATAGAATTTCTCAGCACCGTAGAAAGGAGGCATTTCTGAATTGACCTTTATAATAATATTTAACAACTCTAACGTGAACTTGCAGACGCTTTGTTCCATTACGTACGCCTTACGGACAATTTATTTCCACTTTGTGCATTTGGTACAAGATGGCAGGTAGGAGTATAGTTAATTAAATATTTTGATCTATTATAGTGCATATCTTTTGTTCTTTGTGTAATATCTATTTATTCTAAAAAAATCATAGATAACTGCACGTACATGAAGGGATATAAGTATATATCTATACATCCTTACATATAAATAAAATTGGAGTGTCTGTTTGTAATATTAAAATAACCGCTTTTTACTAAATACATATGTATGTATACACGGTACGCATACCAAAACAACATTTTTTACCATTTTTGTCTGTCTGTCTGTTTGGCGGGACTAATCTCGGGAACGGCTTAACGGATTTCGACGGGACTTCCACTCACAGATAGCTTATGTAATAAGGAGTAACTTAGACTACTTTTATACTAGCTGCGCCCACGACTTCGTCCGGGTAGATACAACCATAAATTCTCACGCGGACGAAGTCGCGGGCACAGCTAGTATATATATATGTATGTATACATATATATATATATATATAAGTTTTGATTTATAAATACGCAATTTTTGTAGATTTTTAATTTTCCCATGTAGATTTTGATAAGTATAGATACATATTATTATTACCAAATTTCAGGGTCCAGGGATAATCTGGCAAATAAAAATACCTAGCTGTGATGACCTTCTGCGACTAAGTCACCGGGTAGGCAACAATATAATTAACTAGGTATATTGTTAACATTTTCATTTGAACTCGTTCAAATAGTTATAAAATACCGGGACTCCCAAATAAAACGAATCTCTCGACTCATGTTATTGTTTTGACATAGACATACGAAATAGTATAAAATTATAATATTATTCATCCATACTTCCATACCAATTAATATATGCGAAAGTCTATTGAAATTGGCACGAAGATGAAAAAGCCGTTAAAAGCCCCGGATAAAATACTTACAGACATTTTTTTTTTCAAGAATCACTTTCTAGCAGGCTGAAACACGAAACGGGAGTTTATGTACGAGTATTAATAATGTCTTTAGTTTTTATAAGGTTTATAAATTTTACATGGACGAAAATGCGTGCAAAAAACAGTTAGTAATAAATAAATATTCTGAACCAAAACATGATAAAGATACTCATAATATTTGCAGTTTACGCAATATATTTTCCAAAAACATACACATTTTTTTATGTAATAAAAGTGGCAAACAAGCATGCAGTTCACATTGATGTTAAGTGATGACTGTAGCCTATAGATACCCACACAAAGACTAGAGGTCAAAATGCAAATGCGTTGCCACTCCTGAGGCTTAAGGTGTTATGCCTTTGTGCCGGTAATTACAGGACCGTACATTAACAACTGACCGGAACACGATAGTTCTGAACACCACCATTTAGCGGCAAGTATATAAGTTTTATTTTATCATCTCTACATGTATGTATACAAGTATTATCGAGTTTATTATTTGATTTACGAAACCCTAAGAATGTAACGCAACCGGAGGCGTCAGCATCCGCATAAAATATACTACTGGTTCGGAATTTAAATTCTTGCCAAAGAGGGGTGAAATGGCGTCCCAGTCGTACTGAATACCCGACTGGTAATTCTATTGATATACGTGATCATTTAAATTGTTTGTACAAATTAAAAAATAAGGCATTTCCATCACGTCGCGACTTATTCGAGCAATTATAAACAATGATGTCTCTGTACAAAACGTTTATATAAATCCTAGTAAGATTGCGTTCTTTCATTTAAAAAGGGTGACTTTTCTGCATTAGATAAATCTTTATACTTCGTTAATTTTTAAATTTTAGTATTAGTAATATTTTCATTTTTTGTAGTAAATTGTGTTGTAGTCTATATATATTTAGCACTTTCAAAACTGTTACATACCGTTTCTGTTTCAAGTAGAATCCCTTATATGTATGTATGTATGTATGTATGTTTCTTCACGCCAGGTCCATAACGGGGTAGGCAGCGAGTGTGCAGCGGCAGATATCCCTCTCTCTTCAGATATCGCCGGCCTCTTTCTTACATCTTCGCGATCGGTAAGCGATACACCGCAGATCTTGCGCATAGATCTGTACTCGACCGCATTTCATTTACTTTCATGCTCTTTCCTGCAACCCTCACTCAGCTCTCGCTTCCATATAGTAGCGCTGGAATAAGTACAGCACTAGGTATTATGGCTAGCCGAGCCCGCTGGCTTAGATGTTTGGAGCAGCTTACCCGACGCTCCATTCACGCAATTCCCAGCAAGCACTCTCCTCTCTATGTCAGCAGTGTACCTACCATCGCTGCTAATGAAAGCACATCCAAGATATACAAGTTTATCCACCTATTCTAACACTGCATCATCTACTACTACTCTAGCATTTATTCTCTGTTCCTCTCTTTTTTGATCCCGTATACCACTGCATAATAACACGTGTTTATTTGAGTGTTGCATACTGTTGCGGTTCCAGATATCAAAATAAAAAGACAATAGAAATGGCATCTTTCTAAAAACGAGGGGGGGAATGATGTCGCCTGTTCTGTCTATTCGCACTACTGCATACTCGGTTAATAACTACGTAATGTAGGCATAAAATATTTTTTTTTACATTTTGCACTTTACATAGAGCCATAAACCATTACCGTCAAAAACCGAATACCGAATGACAGATGGGTATGTAAGTAGGTATTCGGTGTATGTATATACAACATGTAACGGGAATAATGCACACTCTTTAACACCCCGATTAGAAAATCAAGTTATAATCATAATACATGAATTTGATATTTTATATTTAAGAAATAAGTTGTCCTCAATTTGTACGAACAGTATGCACACTAGGGTTTTCTACCCAGGCACCCGTACCCGGGTATACCCGGGTATTTGAACTTTATTGTACCCGGATATTTTTCACTGCCAGACCCGGGTACCCGGGCACCCACTTTGGTTCGGGAATACATCAAAATCCTCGGCAAATTACTACAAAGTGAGGCCTAAATAAATATAACTACGTTAAGAAAAACCGAGTTCAAAACTGAAAAGTAAAAAATAATTTTTTTTTTTCATTGATTTCGTATAGTCGTGTAATAATTTTGTATCAACACACCTAAACAATTTAAATCAGGTATCTAATTGTCACGAAGCTAAAAGAGTCAGATTTTACAAATTTAACAGACTTCAAACCTATTTATTAGTAAATAGCACATATAAATAATAGGGACTATATAATTACAATTAATTCTTTATTATTTTTTACTTTTCAGTTTTGAAGTCGGTTATTCTTAACGTAGTTATATTTATTTGATACTTTTTAGTTTATTGCTGCATTGCCAATTAGATAAGTGTTCACATCTGTTAAATTTGTAAAATCTGACTCTTTTAGCTTCGTGACAATTAGATTCCTGATTTAAATTGTTTAGGTGTGTTGATACAAAATTATTACACGACTATACGAAATCAATGAAAAAATTTATCCACGAAGGAGTAAATAAGCTGTGTTGTGTCGTCGATGAGTAAATGTGTCATTGTCACTTGTTGTCATGCGCATTAGGACTATCTAAGACGTCAGTGGATTCTTCAACGCACTGTATGACAACTCGCCGTCTATTATTATTCCTTTAGTCTGAGGTGAAAGTAAGTAAAAAAATGCTCATCAAATAAAAACTGATGGGCCTATCTGAATCAAATTTTTATGGGACCAATTCCAAACTATTCCGCATCAAACATATAAAGAATTACGTAAATCGGTCCAGAAATCTCGGTGAAATCCGCGTACATACATAATATATATATATATATATATATATATATATATACCGGCTGAATTGAGAACCTTCTCGTTTTTTGAACTCGGTTAAAAATAATACTTATTAGCAAATGTGACACAATAAAAATAAATCTAAAGAAGGCGTAGAGTTTTTTTTTTTAAATCAGTATCTATGAGGTTAGATTTGGTTCTTGTTTACGTCGCTGTGTTTTGTTTTTGTTTCGTTGGAGTTTTATTTTCATAGGTATTGAAATACGCTAATTTTCATTATTTTCATAGAAGTGTACAAAATGTTGGTTGTTATTGTTGACAATTTTAATATGGTTCAGTGAACGCTTAGTAATTGAATTAGGTACTTGTTATTAAAACAAAAGAACATCGTTTTCTCAACCTGAATCAGAACAAAGTTTAAGCCTAGTTCCAACAAGACCGCGGATAACAATTTTTTTCTACCTTCTACTAAAATATCCGCATTTGTTGCACGCTTGGGTGCACAAGACGGTATTTCCACTGGAACTGTTTAACTGTGTGATTGATTGTACTTTAAGTTAAGGTGACTTATTGACATACTACACACACTCTTTCGTAATATACAACATAATTATAAGAAAATTGTATCT
Organism: Macrosoma leucophasiata; assembly: GCA_036365455.1. Taxonomy (NCBI): domain Eukaryota; kingdom Metazoa; phylum Arthropoda; class Insecta; order Lepidoptera; family Hedylidae; genus Macrosoma; species Macrosoma leucophasiata. The sequence continues at coordinate 10,193,235 of JAWQUS010000010.1, forward strand.
TTTTCTGTATTAATTGTAAATAGCCGGGTACCCGGGTATATCCGGGTATATGCAAAAATAATACCCGATACCCGGGTATTAAAAATGTCGGGTATGCGAAAACCCTAATGCACACCTTATGCATACTTATCTCTACCTACGGCCGCACATAAAACACGAACCTACTGACACACGCATACTGTTGCAATGTGATGTAACGTAGCCTTATTTAACACTCGCTAGTAAGAAAATTAATTTCCACTACTTTATTACTTAAATTATTATTTATAATAAAAAGCACGTCTCAACGAGTTCTAATAAACTTATTGAGACTAGCATTTTTTTTAGAATAGACGTTAGTTTCATTTTCGTTTTTATTGACTGTTCACCAAATGGGTGAACATAATTTCCTTAATTGTTATTAATTTTGGTACAAAATATTACCTATTTCAAAAATGCCTGAAATCGGTTCAGTTATCGATTCTGAACAAACTAGTTTTGGGTTGTACATTTAATCCTGTTATACGTTGTATATACCTAATAAAGAATTGAATTCTCTACTACATTCGTAAAGTATTGTGAGGGTCAGAAAATACTTAAGTATCTACAATAAAACGTACCTACTTGACTCAGACTATCAATACTAGGAAGAAGATTTATGTAACATGTTTTACCGAAGCCACGTTCTATAACTTAGGATACCTATAACAAAACTGTCGTCAAAACAAATTGTTGTAATATAACATACATATTCATTAATTAAATAGACATTAAATCAGTTTAATTTCACTCGAACAATTAATTTGTAACAGCAATGAAATTGCGATGATTACTATTAAATCGAACTTGATACGTAAGTATAAATAAATATTTATTGTGCATAATAATCCAATATTGGTACAAATTTTTAATCGCCAGTCGATATAAATGTGCACTAATTAATGTGAAACCAAGTGATTGTTTTGCAGTACTAACCAATTTACACAAATAACCATATACAACGGCTTTGTGATTAACCGTTTGTGTGTTTTAGATACAGCTATTGATTTGACTTCAATATTGTGCCTGAAAGTTGAAAAATATATTTATCCAAACTATCACTTTTTTTCTGAATTTTTGTGCCATTTTTTCGGGTATATAACAAACTCCGATTAATTCAGAGTATAAAAGCTTCCGCAGGCGAGTCGATATCGCGTGAACAGGGTCCTGTACAATTCATGATTTTCCTGTTTTATTATAAATACCAGAGACTTCTAATAGGTTTTTCTGTAATCGATAAATATAGATCTTTAAAAAATAGCATTAGCACTACGCACGTAGTCCATTCAACAGCAGATAGATGCTTATCTATCTAACGCCAAATTACGTATAATGCGGTTGTGCCTACGCCCTCGAATATGATAATTAATTATTACAGACCCTGAAAATCGTCGCTCTCTTCATAACCCAAAGGTTGACTGGGAGAAAATGCCTAGTGGCATTATGTACCATCTTTATGTCATCGGCCTTTATGTACCATCTTTGTGCATAAAAAGAATAAATAAATAAATAAATAAAATCCCTTAAGATTAAATCTCGAGGATGTACTATCTAAAAGTAACCCGAGACAGTCGATTATTACATGCACCATTGAAGGCGCTCAAAAAATGTATGTTCATTACTTCAAGCGAGCCAGAACCAATAATTTATCTCAATTTACAACTTAAAGAGATAACAAAAAATAATGTATTATGTCCTTATAGAATTCAACCACATATTCATTAGGCACTTAGCAATATATTGTGCTTGCATTGTCGCTTCATTAAGAAGTGACATATGGGTGCTGTCTATTAATGATTTGTGTGCACACTAATGACTGCTAGGACGCGATAGTAGCAAGCCACAGACAGTCTGTCCTCAACTACAATTACATACTACACAATACCATACTGTATAGTGCCCCAATTAACAATGTACAACAAATTGCCTTAGCAACTAACATTATGTCTTTGTTCCCAGATTTGCTCTAGTCAATTTCAGGTATAGTTAATGTTTATTTAACACGTTGTTTAAAATAAACACTTGATATTTAAATTATGATAGGTACTCATGTTATACGACAAACGCATCTATGCAATTATTTTTATAATAACCTAGTTAACAGTATTGATTTTAGCTGTTCCTGGTTACCTGATAAAAAGTAAATATTCCTAGTACCTTTTTACGTATGCATAGAATGTAAATAATTCTATGCGGTCTATTTTTTTTAAACATAAAATTACAAACATTTCAGTGAATACTGCAACGAACTACAATTCCTTAAGACATAAATTAAGTAAGAGATCTTTATCAATACAAATGCGTTGCCATATGAGCAGAAGATATTAACTTGAATGACTCAATTACCCTAAAACCCAGGTGACGTGCATACCCAGGTACCAAGATAGGTAGATCTGACTTATGTAATACTTCGATATTTACGCCTTCAATTTCCATCGCTGTAATTTGGTAATGAACCAGAATGCTAAAGTTTACACGTTATTTAATGCTACTTATTTCAAAATCGATGTGTGATTTTTATTAATAAATCCCTATAATCGACATTTTTAGAAAAAAAATAACTTTTTGTATAAAACATGGAAGCCGATAATCTAATAGGCTTTTAAATGACATCGAAAGTAAACACAGGTCACGTAAAAACTCTAATATTTGAGAAAAGTCGAATGGTTCCTTAGATGTTGCCGATGGGAAATCCCATCGGGCATACAGCTCATAAATAAAAGTTTATAGCCAGTCATTATTATTTATTGTAAACAAAATAAAGCCCCTGAGCCTAATATTCTCTTTCGGGAAAAGTATAATGAACAGGGAGGTAAATTTATTCATCCTTTTCCATTTTTAAATTTCATAAAACGTCTTAAGCGTAGAGAGGACTGATGCCGTAAAGCTGTTAACCGCGCCTTTTCTCCGGACCTAATGGAATCTGATTGCGTCGGCATTATTAGGATTATTAGCGGTCATCACGTGAAAAGCGATTAATTTTAAAGCCCTCCGTTTATTGTAACTAATCTTAACGTCAATACCCAACAATTCATCTTGAGTGCGAGGGCGGTAACAGTTCGGAGTGGTGCCGGGGATTTTAAAAGTCATTTTTCAAACGTTATGACGTAATCGCTTATGAACTCTTGGCTTTTTATTTGGAAACTGGAGGAATTTTCATATTCAACGTTTTATGAGCTTCCTCGGTAGCCTGGCGTAGAGGCCGGACGCACGCTACATACAGGACTACTTATTGCTCTTTTATTTAAACACCAAAGATTTTTCGATAGTCAAAAAATTGCCTAAGGATATTTTGTTATAACGTCAGTGTTATTTAGTTTGCTCTTTCATGGCTATTTTATTACTTATCAAAAATACGTTTGCTATTTTCTAGTTTAGTCTATAGCATAAAACAAACACGCGTTTTGTTTGTTTTCGAATTTGACTCGTTATAGACAGATTAGGCAAGATACCTAAAATCCTATATTTTGGGTTTCTGAATGGTGCTTAATGCTGTAAAAATATATGTAGTTTTGGCAAATAAATAAGTAAACAAATGAAGCATTCTCAAACAGTCAACCGAGAGTTGTGTCGAGAAAAAATAAGATTGAAAAACAGTAAAAATTAAAAATGTACCTATGTATTAAATTATTATATTGATATGAATAATTTAATAAAGTATACTCGTATTAATACAGCAAATTATTGATAATAAACTTACATGTTTAAGTACATACATACTAATACATCAAAGAAACTATTCATTTTATCATTCTAGCTACCAGTATCCGAATTAACTTTTGTACTCGTACTTTTATGATGTCCTTAAGTTTCTAAATAACGGGTAGGGTCAAGACATAACACAATAGCTGTACCTATTATACTGTTATTCCTTCGAGAAACTTCGACCTTTTTTACTTTTGTTACTGCGTTAATATTTTGTATTCCTTTCCTGGAATCTCCCAAACAATTGGAAAAGATCGAATGAGCTACATTGGAAAAAAAGTTCTTTGAGAATTAGGTATCTACTTACTTAGTTTGACCCTGATTTGTAAGACGTGCGACGAGCTATCTCAAATAAAATTATTGCCGTTTCTATAGAAAATGTAATAATTTGTTTATTGTGTAAGATAATGTCATGTTTATTGCTTATTTACTACTAGCTGCCCGCGGCTTCGCCCGCGTGGATGTCGAAAAGTCAGCTCTATCTCTGTATCAAATTTCATTAAAATCGGTTCAGTCGTTTGGACGTGAAAAGGTAACAGACAGACAGACGCATTTATAATATTAGTAGGGATATATTAATGGACGCTTTGGATAACTTTTTATCGGTTGGGGAAATTAGGGAAATTCCGCGTCATCTTCCTCAAGTGGACGGTAATGTTATTTACAGTATTCTATCTTCATACAATCGAGCGGCATGCGAGTATATCAATGCGTCTCGGAGTTCGGTACATACTCGTACCAGCTCGGTACCCTATGGCGCGGCAGTGACGATCGGTTGATGTGATACTTAGACACAGATTTAGTTAAAATTCTGAAGGCGATTCCCTAGAGTTCCAGTGACTGAGCTCGCGTGCGTAGGCACCACCGCATTACCTAATATACTTGCCGCTAAATGGTAGTGTTCAGCACAATCGTGTTCCGGTCAGTTGGTAACGTATGGCCTTGTAATTTCCGGCACAGAGGCATAACACCTTAGGCCTAAGGAGCGGTAACGCATCTACCTTGGTACTTGTGTAAGTGTCTATAGGCTGCAGTCATCACTGAACATCAATGTGAACTGCATGCTTGTTTGCCACTTCCATTACATAAAAAAAACTGCGCCAATGATACAGAGATACAGAGTGCCCGACATGGGAGAAGCCGTGCTCCGAATTGATATCGATCATGGGAGCCGATCTCTCGCTGCGTCGATCAACTTCATCTTCAACGACGAGTGTCTGTGACAGATAGGGCTTGCGAGGTTGTTCACTCGCAGAAAGAAACGTTGCAACGAAAGTGTGGGTGTGTATTACGAGGCAGAGAAGAACAAAACGGCAGCAACTGGCATACGCCTTCTAATTGCCGAAAGTCGGTCGCCCAACCGGAGGTAAGTCCCCACTCGAGATAGTTGACTTGCAGGTATACCGTATACACACTGAGGGTTTCGTACAAAACCCACAGTGTTCGATTTGGGTGCACCAGACAGCTTCATTTTTTTCAACACCCTCCACAAAAGCATATCCTGTCTACGCTCATGGTTGAATGTACATATCATTCAAATTAAATTGTACATTTAATCCAGATTATTGTAGATGTTGCCAGTTCATAAAATTCTGATTGTATCACTATTTTCAGACAGCAAAACCATATACATATTATTACATAATCGCTCAACTCAGTCAACTAAATCAAACATTTCTATGAATGAAAAACGAAACAGCCCTTCTAGATATAGCTCTTATATACTATAATAATATGACTTTTGACTATTTTTTAAAGACAATTGAATAAAAACGAATATTGAAATATAATACGGCCTTAACACACTTTTGACGTCCAACAGATATAAATCTCGGATATCCAAACATATTTTATTAATCGTATTACAAACTCATAAAACGCTCACCTAGCCATACAAAAAGCGAATAAAAATGAAAGCAATAAAACAAAATCCATAAATGTAAAATTGTTGGAAATTGCCATTGTAACTTTTGTAACACATTCGGCCATAAAACATTCCCCTTAACAAATATAGGTATTGTGAAGAGTCATAAACTGCAGATATTGTGTGCGTGTCGTCCACATCGGGCTGCGAGTCCGTCACATGTGTTCAAGTCATATTTACAAAGATCATGAGTTAGCCAGAAGGTCTAACGTAGCTTCGAATAGAACTTTCCTGTCGGTAGAGTTCCAGTTCCACCATACCCAATGAACAGTATAAAATACGTTCTTTAGCTTACACTGTAGGGCCGTCTGCTGTCGTTCTGTGATTAAATTAATTATGTCTGAGAGCACCAAATAATGCAGAGATACATTATTTTATTACATGCCGTCTAAACATGGAGATTTTAAACAGCTTTAGAACGTTTTTCTAAGTAGAATTCAATTACAAATATTGAAGAAGATACTGTTTTTGAAATTGACATTAAGTTTCTCAAAAGGGTGGTATACTCCTGGACACAGACACCACCGCACCACAGTAAATAGTTTACAATCTATTTACTGTGACCGCACTGCCTAATCTATTTGCCGCTAAATAGTAGTCTTCAGTATTTTCATGGCGGAGGAGTTCCAACAAAATAAAAAAAAATCTGTTTACTTTGCGAGAAGAACTTAAGCACCATGGATTCGTTACAAAATGAAGGCACTTAACATTGCTTTTACCAAAAGAATATCTAGTCGATTCTAGTCAAGCTAAGTCTTCAGTGGTCCTGTGTGCGATGTTTGATATTTGCTTCATAGAGAGTGGCAGCACATGGCGTTGGCGGCTCAGTGTTATTGCCACCGCGTTTGCCCAACTGAGTACCCATTAGTTGACGTTGTCGGACGTCTGATGTCTTTTGTGATTAAGATTCATTAGTTCCGAGTATACCGAACCATGTAGCTCTGCACGAGATAAATGTCACTACGTCCTAAAGTCGCAATCAATGTATGCATGGAGATTTCAAACATATTTGCAATGTTTTTTTTTTTTTTTTTTTTTAGGTCGGGCTTTGTGTAGGCGGCCTGTCTCGAGACGGCACTAGTCTACTTCACCGGGCAATCGGCGAGCGCAGAGGGCGCTCCAGCCTAAAATTTTAGCGCAACTGCCTAAGGGTGACCCATGCGGGTCCGTGCCTCGGCTTAGGACGTTGCGGAGAGACATATGAGACATATGCGATTATGGGCGTTGCAACTTTCGCTCTACTCCATTCGGTTGGCGATAACCGGAATGTCATCGGCCTCGCGGGGCCGGAGATAGGGTCGGGATCAGGGGCGGGCGCGGCGCGAAACGCGTCGGCGCGTTGTATTATTAGCGGTTTGTGCAGTGTGATTCTGTAATCGATTGTTCATTGCGGCGATGGCCAACGTGGTCTCATCGTCCGGATCTTTTAAGACGTGCCTTGGACGTCTCCTTTTGGCGCGATCAAAAGGAGTGTATATCGCGGCCGCTCTGACCAGCGGATTCGGGTGGTGACTCGCCCGATCGAAATAGCGAGCTGAAGCTCGCTTCATAAACTGCTGGATGGTAGGCAGATTTGCGTCAATATGCAAGTTTTTATTACGTACGTACCAAGGCGCGCCTACGGCTCTACGTAAGAATCGGTTCTGCAAGGTTTGGAGTTTGCGAAGTATTGTCTTTTTCGCGTGGGCGAATACCGGGGACGCGTAACATAAAATGGGCCTTATGCAGGACGTATAGGCACGGAGTTTGTTCCGGGCCGATAGCTTGCTCTTTTTGTTTAAGAGACAATGTAGTTGGGACAACACGAATGCAGCCTTTGCGCGCGCTGCTTTTACATGTGCAGCGAAGGACAGATGCCGATCAAGCGTCACTCCTAAGTATTTGATTTTGTCCGTCCATGGGATGGGCTCGTCAAACATAAGGACTGGGGCTACGTTGGGTCTGGGAGCGCGGTCCCTTATGAAGAGTATGGCAGCGCTCTTGCTAGGATTTACCTCTATACGCCAGCGGCGGAACCAAGACTCAAGGTCTTTGGCCGCCGCTTGCAGGGCTTTCCTTATGATCTCTGGCTTTCTGCCAGAGACGTAAATAGCGGTGTCGTCAGCGTACATTGCCACCTGAACGCCGTGGCGGACAGGGATATCGCTAGTGTATAGCGTGAACAAGAGGGGGGAGAGTACGGATCCTTGGGGAACACCGGCTGTTATGGTGTGACGGTTCGAGAGGGTACCCTCGACTCGATATCGAAAGCCTCTGTCCGACAGAAAGTCTCGAATGATGTGCACGATTTGGGTGGGCACTCCGAGAGTGTACAGCTTATATAATAAGCCGTTGTGCCACACGCGGTCGAACGCTTTAGCGATATCGAAGAAGAGGGCTCCCGTCATAATCTTTCTATCGAATTTACTGAGTATATGCTCAGTGATTCGATGTACTTGATGGACACAGGAGTGACGAGCACGGAACCCGAACTGTTCGTCCGGGATCAAGTGCCGCACTCGGGTGAAATCTAAGAGTCGAGCGTACACGACGCGCTCGTAAATTTTACTTAGAGAACTGAGCAGACTTATCGGCCTGTATGACGAGGCCTGGTTGCTCGGCTTACCGGGCTTTTTGAACCCGATAATTGTGGCCTCTTTCCACGCGGGTGGAAACATACTATTTTTAAACGCTGCGTTGAGTATCGCAGCTAAAAGGGCAATGAGCAAAGGGGGGAAGTTTCTAACTGTGCGATTGGAAATGCCGTCCGCACCCGGCGCTTTCCGCACTTTTAGACGCTTGATCAGGTCTGTCACCTCTGCGACTGTCACAGGTCTGAGAGGATCATCATTATTTTCGCTATTACCGTTAGCGGTTTCATCGACTGGCGTGTCGGGAATGGGACCGGTTTCGCGCGGGGGGGTTGGCGGTCTCGCGTTCCTACTTTCGACTTCTAAGTTGATCTTGTCTAAATGATCGGCAGCTATCGGCATCGTACTTGGAGAGCATTGAATCTCGAGTTCGTTCGCCAGGCATTCGGACTTTTCGAAGTCATCGAAGGCTGGCGGTTGGTTAGGGCGAATGAGGGGAGGCATGGATGCCTCCATAGGGGATTTGAAGCATTTGAAAAGCCTCCAGTACTCTGTATGAGAGGGATCAAGGTCAATGAGCTTTTGCTCCCAGCGGTCGTTATAGACTTCCACCTTGCATTTCTTGGCCTGACGTTGCCAGTATCGCATGGTGGATTTTCTATCGGCCGTTGGGGCAGAGTAGTAAGCTCTGGTAGTTGCATTCCTTTCCCTCACTATCTCCCGTACGTGCTCAGGGATAACGGCGTGACTGGGTACAGTCGCGGGTTTTTCTCCTGAGCATCCGTCTACGACAGATTGTACGTGATTAGTGAGAGCAAGGATCGCACTATTGACTTCGTCAGTGGTCTCTATCAGGGAGGGGATCGTATCTAAGTCTGCGGATGTGGTGGCGGCCAACTTGGATCTCACTTGAGACCAGTCGGTCACCACTCTCATCGGGATGTCGCTACGACCTGTATCAGTGGGACCGCTATGGGGGATAAATTCTATGATAACAGGTCTATGGTCAGAGTCTAACTCGTGTAGCACTCGTATAGAGTGCAAACGCAGGTTTACATTCTTTACGAGCGCTAGATCGAGTATGTCGGGTCGTCCCATGTTGTCGTCATAACAATAGTGGGTGGGTTCGAGTGGCACTAGAATGTCTATAGGTGCTCTGTCAAGATAACGTTCAAGAACTGTCCCTCGTGCATTAGACGAGTTACAGCTCCACATTATGTGTTTGGCGTTGAGATCTCCTGCCACTATGACGGAGTCGCCAAGCTTAAATAGACGATCTAGGTCGCCTACTAAGAGATCGCGTTGGGGAGATAGATACGCCGACACTATAGTGATCGGCTGATGACCGGTCATCGCTAATAGGCAAACTGAGACTTCAATGTTCTCCAGGTCGTCGGGGGGGGATAGGGGCGTGCAATGCAGCGTCCTCTTGTAATATATAAGGGTGCCTCCGAAGGCACCGTCTGTACGATCGTTTCGTACTAACCTATAATTGGCCAAGCTTGGGTTACGGCGGGCGGGTTTTAAAAATGTCTCCTGGATGAGGAAGACATCAATATTTTTATCGCGGAGAAATTCTCCCAGCTCATCGCGGAGGCCTGACATGCCATTGGCGTTAAAAAACCCTATTCTAAGTGAATAGGGTTTTATCCTGCTAGATAAATTAGTTAAGGGCCGTATGTTCATTTTGGGTTTACCGGGGGGTGTTGTTTATCAGCCGGTTGACGTCGGCTGCGGCCAGGACCATTTCTACCCTGGCGTTGGGAAGGTGGGGATTTGCTTTAAAGTAGCAGTATCTGTCCAGCAGGGGCTGGAGTATGCTCATGTCAAACATGAGCGAAAAAGAGAGTACCTCGCTGATGAGGTCGAGTGGCGCCTGAGGGGGGCCGGGGGCGGGAGCCTGAAGGGCCATGGGTTGAGCCTGAGGGGCCTGGGTGGGTTTGTGGCGTGGTGTGGCCGTAGCGGCCAGCGGGGGCCTGATGGGAGTTGGCACGGGGGCCGGAGCGGGGGCCGGAGCCGGGGCCGGGGCGGGAGCCGGGGCCGGGGCTGGGGCTGGGACCGATTTTGGAGCGGCCTGAGGGGCCTTCGCGGGTGCCCGAGCGACCGGGGTGGTCGTGGGCGGCGGGATCACTCCTTTAAGAAGGGGGAAGTGGGTGGTGCTCATGAGGGAGGGCGGCGGACCGGTCCTCCATGCGGGGGCCAAGATGGGGTTGGGGGTCCTCTCGAATTGAGGGGCCGCTCTGGGTGGGATTGGGCGACGACCCCTGGTGGGGATTCGTGCCGCTTTGGGAGCCTCTTTGCATCCCCTATAATTGGCGGGGTGGCCTGCCTGCCCGCAGAGTATACAGCTCGGGGGCTCCGAGCATGCAGCTCTGTCCTTGGGGCGTGTGCAATCGGCCGTGCCATGGTCTTCCAGGCACTTTACGCACCTGGGGCGCATTTTGCACCGACCTGAGGCATGTCCGTATCGTTGGCAGTTATGACACTGCCCTATGTTTCCCCTTTTGTTAGGGGGCTCGACACGGATGCCACCGAGTCCCGCAACATCTTTGATGTTGAAGATTGCGGTGGCTTCCTTGGTGTTGTCTAGAATGACTAGCACCATTTCAAGGTGCCCGTTTTGGCCCCTGTGCCCGCGGTGCATCCTATGCACTTGCTGCACGGGGAGGGCTTTGACCTCTTTGAGGTCGGTCATAATCTCCTCGGGTGTGAGGAAAATGGGGAGGTTGCGTATGACAACGCGACGCCGTTTCTCCTCTGGGAGAGCGTAAGTAAAATACTGTAAGCCTCTCTCGTCAAAGAGCGAGGTGGCTGTACGGTGGTGGGAGGAGGACTCCAGTTGGATGGTGTAACAACCATCCTTGGGATTCCACCTGGTATGGAGGGGGACGACCCCTTTGACCTTCAGCGATGCTGAGAGGTCGGTCCAAGTGAATTTGTCGGACCCTAGGAGTTTGAGTGGGGGGGGGACGTTTGGATTTAGGCGCTCCTGGGGCGCTAGCCTGCGATCTCGCTGAGGGCGAGCTGGCTTGGGATTGGTGCGCGGGAGATGCGCTACCTCGAGAGGTTATCTTGGGGGTGGGGGGGGAGGCTGTGATTCTCACAGCTTTGGCGGGAACGGAGGGCTCCTCGGCCTGGGTTTTGCGGGTTTTCCGCTTTCGCTTGCCTCCTTTGACGAGCGTGAAGTCGTCTGTGTCGGAGGCGGACTCCTCATTGGACGCCTGTCCTACGGACATTGCGTCTGAGTCCGTAGAGCGTTCCTGGCCGGGAGTGGGGGAGGGGGTGGCGGACTCTGCTTGGTCCAAGAGTGGGGGGGCTGCGGACTGGGATGTGTCCGGAGAACAAACGGACTCTGAATGGTCCGAGACAGAGCGGCTCTTAGTGGGCGATTGAGAGCGCGGGGAGCATGAGCGGGGCTTTGAAAGTCTTGCACCCTCACAAATGGATTCCAAGAATCCGTCGGGCAGGGGGTCCGGTAACTCCTGCATAATGCGGGCGAATTTGGAACTGATTTTACTGCTTTTCAGCAGGATGGCAAAAGCTGCCTCATGCTTCCTTTTCTCCTCAGACATGTTGTCTGGGGAGAAAAGGATTTCAGCGAAAGGGGGAAATGGACGTTTGCGGACTTGGTGGTTTTTATCCCTATCTCGACCTAAAAACGCACGAAACAGGAGGGTTCGGTTATCGAACACGTTCCCCGGGAAGAACCCACAACAAACCCGGGGCAATCGTGTGTTTAAACGCGCCTATAAATTAAACGCGGGGTATTTATCCCTACCTCCCGGGTGGGACAACCCGGGAGTGTGTGAGGTGTAATTACCTCCTCGCCGGGATAGGCGAGGAGGGTGTGTCCTACTGGTGAGCCCTAAGCTTGTATCGCCCTCGGCCAATCTTAATGTGCCGAGGGGCCCTAAGGTAACGTCTGTCTGTCAGTACTTGTACGGCAGAGACTATGGGGTCACTCCAAATGCCTCTGTTCTAACCGTACACTTCCGATTTCGCTTTAGCCTGAAGGGCGCAGCAACGTCACGGGTCTTCGTTTAGTCGGTTTCGTTGGCACTGTTAAGTTTCAGCCGACTTGCCCTGAGGGGGCCAACTTGATTTGATTGCACGTCGGTATAGACCGAAACAGGATAAACCCCAATTCCTCGAAACACGGCGGTCGGTCAAAAGACTGACTGCCGCTATCGGTAATTAGGACTTAAACCCAATTCCACGAAACAACGATTAGTCAAGGACTAATCGTCGTTATCGGTAATTAGGGCTTAAACCCCAATTCCTCGAAACGGGCGGTCGGTCAAGGACTAACCGTCGTTATCGCAGATTAGGGCGGCGATAAGCCGAAACTCGCGAACAATACACTCGCGATAGCGCTCTACCCGAAGGGAGAGCGAGAACAAAGGAAGCGTGCGTTCAGGACGAGCGCACGAACCGGAATGTCTCCAAGCTTGGAGGCAGGCTCAGCCTATACATAAAACCGAAATAATAACGCTTGCATGTTGACAAACAGATAAGCGCCATCTAGTTGCCTAATGAGTAAACAAAACACTTTTTATAATTAAATATTTTTCTAATTATATGGGTTAAACATTCCGCCGGCCAAGGACGATTACAGTCCTTAACAAACTAAACTTAAAAATCAATCCACAACAAAATCTTATTATATTACGGTGAATCAGATTCATCCAGGGGCAGAGGGCACAATTTCACAATTGGTCGCTTAAAAACACGATCCTTGTATTGAAGGGTGACAACTCTTGTAATACCGTCGGTCCCTGGGTGTTTCAGAATAATACGTCCCAAAAGCCATTTTCCGGGAGGAAGCGCATCATCTTTAACTAGCACCACAGTACCAATCGGGAGATCGGGTTGGTTGGTGTTCCATTTGTAACGATGTTGCAATGCTGTCAAATATTCATTTAGCCAACGACGCCATAAACACTGCACCATACGTTGAATCACATGCCAACGATTTAAAGGACTAAGCTTGACATCCAGCAAAGATGGTTCAGGAACACCAATCAAAGGCTCTCCAATGAGAAAGTGACTAGGTGTTAAAGGGGGTTCGTCTAGAGTGGAATTTATAAGTGTGAGTGGACGGGAGTTCACACAGGCCTCAACTTGAGATAAGAGAGTAACTAACTCCTCATAAGTAAGCAACGTTTGGCCTATAACCCGTTTCAAATGACCTTTAATGCTTTTCACTCCGGACTCCCAAATACCTCCAAAATGTGGAGCACGTGGTGGTATAAAGTTCCATTGTGTGTTATCATTTGCAAGAAGTTCAGAAATTTCAGCAACAGTCTGAGATTTTGAATCCTTGAACGCAATCTCTAATTCACGGGACGCGCCTACAAAGTTAGTTCCATGATCACTCCAAAGTTCCTTGCAGTGACCACGTCTTGCAGTGAACCTCCGGAAAGCGGCAATGAACGCAGCAGACGTAAGGTCTGATACTAATTCTAAGTGGATCGCTTTAGTGACAGTGCAAACGAAGAGACAAACATATGACTTACAAAATCGTTTGCACCTCCCAGGATACAGTTTCATTGTGATAGGTCCACAAAAATCGACACCACTTGTAAGAAATGCACGACTAGGTCTTACACGAAACTTTGGTAAATTTGCCATAAATGGCATAAGAGGCATAGCCTTTTGTTTAAAACAAGGAATACATTTCTTAATTACAGTTTTTACAAGATTCTTGACTCGTATGATCCAAAATTTTTGTCGTATAACATTTAAAGTAAGCTGGTGTCCTCCATGCAGAGATTTTAAATGTGCATTTGAAACAATGAGTTTAGAAAGGACACAATCACTACTTAAAAGAATCGGATTTTTCATATTATTTGGAATCTCTGCATTGGCTAGACGACCGCCCACACGGACAATGCCTGCATCATCGATAAATGGATGAAGCACATATATTTTACTCGATTTATGAACCTGTTTACCTACGGACATCCGATAAATCTCATCTCGGAACGAAATGAATTGTGACAATTTGATACAAAGATTAAGAGCATTATCCAGTTCCTTAGTGCTCAAATAAAGAGGCTCAGTAAAGGGAATTTTAGTTATTCTAGATTTAATAATATTAAAATAACGACAACAGTAAGCAGTGACTCTAATTAATCTTGACAGTGTTGAAAATCGTTTCAAATAAGAAATTGCATTATCATTTTCGACAAAATTAACATTGGCTGATATTTTAGTTGTAGGTTTCATTTCCAAATCAGTCAAAGGAATATTAACGTGAGAAAATTCAATTTCGTTTTTATTACATAAAAATTGAGGGCCATTCCACCATAGTCTTGCTTGCTGTAGATCATCCGGGAAAACTCCACGGGATGCCAAATCAGCGGGGTTGTTAGCAGAACTGACATGATGCCATTGATTACTATTAGTGAGGGTCAAAATTTCTGAAGTGCGATTTGCAACAAAGGTAGTCCATGAATTTGGTGTTTTACGCAGCCAGGCCAAAACTATGGTAGAATCTGTCCACGTGTATACATTTTCATTGAGTATATTTAAAACAGTCTTAGCATGTTGAATCAATTTTGCCAAGAGTAATGCACCACAGAGTTCCAGACGTGGAAGAGAAACCTGTTTGACCGGAGCAACTTTGGATTTTGCAATAACCAGGTACATTTTTATTTCACCATCATCATTCAAAACTCTAAGGTACACCACTGCAGCATAGGCAGTACAAGATGCATCACTAAATCCATGTAATTCCCGTTTAACTGTGTCATCGGAAACACCAAGCCATCGTGGGAACTGAATGTTTTCAGAGTGCATGAAATGATCAAGGTAAGTAATCCATGATTCTTTAAGATCAGTAGGTAAATCTTCGTCCCAATCTAAGCCAGCTAACCATAGTTTTTGCATAAATATTTTAAGTAAGATAATTGAAGGTGTTAGCCAACCTAGTGGATCGAAAGATTTCGCAATAGTAGACAATACATTCCTTTTTGTAATTCTGTCATGACTATAATTTAATTTTAGATTAAGTTCAAAATTGTCTGTTTCAGAATTCCACGTAATACCTAATGTTTTTATTGTATCCTCAACTTTAATATTCACAGCACTTTCAGAGTCTTTGTCAACATTTGGAATTTGTGACAACACAACTTTGCTGTTTGAGGACCACTTGTGTAAAGGAAATCCACCACGAGCTAAAAGTTCTGTTAACCTCTTTTGTAAAATAATCGCTTTTTCCGATGTGTTTGTGCCAGTCATTAAATCATCCATATACAGGTCGGTTTTCAGGATTTCAGCTTCAATGGGGAAATCATGTTTTTCGTCTTCAGCCAGTTGATGAAGTGTGCGAATTGCTAAAAATGGAGCACTAGACGTTCCATATGTGACAGTAAGTAGCCTATAATCTTTTATAGGGTGTGTTGTAGATTCTCGCCATACAATTCTCTGATAATCAGTGTCCTCTTCAGCTATCAAAATCTGTCGGTACATCTGTCGAATATCCGCGACTAAACAGATTTCATGTTGTCTCCATCGAGTGATTAAATCTCTGACATCTTGTTGAAGAGGATAACCAATTAGAAGTTCATCATTAAGTGATTTTCCTTTTTCAGGTGCAGCACTTCCGTCGAAGACTACACGTAATTTCGTGCTTAGACTCATCGGTCTAAGAACAGCGTGATGAGGTAAGTAATATACTTTCTGTGTTTCTTTTTCTTTTTCAGGTACCATCATCATATGACCTTGTGATTCATACTGCTTCAAGAATTTATGATATTTTTCTTTAAAATCCGGATTACGTGCAAAACGTTTCTCCATCTGTTGCAAGCGGCTGATAGCAAGATGTTTTGTGTCACCAAGGTTTGTAGGTGGATCGTCTTTAAATGGTAACCGAACAATGTAGCGACCGACATCATTGCGAGTGTGAGTATTTTTGAAGTGTTCTTCACATTGTATGTCTAACTCGGTCATTTGTTTTTTGTGAGGTAAATTCTCTTCTATTTCCCAGAATCGTCTGAGTAACTGATCCGTCTCAACATTCGTTTGCATAACGATCGTATTGTGTTCGGATGCTGCTGAATCAGTATGTGAAACTCTGCCTGATATCAACCAACCAAGACGAGAGTTGAGTGCAATAAGAGAATTACATTTGTGTAAGCCTTCTAGTAAAATGTATGCATGCACGTCGGCACCAAACAAAACATCAATAGATCCTGGTTTGTGAAAGTTTGGATCAGCCAGATCCAACTGCATAGATGAAGGCCAGGTATCTTGTGGAAACTCGCGCGAAGGCAACAATGAGGTGAGTTTTCTTAAAACATATGCATTCACTTTGAAGGGTGATGCATCTTTTGTGGAGTGGACTGTAAGTGTGACCATAGACTTTGTAGATACCACTGATGAATTAGAAATGCCAGAAACTTTGCCATTTACTGGAATGCGATTAAGATTTAATAACTGCGCAGCTGCCTCGGAGATGAAAGAACCCTGTGAACCCTGATCAACAAGAGCTCTCAATGCGTAAGTAGTACCATTTTTAGATTCTATGTTAATAACAGCAGTAGCTAAAATAACCAGATCATCTTTTGTTTCAGCTTTCAGGTTAACACTGACGTTACAAGAAGTGTTAGATGCAGTATTATTTCCGTTTGAGGTATCTTTCTCCTTGTCAATCTTATCATCTTTCGTAGGGGCGAAGTGCAGTAACGTGTGATGACGACGTCCACACTTTTTGCAGACTGTACTCTGTCTACAGTTAAATACAGAGTGCCCTTTTACGAGGCAATTGAAACACATGTTGTTTTTCTTGACAAATTCTTGACGTCCAGTAATGGAGAGCGAGGCAAAACCCTTACAATGGCAGACATAATGGTTTTGTGAGCAGTAAGAACAAGTGTTTTCGACTTCGGTAGTAAAACTTTTCAGAGTAGTGGCTTTCGGTGAATGTTGGACCGTTTTTGCAGTACTTCTTTGAGGAGCTTGTGAAACATTGACCATTTCCATGGCTCGGAACCTTTTTTCCAGAAAATTTGTAAGATCCTCGTAAGTGGGAATGCTTGTGGATTTTTCTAACGATTGCTCCCAAAGTTTGTGAGATTCAATGTCTAACTTTGAGACCAAAATGTGCACGACTATTGCATTCCAAGAATCGATCTTCAAATTTGTTAGAGAAGTGAGACATTGGCTAGATGTATCTAAAAGATCTTTTATACCCTTCGCAGATTCCGTTGTTAATATCTTTTGACCCAAGAAGCGACTGAGGATATTATTTACAATCATTCTCTTGTTCTCATATCTCTCGTTTAGTTTTTTCCAGGCGTCATCATAGTTAGCTTCTGTCAGCGTGTAATTTTTCAGTAGCTGTTCGGCTTCTCCAGATAAACTTGACTTGAGATAATGATGTTTTTCAATTTTACTCAAACGCTCATCCTCATGAATAAGAGAACGAAAGAGATCTCTAAAACTCATCCACTGATTGTAATCGCCCGAAAAATGCGGGATAGATATAGGTGGAAGCTTTGGTCTTAGCTTGGGAAGTTCTGAAGGAGTATCATAATTTGTAGTTTCACATTTATCCTGTTTAAGCTCATATAACTTATCCTTAAGCCATGTCATTAACTCCAAATAATTTTCTTCTGTTTGTTCGTAATTATCTTCTAAGACAAGCTTGTGTTCAGATTTTAAAGTCTCGTCATCTATCGATCCCGATAGAGTCTCATAAAGCTTGTTATAACTAGCCCAATAAACTTGTAAAGTCTCCAAATGTGACTCCAAAAACCCTCTTGTTCGTTTCTCCTTAGCACATTTTTTTGAATTCGCAAGTAATTTTTCAATCTTAGTTGAGTTCTGAATTATCTGTGTAACATATTGTTTGGTTTTCTTATCCGCCATGGTATAACAATTTCACAATTTATTTGGCAGGCACGAAGAGCAAATTTTAAGACCGCTTTTATATTCAAAGTTATTTTAAGTTTAAAAGAGTTCGTAAAAAATTACAAGTCCAAAATCACTTCCAGAAACTAAGTTGTGATCAGATTAAATTATTCTAAGTCTTTTTTACTTAAAATTTTTCTAAGTCTTTTTTGGAGCAAATTATTCTAAGTGTTTACTCACGAATACCGCTAAGTCCTTGTAACACTGATTTTCACTAAGTTAATTTATACACTTCACTTTACTCACAGTTAATCCGTCTCGATGGGCCATATAGTTAATTGAAACACTCACACTACTATAACCTTTTATTCACTGGTAACACTTTTGAACACTAGTAGAAATAATTTGTGGGAAGAACACTCTCCAAGCTTGGAGGCAGGCTCAGCCTATACATAAAACCGAAATAATAACGCTTGCATGTTGACAAAGAGATAAGCGCCATCTAGTTGCCTAATGAGTAAACAAAACACTTTTTATAATTAAATATTTTTCTAATTATATGGGTTAAACAGTGCCAGTCAATTCCAAGACTTTATATAGATATTATTTGGGTAATAGATTTTACGTAACTTCACGCCTATAATCCCTGAAGGGGTAGGCAGAGGTGAATGCATGCATACGTGCAAACACCCACGATTCGCCGGATACGTTTTGGCCCATGTAACAGGTGGCGAGCCTATTGACAAACTCCGGGCACATTACCAAACTTCGAGGTTACTGGGAAACTTCCAGAAAATGGAAAAATCACAATAGAACCGGAAATAAAGGATTTTACACCATCATCTCTGATAGCCAGATCCGGAAATCGGACCCAGGACCCCAGCGTAGAAGTAATGGCCTGCTACTACTAGGCTACTGAGGTGAGTGAGTTTAACTGCGATAAAATTCCAGCATCGGACCTTAAGGGCATATACCTACAACACCGCACTGTCCAATCTACCAGTAGCTATTTGTATATAGATGTAGTCATGTACTACTGTAATATTTTACTATCTTTATAGGAAAACTAGTTGCCCCAACGAACTCCGTATCGCCTTAGAGGTATAAAAAAAATATATGTCCAAAAAATCGGAAAAAACGTGTTAGTTGTGGACAATCCTTATCACTTAGGGGTATAAAAAATTGATGTTGGCCGATTCTCAGACCTACCCAGGCACATTCAATTGCATGAGAATTGGTCCAGTTTCGGAGGAATACATTATGACACGATAATTTTATATATTATAGGGAAGATAAAAAGATCTGATAATCTCAGTTCATTTATCTTTCTATTTATAAATATGTTTCTCAGAACGTAGGAGAAAGAAACAATAGATTTATTTAACTCTCCAAACAAGTCTCTTCTTATCTCAAACATTTGAAAACAGCTTAACGGTTAGGTATCCACCAAACATCAAATTTAGACGAAGTCAAACAGAAATTTCATAATCTCTTGGAAAGTTAGAAGGTCAAACAATAAGATTCAAGCCGCCAAAGGGTCAGTCCGCCAAAAACTTCGTCATAACGCTTATCTAATTTAGTGAATAAAAGGATTAATTAAATTTCAAACTCCGCTAATAAAGTCAACCCGTAGTTATAATACTAAATAATATTAACAATATAAAGCCACGTTTCATTAAATTAAAATTCTTTAATCTTAACCGTTTGTCCATCAAGTTCCGAAATTAAATAGTTGTCTGTGAATCTTAAAATGGGTTGCTTGATGGTGAAATGTTAGGTTGGTTGTATTTTACCGCCAGCATCAACCATAGAGCAACACCGGAGGGGAGTAGCCATATGCAGATTTTCCCCTCTGTCAAAGTACAAGCCCAAATGGGCGTATGCCTGTCACCTAGACGTTTAAATGTGTGCGTGAAATTGTTTATGTATTTTGTTAACGTCAAGGTGTGAGTTTCGTAGTAATAGACGATTTTTGTAGTGTGTGTGTGTCACACGCATTTCGCCCCGCAAAAAATGACAGACTGTTTTGCATCGGTAATTAACGCTATGGCTACTCCCCTCCAGTCCGCCGCGGCCGGTGGCCCGCGTTGCTCTATGGCATCAATGGCAATTGCACTTACTACCGCCCCATTGGAATGATTCGATCGTCCTTGTGCGGTTAACTGCGGTATAAATATTGTGGTGCAACCCAGGCTAACATTGGAATAGGTTCAATTATCTATTCAATTATCAGGCGGACTATCAGAAAAAACAGTCTGTCATTTTTTGCGGGGGGAAATGCGTGCAATGCGACACACATGCACACTACAAAAATTGTCTATTACTACGAAACTCACACCTTGACTGTAACAAAATACAGAAACAATTTCACGCACACATTTAAACTTCTAGGCGACAGGTATAGGCCCGTTTCGGCTTGTACTTTGCCAGAGGGGAAAGCCTGGCTAAAATATGGCTACTCCCCTCCGGTGTTGATCTATGGGTTCAATAGGTCGAGTACTTTCTGAACGTGGATCAAGATTGCTTGGAATCGACGTGCATGTATTATGACAGTGTTGACAAGAGGCATTTGGCGCTCCATGTTTTCTGCCTATCCCGTTAAGGACTTGACATGAAGATACACACAAAATAAACTCCGTAGTAGATACGCCAAACGCCACTCCATCGAGATTTTCAATTCCACATCGATTGGCGAAGCGATTAATAAACAATCACCAAAC
Organism: Macrosoma leucophasiata; assembly: GCA_036365455.1. Taxonomy (NCBI): domain Eukaryota; kingdom Metazoa; phylum Arthropoda; class Insecta; order Lepidoptera; family Hedylidae; genus Macrosoma; species Macrosoma leucophasiata. Next base: position 10,214,027 of record JAWQUS010000010.1, read on the forward strand.
TTCTACGAATAGATCTGCTAAATATTAAAATCTGCTCATATTAAAATTAAGTACAATTTGCGGTGTTAGTGTCACAGTGATCAAGATACTATCGAACGGCACTGTATCTTCAATTGTAGTCCTGTGTAAGCACAATATGTATGTAAATGAACGTCGCAGGCGGTGCTTTGTTACATCACATCCTGTATCAAGTAGCAACGCCTAGAGTTTCATTAGTACAATCTACATCGAACAAAGACTATGTGATATGGCACAATCAAGTAAACTTGATTTGAACGCACGTATATTGTGAGATTGTACCTAATATTTTATTGTTCCTGATATTTATATATAAAAAAATATATTTCCATGTCGCTCTATTTCAAAACAAGCCATGCGTTTGTTGGTTTTAAGTTGCATATAATTATGACTTCATTTTAGTTTCAGTGATAGAAAAACTAAAATATCGAACTCGTGATAGAAAAATCGTGATAAGTATGAATTTAAGGCAATCTTCTCTTAGTGCTCGCCTACACTCCCCAAGGAGTGCCAACATTTTAGCTTTCTAAGGCTTCGGTAAGTCACTTAAATACCCATTAACTCAGTCGGTAAAGGAAGAGTTTCATGTACCTAAACATATGTAAAACAAACTTACACTTCGCTTTAGTCACATGATTAAAGTTCTTTCGCTAGATCAGCAGATAAATGAAGACGTAAATAACGTTTACCTATGCTCAACTGACGGTGGGTGCAAAAGTGTTTAGTTAGCTAGAGTACTGACAATATATTATTAGTATCTTCCAGAACATCAAGTTACCACGTTATTTCGACTTGGCTGCCAGATGAATTAAATAAAAAAGCTTTCCATACGTTCTCCCAAAGTTCCATCACTGTTTGAAATTCAGTGCAGACTACATACTTTGTCCTTGAATATTTCCTTTATAAAGTCAATTTACATGATGTTCGATATTTTTCGTAATATCAGTTTCTGCATCGTTATATAATTAATGGTTTGAATTCGTATTGCGCGGGTAGGTTGGAAGATGCGACATGGGAATAATTCCGCGGATTAGTTCTTCTTTTAAAACTTTGTCAACTTTAAATCTACGTTACGCACAAAAACACGACTTCGCAAAAGCTTTATCGTGTCCTTTCTCGAGTTAAGATAAATTATGAGTGTTCTCATTTATTTACATAGACTTTTCAAGTATATTTTAATTTTGTTTAATGGATAAAATAAACGTAACAAGTTCGTCTAACATAAACACTAAATCATAGAATCTTCTAACACCTACGACGGTTGAGAGCAGTCCTTATTTATTTGAGATAATATTATCAGAATCGGTTCACTGATTTGGAATATATATATTTGTTTTTGATACTTATATATGTAAAAAAATAGGAAATAAGGTTGTAAATAAATAAGTGAAATAATAATAAGGGGGCAGAGCAGCTTGTGGCGAGCTGTGAGTAGCGACACCACCCCCTACCATCATCTCGAGTTCCTCCGAGAGAACTGGGCTCCGCCTCGTCCGCCACACAGAGGTACGGCCGGACAGAGCATCAGGTCTCTCACCTCTGGCTGGCCTCTGGCCTTCATTGGCCGGTCAGAGTGGGGCGCTAGAGGTATGGCATTTGCAGAAATTTGGATAATAGGCTGTTGTCTAAATTTTTGCAAGAGCCATACACTCGGGGGTGGAAGTGTCTAAAGGCATAATAGCGGGGAAGCCCGCTCCGAGCTCGAGATTACTCGCTCGTGATGGTCCGGTTTCACCATCCACAGGCCACACCTCTCGACACCCCCAGCCTCTCTCAACAGTGTTGCCCCCCGTCGACCATCGGGTTGGCTGTTTGGGGGGCCCACCAAGGAGAGGCGAGTCACCACCTGCCTGAAGTAGGATTCGATAATGTGAGATGTTGAATATAGGCAGGTGCCGGATCTCACTCCATAGGCCCAGCCAGCTAGTCCCCCAGTTCACCCACATAGCCCAAAGTTTGGCGAATCACTTATCATTACAATAGTCCCATTATATTCTGCGGGGTCTGTCTGTGCCTGTATTAACTATTGATGCAGTCAGAGAGAGATCCCGCCGAATATAACCCATTTCAATGTAGATCAAAATTCTCGAAAGGGCCTCTACGTGTTGGACCCCCCATGTCCCCGCGCAAGCCTGACAAAGGTCCGGGGTTCAAATTGGACCCCGTGCTGACGAGAGATAATAATAAGAGGCTCCTAGAGGCTTCAGGGTTGGGCTACCGACTGCGTAGAGATGGGCAGGTGATATCTCACCTGTTATACATGGATGACCTGAAATTGTTCGGCTCTAATAATTCCCAACTGGCGGAATTACTGAAGATCACTGAAAACTTCAGTAACTCCATCAGAATGGAAATCAGAAAAAAAATAGGAAATAAGGTTTTAAATAAATAAGTGAAATAATAATAACAACCGGTCCCGAGTGGGGTCCTCGCTGTCGGTGGTAATGTGCCGCGAATGAAATGGACACCGAAAATTTCATGCGCGCATATTTCGGGGCTACAGAGGGGGGAACCAACCTTACTGCGTATCGTAGCCGTATGCTGCCTCTGTATCAGACCCTCGAACCATCAGTCAACGTGTCGAGCCAACGTCTATCGGATCAGGTGACGGAATTGATCGGCTACGCACCGAGATGCAGGGTTACCGCTCAACCCCCGCCCCACCACTACCTACGGTACCGACGCAACGAAACAATAACGCGAATGCACCGGAACCCGATGATGGGGAGGAGGTAGACCAGGTAACAACTGTAAGTACCCAATGCAATTTCTTACAGACAACCAGGTGGAGGAAAAGAGTGGCTATGTAATATAAGACAGTACGATTATGAATAAATATATAATTAACGTTATACTGGCAAATTAATAAATGAATAGTATATAAATAAATAATAATAATAATAATGGCAACCCATAATATACTTCCCACTGCTGGGCACGAGTCTCTCCCCTTTGGGGGGAGGCCTGGAGCTTACTCCACCACGCTGCTCCAATGCGGATTGGTGGAGGTGGGTGGGTCAGTGGCCAACCCACTGTCGGATGTTTTCAAACCGCCCATAAGGCCTCCGACAAGATTTTAACGACTGCTATCCATCGATAGCAACCGGGACCGACGGCTTAACGTGCCCTCCGAAGCACGGAAACGCGCATTTAATTTGCCACTAGCGGTCACCCATCACACTACCCGACCGCGCCCGTAGTGCTTAACCGAGCAGATCGCTTACGATCTACACCAGCCGCTGGGCCATGCGTATATAAATAAATAGATAATGTTATACAACTAAATAAATACATACATAACTGTTTAATAACATAGTTATTGGCATGCGGAAGAAAGTAAAATATAAATAGGTAAATAAAAGCGTACTATTTGAAGGGAAAGAAAGCAATGACTATTGAGAGAAAATACTCAGTTAAATGTTTTTTAAATGTCTCTACTCTCTACATCTAATGGTAAGGCATTCCACAGACGTACAGCTGTATTAGTAAAGGAATTTGACACGAAGGACGAAGAATGGGAAGGAGTCATAAGTCGTAGATTATTGGAAGAGCGTAGAAAGAGGGAGTTGGAGAGGCTAAGGTAACGGAAACGTACTTTGAGGTATTGAGGATAGTGAGGATAAAAAAGTAAACAATAAAGAAGAGACAGAATATGAGTATTCCTGCTGGGAAATATTGGGAAATATGGTCGTATTTTCGTAAACCAAATACGAACCTTATACAAAGGTTTTGCAAACGCTCAAGTTTATTTTGCTGCTCTTGGGTTAGATCGAGATAACATATGTCAGCATAATCTAAAATGGGAAACAGGATTGATCGAACAAGCGTAACCTTAGTGGCAATATTTAAGAAATTACATAACCTTCTTAGAGAACACAGCCTTCTTACTGCAGCAAACATCTTCCTACTCACCTCACTAATCTGAGGAACCCAAGTCAGAGAACTATCTATGATTACACCCAGGTTTTTCACGGTCATAGAATATTTTTATTAAAGTTCCATCTAATGATATAGTTGGTAGTGTATCAAAGTAAATTTTTTGAATCAACCGAGAGCTGCCTATTATAATGCTCTGACTTTTTGCTGGATTAACCTGAAGGCCATAAGCTTTACCCCAATCTGATATTTTCTTTAAATTATTGTCTATATTATGTATGGCTTCAGGAAGATTATCAAGACTAGATTGTAAGTAAAGTTGTAAATCATCTGCATATAAGTGGTAGAGAGAAATCAAATCATTACTGATGGAATTAATGAAAATAGAGAAGAGGAAAGGAGACAACACGCCACCTTGTGGGACGCTAGCAGCGACATCACACCACGTGGAGAGTTTATTCAGTTTATTCAGTTTATTCATTTATTTCATATAATTAGGCTCCTGGAGAGCACTTTTACATCGTCATTTTTTTTAAACTAACCTAGAGTGAATAACCACTAATAATAATCAAAAATACATAATAAATTAAATAGACACTGAACAATTTTGTATAATATGGAAAGCATCAATTATTTACAAATTCCTCCATTTCCCCATTTCAAAAGAAACTGAGAAAGAATGAATTTGGTCCTCATAATAAAGGTTATTCACTTGGCAGAATTCCAAGGGCAGTCAATACTGAGAAGAATTCCGCCACTGAAGAAACTCAGTACAGCTCTTTTGAATATAATCATAAATATAATAGTTCATCTTGCACACGGATACGCTGCCGACGTCCAAACAAGTAACTAGAAAACCAATCAATCACCATCGGAGATATGCTAAGAGAACGAAGTATTGCGAGCATGATATCAAAATCGACCGTATTAAATGCGTTACTTAAGTCTAGGAGAGTTAGAATTGTTACCTGCCGATTCTCCATACCATCCCGAATATCTTCAGTTATTTTAACTAGGGCAGTGGACGTGCTATGGCCAGGTCGGAAACCGGATTGAGAAGAATTTAATAAGTTGTGTTTGGTTAGAAATATATTAAGTTGCTGGTGGACAAGACGCTCGAGGACTTTAGATAGGAATGGGAGAACGGAAATAGGACGATAATCATGAAAGGACTTGGGATTAGGTTTTTTGGGTATAGGAATGATTTGAGCATATTTCCAGACAGCAGGAAAAGCACTGTGTTGTATCGAAGTTCAGAATTGATGAGATTACTGGTGTTACAGTGTCTATCACGGGTATTATCATTTTCCGACTGACCATGTCATTACCCACTGCATCAGAATCAATAGACAGGATAGTTCTCTTAACATCACGTTCGGAAAATTGTTCGAAGGAAAACTGTGGATAGTCAGGAGCAGAGGTAATAGATAGGGAATGTAGAGTTTTCAGTTTGCTGTCACTATTTATAACAGGTGACGAAGAGAAATACTGATTTAACAGATTAATATGATTACCACTAAAAATTGGATCAGAAGTATTACGCAATTTACCAACTCCAAGTGACTTAAGGAATTTCCAAACCTTTGCTGGATCTTCGTTTGACACGGATTTGTGAATATGGCGTCGTTGTGCGTCCCTACACGCCTTATTGCAGCGATTTCTTAACATGATGTACCTCTCTCGGTTAATATCACAAGGATTGTGTTTAAATCTACGTTTGGCGTTATTTCTCTTGGTCATTAAAGCTTTTATCTCGTCAGTTAGCCAGGGAGCAGGGAGATGCTTTATACGAACAGGGCGTAGGGGTGCATGTATGTCAAAGAGTTGGGTCAAAAGATAAATAATTTTTCTTTAATTTCTAAATCCTATATGTTATTCCAATGTATATAACTTGTATTAGTGTAAAGTTTCATTCAAATCCGTCCAGTAGGTTTTTCGTGAACGAGTAATAAACATCCATCCACCTATCCATCCAAACTCACAAACTATCGCATTTATAATATTAGTAGGAAGTAGGATAATATGAAGGGATGCGTCCGTGATGTTAATTTTATTTCCGAGAGCAGGAAATACACACCACGTCAATAATTGGGAACTTTGAAACTCGAAACAGATATCCTAACTTTGTCACGTCAAACCAACAAGAAGAGAAACAACTTCAACTGTGAACTTCACCATACGTTTTTGTTAACAAAAGTTTGAGAATGAGGGTTCGACGGCCAAAAAGGGCACCAGAATAATAATGATCATTGTTGTAAGCATACATTTTCTAACAAAAATAACTTGCATATATTAGCTGAGTTAAAAATTTACGAAATGAGGATATTTAGAAATAATTATTAGCAATTTAGACATCTTATAAGAATTTAACAGAGCGTAGCAAAATCATACATTTTAACTTTTTTTTTAAGTCAAAGAGATCAATATCACGATCATTCATAATTTCAGCTGTAAGACGACTAAAAAATACCCCTAAAAAATAATAAAAGAATAATAAAAAATTATATATATTCCTAGTTTAAAATTAAATAAACAAAAAATATGAAATATTAATAAATACATATTTGTTTTATGCAATTGTCAAAAAAAACTTTAAAAAGTATGGAAACATCATGGATCAAGAATAACAAAATGAACGAGTCAAAAATATGGATTTTAAATACATTTTAACGAATATTATTTCCACCGTTATTATGCGACATTTTCTTATAATATATAGATTATCTTTATCCACTTCGCTCGAGAAATCTTCGTGTCAAATATAAATTCGTGCTTTTAAATATTTTTTGCACAGCATAAATCATAATATGAATTATTTCAGATAAAATCAAATTATTCCTTCAGATCTCAGTGCTACATCGAACAAGTAAAGAACAAAACACGGAGTGTATACTCTTTAGTGCCTTGGGAGGCGCGTGGCGAGACATCTTGCAAGCAATCGGAGCCTGCCGCGTGACAGGATAATGAGCTCACGTGACCCGTCAGCTCCAGACGCGCTACCGACGAGCCAACAATTTCCGGAATCTGACGAACGCGTTTCCAATTTCAAACCTCAGTAAACACTTTTCATCTCTTGTTTTTCCGATTGCTGTTTAACAGCTGCGCAATGAACGATCCTTTCGTGCACGAAGATAATTTTACATTTGCCGTTCGTACGGATGGGGAACACTCCATTTCGTACGTTTGATCACGTGATAATTTGTGTATATATTTTGGTCATAGTGGTTTCAAACGCTCCAATAGGCAGAAAATATGTGCCCCTCACGGTGTAGACAGAGAGGGTGGAGCGCCAATTATCCGGAATATGTGATTCTTACACACCTCTAGTGCTCATATATTCGGACTTTGCTACAGTCTGTATAATAGAGGTGCTAAATCAACTACCGATAAATCGAGGCGCTGAGGAGCTTCTATGAAAACACCGAATCGAATTCGAAACCACATTGGTTCGTCTTAAGGATCAGAAATCAAAAACTTTTCAACAGCGACGAGGTGTGAGACAGGAAAATGTCGTATCTCAGAAACTATCCACTGCTGCATTGGAAGATCTCAAGCTGCTAGACTGGAACTGAACATCAACATTGACGACGAGTCCACCTCTCCCACCTCGAATTTTCGTATGAAATCATAGTCATGGCTCCTAGACACATGTCCATGTAACATCCAATCCTGTTATGGTTAACGGCTCCAAGTTTTTAACGAATATTATTACCTGGGACAAACAGTCCAGTTAAGCAGGTCCAACTTTCAGAAAGAGGTCATAAACTCATCTCGGTGATGTACGTATCGTAGCTTCCTGAACGCTGCCCACGTTTGGGAAGCTACGATAGGTACATCTTCTCGTCCAATTCACTGCTTTGTCTCAAGATTAAGATCTTTGATCAGTGTGTATTGCCAATATGGAGCTAAAACGTTGTTGCTCATCATGGGCCTGTGGGCTCAAGGTCACGCTGACCGTTGAGGCAGAAGAGTTCTAGGGTGTTGACCGAGTATCGGATATTTAAGCGTAGGTGGACCACTCACAAGTTGTGACGACGACCGGTTGAAGGTCGCTATTGCTGGATCAGGACGGCCCAGGACCTTTCGTTGTGGCAATGTTTGAGAGAGGCTTTTGTCGAGCAGTGGACGACTATCTATACGACGACTATGTTGACGCTCTCGAATACCGCAACTCAAGCTCTGTCACTATTAAAGTATTTTTAGGCTTGCATATTTACATATCCACACCAATAAATATATTACAAACATTAAATGATAAAATAAAGTGAGCTATTCAGGCAAGAGGGATAAATGTTGAAGCACGTAACGAGTCGTGCACCTAAACTTTTATACCCCGATCGTAGTAAAGTTTTATTCACTTTCGATACGGTCATTAACTTTCGATCACTTCGAGCCAAATCACTGAACTTGGGATTTGTTTATTTATTTACTCCTTTTCGTAATTTTATTAATAAAATGTATTGCAGCTAAATTCCCTTACGGTACATTCCCTTAAAAAAGGTAACTCTTAGATGATCATTTGTCTGTCTATAGGGTTTTAGGGTTCCGTAGCAAACCCTTATAGTTTCGCCATGTCCGTCTGTCTGTCTGTCCGTCCGCGGCTTAGCGCAAAAACTTTTGGTACTAGAGGATTGAAGTTTGACACAAGTATACATCTTAATCACGCCGACAAAGTGGTAGAATAAAAACTTGTTTTTTATTTGAGGATACCTCCGTAGGAGGTCACAAGTTGGCTTTACAAGTTTGCGAGTAATAGTCGACCAAATGTATTTTACTCGAAAATTTCGAACAACTCCATAGAAATTCCACAATAGATTGCGCCAGGCGTCATTAACATCGCGTTCTATTATTTATGTTTCAAAATTATAGATATTTGGTTCATAGGTGTAAACTGAGGCCTTGAATTTAGTGATTTTCGTCGTCTACGAAATTTTATCAGTTAATTATTAATTCATGTGAATTGATACAATCCGTAATATTCCGTTAATTCTGTCGCTTAGTTGAGTGAGGTGGTGTGGTGTCTGTTAGTCTGTTGACTGTTGGTATTAGAAGCGGAATAGCAGACACTTCTGTCAGCGAATTCGATTCGCACTTGGCTGATCTAAAACCTAATAAATAACGACGGAACCCTATACAGCGCGTGGCCTGACAATACACTTGACCGGTTTTTTTTATAGTCGTAACACACATCCGGATTTGGTTCGGAGCTACAGCGGATTTGGTCGGCAGATTCGGACCAAATCCGGTCGTGTGTTACTACTATTAGGGTTTTGTACCCAAAGGCTAAAAACGGGACGTTATTACTATACTAAGACTTCGCTGTCCGTCTGTCTGTCACTAGACCCATAATAGCTAGACAACAATAGGTAATCACAGATGACGTACCTACTCGTATTTCTGTTGCCGCTATAACAACAAATACTAAAACCCAGAATAAAATATTTTTATGGGAACATACATACAACAAACGGGATTGTTTTGCTCGATATTAATTAAGACTATCGTGAAATCTCATATACATGTAATATAAAATATACTTTATTACCTATACCTGCAACTAAATCGTCTATTGTACTTATTAGGTACGTAGTAAATAACATCATACAATCATGGAACAATAGCAAAACAATAATAAAACCAATTTAGGTAATATACACAGAAAGTGATAATTTCGGCAAGTTTTTTTTTTTTAATTTAATTAACACATAAAAATAACATGATATACATTTTTTTTAATCAATGCATTACTTTAAACCACTGAGGTTTATCTCAAATGCAAATTCACGTCTACGTCAAACAATTCAAAACAACAGGTACTATAACTACATAATAATATACCTATGAGTATACAATTTTTTTAAACTAACTGAAGTAAAAATAAAAATCTACTTACCTATAAGTTAAACGGGATTGTTACTTGTTACGATGTTTTATAAACGTTTGATTAGTTTCAATATTAAAAGAAATATTATATTTAATAGACACTATGTTTTATTTATCAACCATTTTATCATCCAAAAGTTTAAATTGTCAAATTATTAGAAAAAAAACCACCGTATAAACAATATTATGGACTTTTATATTCTTACTCACATTTAAAAAAAAAAAGTAGGATAAACTTGTTACATAGTTGTCTCCATACATCGGTCACGGCCTAACTGTGAACATATAAGTTTTTTTTATTTTAGTCTGTGTCTTTAGAGTGGAACTAGAAATTTCGCATTATAAAAGACTGTGTTAAATAAAACATCGCAAGTCAGGTCATATAAATAAACTTTTAGAGGTTCGACTACTGGTGAGATTGCAACTTCCAGCATTATCTCTTTAATTGCTCCAAATGTCGTCATTCATCTACCACAATCGGTTACTTGGAAACTTGGACCGTTTTGCTGGTAGACAGTTTGAAGTTATTGATGTAAGTTGGGACCACATCAGATATCAACCACTAACACACAACTTTACAATGTAACTATAGGTACTTATACACCTATACAGTTTGTATATTCAAATAGACCTATATAGATATATAGGACGATATAGGATATACGTAATGATTCTATGTAACGAATCTTCTGTCATCATTTTAATAATAAATGAAGAGATGTCGCCACGCTTGGCATGTGGATTGGCGATCGCAGTGGCAGCAGTTTTATTGCAGGATGCTGCTGCCCATTTTGCGCACTTACTACCGCCCCATAGATTCGTTACATTATGAATACCTAGTGTATCATAAGGGATATAGTTCAAGAATCATGTTATAGTATTATTAACTTTCAATCAAATATAAATAAGGAGGCTACTATTGAGATATACATTTACTGGTGGTAGAGCTCCAGTGACGGAACTCGCGGGCGTGGGTACTTACAAAACTAAAAAAATATCTAACCAGGGCGCAGACTTCTTTGGGGCTCGGGTGCTCCAGCACCCATGAAATATAAAAAGGTTTTTCCCGGCACCCATGACCGTAAACATTAAAATATAGGTATCAGTAATCGATTATGACCACCATAATCATGGCGCACCCATGAGTTTATTTAAAAGCCGGCACCCACGGAGCTTTGTACCTAAGGACAGTTTTTTTCTTACTATCCGTATGTGGTCACATCAACAAAATGTATGACGCAACTCGCGGCACGCGACAGTCGTTGGCCGCGCGCGTTTGTCGCGAGCCACGGAAGCGGTTCAATACATTTTCATTCTGCATCTATAGTGGCGCGCGGCCGCGATTGATCGCGACCCACGGAATTGCACCTTTACACTCACGGCCTCTCACTAGGTATAAACCGGAGTCGTATTCGTGAGTGGCATTGTTCACACATAAACATACCTGCACAAATACTAACCTACACAAATATTTGTGCCGATACGGGGATCAAACCCGCACACACCACTGGACCTATTGGCTCGTCATTTTGCAACATAGCTGAAATCTTTAAAAATTTAGGCCAACATTTACGATTCTCGCGCTGCACGCGTATCACCTACTAACTAAGATGGTAGTGTACTCGCGTAAACAAATATTAATATTTGTTTATGTGCTAGTTTAGCATTACCGCATTATTATCGTTATTGTAATGGAACACACAGGTTGGAGGAACCCTCGAATAATCTTACTAACACGGTTAACGACAAACGATATTAATTTAGGTTACCTATATTTTTTCTTTAGTTTCAGTTCTAAGTGTGATGAACCCTTATCTTTTTTTAAATAATTGTATAAAAATCGGTCTTCAAAATATGACGACGAACCGAGTTTCAACTATGTATTGCTAATAGTTACGGAATGTATTAAAGTGTCTTTGACATCAACGTACAAACAGACAGATAGACAGACATGACGAATCTATATTTATCGAATTATTATTATGACGATCAAATTCATTATTTTTCTCAGTTTCTTTTGGAAATAGGTATTGAAAGAATTTGTATATAATTCATTCTTTTCATATTGTACATAATGGTTTCGTTTCTTTTTAATTTATTATGTGTTTTTGATTATTATTAGTTGTTATTTCCTCTAGGAAGTTAATAAAATAAATGACGAGATAAAAGTGCTCTCAAGGAGCCTAATTATCTATACCTACTTATAATAAATCTGTAGAAGTCTAAATTCTGTACATGGAAAATATTGAAAAAATAAATACCAGGGGATATTACTAGATCGATACCGAACACAATTATGTGATTAGAAAATTTTTTGTCTGTCTGTCTGTTTGTTCAAGCATTTATACTTTAACCTTTGGCGCACAACACTGGGTACTTTTTATCCCGGAAAAATGTCTGTTTGTCTGTGTGTTTGTGCACGCTAATTTCAGAAACGGTTTATTTGATTTGCAGTTTTCACTAATATATTGTGGTATGTTTCACTTAACATTTAGTGTTTGTTTCATGTTAATCGGTTCAGAAATAAAAAAGTTACGACAGTATAAAGAATCATGTACCTATTATCGAACATTTTAAAACTATTCTGTATCTATCTTCTGTCTTTTTTAGGGTGCCGTATCTAAAAGGTAAAAACGGACCCTATTACTAAACCTCCGCTGTCTGTCTGTCTGCCCGTCCATCCGTCTATCTGTCACCAGGCTGTATCTCATAAACAGAGATAGCTAGAAAGCTAAAATTTTCACTAATTATGTATTTCTGTTACCGCTATAACGACAAAATTAAATACTAAAATTAAAAAATGTAAATATTTAGGAGTCCAAGGCGGCATACAATAAACGTGTTTTTTTTCGTATATTTTGCTCGATATCAATAACGGTAGCAAGTAGACGCTTAAAACTTTTCACAGAATTTTTAGGTCTTATGTTGTATATTACCTTCTAACAAACGTATTATTTATGCCATTTTTGTACGGAACCCTTCGTGCACGAGTTCGACTCGCACTTTGCCGGGTTTTTTCTCTGTTAGTAACATTAAGCATACAGCATAGCAGCGTCCCGCCATAGAACAATCGCCGCTATGATCACCATTCAGCATGCCAAGCGTGGCAATTATGGCAAATTCTTTCCTTATGACGCACAACACTTTAAGGAGCATCTTCGGGAAAGGCTTTGTCCAGCGGAGACGGATGGACGTCTTTCGGATTTCGTTGATGTCGTTGGTGGCGTAGATGTTTTTGGTGACTCTGGTGGTGGTGTTGGTGGCGTTGGTGGTGCTGGCGGTGGTTTTTAGAGGTGATGGAAGCATTGGTGGCGTTGGTGACGTTGGCGGTGTTGTTGGTAGTTTTGGAGGCGTTGGTGGCATTGGTTGTGGTAGTGGTGGTTTTGGTGGCGTTTGTGTCATTGGTGTTTGGTAATGGTGGTGGCGATTGTAGTGGTGGTCCCAAAGCCACTATTCCAAGCAAACAAAGTAGCGGGCACAGCTGGCATGAAATAAATGAATAAACTGAATACAATGGTTCTTTTTTTGTCATTCGTGGACGGATCCTTAAAAAGAGTTGACAGTTACACACAATACCTAATTATGTTGTTATTAGGTAGGTGCAGACATCTACGTAAAACACACCTGCCGCGGCGTACCAAAGCGGTCGGTGGCCCGTGTTGCTCTATGACATAAAATAATCACAACATACTTTAATAAATAAAATTATGTAACTCAAATAGTAGGTACATACTATTTGAGTTACATAATTTAAAATAAAATTAAAAAGTTATAAATCCAACTTAATTCCAATCATTGAATAAAGCCGGATTCTTTGCACAATGGCAACACATGCTATGGTCAGTAAATTTATTTATTTATAAGCTCACAACATCAAGGAAGGACGCTAGTGTGCAACCGGCGACCGACCGAGTGACCGTCACAAAATGAAGCCAATATTAATTTGTTGTGAGTTATCTTCATTTTTATTAACATTTAGGCTTATTTTAGTTAATTTTACTCATATAAAATACCAATTATAAAATCAATGCCTTTCAGTGAAGGTATTTCATAAAGTTAATAAAATTTCATTTGAAGGTAAGGATAATTTGAGACACCTGTTATGTTTGTCTATAACAGGTTATGATTTTTAAAATTATCCTTTTTCCTTTATACTGAACATGTTTTTGTGTAATAAAAGTGGACAAGTCAAAAACACATATCATAAAGAATGAGATAAGTATGTTATCAAATACTGTTGTAGTTTTGGAAGTAAAGAACGATAAACGGCAATTTAAAAACAATGTAGGTATGATATAGTCAAATTTTATAAATACATTTGTATATTTTGATTAATGCTGTTTGATATCCCTAGTTTAATAAATCTCTTAGTTATGCTCAAGGTATAGTACCGAATTCCGAAAAATATGTAGCGCATAATGCATAACAAGAAACATACTTTAACAGAGGGAACCTGTGGAAGGAGCATGTTCGCAATTTCCGATATCCAAATGTTTCGCTATGAATCGATTTGTTCTGCATACGTGGTTCGATAAATTATCCACGTGGATAAATAATAGATAATAGGTATTATGAATATGTTACTATGATGTTATTACTAATACCAACACACAAGTCGTATCTAATTGCCATTACCGCTTTATTATAGGCATCTTAAAAAACATTATGACTAGGTATCTTTCTGTCAAAAAATTAATGCAACGCGTTGATCAGGGGTGGAACATTTCGACCTCTGAGTTTTTATGTAGATGTCTATAGGCTGCAGTCATCACTTAACATCAATGTGATGTTAAGTACATACTTGTTCGCCACCCTCTTTAGAAAAAAACACAAAGCAAAATCGCATCACGTCGCCGACTTTACGTGATAAATAGTGTAGTGTTTTGATATTATTATGTATGATAGTCTATAAGGTATTTATTCTATGGGCCTATTATTTATTTTAAGCATTGTAGCCTGAATTAAATAAATAAATAAAATGATGGTTTGACCAGCCTGTGACACAAAGTGAATATTAAAAGTTTGGATTACATTCAAAATTTGAATGCGTTCTGTGAATTTAACCGTTACTTAATTCTATTCAATCCGTTTCAATTAAATTATAATAAAATGAAATAGAGAATTCAATTATAACAATTAGTTCTGAGGATTTTTTAATCACAATTCTATTGATAATTAATGTACCAAATCGTTTAGTTAAATATTTCTCTACCTAATGTGATGCGATAAGTCGAACCAATAAAGGTCCGTACACACAGTTAATTGATTGTTCAATTGAGTTTGATAGTTAGTTAAGTTGTTGAACATATTGACATATTTAATACCAGCAAAAAAAATAATAATTAGAAATCATATTTTTTTATAAATCGGTGTTTCAGCATTTTTTATCAAATATTTTTCATAAACCTTTTAATGGCTCGTTTTCATATTCATCCTTCGTCCTAGCAAACCTACTCCGTATGCTTTTTATTCATTTTCATTTTTCCTTATTGATTTTCATACAAATTAGCAAATTGTCCTAGCAATAAAATTCTCTTTAGGTGACTGTGATCATACTATCATAATGTGTAGCATTTATTTCATATTTTATAAAAAATACCTGTATAAGTATTCCTAATACTTCTGTAGTATACCTGTGATTCATTTTTTATGTATCATCATCATCATTTTAGAAAGACCGAAAGACGTCCACCTCTGTACAAAAGCCTTCCCAAAGCAGGGTCGTGAGCACTTGTATGTCAATTGGGTAGTTGACTATAATCAATATATGAATAAGTGTACTTTTCACAAGACAATTATCGATTGGTCAATTAACGATGCACCCTGTGACCATGCAATTACGGGGAGTGTCTTGTATAGCACTTTGATAGACTACAGAAAAGGAAAAGCTTCACAATTCGATTACCTTTTTTTTAAAATTAAATTATTGTAAAATTATTACATATTATTATACATGAAGCTCGCGGGCCTAGGCACCACCGCATTACCTAATATACTTGCCGCTTAATGGTAGTGTTCAGTACTATCGTGTTCCGGTCAGGTGGTAATGTACGGCCCTGTAATTTCCGGCACAGAGGCATAACAGCTTGGCTAGGCCTCAGGAGTGGTAACGCATCTGCATTTTGACCATTTTGTGTGTGTCTGTAGATTGCAGTCAACACTTAACATCAATGTGAACTGCATGCTTGTTTTTAACTTCCATTACATAAAAAATGTACAAAAAACGTTTAAAAAATAAATGTGTGCTCGAGACCTAAACACAAACGCGATGGAATTATCGCGGCCATTAAATTACGTCGCTAGCAAACAATGCTTGTATCGACACACAATGAGAGTGGAAATCCCTGACATTACAATAAACTATCGCAAGTTGATAATTCTTTACAGATTTAACGATTATCGATTTCATTTACGATTTTAATACTTTGTTATGCAAAAAAAATATATCTTACTCTTCTACTAGTACGATATTTTTGGTTCAGCACGGAAACGTTGCCGAGCTGATTATTAATAATTGGCTAATTCCATTATCAAAAATATGTATACCCACCTATAGCTAATTATAGCAATTAATATTATTGAGCACTGACTTCATCTTGATACAAATATCTGTCAATTCAATTTAAAAACGGAACCAATATGTTCTTCTCCTGAATGTTTGCTCAATATATTAAGTTCATTAGTTTAGGTCAGGTTCTACTTTTTTAATCATACATGCAAACACCCACGATTCGCCGGTTACGTTTTGGCCCATGTAACAGGTGGCGAGCCTGTTGACATCTCCGGGCACATTAACAAGCTTCGAGGTACTGGGAAACACAGATAAAGGATTTATATAATACTATATAATATATATAATACTATAGATGTATAGGGCCAACACGCGCAGGGGATATTGGTTTAGAGATGGTTAGGTACTTAAGATTTTGAAGTAAGCAGGTAATCTAATTCTCCGCTATTATTGCGTCGCCCCGATAAATGCTTCCCAGAACCCCAGGGCGCGGTGGACCACACTTTGAGAATAGGTTAATTAAATGTGTGAGAACACCTTAACAATAACAATACTCTTGCAAAACCAGTTCTAAATTGTTCAAAACTACTAGCCAGACACGACCATCCAAATTGGTCGATGTTTTTTGTTTTTTATGGCACTAATTTAACTACAAAAAATACTTGTGAATAAGCGATGCTACATTGCCTTTGAGGCTAAACATTTAGATGTTTTTGTATAAACAGGTCTTACTTCAAGATACTAAAAATGCTTTAAAACAAGAACTTTTAAGTTCATCCACATGTAATTTTGGTATATTTTTCAAAAAACGTTTATAAATGTAATCAATATTAATTTACTGGTAGAGCTCCAGTGATGGAGCTCGCGGGCGTAAGCACTACCACATTACCGGTCAATGGTAGTGTTTAGCACTATCGTGTTCCAGTCAGGTGGTAATGTACGGCCCTGTAATTTCCGGCACAGAAGCATAACACCTTAGGCCTCAGAAGTGGAAACGCATCTGCATTTTAACCTCTTGTCTTTGTGTGGGTGTCTATAGGCTGCATTCATCACTTAATATTAATGTGAACAGCATGCTTGTTTGCCACTTTCGTTACATTAAAAAAAAAACGTTTTTAACATTTGCTTAACTTATATGCATAACAATCAAATATTGACGACCCGCTTAGTCCAGCGGTGTGAGATGACCGTTTGATTCGAAGGGTCGCGGGTTCGATCCCCGCACCGGGACGAATATTTGTATGGCCTACAAACATTGGTTTCGGGTCTGGGTGTGTATGTATTGTGTGTGTACAACGGCACCCACGACACAGGTTTATACCTAGAGTGGGCTGTGAGAGTAAGCGATTTTTTTTTATCTCCTAGTTGCTCCAACAGTACAGTAATACATAAATTGATACATTGTTAAGACTGTGGTAATACCTCACAGATTTGAATACGGAGAATAAAATGAAGGATTTTCCCTGTTGTTCTAACTAGCATGTGTATGTTAGTCGATATAATCAATTATTGCCATGGTGATATTTTTTTGTATGACTAACAATGTATCAGAAATGATCTTAGTTTATATGTGTGTCGGTCCAGACAATTCATAATATGTGGTTGAACATGGATGAAAGTTGCATCAACTAATCTATGGTCAACATTTATTAAAATGTATTGAATATTACTTCGATTATTGTCACATTTAATGAAAACGACGACAAGTAATACTGATAAAAAAAAACTTAGGTACTTCGACCCACTCGTCTTCTCTTTTTTCGCGTAGTAACAAACACACAAATACGACTTTTTACATGTACGGCCCCGTAATTTCTTTCGCACAGGCAAAACAACTCAGGCCTCGTAGGTTTTGTGTAGAAGAAGAGGTTTGTGTAGTACAAATAGACACCTGTCTATTTGTCACTATTATAACATTAAAAATGATAACAAGCGATTCAAGCCGCAATGGTAACTGCGTGTTTTTCATAAAGTCCTATCCCTAGAAGTCTTTTTACAATAATTCATAACTTCTTCACGCCTGTAATCCCCGAAGGGGTAGACAGAGGTAAATGCATGCATTCAAGCATACATGCAAACACCCACGATTCGCCGGTTACGTTTTGACCCGGAGATGTCAACAGGTGGCGAGCCTGTTGACATCTCCGGGCACATTATCAAACTTCGAGGTACTGGAAAATTTCCAGAAAATGGAAAAATCCCAATAGTATTAGAGATAAAGGACTTTACACCATTATCTCTTATTACACCATTATCTCTTATAACCCCCTACCCGGGAATCGAACCCAGGACTTCAGCGTAGTAGTAGTGGCCAAATATACAATAAATCTATAAAAAAACACTTATTTGATTAGGTACCCTTCAATCATTTGTGTGCTTCAAATCCCCTACTAAGTAATGGATGTATTATTAAGTAACAAACATTCAAAATATACGTTGCATTGTTAGTTGGAACTGTTAGAAGTAAGAAGGCCCCACTAGATAACGAGCGATTCAAGCCGCGTATTTATAGACTCCTCTCTAATTTACTCATGTGTTCTAGTAACAACGAGATTCAAACTGCTTGCATAGCCCGTAGCCACTAATTGTGTGAACCTCGTGCTGTGTTGATTTGAAATGTTGAATGTGTGGATATTTGTGATCATATTTTGTCCGGAATTTTGTTTAGGTTGTGCCTTCGACGATATACCATTATAGTCTGTGGGTTGAGCCTTTCGTTGCGCTTATAGGTAGTTTATGTCCAGAAAAATAACATCAAAGCTTCTAGAAGACGAACAAAGCTTTTTATAGTTTCGCCATATCCGTCTGTCTGTCTGTCTATCTGTCTACTATTGTTACTAGAGATTTGGAATTTGGCACAAATATAGGTACATCTTAAGCACGCCGACAAAGTGGTAGAATAAAAACATGAAAAAAAAATATTAAGGGTACTTCTCCTTCATGAAACGCGCTAATGTTTTCTTTTCTATTCGTTTTCTGTATAGTGTGGGGTATATATTGGAAAGGTCTTTCAAAAATGTTGACTTATTAAGCTTTAAAATGCCAATTTTCGTTAGACTCAAGTGTATCCCCCCCCCCCTCCACCAACTGAACGGTTGTTGTTAGAAATTCAAACGTTACGACAATATTAGCTACATATAACGGAATTTAAAGGATAACTATCACACTTTAGTTGGCCTTACAAGTACATTTGCGAGTAATAGTCGACCAAATGTATTTTACTCGAAAGTTTAGAAGAACTCCATAGAATTTTTTTATTTAAGTATTTCATTACATTATTTAAACCTAAAAACTACGGAACCCTACTACCCTATACTGCGTGGGGCCCGACATGCACTTGACCGGTTTTTTTTTAAATTACATTACGTTTGTATACAAACTTCTTTTTTCTTTAATTTGTATATCAATGATCCAAATTTTTGTTGTTAGGTTAGTTAGGTAGGCTTAAAAATAAAGGTCTTTCTAGATAATGAGAGATTCAAGCCGCGTTGGTATTTACGCACTAACTCGTCTCTAATTCAGTCATGCGTTATAATCACAACGAGATTCAAACAACTTGCATAGCTGGCAACCACTAATTGTGTGAGCTGTGTTGAATTGAAATGATTCATTAATATGCCACCAACTTTTGTCAGCAGCTTCGTCTGTTTTGATTGATATTTAAAATTTTGATAAATAATACGGGCCGCGATCGACGACCTGACTTAGTGTGAACAGAAGGTGAATTTAGATAGGTCATTCGGTCTCCCTCGGTAGCTACAACCATTTTCTTTCATTGTCTTTTTTCTAGTAACTATCGGAGGATGTATTTATTTTCGTTTACTTGATATTTTACAATTGCAGTATGAGTAGGAGTGATTAGGGTGACCCTTAAGATTTAAGTTCTTTATAAACATACTGGCGCAAATTGGAATGAAGATCACTTCGATCTACTATCACAATACCAAAATCATCAACGTACAATTACTAAAGCTAAAGATGTTACAACGTTAATGTTTATATCTAGGTAATAAATTTGTTTGTCTCCAGTTTATCTTTCTTAATTTACAGATTTAGAAATTCAAAGGACAGAGAGCGTTTATGAATAAAAAAATATGTTTAATCTTTAATTTCATAATTTTGAAGTTCCACAAATCCACAAATTTAAAAATATTTAATTTGATTAATACAGAAAACGTATTTTAATTAATAATAATGTATTATTTACATACAACGAAAAAAATTAAACTTTTGTGTCTTATTTCAGTGGTCATGTTCGGAGCCATGGCAATGGCGGAGGACAATGACATTGCGACTGTCCTCCATGAAGGCAATAACCAATTCACCGCGAGAATGTTTTCCGTGAGTATTTTGATGACATGATGTAACTGGAAAATAAAAAATAATGAAAACTGTTATGTTCAGATTTTTTTTTTCAAAATATGTCACATTATTATCAGCTCGGTGAAGGATGATTTAGGTTCGGACCTTCTATTATTTAGAAGATGGGCCATCAAATACACCAACTTAAGATTTACGTACCGGTACCGGCTTTTAAACTTATATAACTTTCTGTGTTTCGTTATTTCTCACTTATTTTATAATTAGTGCTTACTCAGCTCTGCAAATTTTAAAAAATATTTTATGTGCTGCATATTATTTTAATGCGAATAATATTATTCCGTAATAAATCAGTCTAATGGAATTATGTAAAAGCGATTGTGATCGATTTTAATTTAATTACGGATTTATCTCGCGTATATTAAATTTAAATGATTTTTAAAATGAACCCGATGTTGCTGTGATCAGACTTTAAGAGTGTAGCTCGTGAAAACTGAAAACTGTTTTGATAATACTAGACAGAATCGACTCATTAAAATATTCCAAATAGATCTGCAACTGGTTATTTGTCACAAAAATTATAATAAAGTATTCTTTATCTCAAATAACAATACCTCAATTTTAGGAAGTTGTGAAGCAAAATCCTGGCAAGAGTGTGGTTTTATCAGCTTTTTCGGTGATGTCACCCTTGGCTCAACTAGCGTTGGCATCTGTTGGTGATTCCCACGACGAACTTCTCAAGTGTATTGGTCTTCCTAACGACAATGTAGTACGTATATTTTTTACCATTCATGTATAACGTGAAATTTTGATGAAAACGTTTATGAATTAAATCACTTCTTTACAGACGAAAGCCGTATTTTCTCAAGTTAACAGAGATCTGAGATCGATTAAAGGAGTTGAACTAAAAATGGCTAACAAAGTATATATTCCTGAAAAATATGAACTTAATGATGAATTTGCGACAGTAGTGAAAGAGTCTTTTGATTCTGAAGTACAAAAAGTTGATTTCATAAAAACTCAGGCTACTGCTGATGAAATAAATGCTTGGGTAAGACAAAATATTGTTATTCAAGTATGTTGATATAATTAATAATTTAAAGTTACTTTACATTTTGTCATTTATTACAGGTCGAAGACCACACAAATCATCGTATTAAAAATTTAGTTGATCCTCAGTCTTTTGGACCTGATACACGTGCTGTCCTTGTAAACGCTATATACTTCAAGGTTAATATCAGGCTATTTTCATTTTGTTCCTATTAAATATTACCTGACTGAAAAAACATCTTATCAGAACCTTTTTTCTTTTTCATTAGGGAAGTTGGAGTCAACCTTTCGACAAAAAAGCAACGGTAGACAGAGATTTTCATGTATCTGAAGACAAAGTTATAAAAGTACCTACAATGTACAAGAAAGGAAACTTCAATTATGGAGAAAGTTCAGAGCTTGGAGCAAAAGTATAGATACCGTTGAAAAAAACTATTAAGTAACTGTATGTTCTAAAATGTGATCTATTTGTTTTGTTTATTGCAGCTACTAGAATTGTATTACGAAGGAGAAAAGTCATCTATGTTAATAGTTGTTCCAAATAAAATAGATGGACTAGCAGAACTAGAAAAGAAACTCGAAGATCCAGCGGCCTTGGACAAAGCTGTAAAAGATATGTACTCACTTGAAATTGAAGTTTACCTTCCGAAATTCAAAATTGAAACTACAACAAATCTTAAAAATGTTCTTCAAAACGTAAGTTAGAATAAATTAATTTTGCTAAACAAGAATACGTTGAGTGAGTAAAATAAATTACGACTATTAAACAATATTATTCACCGAGTTGTTCCAAGCAAACATTGATTAATAAATATTTAATTTCAGATGAATATAAAGAAATTGTTTAATGTTGGTGAAGCTAGATTGGACAATTTGCTGAAAATTAATGGTCAGAAAGAAACTGATTTATATGTTAGTGAAGCTATACAAAAGGCATTCATTGAAGTAAATGAAGAAGGAGCGGAAGCTGCTGCTGCAAATGGTAAGTATTATATATTTTAATCCCATATTTCATGATTATTATACCCATGTATTTCTGGCTCGAAATCTCCTCCAAAAAATGTTGAGTGCTACTATTGAGATGGGTTCGATGCCGTATTTTTTGACAATTTATAAGAGGTGGGGTTTTTTCAGTAGCTCGGAATTTAGAAACTCTAATGAAAGTCAGTACGAGTGTTTAAAAGTACAGAAAATACTACAAAACACTAGTTATATACCCACGTATGTGCTAACGAAATCAATCGACTTCAATACGTTCTACATTAAATAAAACGTTACAGGTATTAATATTTATATTTGCAGAATTTCTTATGGTAGAATCTGCATTCCTGAATGAGCATCAATTTGTAGTAAATAAACCGTTTTACTTCGATTTGCGGTTTAACAAGGAAATTATATTTAGTGCTATCAACTGGCAGCCGTCCATTTAAAGTAAATAACCGTGTATTTTTAATAGCATTTAGACTTTTTGATTAGCTGATATGCAACATTAAATATTCACGATATGCGGCAATAACCTACATAAGAAACTGTTTTGTTTTGTTTTTTTGTGCTTGTGATGTATTACTTAAAACTTATTGAAGCTTAATGATTGTTTCAAAGACTCAAGAATATAAACAAAATCCACAATCTTATTCAAAAATAATAATAACTTTTAGTGTTCTGATATCATTACCACAACAAGTATCAATTTTGAAATCATATGTCCGTCTGTGAATGATCATACAAAATGCATCTGCTAGTGTATCATATTGCTATGTAAAATGATGACCAGAACGAACAACATAATTGTGAAATAAATTAAATTGCAAAATTTCCAGAATTCGTGATTTTGCCCGGCGCATCTCTTCCACAATACATTAAATATTTCATCGCCGACAGACCCTTTTATTTCGCGGTGAAAATTTATAACTCATCTGTTTTTGTTGGCACTGTCAATCCATAAGTAGGTGGATTCATAAACTTATTAGTAAAGTGCATGACTTCAAAAAACATTTTTATGTGGTTCATGGTTACCTTTCATCGGGATATTGAGTGTCTTGATGCTGTAAATACCTAATGCTATCGAATATTATCAGCATTGATTAAGTTTGTTGTTTGTTTGTTTGTTTGTTGTCCAAGCCTTAATACGCCATTTTTCAAAACGCCTAGTCTCTTTTCAATACAGTGCTACATTATTATAAATCTCCTGTGCATCTCCTCGTCAGGCGGATTGTGTACAAAACGACTACCGACGTTTAACCACAGAGTAAAAAAAGGAATTACCTACCGGTATAGTTAACAAGGTATTGTGGGCGAATAAACTCGCTTACCGATTTCAGGTTCAAAGGAGAAGTTCCACGTTAGGCCCGCACCTTGTACACTATATCAAAAGTAAGAGAAAAATACGCAGAATCATTGAAAAATACTCAAAAAATAATTTGAACCGTTGTTTTTTTGTCGGAAATATTTATTTTACGTAATTTTTGTATGACAGGAATATGTTGCCATATCGCTACTATGACATTCTTGTTTTCGAAATATACTTCGACAATTAATTGAAGATTTAATAAACGATTTGAATAGCTGAAAATGATTTAGTATTTTATGCTTCATCTCTCAATATAGTGTACATGGTGCGGGCCCAAGCTCCATACATTTTGGAACGTCTCTTTTGGTATACCACTTAATAAATGAGTGAAAACTAAGTTTAAGATGCACCTCATTATTTTTTGGCTACCATTGATATAATAATTAAGGCACAATATAGGTTTATTTATCAATACAAGTGAAACCTCTCAGTCGTTTTGTAATTAATATCGTACTTTTACAATATGGCGTAGGTATGGCTCATTTATTTTCACATGATACGTATGTATTAATTGAAGAGATCGCTTATTAACAAAGGGCTTTCTATTGAGAACTAGTTATTCGTTTTGCAACACGGCGTATTTTTCAGATTCAATACTTAATTTCAGAATTCATCGTCGGTCTAGGTGCCAGTTTCAACCCCAATCGGAAAGAAATTAAAGCGGATAGACCATTTTACTATGCTATTAGAGCAAATACCGAAATGATATTCAATGGAGTAATTTATTTCTAATCAATACAGATTTGTTTGTTGATATATACTTAATAAAATTATTTCATGATTTTGCTTTATTATTTATCACAATTATTTAGTAGATCATTTCTAAAACGCGTATGATTGATTACCTGTAAATCTTTTTTTTTTATTTCGAATAAATGGTAATAACGGAATATTAACTTACACAAAATATTATTGCTGTTTCAAATTAAACAGTGTTTACAATTACTTTTTCAGAGTTTGGTATAAGCTATTTGGCAGCTATTATACCGGAGGTACCCATATTTATTGCTGACCGTCCGTTTTTGTTCAATCTTAAGGAGAAAGATAACACATTATTTAGCGGTGTCTTCCATCCTCATAGGTACCTTATCTGACTTACGTGCATGTCCTTCTGGCGATAACTTCCATATACTGTCGCTTGGTTACTCTGGGTACACATGGGTTTTGAGAAGAATTAACTCTTAAGCTAATGTATTAAGAAGCTTAGGCACTGTGTACGATCCGATTCTATGAAAAGAAAAACGAAATGTTTAATACAATTCACGCCAATGTTTAGGTGTCTGTGTTGATATTCTAGCCAATATACTTAAGCAAATAATGGAGACATTCGAATGCGACGGAAAATTTAAATCTCCTCCATGAACAGTCGGAATTACAGTGCTCATCAAGAAATAATGCACATCGAGCCTATGAAAGTGACAATCGGCTAGTTTCGGCTTTATAGAGCGTTATCTCTGCTACACACTGCCTACGTAAGCATCCGTAGTCCGGTATTGGTCAAAACATGATCAAAATGGTCGACAAATGTCAAATACGTAAGGTGCGAAAGAGATAACGCTCCACAGATCCGAAATAAGCCGATGTCTCTTCCTGAGGTCGATGTGCATTATTTCTTGTTGAATACTATAAATTAATTCATTCACAACAGTATGAAATATTATTGTGTATTCTCGGTCAACAAAAAGCTGCGCAGTTTAGATTCAGATCGGTGCCATAAAAAAAACACTTCTTACTTATTTCTACAATAAATAGTTATGTATTGGAACCAGATCGGACGCAGTGTACAAACGCATATGGAAAACCTTTTCTCAATCATATTTACATTTTGGTTTACTTATACGGACGTATTCATCAACATTTGTTTAATATAATTATGTTTTATTTAATTGATGATTACCAGCGCGAGTTGCGAGTAGATACTAGAATAGTTTAATAGAAAGAAGTAAAGGAACTGGTACATTTTGCTAGAAGTGGAGTGAAAGACAAAATACGTAATAGTTATGAAACCTTTACCTACATTATACGTGTGTACATCTATGTGTGTTCTTATTTCTGTTCTTTTCTTTTTATTTTATTAACAGACTTTAAAACGGATTAGGTTCTCAATTCGACACGTACGTTTTTATTCCTATTTTTTTTACTATCAAAAATTATATTACAGGAAATATTTCCACCCTGTTAACATGATTAAATAAAATAACCTTTTTAAATGCATGATAATAAAACTATCTTATTTATTAGATTTTAACAATGCCTTGTAGAGGAAATCTTTATGTCAGAAATTGATGTTTTAACGTAATTTATATCGTTCACATGATAGATTCACGTGAATTGAAATGAATTAATTCAGAGAAATTAATATTTTATACTAATACCAAAAATATTTTACTGTATATATACTTAGGATTACTGTTAGTATTCCCATTACATTGATTTTCTGCTTCCTTTAAAATATAAATTTTGTGATATAACAACAAAAACCTTTAATAAAAAAAATAAATATTGATGTAATATTAGAAATGAACATACAGAAAGTTATTGAGTAACTGACTTTACTGACCATTATGAAGAGATCTATGCTTAATTAATAATAAATTGACTTACTTCCCTTCCGTCTTAATGTTTGCTTTATAATTTCACCTTAAATTTTATTTACTTTCAACATCTGGGCTCCAGGGTCTACAATAAAACTTCAACTAACACACAAAAATTATTTCAGAAATGCAATTGTACAACAGAGCCGGGTTCATTCGGCCTAAAAGAGAAATCAAGATTGACCATCCTTTTGTATTTTACTTAAAAAGTCTAGACACACAGCTATTCACTGGCAGATATTTCGAATGAAATGAGACTGCCGACTTTTGAAAGTAATTAATTTCTTTTAACACGGCATCTTACGGATTATGGGCGATAATACTGTGAATACACATTTTTAAATGTTTTTTTAAACAATGTCAAGGTATATAACGAATGGTTTTAATGTTTGCATGACGTTTCAAACCAATCAACATATTTAACAAATAAAAATGTTTGTTGTATTTTGAAGTACTTAAAATCTAATGAAAATAATATCACAGTATAAGTAATTAACATGTTCGTTTTCTTTAGACTGTGATAATATGTCTTAGTATAGGACAAAATTTTGTAAACATGGTTTTCTCTTCAACTATCTATATTTTAAAATGGTGTGTTCATAATTTATCTAACAATTCGATAAATCCTTGCTGTAAATGAATAAATCACTAAGCAGCAAATAAAACCTTTGTCATTGCAGATTCCGAAATTTCGAGAATAGTTACTCATATTATTGTTATAAAGATCTGAATAAATTTATCAAAGAAGATTCAATTTCATACAATATCTTTTCAGAGAATATCTACAATGAATAAGGTGTTTTTTGTTCAAAGATTAATTTAACATTCATTAACAAATAACAACAATTAACACGATAAACAAAATGCAAAGATAATAAAGACTTATTCACCAGTTCGAAATTTTGAACAGATAATATACACATGAATTATTATTTTTTTAATCTTGCACTGTATAATTAATTTTTGCATATTGTTGTAAAAGAGAGGTGACAGCTCAGAATTTTTTTTTGAATAATTTTTGTTATTGCCACTGTTCTGTACCTATTACTTACCAAATATAATACCTATCTTGTCCTTTGCTATTTACTAATAACCACTTGCATTAATGTTTCGCATGTGTATAGGTATACTAAGTAAACTAGACTACTGCCCCCGTAAAATAGTCAAATGAGTGTGGCAATTAATCATTTGAAACTTGAGTTTTTATAAGAAGGTTACTTGGACTAGTTGGACTATTCTGTAATACATGTATGGGATACATCCAATACTACATCTACCTAATATATGAATAGTCATTAGATAGAGAGATTATATACGCCTTGTTTTAATTTTTTTATTGGTTTCTGGTAGCTTTTGTAGTTTACGGGCTATCTAACATGGGCTTTGCATGTTTCATTTCATTGACGATTTTTTATTTATTAACATTTGCACTATAAATATAAGTTTAATATGGTAAGTTTTAGTTCAATTCTAGGCACGTCACATATTTTTTAGTAATACATAAAGCACATGCTGTATCTTTGTCTTTTCCTAACGACAGCAATGATAAGATGACAGCAAAAATAATTGAATGATTTTCAAAACTACAATTTAAAAATATATATTCACAGTAGTGAAAATAAGACTAATGTTTTGTTTATTTTATCGTGCTCTCAATATATATTATACGCCTGCTTAATATGTTTTTTTTTAAGATAGAGCTCCAGTGTTGAAGCTTAAGGGCGTAGGCATACACCTTAGCATAGTCGTACCTATTATGTAAATAGTAGTCTAGAGGCCATACATTACCATCTAACCGGAACACGATAGTACAGATGGATTGAGTAATGGGTAGGACTCATCACGCTCTCGAGCTCCGTCACTGGATCTCTTCCACCGATAAAAGTGCTTAATATGATCTTGTAGGTACCTACCAATTATATTTACCTAATTAATTTACATGAATTTATATGGATCCACTACGTTGCATGCATAGTAAGTAATTAAAACATAACTTCATTAATAATAAGTCTTTTTTTTCAAAATGTTTAATGTTGGCTTTTTTTTCAGCAAGTAATTTCAAACTCGACGACATCATTGAGGTGATGATAGACTGCCAGTATGTGAACAATAAATTTTTATACTTCATATTTTGCTCGTATTATTTAACATACCTACCTACGAACATACTATGTACCTAACTTCAAAAAGTTTCCGGTCATCGAAAAAAATGTTTACTTTTTTCATAATTTTACTTTACTTTTCGAATAAGTATAAGTAGTTATATAAGTATAAAGCCCTATTCAGACCTGCGCGTTATTCGCTACCGACGTGGAGAGCGGAATTAACGAGTGGGTTTTGCTAGGGTATTTTGTATGAAGTTCCGCGACTAGAGCGGAACATAGTTGCGGTACGTCATATACTGCATCACCACGCGGTATCCGCTCCCCACGTCGGTAGCGAATAACGCGCAGATCTGAATAGGGCTTTAAACTTATACTTATATAACTACTCATACTATTCGAACAGAAAAAGGAAAAGCTGATGAAGTTCACTTGATTTCTTCTTGACACATTTTTTCGAATATAATTGGTAAAGTCAAATGTTTGTAAGATTGTTATGTTTGCATAATAAATAATACATTCAAAGGTTAATTAATAGTAACACTCAATGATGGTACTTATATTTTCTCGCTTATTTTTATTCGTTATTATTTTATTTGAAATGATTAATATAATAAAAGTGGCAAACAAGTGATAAACTGCTCATGCTGTTCACATTGATGGGAGTGGATACCGGAGCCTATATATGTACATATAAATTTAAGGTTTCAATGCGTAACTACACCTGAGGTCTATGATCTTTTCCTCTGGGGTAGAAATAACAGAACCGTGCTAATGCTCGATATGGATAGTAGGTATAATTATAATCTACCTATTATAAGATACCTATTACTCAAACGCTGGCCACATCTAGCTGTAGTGAAACAAACACCAATCATTAAAGGTACTATTGCCATGTTAGTCGCAGTAGATTACAGTGAAACTATTCAAATAGTTTATTACCGTTACGTGTTATTGATACGCCAAATAGCTAAATAGCTTCGCCTTCGATGTTAACATAAAGCACGCAATGGATTATACTTGGAAAACGTTATATTTGGATCACAAATCAAAGATTGGTTTAGTTATATTTTTTATTATTTTTTTTATGTTACGAGTATGGAAGTGGCAAACAAGCATGCAGTTCACATTGATGTTAAGTGATAACTGCAGCCTATAGACACCCACACAAAGACCAAGGTCAGAATGCAGATGCGTTACCACTCCTGAGGCCTAAGGTGTTATGCCTCTGTGCCGGAAATTACAGGGTCGTACATTACCACCTGACCGGGGAACACGATAGTGCTGAACACTACCATTTAGGGGCAAGTATATTAGGTAATGCGGTGGTACCTACGCCCGCGAGCTCCGTCACTGCAGCTCTACTATAGGTATATACCAGGTTATATGGCTGGTACTATAACTTAAATGTATGTAATCTCCACATAGCGAAAATTGGGAAAATACCAATGGCACTAAATCCCGACCCGGAGATCGAATCTAGCGCACCAGTCTCCTACCACTGGACTACTGACGCGTTAAAAAACAGTATTCAAGTGAAGACGGCAGCTGAAAAGTGGATAAAACAGTGTGATTATACGTAAGTAGGTATCTACTAAGTTCGGCATCGATGTTACGTCGACACATGGACTGAAATGTGACGAAGTTAGCCGGAAAAGCTATGCATGTATGCTCGTATAGCAAAAAATTCGTATGACGTTTTTGCAGATTTTCGCGAGCTTCTTACATTGTAGAAATTATACTTGCGGATTTTCTCCCGACAATACGCGACTTCCGGCTCTCGCTTTCCGACTGCCGTGGTCACGGGCAGTTGGAAAGCGAGAGACTGTCTGCAACCACGACCGAAACGTAGATATACTCGTAATTTCTACAATGCATATATGCCCGAAACTATAAACAATGACTTGTACATAACTGATATTTAAACAACGACGATGACTCGTGTGTACCCAGTGACCGTGGTTCCGTGACACACAAGCATTGGCCAACATTACACCACCAATTTGTTAAGGTATAACACCTCGGAAACTAACTGATAGACACTGCTTTTGTGCCTTAATGAATGCTGTCAGACGAACAAACGCTACGCCGCAACGAGATTAATGCAGCCCACCTTTCGCCTCCCTTGTTATCTTTATGGCCATAGGTATTGTTTATGAAAGTGATGTCGTGATTTGCGTTGTCTACCCAAATTAAATTATACATTTAAACCGAACAAGATTATAGTCGTTTAGAAACCAGCTTTTGTACTGAATTTGACAAGACCGCAGTAATGGATGGTTTTAATTACATATGAATGAGTCTTAATTTGCTTTCCATGTTGTTGTGCCTATGATATGATTGATCCATATCGTAACTGTTACAAAAGATGCAATGGCAATGGACAAATAAAAAATAGACAAATTAAAAACTAGATATTCACATCACCAAAAAGTTAAAATTATAGAATCCAGTTTGAATTACAAGGAGCATTGCACGACATATTCTTGGAATATTTAGAAATATAACTAGCTGACTAAAGATCTTTGGCTCGACCCGACAAAAGGAGACTTCAATATGAATGCGTTGCCACTCCTGAGACCTAAACTGTTAAGGCTCTGCACTTAAAATCACAGAACCGTGCTACCCAGAATAGAAGACAGATTTGCTAATGTGGAGCAGCAAGAAGCGGCAGATAAATTTGCTAATGTGGTGGTGTCGCAGTCGACCGCCGCCACCGCAGCTTAAACACCACTGTTTTTTTCATTATTATACAACCATATACCTTGCCTGACTCTTGTCTCTATACTTATATGTAAATGAAATAACGACGTTTGTTAGCGTCACTAAAACTCGAAAACGTCTCGATTTATTGGACAAGACTTAGATTTGAAAAATTCGTAGAAATCCAAGGAAGGGTTAAAAGGTAAAAAAACGTGAAGAAGTTGTAAGGAAAATACAACAATTTTATTTTCCCATTTAAATAGTTCGTACCAAATCCATCACATTATTAAATTCTAAAGAGGTATGAAGTACGCCGGATCACCTAGTAATAGGCATAAACATAGAGCAACACGGGCCACCGGCCGCGGCGGACCCGCTAGGGACCTGGCGTGAAGATACATACTAAGATAAATTGGAAAGGGTAAGTAACATTGCAACTGCGCGGAGCCGGGGCGGCGGCTAGTGAGTTATAATATTTCAAGGCAACAAATCATGCATCCTGGTATTTAATAATCCCTTTAAAGATCTTGTTTTAAAAATTATATTCAGTATACGCTCTACTGGTGGAGAGCTCTAGTGATGGAACTAGCGGGCGAAGGCACCACCGCATTACCTAATATACTTGCCGCTTAATGGTAGTGTTTAGCACTATCGTGTTCCGGTCAGGTGGTGATGTATGGCCCTGTCATTTCCGGCACAGCGACATAACACCTTAGGCCTCAGGATTGGTAACGCATCTGCATTTTGACCTTGGTATTTGTGTGGGTATCTATAGGCTGCAGTCATCACTTAACATCAATGTGAACAGCATGCTTGTTTGCCACTTCCATTACATAAAAAAAAATAGTAATGATATTGTTTGTACTGTATATAATTTGCAGTGCACCACGAAAATATGACACGAGGAAAGCTTCTAGAACCTAATATCATAATTCTAACTTGACAGCTCCGCGGCGCGAGATAATAACGAATACGATCGTGCTGTATGCTTGTTATAACTCCAATTATACTACCGCAAATTAAATTTAAAAACATACATACATATCACTTTTTAATTATAATTATACAGCTTCAATAACCGCGTGATATCGAATGCACTCTGGGGTCACCATTATGCATGATTCAAATATGGATAATCCTTTATAACTGTTTATTCATATAGTATACAACGTTTCACGTAATTATTTCAACCATTTTCAACTGTCGTCTATTAAATGAACAAAAGTTTTTATATTTAATCATTTCCGGCGAAAGGCGTCCACTGATGGACACAACTGTGCAATATCTTGTGCACGCAATGGTGGTAGTTATAGCAGGACGCTGCTGCCCATCCCGCGTTATTGCACCCCGCGTTAATGTACTGCCCTATTGAAATGGTTTGACTGCCATTGCTCTGTTGACTAAAACTATGAAGAATATATTTGAGATCCCACAATTAAACCTGCCGCACAGTAGGGTAAAATGGTGAAAAACGCCCTATCAGGAAATATGCCCCACTTACAATATGCTTAAAGCACACCGAACTATCATAGGTGGCAGTAGTACTCGAATTCGTTGAGGCAAGCGGCTGCAGTTCGTTGGTAATTAAGAAAAAAAAATCATAATCTTGAAAAAAATGGTTCGGATTGTAACACACAACTTACGGGTGAGTATTTTTAACATATTCAAATAATATTTTTAAATGAGTGTGAACGATTTATGATATTAGATAGGTACATGAGCTTTATAAAATTACCAATTTTTTTGCAAGTTTATATTAGTTTTAGGTACTAAGCGCTGGGGCGTATTTGAGTACGTTTTGTGAAATACGCCCCGATTTTGTAGGTGAAATATGCCTCAATTTTTAATCGGCCTAAACTTGTTTTTTACTGATTAATTATGGGAAGACGTTACAAAATAAAATAATGCAGAGCATTGTGGACGGCTGAAGCTCAAAATGAGGCAATGTCAAAGGTCACCAGTAAAGAGTTAGAGATCAACAAAGCCAGGACACTGTATCCAGTCTATTTGTCCCTTGGCAAGGTAACAGGATACAGTGTACAAGATGCTTGAAATGGTTGCATGAATATTGTACGATGTACAACCATTTCTGTAACAAGTGTGGCGGTTCTAATGTGCGGCAGCAACACAAGTAATATTTTTTTCTATATTATGTTGTTTTTTCTTTATTACTATTAATATTTTGTTTTACTATAGGGCATTTTTCACAGACCCCCCGGCAAATACGCCTTTTTCTATAGCTTTTAAAATAACGTACAAGTCATAAAATAATTATAATTACTGGCTGAATTACCAAATAATAATGCTGATTAGTTAATGTAACAAATGATTCCCAAGAAATAAATATAATTTGCTTTTAAATGTAGGGCGTATTTAACCAGTTTACCCTATACAGTACGTATCTCTATCTCACAATGTACAGTATGTACAGTTTGTCTTTTTAGGGTTCCATAGTAAACAAGGAACCCTTATAATTTCGCCATGTCCGTCTGTCTGTCTGTCCGTCCGCGGCTTAGCTCAAAAACAATTGGTACTAGAGACTTGAAATTTGGCACACGCATTTAGGCACCTAAATTACGCCGATAAAGTGGTAGAATAAAAATATGAAAATTAGGGTATCCTCCCCTACATGTAACGGATATTTATTAATTTTGATTTCCATATAGTGTAAGGTATCGTTGTATAGGTCTTTCAAAAATATTATGGATGTTAAAACATTGTTTTTCGATTTAGTTAACTGTTCGTGACTTATTTAGCTTTAAAGTGCAAATTTTCGTTAGAGTCAAGTGTGCAAACGTTACGGCAATAGTAGCTATATAATATATATGTCAAAAATATTTTACTCAAAAATTTCGAACAACTCTATAAAAAATATTTATTTATTCTTTCATTACATTTCTTATTCTGTAAATACACTTAATACGGAACCCTACACTGCGCGTGGCCCGACACGCACTTGACCGGTTATTTTATAAACATTTCCCAATCAATCCACCAAAGGTTGTGTCCCTATGTTTAAAATTTCTTATTTTCGTGACTATTTGTAATTTGGATAAACGTATAAATACAGGAGGAGGCAATAAATATTTGGTGCTAATAATAAATAGTGAGTTTACTGTTTTTTAAAATAAGGAAACAGACACTATTAAATTAGAGTCCGGCTTCAACCGCATTGCG
This sequence comes from Macrosoma leucophasiata, assembly GCA_036365455.1. Lineage (NCBI taxonomy): Eukaryota > Metazoa > Arthropoda > Insecta > Lepidoptera > Hedylidae > Macrosoma > Macrosoma leucophasiata. The sequence continues at coordinate 10,248,611 of JAWQUS010000010.1, forward strand.
TGGTGTACCTAATCTGAACAAGAACAACTTCAATTAAGGAACAATATAGAGAATTCTTAACAGCGTTTTCTTGTCCGTACAGCATGAAAGAGAAGCAATTAGCCCGTAAAGTGAGTGCTGTTGAGACAAAAGCGAACCGTCTAGGGAAGCACACTAACACATTTAGAGCGCCAGTGTTGCATCTTCAGGATTGCGCGTACTACTAATTAATTCAATCCGATTGGTGAATTGAGAAATACAATTGCACTGATTCGTCACTAAGATACAATTAACTAACAAGGTTAATTATTGTTGAATGTATTACATGACACATTTTACTGGTGGTAGAGCTCCAGTAACGGAGCTCGCGGGCATAGGCATCACCGCATTACCTAATATACTTGCCGCTATATGGTGGTATTCAGCACTACCGTGTTCCGGTCAGGTGGTAATGCACGGCCCTGTAATTTCCGGCACAGAGGCATAGCACCTGAGGCCTCAGAAGTTTTGAAGAGCTTGGTCTTTGTGTGGGTGTCTATAGGCTACAGTCATCAATCACTTAACATCACTACTACATGCTTGTTTGCCACTTTGATTACATACATATAAAAAAATATTGAAAATGCCGAATCAAACTAGGGGATGGCTATAATTACCTGCAATATACAGCCTTTTATACATACATAGTATAATAAGAAAAAAAGTTTGACAAACGAACAGAAATTCAAATTTGATGATTAGGTAAGTATGTATAATATAATATTAACAACCTGAATGTGTACATGAACGTTTATTTTAAACAAAATTTAACATTGTTATAAGTTTGGAAATTCGAAACTTTACACTATAGCGACAAGGGAATTTATAATAAACTTTAGGATTACAGAAGGACTCGGCTAAAGTTACATGATTACAACAAAACCCAATGGTTTTGAATATGTAAGTTAATATTGTGTACAACATTCCTCTGAAAATTCGTATACCTCACCCATTTGTGTATATTATAATCCCACTAAAAATATACTGTAAAAAATACCCAGGTCTCGATGTAGCTGCTTGTTTATCCCTAAACACACCACCCAATGGTCTTGAATATTCTTGAATATTGTGAACAACATTCCTCTGAAAATTCTTATACCTCACCCATTTGTGTATATTATAATCCCACCAAAAATATACTGTAAAAAATACCCAGGTCTCGATGTAGCTGCTTGTTTATCCCTAAACACACCACCCAATGGTCTTGAATATTCTTGAATATTGTGAACAACATTCCTCTGAAAATTCTTATACCTCACCCATTTGTGTATATTATAATCCCACCAAAAATATACTGTAAAAAATACCCAGGTCTCGATGTAGCTGCTTGTTTATCCCTAAACACACCACCCAATGGTCTTGAATATACTTGAATATTGTGAACAACATTCCTCTGAAAATTCTTATACCTCACCCATTTGTGTATATATAATCCCACCAAAAGCATACTGTAAAAAATACCCAGGTCTCGATGTAGCTGCTTATTTATCTCTAAAAACACCACCCAATGGTCTTGAATATACTTGAATATTGTGAACAACATTCCTCTGAAAATTCTTATACCTCACTCATTTGTGTATATATAATCCCACCAAAAACATACTGTAAAAAAAAGCCTGGTGTCTCGATGTAGCTGCCTGGGATAAAGCCCAAAAAGTAATGAATTCTGTAGACAAAGTTAAGTGAAGTCTAAGGTTCCTTACTGCAATTTCTTTGTCATTATATTTAACTAGCGGCCTGCCCCGGCTTCGCCCGCGCTGCTCTGCTCCTATTAGTCATAGCGTAATGTAAGCTATGACTAATAGGAGCAGAGCAGCGTATCCTATCTCTCAAGTTGGATCGAACTGCACATGGTGTGCGAATTTTATTATAATCGGTTAAGTGGTTTAGGAGTCCATTGAGGACAAACATTGTGACACGAGATTTATATATATTAAGATGTTATATGACTGACCGTTGAACATTTTCTTCACGTTAGTGGGTATAGGTCAACGGCCAAGTCACCTAACATTAAGGGTCCTAACTCACTAGGATGCCATGATCCAAGCTGCTAGTATGGAAATATATGAAACCTAACTCACCTAACCACCTTGTGGCGACGTCTCCACGCCATACTAACTTTTTTTTTACATTATGGAAGTGGCAAACAGGCATACAGTTCACATTGATGTTAAGTGATGACTGAAGCCTATAGACACTAACACAAAGACCGAGGTCAAAATGCAGATGCGTTACCACTCCTGAGGCCTAAGGTGTTATGCCTCGGTGCCGGAAATTACAGAGCCGTACATTACCACCTGACCGGAACACGATAGTGCTGAACACTACCATTTAGCGGCAAGTATATTAGGTAATGCGGTGGTGCCTATGCCCGCGAGCTCCGTCACTGGAGCTCTACCACCAGTAAAACTTCTAAAACACACAGTAAACTGCTTGGATAAGTAGCCGGCGACGTCGCCATGGTGTCCTAGTGAGTTAGAGCTCTAAGATTTAAGATGTTTAATTAGATGCACGAGTCGAAAACACCCGATATTCTTTCAGGCTGTTAATTAATCTACGAGGCTACGAAACTACGAGGCTACGGAGCTACGAGGCTGACGGTGTAGTCACTGATCCAAGTCCGACCGAAAAAAAAACGAAATTCACGTAAACTTCGACTTAGTACATGAATAAGTTTGTGATTGACATCTGTGACAATTTAGTAGACGCTAAGAATCTAACCCCCTTATTCATAAACGTACATTAGATACGTTTTAGCCAAGAAGCTTGAATGTAAAAATGGAGTCCAAACTACAAACAAAAGTTTGAATCAAATACCTACATATCTCTATCCTCCTCTTGGGGCGCCGACCTCTCTTTTTAATGTGATCTGTGGTATTGCTATCTTTTTATTTATATCTCCTACGAAACTTTGAGAAAGAAACACCACAGTTACAGAATTACATGATAAACATTACTGCATAATTTATTTACAACTTATTAAATGTATTCAATTAAGTGTTTTAAGAATTATTAATAACATATCTCACATTGACTATTTTGAGTTAGTGTATCAGTTGAAATTTACACCGACTTCTATGAACTGTACGGAAATACATAGCACGGCAACATTGAATCTGCTTATCAGTAATGTCAAAACCAGATCGGTCTAATATGGCGGATGTTCATTTAGTTCATTATTTAGTTATTATGTTTTCGTTGTGTTTTCGATTGTAATTCGTTAAAGTTTGTAGCAATGGTAAATAATTGCATAGTTGGAGGTTGTGCTAGCTTATGGTATCCAGGAAGTGACCAAAGATTTCACGTGTTTGAATCGTAATTTTTGTGTCGAATCACTGTAGACATATTCTTGTTGTATTTTCGCTCAATATTTTGCTAAAATTATAAGTCAGTGTTTCAAACAAATTAATGAATGTTAACTTTAGTAATTTCTAATAGTCTTACATTGAATTACATTGATTTATGCAATTTAAAATAGGTTTGTTTCTATCATATCGTTATCAGTAGTGTTGAAGTAGTGTGACAATAAAATTTTATTAATTGAGAATGTTTTATAGAATCGACTTTATTTGAAAATACGAACTAACATATATTATTTTCAATTAAACTAAATAAACTATGCCCGGGTAAATGTTTAATTATTTCAAGTTTAATGTACGGCTCCGTAATTTCCGGCACAGAGTCATAACATAACACCTGAGGCCTCAGGGGTGGTAACGCATCTGCACTTCGACCTTGGTCTTTGTGTGGGTGTCTATAAGCTGCAGTCATCACTTAACATCAATGTGAACTGCAGGCTTGTTTGCCACTTCCATTACATTAAAAAAAAATGCTATTTACCACAATTCTTGGTTAAACACTCTTAAATTCATAATTTTTACTTCATTCAATGTCTTGTGTACCACAAGACATTTCGTCTTAGGGGCCGTTCAAGTATTACGTGAGCACTATGGGGGGGCGGGGGTTCTTTGCTCTGTTTATTTTGGATGACATGGGGGGTAGGGGAGTCTAGACGATGATTACGTCATCGGTAGTTATTTACTTTTTTACACGAATGGCAACCCTCACATTGTCTTTGCTTGACAACGAAAGGCTTTTTCGGAGATTCCCGCAAATAATGCATACATATATTTAGGCACTCACTTTAGAACCGAGTAGAGGAACTATCGTGCGCTATTCACCTGTCATAACCACTCGTCATCACATCGAAAAGATCCATAAAAAAGTAAACACGCACACTGATAGGAAAGTTAGACCTGTAAGAGTCGCTGCTCGTCGTGCTAATGAACTGATGTGCATTATTTAAAATTTAGAGCACCATGATGTTGAATGGCTCGATGAGAACGACGTAGACATTCCAAAATCGGATGAAAGTGAGCAGACTCACAACACTGAGCAGCAATCCAATGTCATCGAATACATAGAATCTTGGATTCGGGTTTCATTGACTGAAGACTGTTAATTTGAATTTAATATGTGTACCAAAAATTTAAAATAAGTTTGATAGGTTCGTAAGATTATAATATTTTTGTCCCTTACTTTATGTTGAATATCGTATCAGTAAAATCTAACCTCTATCTTAAATCTATTTTATTATTTTTAAAATTATAATTATAACATTAGAATTATAATATTTAAAAAAACAATACATTAATTGAAAAATGTTTACGTAAACATGGGGGAGGGGGTAAGAGCTTTGCTTACATTTGCTGACAAGGGGGATGGGGGGGTAAAGAACTGTAATAAATCTGCTTACGTAATACTTGAACGGTCCCTTAAAGTTTGGTATTCATTGATAAATGCTTCATTATTGACAAGATTTTCATTCATTTCCTATGCTCGATTTCAATAAATTACCAACGTAGGTAGGCTTACTATCCGTTATAATTTGACATTTTATCCATACATTAACTCTCACAATCAACTGTTCCGAAATATACGTACGGATGTTGGTAAGTTATTGGAACCCGGCCCTAGTAATGCCATCTTACCGCAAAGAAGAAGGTTTTACCGGACTGTTATAATGGGAATGTACGTATCAACTGAGATCTTCGAAATCCTTAACTACCACAGAGGCAGATCATCTTAAGCCTCAGGGGTGGCAACGCATCTGCACATTTACCACTGATTTTTGTGTAGGTGTCTATAGGCTACAGTCGTCACTAAAAATCCGTGAGGCGTGTTTGTCACCTTCGTTACATAAAAAAATATATATGTGTTGTTATGTTTTATGTATAAAAATTGTAGGATTTTTATCATAAAGCAATCGATAGCGTGCACGGGTGTTGGAAAGTGATTTAATGCAATGTAAAGTTTTCTTCGTGCTCCTCCGAGACTTCATAAGAAGGTCCTACTCCCCATTAGTTCACTGGTCATCGTCATCCTCCATAAATATATTCATTCACTATGTTAGAGATTTATGAAATGAGCAGTTGTAATTATAATATTACTTGATCAATGGCGTTATAGTCTATAGCTGTCTCTTTGCCAAACGCAAATAAAAAAAAACATTTTGTCATCTTAACAAAAAAATCACAGTCATGTCCCAGGAAAATTGTAACTTTATGGTCACCCTACTTAGAAAGAGACGGCCTGCCCCCAGAGAGAGAGATAGCTATATTTAGGTTTGCTTCAAATAGGTATGCAGAGCGTGGTCTCCATTTTTACCTTCAAGCTTCTTGGTTCTTGGTCTTCAAGCTAAAGAATTCTGTCAAATGTGCAGGAAAAAAAAGACAAAGGAAAGATTAGCAACACTTTAGCTGAAATACGTTTATGAACAAGGGGGTGAGTATTAGCACGGCCTAAGTCTAAAAATCTAAGAATTCTCTTAAGTTTCATTGACACAAAACGGCTTCGAATTGTCACATTTACCGTAATTAAACTATTCACGTAACACGTGCGGTCCTTTTCTGGTACAATTGACCATGATTATATGAAATGGAGTTAGAGATTAAAATGTTGAATTTTATAATTACACTTTTTTATTTCAATTTGGAAATTTTGAGACAAAGACACATAGTGAATGATGCTTCATTCCTCTTCTTACTCCTTCCCGCTAGTACAGACGTAAATTTAGTGCATCAATTAGGTCAATCAGCCTGAACAATGTCTCTACGACCTTCAAGAAAACCGCGCATGACAATTTCTGTTTTAAAAGGTCAGGTCACGAACGGTTTTCTCATTTGCTAGTTATCTACTTATAATAAAACTGTAGAAGTGTAAATTCTGTACATTAAAAATATTGAAAAAATAAGTTCCAGGGGATGTTACTAGATCGATACCGAACCCAAATATGTGATTAGAAAAATTTTTGTCTGTCTGTCGGTTCAGAAATTAAAAAGTTATATCAATTTAAAGAATCATATCGAATACTTTTAAGTTATTCTGTCTATCTTAGTTCTATTTTTTAGGGGGTTTCTTACCTAAAAGGTAAAAACAGACCCCATGGATTACTAATCCTCCGCTATCTGTCTGTCTGTCTGTCCGTCCGTCCGTCCGTCCGTCCGTCCGTCTGTCTGTCTGTCACCAGCCTGTATCTCATAAATAGTGATAGCTAGAAAGCTAACATTTTCACAAATTATGTATTTCTGATACCGCTATAAAGAAAAAATAAAATTACTAAAAATAAGAAAATGAGAAGGTCAAGGGTTGCATAGAAATAAATTTAATAATTTAATTGTTTTTTTTTTGCTCAGTAAAAATAACGGTAGCAAGAAGACGCTTAAAATTTTCAAAAATTTTTTAGGTCTTATGTTGTATATTACTTTTCCATAATAAATGTATACATCTATACAAATTAATAAAATTGGAGTGTCTGTTTGTAACATTAAAATAACCGCTTTTTACTAAATTCATATGTATGTTTACACGGTACACATACCAAAACAACATTTTTTACAATTTTTGTCTGTCTGTCTGTCTGTCTGTTTGGCGGGGCTTATCTTGGGAACGGCTGGATCAATTTTGACGGGACTTTAACTGGCAGATAACTGATGTGATAAGGAGTAACTTAGGCTACTTTTATCTCCATACATCCATACATACATACATACATACCTACCTACATACAAATAAGTAGAATTGGTGTGTATCTGACTTTGACGGGACTTCCACGGGTAGGTAGCTGATGAATTAAGGAATAACTTAGGCTACTTTTATCTGCATACATCCATACATACCTACATACCTGCATACAAATAAGTAGAATTGGTGTGTATCTGACTTTGACGGGACTTCCACGGGTAAGTAGCTGATGTAATAAGTAGTAACTTAGGCTACTTTTATCTCCATACAACCATACATACATACATTCATACCTACATGCAAATAAGTAGAATTGGTGTGTATCTGACTTTGACGGGACTTCCACGGGTAGGTAGCTGATGTATTAAGGAATAACTTAGGCTACTTTTATCTGCATACATCCATACATACCTACATACCTGCATACAAATAAGTAGAATTGGAGTGTATCCGACTTTGACGGGACTTCCACGGGTAGGTAGCTGATGTAATAAGGAGTAACTTAGGTTACTTTTATCTCCATACATACATACATACATACCTACATACAAATAAATAGAATTTGAGTGTCTCCGATTTTAACGGGACTTTCACTGGCAGATAGCTTATGTAATAAGGAGTAACTTAGGCTACTTTTATCTCCGTACAACCATACATTCATACATACCTATATACAAATAAATAGAATTTGAGTGTCTCCGATTTTGACGGGACTTTCACTGGCAGATAGCTGATGTAATAAGGAGTAACTTAGGCTACTTTTATACTAGCTGCGCCCACGACATCGTCCAGGTAGATACTGAACAATCATATTTATTCTCACGTGGACGAAATCGCGGGCACAGCTAGTTTATAATAAATGATTGGACTCTTCAAAACAACAGGTAAATTATACGGATGTAAAGGCACACGAGATGAAATCGAACAGGAATTGCCTTCTCTTGAGCAATGAAAGCAAAATCCGTTTCCACGCTTGACAATCTTACAGATATATTTGGCTTATTACGACTTGCACTTAGGCAGTTTCTTTAACTAAAGTTAGTAGTAAAAGTGAAAAATATTTTAAACTTTAAGTTGTATGTTCAAAGCCATTCGCCAATATCTACCTGTGATTACCGTTACTGCGTCTGATTATAATCTGAATGATAAATTGATGATTAATTGGCTTTCCCAATTATTTTGCAACGGCTAATAAATGAACCATCGTTTTATTTCAGGCGTACCTTACCGACCTACCTCTGTTTACCGTATTAAGCGTTGAGGTACACAAAGTCAACATTGGGCCGTAATTTACACACCGGCGAAACCTTTCACCCGGCAGTCGCACACTTAAAAGGCATTAATAAAATGTAGAACAATGGATTTGAAAAACGGTGAAACGTCAACTGCCAATCCAATCTAGCTCGCAATATAAATTGTTAATGCGTGGTATGATTGACAGTGGTAAAATTTTCAGAGCTCAGTGACCGCGGACTGCCGCTGGCGTACCGTGGCTTAGTAATAAGTACCGTGGTTTCTTTATTCATGACACTGCTCCATGTCTCGCTTTAAGTGGATTAATAAATATCACGTCGCTTCATATGAGAATAGGTTAATAAACAAAATGTTGCCGGCTATTTTGATTCTTCACGGAGATTTCACACATTTTAAATTGCGAATTGATTTTTTATTTATGACATAATGCATTTAAGGTACTGACAGACATGCTCGTTAGTAACATGCTAATTGATCACTAAAAAGCATGCTCAAAATGTGCATGCTCTTTCACTGTACACAAATGCTTACTTAAGGCATGCTTATGTGATGCGCTACTAAGCCAAAACCGATGTGACAAAAACCATGCTCGCAAGCAAACATGTCAGACGTGCTCGAAGCCCACCCTCTTTCACCTCAGGAAGCATGCTTCAAAATCAAACGGCTGTTGATACTCGAATTAAGCATGCTCATTACTAGCAACCATACGACACAATTGCTATTTATGAGCCAATCCTCATTAGTGCATGCTTCGTGCTACTAATGAGCATGTCTGTCAGTACCTTTATAATAATATATAATATACAATACCTACCAACATAACAGAATAACGCAATTCGTACTGGGTTATCGTTATACTGTCTGATCGTATTGGCATTTGGAACTCTGCCGGTGAATGACAAAGAATGACTCTTTTTCTTTTCTCTTTAATCTTTGTTATCAGTTTGTAAAAAGGGAAATGAGACATTCTACAGATACTGATTTACATTAGTATATTATATTTAGTTTTGTGATATTTTTGACTATAACATATTTTATTAGCTTGTTTGACATGTATATCAATTGTTATTCACTTTAATTTATTTTGTTTGTTTTTGACGTATCGTTAGAGGTGCCTGTCACCCTAAATGAATAAATGAGTTTCTGATTCTGATTCTTTTCCCTTGATGTGCTGATGGGATGGAGGCGTTATTTCTGTCAGATTCATCACTCCAGCCGAATGACGTCCAGTGCTGTAAAAAAAAAGTGCAAAGCTTACACCAAAGACGCCCACAACAGTGTCATTAGGGGAGAATATTCCATAATCGCCACGCTTGGCAGGTGGATTGGACGATAGCAGTGAGGGTAGTTTTATCGCGGGACGTTGATGTCCATCCCGCGTTGTTATAATATATTTACTACAGTCTTATTGAAATGGTTTGACTGATGTGCTGATGGGATGGAGGCGTTATTTCTGTCAGATTCATCACTCCAGCCGAATGACGTCCAGTGCTGTAAAAAAAAAAGTGCAAAGCTTACACCAAAGACGCCCACAACAGTGTCATTAGGGGAGAATATGCCATAATCGCCACGCTTGGCAGGTGGATTGGACGATAGCAGTGAGGGTAGTTTTATCGCGGGACGTTGATGTCCATCCCGCGTTGTTATAATATATTTACTAAAGTCTTATTGAAATGGTTTGACTGCCATTGTTCGGTTGACTGACTGCATTCTCTTCCAGTAGAAATAAATTCTTCCGCTAGTGGGTGGATCTGTCAGATTGGTATCGTACAAATACTTTTTGGTTTATACAGATAGAGTTCCGTGAATAACTACTAATTAAATTATTAGTATTTTTTAACTTATTATTTACTCTAGTTGCAATTCAAAACAAAATAAACTACTTCAACCATATCCCTGCATACAGCAAGTCCAAGCTTTATATTAGCAACACAAGAAACACCTTTGCAGAATAGATACACATGTTTTGTAATAATGTAAAATCAACTTGATTGTTGCGTAAGAACCAATCAAGGCACAGGACCAGCCTAAAGCAAATTGCGGACAAAAGGAAAAAAAACCGTTTAGTTGAAACTTTTCCTTTTTCCATGGTTATATTTTTATTATCTTATTAAACTGTCAGAAAGTTAAAGATTGTAACATTTCCATTCCTTACTCGTTGGTTACAGAGATTTACGAGGGCAGGAAAAACCTTTATTTTATTATCCGCTTCTTTGTAATAAACGTTCATTCTTATGTAAAAAAGCTCCAAAAGTCGTTTCTGATTCAAATCCTACTGCTGAGTTCCATGTTGCTTTATGTAGTAAAGGAAGAAAAAAGAAAAAGTTAATAAGGTTGAAACGGTTCATTGACACAGCCGGCATTGATTGAACCTCAGCCGTTTCTCGTTAAAGCTCAACGAAATTATCTAAAACAGGATGAAATCGCCTTTGTTGGCATTTATAGAAATATCTCAAGCTTCGATATTTATCGATTTATGTTAGAGAGCGTGGAAAGAACAACGTAAAATGCGAGTAAATATACCTATGAGAGTTTTCAGAAATTTTTTGTTCCTTAATTACTAGTGTGTTTCCTTTGTATATCTACATAGGATTATTGGAATAATACAGAATATTTGTGCTGGCGTTTACATTTTTTTGCAGCTTTTCGCGCCTATATGCTGCTGATTGCAGCTTATTAAAGATTACAATTAACATTAGCTGCTGCTTGCTATTCAAACGCATAAACATCGACGAAACCAAATTGTTCAATCACTTTTTATCAAAAGCACGAAATGCCGGAAAACAAGCACAGAATAATTTATTCTTCAAAATTCAAGTAAAATGAATCATCTCCTTAAATGTTCACTAGCGTAAAGCTTTCAATAAATTAACAGCTTTATCAAGTCAGTACAATACTCTTTAATGAGGATTAGGGGAGTTTATTTTGAACTAAGATAATTATTCAAATCAATCCACCGGTGTTGTTTACACGTAAACTCCGTATTGTTAATGACGAAGGGTAAGGAATAATGCTCGAGGGGTTCCTTATATTCAAATGCGGCACGATCTGACACCTTGGTGGTGGCTTTGGTGGCATTATTTCAACCGTCAGGTGTAAGTAGAATTTCTAATTAATAAAGCAGTTTATATGAATTGATCTTAATGATTCTTTTATTTATTTTTTTACGAAAAAATACTGCGTTTAACCTTAATTAGGTACAAGACTAAGTACTAAAAAAACAGTATTTTTAGGCTCGTAATTCTTTTTATTTAAATATCTTTTTAAAACAGGGTACCTATTTTGTTGCCATAGATAGTTATAAGTACATTAAAAGTATTACGTGAATTGCTCATCTATACATATAATAAAACTGTAGAAGTGTAAATTCTGTACATTGAAAATATTTAAAAAATAAATACCAGGGGGGATGTTACTAGATCGATACCGAACACAAATATGTGACTAGAATTTTTTTTGTCTGTCTGTCTGTCTGACTGTTCAAGCATCACATAAAAACTACCAGTCCGATTACAATGAAACTTGCTATGATTATACTTTAACCTTTGGCGCACAACACTGGGTACTTTTTATCCCGAAAAAATGTCTGTTTGTCTGTGTGTTTGTGCACCCTAATTTCAGAAACGCCTTATTAGATTTGCGGTTTTCACTAATATATTGTAAGTTTCACTTAACATTTAGTTTTTGTTTCATGTGAATCTATTCAGAAATAAAAAGTTATGTCATTTTAAAGAATCATATCGAATATTTTAAAGCTATTCTGTATCTTAGTTCTATCTTTTAGGGGATTTCGTACCTAAAAGGTAAAAACGGACTTTACGGATTGCTGATCCTCCGCAGTCTGTCCGTCCGTCTGTCTGTCACCAGTCTGTATCTCATAAATAGTGTAATATAGCTAGAAAGCTAACATTTTCACAAATTATATATTTCTGATACCGCTATAAAGACAAAATTAATTACTATAAATAAAATATGAACATTTTAAGGGGTCCAAGGAGGCATACAATATACGTGTTTTTTTCCGTATATTTTTTGCTCGATAATAACGGTAGCAAGTAGACCCTTAAATTTTCACAGAATTTTTAGATCTCATGTCGTATATTACCTTCCATAATAATAAATCTATACAAATAAATAAAATTGGAGTGTCTGTTTGTAATATTAAAATAACCGCTTTTTACTAAATGCATGTGTATGTATACACGGTACATATACCAAAACATTTTTTACGATTTTTATCTGTCTGTCTGTTTGGCGGGGCTAATCTTGGGAACGGCTGGACCGATTTTGACGGTACTTTTATCTCCATACATCCATACATACACACATACATACCTACATACAAATAAGTAGAATTGGAGTGTATCCGACTTTGACGGGTCTTCCACGGGTAGGTAGCTGATGTAATAAGGAGTAACTTAGGCTACTTTTATTTCCATACATACATACATACATACCTACATACAAATAAATAGAATTGGAGTGTATCCGACTTTGACGGGACTTCCACGGGTAGGTAGCTGATGTAATTAGGAGTAACTTAGGCTACTTTTATCTCCATACAACCATACATACACACATACAAATAAATTGATAGAATTTGAGTGTCTCCGATTTTGACGGGACTTTCACTGGCAGATAGCTGATGTAATAAGGAGTTACTTAGGCTACTTTTATACTAGCTGCGCCCACGACTTCGTCTGGGTAGATACTGAACAATCATATTTTTTCTCACATGGACCAAGTCGCGGGCACATCTAGTTTCGAATAAATCTGTATTTTGTTATTTTTTCACTGGATAATGTGTCCTTGGCTTTACCGTATACTTAATTTGCGCCAATATAATGTAGGTGTAAGGCGTGCTAGACTGTTAATATTAGGTAGTTATTTATGCCTAAGTTTTACTGCTGCCGGCGGCACACCATTTTATATATTTTTTATTTATAAACTAGCTGACCCGGCAAACTTCGTATTGCCTCGAATTGAAATAATGTGTCAATGGTTTGATAGATACGGACTATAATAATAATAATAATAAAGGGGGCAGAGCAGCTTGTGGCGAGCTGTTGGTGAGTAGCGACACCACCCCCTACCATCATCTCGAGTTCCTCCGAGAGAACTGGGCTACGCCTCGTCCGCCACACAGAGGTACGGCCGGACAGAGCATCAGGTCTCTCACCTCTGGCTTGCCTTCATTGGCTGGTCAGAGTGGGGCGCTAGAGGTATGGCATTTGCAGAAATTTGGATAATAGGCTGTTGTCTAAATTTCTGCAAGAGCCATACACTCGGGGGTGGAAGTGTCTAAAGGCATAATAGCGGGGAAGCCCGCTCCGAGCTCGAGATTACTCGCTCGTGATGGTGAAACCGGGGCCACACCTCTCGACACCCCCAGCCTCTCTCAACAGTGTTGCCCCCCGTCGACCATCGGGTTGGCTGTTTGGGGGGCCCACCAAGGAGAGGCGAGTCACCACCTGCCTAAAGTAGGATTCGATAATGTGAGATGTTGAATATAGGCAGGTGCCGGATCTCACTCCATAGGCCCAGCCAGCTAGTCCCCCCAGTTCACCCACATAGCCCAAAGTTTGGCAAATCACTTTGCATTACAATAGTCCCATTATATTCTGCGGGGTCTGTCTGTGTCTGTATTAACCATTGATGCAGGCAGAGAGAGGTCCCGCCGAATATAACCCATTACAAAGTAGATCAAAATTCTCGAAAGGGCCTCTACGTGTTGGACTCCCCATGTCCCCGCGCAAGCCTGACAAAGGTCCGGGGTTCAAATTGGACCCCGTGCTGACGAGATACATAATAATAATAACTACTTGTAGATAGATACGGACTATTTGTATGAGAAAATAAAATTGTGGTTTTTACTATTTCCCCCTTATTCCTTCACATTTTCTTACCTTTTTAAACCGTCCCTGGACTTCCAAAAATCATTTAAAACCAAAATTAGCCAAATCGGTTTAGCCGTTCTCGAGTTTTAGCGACACTAACGAACAGCAATTGATTTTTATATAGGTATGTATATTTTTATATACTAACCTATCTAAAAAATATTAAAAAAATGATGAAACAATATATTAATAGATGAATAATAATTGATATTTTTATTAACTTATATCATTATTATTTTTAAAAATATTTTATTTGTTGTAGAAAAAATTAGTGGAATAAAAAATAATAGTAATCAGCCTGGTTGCATTTTTGTAACCTCTCTGGGGAAACCGATGGTTTTATCTATACAATTATGGACGAAATTATTATGACTAATAACAATGTAGGTATATCTTGAGTACCGTACGGCGTGCCACCGTCCCAGATATAAATTTTATTTTTTATCGCTAAGCGACGTGCAAATTATAATTTGATTATATCAGGTGATAAATCAATGATTAGTTACATTGCCACAATATTATTATACTTAAACAATTACATTTACGAAATTTTATTTCAAGCAAAATATATATGTATATTAATTTTATATCCATGTTCTAATAACAACTCCCCGATCAAAAATTTATGTCAAACTCACAAACTCTTAAAAATCTGATTATTAATTGCCACTACATTATAGAGTGAGAGCCCGTGACGCCCAGACCTTCGTTATATTATAAAACCTGGAAATTCTTCTATATATGTCCCCTATACAGGTATAAGCAAACCCAGAATATACAACCTGGGTCGCGGTGGCTTTGGCAGGTAACAGGTAGTAAAGGTGAGTAATATTGTGTTTCAAATTTGTGATAGAATAAAACTTAGTTTTCATATATTTTAACTTACAATCATATTAGAAACCGCCTCGTCTATTGGCGGACACCTAGGACAGTAACAACCCCTTGCCAGACACCCTCACAGTCTAATTATTTATAAATCTACTTTCGTCATAGTATAAAATCTGACTTTTATATATGTTATTCAGAAAACTATAGGAATAATTGTTCCACAATCGCCAGTCACTTTTGATGGTTCCCCTATCTTCCCAGACACATCCAAGCATGCGCGTGATGAATATACAGTACGTTGGTGTGAGTGAAATAGTGCGATCTATACTCTAAGTTTATCAAGAAAATTAATTATGTAGATTTGTAACCGATTAAAATAGTTAATTTTAAAAAAATAATGTAATGTAATTTTTATATCAACAAAATATGAAATCTGTACAAATAAATAAAATTGGAGTGTCCGTTTGTAATATTAAAATAACCGCTTTTTACTAAATGCATATGTATGTATACGCGGTACATATTATATACCAAAATAACATTTTTTACTATTTTTGTTTGTCTGTCTGTCTGTTTGGCGGGGCTAATCTTGGGAACGGCTGCACCGATTTTGACGGGACATTCACTGGCAGATAGCTGATGTAATAAGGAGTGACTAAGGCTACTTTTATTCTAGCTGCGCCCGCGACTTCGCCCGCGTGAGAATTTATCATAAATTCTCACGCGGGCGAAGTCGCGGGCACAACTAGTCAACAAATATAAAAATGCGATTCATTACGCTATTAGCTTTTGCAAATTATCATTAAATTTTGTATTTAACTAAAATTTGATTTTTTTCAAGTAAATTTTATGGAATCAAGTTGTGATGTCAGAAAGTTGTTAAAAAAATATCGATATATATTTTTTTAAGTATTGTGCAGAAAATAATAAGAAAAATCGGCAGTCGATGATAAAATTCTAGATGTTTAAAGTTAAAGCATGTGTACGGGTAGATGGTAACATGTCACCCTGATGATGTTAACATCGGTGTCAGACAGGGTTCCGTGCTTTCGTCTAGGCTGTTTATCATATAAAAATACGCTTACGCTTACACTCACAGCCACCCACAGTAGGTATAAACCTGTGTCGTAGGTACCGTTATACACATGTAATACATACACAAACACCGAGACTCGAAACAAATATCTGTAGGCCATACAAATATTGGTCCCGGTGCGGGGATCGAACCCGCGACCCTTCGAATCGAACGGTCATCTCACACCGTTGGGCTAAGCGGGTCGTCAGTTTGACATTTCTTTAATGTCTCTTCAGAAAGCAAAATTAATTTTCCCTCACTTTTCTTACAAATAAAACAACTTAATTTGTTTTCATTCGTTTCTTCTGTTTCCATTATAATGGAAACACTACCACAACTGGACCACTTCTTCAATATGTATGTATGTATCTTCACGCCAGGTCCCTAACGGGGTAGGCAGAGAGTGTAGAGCGCCAGATATCCCGGTCCTGACAAACCTCTCTTGCCTCGTCTACCTTCATCATTCTCTTCATACATGCACGCCGATTCCTAAGACTTTTAACACCATCATCAGACAGAACTCGACCTATTTGGTCATGGTAGGTCAGTCTTGGTCTTCCTGGGCCTCTGCAACCATCCACATTCGCATTGTATATCTATTTAGTCATTCGCTCATTCGACATTCTTTCTGTATGCCCGAACCATCGGAGCATGCCTTTTTTAATTTTTACACCGATACTATCATTCACACAAAGCCTCTTTCTTACATCTTTATTACGAACGCGATCGGTGATTGATACACCGCAGATCTTGTGCAAAGATCTCATCTCGACCGCGTTTAACTTACTTTCATGCTCTTTCCTGCATACCCAACTCTCGCTTCCATATAAAAGCGTTGGAGTAAGTACAGCATTATGTACGGCTAGTCGAGCCCCCTGGCTGAGATGTTTAGATTCTAGCAGCTTACCCAACGCTCCATTCACGCAATTCCCAGCAAGCACTCTTCTTTTTATGTCAGTGGTCTACCTACCATCCTTGCTAAAAGCACATCCAAGATACACAATTTCATCCACCTGTTCTAACACTGCATCATCTACTACTACCCTTGCATTTGTTCTCTGTTTATCTCTTTCAAATACTAATACTTTAGTTTTATCCACATTCAATTGTAAGCAATTTCTCCATACAATCCTCTTTCATGACTGTGACTAGTGTTTGTAGCCCGGATGGTGTAGAGCTAACAATTACCGCATCATCTGCGTAAAGCAGACAGTTCACCACTAAGTCACCCATACGCACTCCCACATCCATCAACTTCACCCTCTGGAGGCATTTGTCCATATATATGATAAATTTAATAAACTTTACAAATTAAATATTTAACGGTTTCTGTACGTATAACACACAGTACAGTTCACACTACGCAATATATAATACGGAGATACGGAGTACGAGACAGCTGATGCGCAGAAAGAGATCGGCGTGGACCGATCATGCTATTTCACTCGTACCAACGTACATGTATATTCATCGCGCGCATGCCTGGAGTAGACTTCAATGTGTCTGGGAAGATAGGGGAACCATCGAAAGTGACTGGCGATTGTGGAAAAATTATTCGTATAGTTTTCTGAATAACATATATAAAAGTCAGATTTTATACTATGACGAAAGAAGATTTATAAATAATTAGACTGTGAGGGTTGGGGCAAGGTGTTGTTATCGTCCTAAGTGCCCGCCAATAGACGAGGCGGTTTCTAATATGATTGTAAGTTAAAATATATGAAAACTAAGTTTTATTCTATCACACATTTGAAACACAATTTTACTCACATTTACTACCTGTCACCTGCCAAAGCCACCGCGACCCAGGTTGTATATTCTAGTTTTGCTTATACCTGTATAGGGAACATATATAGAAGAATTTCCAGGTTTTATAATATAACGAAGTTCTGGGCGTCCCAGGCTCTTAGACCATTAATTCGGTTGACTCACAACTTTGGTAGATACTTTAAGATGTCAATAGACGTCAATATGATTGGAGAAGACTAAAACAACATCGCAGAATAAAAATTAAACAAATATTAATTAAATTAAATAAATATTAGGTACCTATTTTGATATCGGTAAAATAGCTAATTGTCCCGTTTTCAGGTAAATGACCTGGTTTGTGTCTAATTAAAATTGCAATAGTTCATTTAACAAATGAAAATCCCGATAAAGGGCGAGTAGGGTTAATGCACAGAAAGTTCCGTACAAAATAAAAACTCTAACTGAACTGAAAATTGTCCCAATGAAGAGACAAACCGGACTGTCTCAACTCTCAACTTTACTCTTGAAACAATGTTGAACAAGTTCTACCCGGTTGAATTTGGTCAACAGGTTTTTTTATAAATAAAAAGGATTTTTTTTTCTGTTTAATAATGTACCTACTTCTTTAATTTATGATAAGTCGATACGCGGTTCATGTACCGGATGCAGAATACTTGTTCGTTGGTGAATTCGTAACGTTGAACATGATTATTCAAGCTGAAACATGATATTTCAGCAGTAGATTTTCGGCAAAATGTGAATCGCCGAATTTGAATTCCACTATGCACTTCCTGAGTGAAAGACAGTAGAGATTTTCGGAACCGGCATACGGCAGAATATTCACGTTCATAAATTTATTTTCATCAAAAAATACGTCCCGAAAAACCGGACAGTCGGATACCGTAACAACAATAAAAAGTGATAAACGTGAGTTCGTAGGCCTAATCCCATTAACTCTCAGTATCATTTTAAATCGTTTTCGTTTTAATCTTCTGGTCATCAAGTCGTTTTTATTGTGGCACAAATTTCCAATTAAACGTTAGAGGTAGTCGTAAATTTGGAAACGCAAACCTACGGGACCCTTCGATTCCCCTTTCATTAAATCGATTATAGCGCCTCTGTTTGTGCTGCCTTTTATAGAGGTGAGGACTTTGATCACAAAATTGCTATAAAAACAACAAATTAAGCTCGCTCAGCTTGCTCAGGGCCCCGCACTACCAATTATTCCGCGATCGATATACGCGGCCTATGTTTGAACACCAGTCTGTCCAAGGGTGCTGATCGGTCGGACTTCAACTAATTTAACCAATTTACTAGACAACACTCTACAAATAAGTAATTGTGCAGAATACAAAGTATGATACAAAACCGACCAGGTGCGAGTCGACCTTGCGCAAGAAGGAACGCTTCGTACCATTAACTATAAAAAAACCGGGCAAGTGCGTGTTGGACCACGCGCAATGTAGGATTCCGTTTTTTAAGTACATTTTATAATAAATAGATCGTCTATTACTCATAAATTTGTGGGCTCTACTAATCTGTGATAGTTTTCCTTTTAAATTCGTTATTGGTATGTCTTATCACAATTTTTTTTCACACGCCCTTAGAGAGGGTGTCCTTGGGAATCAACAGTCAACTTATTTTCAAGTTTTTTAATAAATCAACTGAATTTGATCGGAATAACGGTTTTTGAACTAAACTCTCCGAGGTCCTACATTGAGAAAGCGCACGCTAAAGCAGAACCTGAATGTACACTTACTCGTATATCACCGTGTTCATTTTCTTTAGACTGTGCTTATATGTTGTTCGATATACAAAATACATCGTTCAAGTCAATACCTTGTGGTTAATACTCGATGATACTATCTGTGTCAATTTTCGTGGGCTATTTATATATCTACGATACAGAGCTTTATCGCAATAAAACTCCATCAGAAAAGGCTACGCTACGTGTGTTGTAGTCTAATAAATTAAAAAGTAGTTAGTCCAAAATAACATTAAAAGTTCTTTTTAGGTAGCCTTTTGTCCTCGTTTCTGGCATGTGCTCCGATTATTATGAAATAGCTTGAGAACTTGACTGATTTAAAAAATAAATAAAACACGCTTACACTCACTCCCAACATTATGTAAAAACCTGTGTCGTGGGTGCCGTTGTACACAAACAACACATACACAAACATTCAGACCCCGAAGGAAATATCTGTAGGCCATACAATCCAACCCGTGAACCTCGGTTAAAACGGTACCGTAACGTAAACACCGCTGTATCAAATGTTTCGTTTGAATTTGGATGGTTTAAGTGTTGATGTAATGAAAATATCACTGAAATGGTTTCATAGAAATATTAATTTCTAAGGCGGAGACCGGGAAAATTCATCAATACCTACTTTCTTTGACAAAAAATATGTTGGAATTTGTTCAATATTCATGATTAAACACCAATACTCTTAAACGAAGTTATACTTCGCATTTTCCCATTTGTTCTTGAGTCACAACTTAACATTTTCTTTCTACTTATTCTCTTAAAGGAAAAAGGCACTTAGTAATTATAATTCGACTTAAGTTTAAGGCTTCCTCACATAAAAATCCTACCAATAAAAGTCAATGTAATGCGACGGTATCGCTTAACAACCTTAAAATATTCATCGGATATCCAGTTGGGAGAAATATCAAAAGAAGAAATTCGCAGCATTTAAAACATACAGGTGGATATTCACGGGGCTTCCATTTATTCGCTGTACATTATTCATGAAGTCGCTGTCTCCGTAACGAGTCGGTTTGAGAGCGAAACCTACTGTCGATAATGAACTAAAGTTTTTTATTCGGATACCAATTCCCTGCCTTTAATTTAACTTGAGTTCTGTGTCAAGTATCAACATCTCATTTTTATTGTTGCTAATTGGCTGTTTTATATGCGCTCCGTCGTCTGCAATATACAATTAATCTACAATTCAAAATTAAAAATATTTTTGTGTAGAAAAATTGCATACCCCAACAAATTGCAAATTTTTCTTTCTTTTAAACTTTGTCTTATAATTTATTACACATTTATAATTCGAGATTGTGTTGGTAAGTTAGACTTAAGTCATTGAATAAGTTAACAATATTGCCGCTAAATGGTAGTGTTCAGCACTATCGTGTTCCGGTGGTAATGTACGGCCCTGTAATTTCCGGCACAGATGCATAACACCTTAGGCCTCAGGAGTGGCAACGCATCTGCATTTTGACCTCTGGTCATTGTGTAAGTATCTATAGGCTGCGGTCGTCACTTAACATCAATGTGAACTGCACGCTTGTTTGCGAATTTCATTGCAAAAAAAAAATATCCAGAAATAACCTCGAAAACTTTCAACCCATGTTAGTAAGGGAAACCTTAAGAATTCTATACATATTATTATGTATATAATCTATTAATAGCATAACCGATACTTGCTGCATTTACTGAATAATATTACCTGAGTTATTGTACGATAGTTGGTATTGCACATGACTTCAAAGCACCCACAAAGTCTTTGATGCTGTTACAAAGTCTAGTTCGAATTTGTTGAATAACTATTGACCGGGCTCTGGTCTGCCTTATTTAACGATAATACCTCGTACATGCCGGGTATTTACTTTATGCAAGTAAACAACTTTTTACTGGTGGTAGAGCTCCAGTGACGGAGCTCGCGGGCGTAGGCACCACCGCATTACCTAATATACTTTGCCGCTAAATGTACGGCCCTATAATTTCCGGCACAGAGGCATAACACCTTAGGCCTCAGGAGTGGTAACGCATCTGCATTTTGACTTCGGTCTTTGTGAGGGTGTCTATAGGTTGCAGTCATCAATTAACTTCAATGTGAACTGCATGCTTGTTTGTCACTTCCGTAAATAAAAACAAGGATCGATACAGCTTCATTTATAGAGTTCCGTTCCAGTAGTTGTAGTCAAAGGGCTAAAAACGGTACCCTAATAGATTCGTCTGTCCACCCGTCGGTATGTTACAGCTAGTTAACACCGAAACTATTAGGTTACTACCACGGAAAAGATTATCTATTCTGTGGTTACTATGTACTTCAAACTCGGTAGGCTGGTCTGTGAACCGCTTTAAGATATTTAGGTACACAAAACTGACAAACCTAAACTTGGACCTAAAACTAAAAACCTATTTTCATCACCTATACCTACTAAACTTGTGGGATGTTTATAGATTGATCTTTGAAATATGCGTTCCCCTCCCATATCAAATATATAAATAAATATATGGTGTAGTTTTTAATAAAAACTTTCAACGATAATATATTTTCAAACACTGCAAATATATCTTTGAAATTCGTATTTATTATATGAATAACTTACCTACTTATTGGAATGGTTTTACCTCCATTGGTCGATTGACCGACCGAAAGATTTTTTATCTTCCACTAGTGGGTGCAAGTTCGTCACGTCCCGACGCCAAAACATTTTCGATTATTAGGGTATAACGACTATATTTAATTTTGTACTATATTTACAAGCAACTACTACAGATCGACCACAACCAGCCCCAAAATGAACGATTTTTTACTATTTGCTAACAGTATTAATTAGGATGAACTAAATAGTAAGCTATACTTTTTCTCATTTTTATTTCGATAAAAAGTTACATAATATTATTCGGATATTTTGTGTTTTATCAATGAAATAAACGGACTATAAATAAAGCTTACTCCGAAATTTCTGTGAGTAATAATAATAAGGGAAAGCATAATAAATTGCTGCCAATAAGATATACACCCGACTAGGTACAAAGTTCTCCATTTCTCTTTGCCATCGTCTTACAAAAGCCAGAATTTGCAACCCACTAATTAATTAAACAATACATGAAAGACGCATCTTTACAAGGAAAATCTTAGCGTCGCTCATGAACAGAATCTTAAGAAGCTTTGGTACGTTTTAAATTGAAGCAAATAATTCAAAAGGGTTCAGCCTAATTAATCAGATTCCTTCAAGCTTGAAACTTGACCCTAGATTTTACCCTTGTAACACCTGAGGCTGAAACAACTTGTAAATACAAATGTAAACCTGAATTAATTGTTAACAAATATAACTTCACACTGTCGCCTTACACTAATTTAATGCACATAGTAGGGTTAAAGGGTAACGAATATCCTCATTCGCCAATATTGATATTTTGCGAGTATGTACTTAAGTTAATAACAATTGGTGCGACATGATTTAATAAACAGAAAAGTATCAATTTCTAGTTACTTTACATACCTACCATTGCTAAAGTTTAAAGGCAGTTAGTACTAACTTCAAAGATCGCAAATTACGCAAATGTTATTGATACTTTTGATGTAGTTTTAAAACATTCTTCTTCAGAGATGAATTGTAATAAGCTGTATCTCGGTGCTCTTTGAACCATCTAATCTGAAAATAAACTTTTTGTTATATGTTCTATTTTTATTTCTATTTTTATTTCTATTTTTAAATCTTTTATTACTTCCTAAAACGAACGAAGTTACACATCACCATCATCAATAGACTCAAAAAACTGACTAATTTTAAGGGGTGATTACCCGTGCACCTATGATTGAATTATTCCTCTCTAAGGAAAAAATCCTGCATTGAAATCCTCGATACGAAGAGAAAATCGTTAAATACTCGGGTTAGCGTTCGCTACCTTCTTTTTGTTACAACTACGTCAAAGTCTGTGAAGATTCACATCATAGAACTTTTGCCCTAAACTTGTCAGATATTTTTTTTTTTTATGTAATAAAAGTGGCAAACAAGCGTGCAGTTCACATTGATGTTAAGTGATGACTGCAGCCTATAGACACCCACACAATGACCAGAGGTCAAAATGCAGATGCGCTGCCACTCCTGAGGCCTAAGGTGTTATGGCCTCTGTGCCTGAAATTACAGGGCCGTACATTACCACCTGACCGGAACACGATAGTGCTGAACACTACCATTTAGCGGCAAGTATATTAGATAACAGGATAACGAGAAAACACCGACAAATGAGCCATCGTTAGCAATCTCTTCCACATTCATACAATGGTTTTGTTCTTTGAAGCGACCAGCTTGCTGCCTATAAAGTCACTGGCTTTTTATAGCATAATATTGCCAGCAATAATCACTCACCAGACACTTGAAATTCACATCGTCTACGTCACAAGCTAAAATAAAATAGCAAATAAAACTTCAGCTACGAGCTATCATGTAGTCAAATACCGCGCCATAATAAGTATACCTAGTTTTTTAAGCGACAGCTCACGTCAGGGTGGCAGCCTAACGGATAGACACAATTTAAATTTAATTCCGGACTAAGCGCCCCATACTTTCCTTAACAGTTACCCGTTGGATTCTTTTCCGCTACATTCAACTACGGCACGATCTTTGCTTAAGACGTCACATTCCCCTCCTCTTCACCAGCAATTAAGCGTTACCTTGCAAATAACACACATTTGAAAATTGCTTTCTCTGAGAATTCGTTCGGATCCATTCAATTTAAAGAAAATAGTTTTGGTTGTGCGTACTTTACTTACTTAATCGAAAATCTGTTTGAATGCTTGAAATGGTCCTATTGGTCGTAGATTAGAGACGATTATTACCCATTACCCAGGAGAAAATGCGTTACGCATACTCACCCCTGAGAACACGTGTGAGTTATGAAACTCCGAGAAGAGATACCCTACCCACTAAAAACTCCTGGGTATTCCAACTCCGCCCTAAGTGGCGGGGTAACGCTTTAGCACACATTCGCAACTACGACGGCGGTCGCCTGCAACCAGGTACAACTCAACGTAGGGGGGCCCTCCGGCCCACACTAGTGGCGTGCGGAACAGACATTTTAGCCACAGTGGCCTGGGCCGCATCATGCATTTATGTTGGTAGAAATACTAAATAATATTTTTTTTAATGTAATCTATAGGTAAAATACTATTTTCTGTATTTTTTTCAAAAACTTATGCCCAGTGCCACATTGTAAAGATGAAACTAAAATGCGCCCAGGCTCTCTAGATTCATGAATAATTTAAAATGTAATGTAGAAAATTTTGCATATTTAAGATCCTATGCTACTCCTTGGTGGCCCACCTAGAAAGGCTTAGCGGGCCGCAGTTTGAGTATCGCGGATTAACCGTAATATGTTTTGTCTTTGTCAGTTGCGTTGTCAATTGCATAAGTTAGAAAAAGACAAAAGAGTGATTAGCAACACTTACGCTAAAATGCGTTGATGAATAAGGCGGTAAGTGTTGTGGTGATCTAACTCAATACAAGTTAGTTTGTTCTGTGAGGTGGTTCCAATTATTTATCGAGGCCGAGCCCGGTAATCTTCCTCATTAGTATGAATGTTCAACTATAACACGATCTTTACTTAAGACGGCACGTTCTCTCCACTTCACCAGCAATTAAGCCTAACCTTGCAAATAACACACACTTGAAAATTGCTTTCTCTGAGAATTCATTCGGTTCCATTTAATTTTAAGAAAATAGTTTGGGTTGTACGTTCTCTGTTTGCTTAATTGTAAGTGCGTGAATCTTGAATATTGGTGTACTGTTTTTCAAACTTCTTGATTTGTATCATTGACAGAATTAGACCGAAACTGCTATCAAAATATTATTAATTTACTAGCTCCACCGACGAACTTCGTATCGCCTTAGAAATATTTTTTTTTAATTCAAGAAATCGAAAAAAACATATTTGTTGACAATCACATAAGTGAAAACTCAGGGGTATGGAATATATATCTTGGCCGATTCTCAGACCTACCCAATAGGCACACAAAATTTCATGAGAATCGGTCCAGTCATTTCGGAGGAGTATGGTTACTAACATTGTCACACGAGAATTTTATACAGAGAAGAGATATTTCTGACGTGCTTGTACATAAATAGTTTCAAAATATAATTTGTTCAACTAGACGGTATTGTTACACAACTTACTGGAATCCTAAGTATGTAATTATCATGATTATTGATTATACCCTAACCCCCTTATTCATAAACGGACATTAAATACGTTTTAGTAATATGCTTTGTCTTTATCAGTCGCGTTGTCAATTACGAAGGATAGAAAGACAAAGGAGAGATTAGCAACACTTTAGAACAAATGATTTTATGAATAAGAGGGTTAAATTTCAGGCATTGAAAAATAAAAATCAGATGACCATGGTTCTATCTTCTTCACCAATTGGAGCCGGCTTTATTCTGTTTCTTTTCATGCTAGCAGCAGTTTTGTCACGCAGTTCCACGACCTTATGTGGAGACTATTCCTTTTATGTTATAGCAGAATTTAGACAAGTTTATCGTTTATGCGCATAATATGTAGATATGACTTGGGTCTCAATCAAGTTTATATTATCTTATCGTAGGTATATGAGTATTTATGTTTTTAAATGGACTGATGTATTGCGCCCGCCACATAGCAGCCCGTATAGCAGACCATAATAACAGTTTTCATATTTATAGACATAGTGTTTCTAATTCTTATATTTCGTAAACCTGAAATACAAAGCGAAAAGCTTTCACATTAACGTAAACACATACATAGGTATATATCAGGCCTTTATACAATATAAGCTTTACGTTATACGGCTTTAGTCTGAAACAGAAAATAACTTTAACATAAAGAGTACCTACTATGGATCAATATTCATATGAAACATCATTGAAAAACGTAAAAAATACTCTCATTACCATAGGTGTAACAATATAATAGGAACATGTCTGATATAATGACGTATAGGCAATCAAAGCAGGCATTACAGAAGCCAAATGGTTCTATAATCCGATCTTCATACACCCAATCAATTTACCCAATATCAACCTATCATATATTATTAGGGTAATATCTAATCCTACACTACACGTGTAACAAGCTTAACTTAACAAATTCGGTTAATGTTCGGTAGTTTAAGTGTGAGAGAATTTAGAAAAATTTATAAACAAAAAGGTGCACGAAGCTGATCTGAGTTCACCTGCAGTGCAGGTCGGGCCTGCACGATTTATGGCTTGGCCTGAAAGCCGGGGACACAACGGACTGATCGTGTCGACTAGCCCGATCCCCAATAAATAACTGCAGTCTTTCACAGCGCATAAAACGGTTTAGTCCGCTTTTTTACGCCAAACTTTACGAATATTGAATTCGTGAACTATTAAATAGAGATACCGTATTCAGGATCCAGTCACGGTAACTGTAAACAAACGACGATATACGATCATTGCCGGTCCACAGATAAATTTCCAATCACACACTCCTGTACTGTACGCAAAATCAATATCTGTGCGTACAATGTAATTGTATTCGGAACGGTTTCACTGTATTTTTTACGTTGGTTGCTTGTTAACTACATAAAAATATTCATAGTATGATAGGCGGTAGCGTGTGTTGTGCCGTTAACGTGGATTTTTGTAAGGGACTGGTTGAAAAACACAAACACTAAACCTAATTTATAGTCACGATATGCTTTAAACGAAACTACATTTGAATATTATTGTTGCTCAGTAAAAAACATTTAGCCGCATTACTTTCTTATGTAACATTGTGTCTCGTGCAATTTGTTAATAATACTTCGGTATGTAGAGCCTTTAAGTTTGTAATTTGTGACGTAAAGCTTGTTCATTGATTTTTTGATGGGGAGGTAAAGGTTTGAAGGGTGGTTCTGTTTCGTGAATTTGAAATGAAGTGATTATAGATACATAACATAACAATTAACGGGTCTATATTTTCTAAGCAGAGCTATGTATTAAAATATCACGAAAAATAGCGGCAATTATCTACAATATAGAACACAAACAGAACAAGTGAACAGTGCATTGAGTGTAATGGAACTCTAGTGACCTGTGACCAATGCTATCATGTCACCAAATCTTTCTGTTAAGTGGAAAGGATAAATTAGATGTCCATATACGTTTAAAATTGACTATTTATCAGATAAAGGGAAAAGCTCGGAGGGGAGTTTTTTAGATTCTAATAGAAAACTATTCAGCCATTTTAAATAAATAACGTCCTTTTTTTATATATTTTAAAATTCAAAATAATAAAAGTATAATAAACATGGTTTACTCCCAGGTAGGTACTCAGAGTACAGAGTATACTGGGCGGTGCTGCATCATAAAATGGTCATAAGAAAATTTTGAATTTTCAGCGTAGTTACAACTACTTAACAAACACTTGTTTGTATTTTTTATAGCTTGTTATATTATGAAACTGCTTAATTTGAATATTGATGTCCTTCTGTAATCTGGTTATTGATATTGTAGATTATTGTTTGGTGCAAAAGATTATTGCTATAAAACTTCATCGAACATAGTAACGCAAGATGCCTCGATATTGTAGCTGGTAATATTTTCCTCAGCTGCCAATACCGGCAGAAACCGATATATCATTGCCTAACAATAAAAAAAAATGCTGGAATCTGTTTGCTTGTGTTTACTTAACACATGTATGACTGTAATTTCCTTCACAGGGAGACAACAACTTAGGCCTCAGGGGTGGCAACGCATCTGTACTTTGACCTTTGGTTTTTGTGGAGATGTCTATAGACTGTGGTATTCACTAACCATCTATGTGAACTGTACTATGTTGTGAACATCCAGAACACTACACTACAGCATTCTAAGTTGTTACACACGATGGAACGGAGTGAGTATACGCGTTTAGCGTAAGAGGTTTTTCGTTTGTTTGTTGGTGTGCGCGATCAAATATTCCAAATTATCTTCTCAATGGTTTGACCAATTTTGATGCGGTTTTCACTAAGTTGTGGCAATTATTCATCAAAGGGCGCTGCATCAATGTTTTGATCAAAACGAATGTTTACATTTATGTATTTCGAAAACGGTATTTCCGATTTAGATGATATTTTCTGTAAAACTTAAACTGTTGATTGGCGATGGTTTTTAGGTAGTTATAGTGGTGTTTATTCAACAGGGGGTGTCAAAATAAAAATATTGTAATTTAAACAAATACTCCCATTTATCTCTTCTACATCGGAAAGAACCGAGACCAAAGTTTTTTACCCAGTCTGACACTTCAAAATTTTTGTACGGTGCACTAATCTATTTATCATTATTAAGATGCTTTTATTTGCAAATTCAAAACAAGCCAGCAGTTCACATGGATGCTAAGTGAAATACTACAACTTATCACTAGTACCCCTGAGGCCTACACATTAATAAGACATTATTATTATATCGTTTGAAAACATAACGTCTCTATCACAAGTTTGCTGCGATGAAAGTGAATGGAATAAAGAACAAAGATAACAATATAATCGTGTCTCGAGTAGTTCCCTATTGCGAGTTAGAGAGAGTGTAATCTTGTCAACTGCAGTCCCGGTGCCCGGCAGTTTTTAAACAGTTTCAATTGCTTTGTCGTCCCGCTAGCGCAACTTTAATACAATAAGCACATATATATACAAATAAGATTATTTCTGAAATGATAATATTATTTTGAAAGCAGTATAGGCTTTGTTATCTTCAGTGCCGGATTTAAGGATAGGCAACATAATCAGTTGCCTATGGGCCTCCACCACAAGGTGGCCGCCACCACACCTCAAAAATAAATCAAATAAACTCGATAAAGGCTGAGTAGAAACAAAAAAATACTGAGTTTTGTTACAACATTGATGTGTTACTGATTGTATGACGAAAAACTTTATTTTAGGGTAATAGGAAGACTTCGACAATATAAAATCGATACTTGTTGAACTCAAACGAAAAATAGTTTAGTTCGTAGGTACCTACATCTAGTTTAATCTATACTTATAATAAAACTGTAGAAGTGTGAATTATGTACATTAAAAATATTTAAAAAAAATACCAGGGGATGTTACTAGATCGATACCGAACACAAATATGTGATTAGAAAATTTTTTGTCTGTCTGTCTGTCTGTTTGTTCAAGGTTCTTATCACGTTTTGATGAACAAAATTTCCACTTGAAAGCACGTAAACTCACTAAAACTTTATAAGCAAGTTGGGCAAGATGAAATTGGATGGAGAAAAGTAGGGACACAACACTATAATCGTATCCAAATTAGTCCCTATTGCAAGTTGGGAACAATGTAATCTTATGAACTGCACAGTCCCGGATTCCGGCAGTTGTTGCAGTTACAATTTCTTAGCCGTCCGCTAGCATGACTATCCGGAAATTTAAAAGCACTAAAATAGGTATACAAATAAGAATAACCGCAGTTTCATAATATTTTTTGAAATTATTTTACAATTCACACATTTTATGTTTTCAATTGATAAATGAACACTGTGACTATCTCAAATGTTCAATATGTGTACGAGTATATATGTATGAGAACGCTAAGATTATTTTCGAAAGGAAAGTAAGAATTTTGACGTAGTTGTTAGAATGGTAAAGCATTCGTTACTCGCTACCGCACAATATGGATGGTTTCTTATCACGTTAGAAAATAAAACTGCCAATTGAAACCAACTACAACTTCAGGACCAAGTTGAATATAAAGACAGTGAATTGAAAAAAGTGGAAAGATAACAAGGTAATCGTATCCGGAGTAGTTGCCCATAAAAAGTTGGGGATAATCTAATCTAATCCGGAACTGTGCAGTTAGCACAGTCCCGGATCCCGGCAGTTGTTAATAGTCACAAAGAAAACTATGTCTAAAGATTTTTTTAAATATTATTTTGAAAACAGTATCACTTGTGAGCATTTGCATTATTAAAACTATTGTGTTTACAATGGGACAGGGAATGGGTTAATATTGTATTAATTTATTTTACATTAAAAAAAATAGTCTTTTACCTGCTAAGGTTATTTTCAAATAGGTAAACGGTGAATCCAGACGCAGTTGTTATAATTTAGTAAAGCATTCGTGACAGCATGGTTACAGAACAATATGGCGGGTCCTTATCACGTTTTAAAGAACTAAACTTCTATATTTGAACTAAAATTGATACCACCCAACTTCACAAAAACTTTAGAAGCAAATTGAGCCAGAATAAATCGAATGGAAAAAATATGAAGTTAACAATATAATTGTATCTGTGTAGTCCCCTATTGCAAGTTGAGGATAATGTAATCTTGTCAACTGCACAGTCCCGGATCCCGGCAGTTGTGAAACAGTTACAATTTTTTTGCTGTCCCGCCAGCACTATCTAGCACTAGCGCTAGACTATATAGCAAAAACTACGGAATACAAATAAGAATAACAACAGTTCCTTTTGAGAGGTTTTGTAATTGATTTTGAAATCACCTCATTTTATATGGTCAATTAATTTATTAATGGACACTGTGACTATCTCAAGTGTTCAATATATTATTATGTAGCATTGAACAATTTTACACAGTGTTCGTTTATCGTTTATGAAACAAATTGAAACACCTGCATTTTGACGCAGTTGTTACAGATTAAAGCATTCGTTACAACACACTATGACGGATTCGTGCAAAATACCCTGACGCGCTGCGGTGTGTCCTTTTTATGCCCCGCCGACGGTGTGTCTACTTATATCTATGTATTTTTATGTATGTTCATTCGCAAGTAACGAGAGTGAATGAAACATTTTAACAATAAACGATTAATTCAACTGCGGTGAGGTCTCAAACATACTTTCTCTAACTGGTAAAAATATACTTTATTTAAAATTAATTACATAGTTGTCTATAATCTAGTCGGTTGTTCTAACCAGATGAACTGAGCTACGAAATTTGAATGCTTACAAAGCGTTCACACAACCACATACCATTTCGGTCCCATGCAGGATCCTGCAGGTTGCGGTAACAATGACTGGAGTGACGATCAAGAGCTAAAAAACATAAGCATCAAAAAACGAAAGACCGTGTGAAAAAAACGTTAAATAGATGTTATGTAATGATGATGGTAAACAAGCATGCAGTTCACATGGATGGTAAGTGAATACTGCATACTATAGACATCTTCTACAAAAACCGGAGCTCAAAATGAAGATCCTGCCACCCCTCAGGCCTAAGATGTTTAACCCCTGATATTACAGTACAGGGGCGTACATTACCACCTGACTGGAACACGATAATACTGAACACTACCACTAGCGGCAAGTACTTAGATTAGGTAATGAGGTGGTGCTTTCACCCGCGAGCTCCGTCACTGGAGCTCCACCACCACTTCAATACCAGAATAGATGTGTATAAACTGATGTCTTTCTATTTAACACATTCAATACATTTAAAATCTAATTTTTTAAAAGTTTTATTCCATTACTAGCTGTGCCCGCAACTTTGTTTGCGTGGAATAGTGGCTTTGGGACATTAGACAGCGCTTTTGGATATACATTTTGGTTAATTTTGGATCATAAACACTTCTGGGTAGCTAAAAAAATCTATTTTGCAGTAATGCTTCTCTGTACACGATATTAGACGTATGACCATCGGGGATAAAAGCACACAGGCTGCTAGGATTGCGAAAAATTGCTAATTATGTGTTTAAACGCGCATCCATCCTATGCGGAACCGTATTTTCGAAATGGCCATTTTAAACTTCTAGGCATATTTTTTTTATAGAAAATTATTATAAACTTTTGTAAACTTTCAGTCAATTTTAAAACATAAAAGATAGATCTATGCATAATTTAAGCAGTCCGTAAGAGCCGGCAGAAGAGAAAAAATGAATATTAACGTTGTACATTTTTACCCACTAATGCCACCAACACTACCACCACCACCACCAATGTCATCACTACCACCACCACCACCGCCACCACTACAATCGCCACCGACGCCACCAACACCACCACCAGAGTCACCAACAACACCTATGCCACCAACGACACCAACGCCACCACCACCACCACCACCACTACAAACACCACCAATGCCACCAACACCACTAACGCCACCATCACCACCATCATCATAATCACATAATCAAATTTCGTTTGTTGGAAGGTAATATACAACATAAGACCTAAAACATCTGTGAAAATTTTAAGTGTCTACTTGATACCGTTATTGATATGGAGCAAAAAATATACGAAAAAAAACACGTTTATTGTATGCCCCCTTGGACCCCTTAATATTTTCATTTTCTTGTTTTTAGTATTCAATTTTGTCGCTATAGCGGTAACAGAAATACATCATTTGTGAAAATTTTAGCTTTCTAGCTATCACTGTTTATGAGATACAGATACCTGGGGACAGATAGACGGATGGACTGACAGACAGGCAGACAGCGGAAGATAAGTAATAGGGTCCGTTTTTACCTTTTAGATACGGAACCCAAAAAAAGATAGATTCAGAATAGTTTAAAAATATTCGATTTGATTCTTTAAATTGTCGTAACTTTTTTATTTCTGAACCGATTGACATGAATCAAACAGTAAATGTTAAGTGAAACTTACCACAATATATTATTAAAAACTGAAAATCGTATAAGCTATTTCTGAAATTAGCGTCCACAAACACACAGACAAACATTCATTTTTCCGGAATAAAAAGTACCCAGTGTTGTGCGCCAAAGGTTAAAGTATAAATATACCAAGTTTCATCGTAATCGGACTCGTAGATTTTGTGTGATGCTTGAACAAACAGACAGACAAACAGACAGACAGACAAAAATTTTTCTAATCACATATTTGTGTTCGGTATCGATCTAGTAACATCCCCTGGTATTTATTTTTTCAATATTTTCAATGTACAGAATTTACACTTCTACAGTTTTATTATAAGTATAGATTAATCAAGATTTTTGGATTTGAAATCACCAAAATGTCAACGTTGATATTAACTTGGTACGTATTGCCTCCAATTAGTTTTAAATGATATACGGATGGAGATAAGAGAGGGAATTGTTTATAGAGAATATTAATCATAGATCCTTAAAATAATTTAATATCCTCACATTCCTGAGAGTCTCGGAAATTAAACACGCCTTAATAAATTTGCAGCTTTCATCTACATTACATATTTAAACGTTTCGCCTTCAACATTAGGTATTAGCTTTCTACCAAGTCAGGAGAAATATTAAATTGTACCTTTTACCATAAAATTTTGAATTAAACGCATCTCATATATATAAAAATCAATTGCTGTTCGTTAGTCTCGCTAAAACTCGAGAACGGCCTTCACCGATTTGGCTCATTTTGGTTTTGAATTATTTTTTAAAGTCCAGGGAAGGTTTAAAAGGTAAGAAAATATGAAGAAATTGAAGGGGAATAGTAAAAACACAATTTTATTTTCCCATACAAATAGTCCGTATCTATCAAACCTTTGACACATTATTTCATTCTGAGGCAATACGAAGTTTGCCGGGTCAGCTAGTTTGTATTAAAATTTCTTTCATTCAAACCTAATAACAGTTAGTGGCAACTTTTTAAAATTTTTATCCACAATAAATGAGTTCATTTAAAGAGAAATTTCAGGTTTCTACTCAGTTTTGACAAAATATCGTCCTGAAGGCGTATTGTGTCTGGATTGACATCATTTCGATAACCACTTTGCGACACATTGCTGTTTTCCTAAAATGGTGGTAATTATCATGTACGTCAAAGCAGCATAGTACGGCACAGTGGCTTTCAAAATTATGGCTACCGAGATACGGCTGCTTTTCGTTATAGCCTTATTAATGAATGTCTGTCATGCTCTTGATTAGTTTATTTAATTTTCCCTTAATGGTATAAAAAAATGTGATGCAAATGATATGATATTATGATGAAAATTAATTGTAACTTTAACAATTTAAGGCAATTAATTATTTAAAATGTATCATATATCAAAGAGATGTTTGTACATGTTTAAAAAACATCACGCAAACAAAACGTAAAATTACATCAAATGTAGGTACATTTTACCCTGTGTCTCTGTGTAGTTTATTCCAGCTACACAAAAATATTCCGCTCTAAGCAAAAATGTCACCGAACTTGAAATCGTTTACAAAATGGAATATCCTCATTTCATAAATTGAATTCTCTTGTTTCCTGTTTACCAGGTAACAGCATGATGCTGGATAATACTCACAAAGCCTTTTATTTTGTATTACAACGTTTCAAGCAAATATAAGGTTATGTATGTGCGTTCACTCAAAGTTCTTTGCAAGATAGGCAGAGAGCGTGTTGCGCCAAATATCCATCTCATATGTATAGTATTTGTTCATGATTATTATTATTGAATTCATTCATAAACTACCACGGATAAGCTAATATTACTTTCTTTAAGCCTACATAATAGGTTGGGGAAAAAGTCCTTTCGTATTATAGTATGTATGAACTTGTAATAAAATCTCTTTGGCTGTAGTATTTGTATCTGCCTGGTTTTGGTATCATTGACGTTAAAATTTTAAAGAACATAATTCCAAATTCAAATTAGGCAAATGTGTGATTTTCATTTGTTTTTCGTACTGTGAATCTAATGAAGAAATTCGATACATTTTAAAATTTTACTACAAAAAAGGTAAAAATGCAACGCAAGCCGCGAAAAAAATTTGCGATGTTTATGGACCTAGTGCAGTGTCTGTGAGAGTAGCACAAATTTGGTTTAAGCGTTTTCAATCCGGAAATTTTGATGTCAAAGATGCACCTCGCTCTGGTCGCCCTATTACGGATAAAATGGACGCCATTTTAAAAAAAAGGGGAGCAATATCGACATATCAGTAGTTACGACGTAGCTGAAGAACTGAGAATTGATCACAAAACAGTTTTGGCGCATTTGAAAAAAGCTGGGTACAAAAAAAAGCTCGATATTTTTTACCTGGGTACAAAAAAAAGCTCGATATTTTTTACCTCACGAGCTCACTGAAAGAAACCTAATGAACCTAATGAAGTCCTCTCGTGATGTTAACCTAACATTGCATAAAGAATTCTGAAGAGACCGAAACAGGTGGAAAACGGAAGGTGCAAGGTCAAGACTATACGGCGGATGCATTAACACCTCCCAGCCAAACTCTCTTAATTTTTGCTGAGTGGCTATAGATGTGTGAGGTCTAGCGTTATCATGATGAAACACCACACCCCTTCTGTTGATCAATTCCGGCCGCTTTCTCTCAACTTCTTGCTTTAATCTCATCAGTTGTTCGCAGTAGAGTTCAGAATCGATAGTCCTGCCTGGTGGTAATAGCTCACAATGAATAATGCCCTTCCAATCCCACCACACACACAACATCACCTTATTGCGAGTTAACCCGGGTTTCGCCACAGTCTGTGAAGCCTGACCGGCCTTTGACCACGACCTTTTTCGCACGTTCTTGTCGTACGTGATCCACTTTTCATCACCAGTTATCAGCTTCTTCAAAAATGATTCGGTTTCATTACGTCGTAATAAAGAATCACAAATGAGTACACGGTTCATTAGGTTTCTTTCAGTGAGCTCGTGAGGTACCCAAATATCGAGCTTTTTTTTGTACCCAGCTTTTTTCAAATGCGCCAAAGCTGTTTTGTGATCAATTCTCAGTTCTTCAGCTACGTCGTAACTACTGATATGTCGATCTTGCTCCACTTTTTCAAAAATTGCATCCATTTTATCCGTAATAGGGCAACCAGAGCGAGGTGCATCTTTGACATCAACATTTCCGGATTGAAAACGCTTAAACCAAATTTGTGCTACTCTCACAGACACTGCACTAGGTCCATAAACATCGCAAATTTTTTTCGCGGCTTGCGTTGCATTTTTACCTTTTTTGTAGTAAAATTTTAAGATGTATCGAATTTCTTCATTAGATTCACTCATCTTGACAGTACGAAAAACAAATGAAAATCACACATTTGCCTAATTTGAATTTGGAATTATGTTCTTTAAAATTTTAATTTTCAATGATGCCAAAACCAGCCAGATACAAATACTACAGCCAAAGAGATTTTATTACAAGTTCATACATACTATAATGCGAAAAGACTTTTTCCCCAACCTATTATAATGTCGTAGCAAAAAACCGATACACTACTAAATCCGCTCCTCAGTGAACGAGGATTCTGGCTCGTGATCATGAAATTCTAAAAGACTTGAGAAACGATTTTAATATCTATTAATTTTGAATCATTAGTTAAGCATTATCTTTCTTACTTTCACAAATTAATATAATCAAAAGACTAAAATTAGAAGCGTTAACGCAAATATGAAGCTTTTAAGTTTCCATCACACACGTACTTTTTTACTAGTTATATTCAAAGCTTTCAAAGAGTGTGAGTGAACAAGGCAGAAAATATAAATTCAGTTTCACTTTGATTAACAAAAAGTGTATACAGTGTGCAGGCTACATAAAAACAACAGGCCTTGGTAGAAATGTGTTCTCTTGAGACCTACGATTTTTTGCTTTTCTGTATTATGGTGCAACAATATTGAACATGGAAGCGCGCATGGCCCCGCGGCTGGTGTAGATCGAGAGACCAGAATCGATCTACTCGGTTAAGCACCACGGGCGCGATCGGGTAGTATGATGGGTGACCGCTAGTAACAAATTAAAAAAAGGCGAGTTTCCGTGCTTCGGAGGGCACGTTAAGCCGTCGGTCCCGGTTGCTATCGATAGATAGCAGTCGTTAAACCTTGTCGGAAGCCTTATGGTCGGTTTGAAAACATCCGACAGCGGGTTGGCCACTAACCCACTCACCTCCACCAATCCGCATTGGAGCAGCGTGGTAGAGTAAGCTCCAGGCCTCCCCCCAAAAAGGGGAGAGACTCGTGCCCAGCAGTGAGACGTATAATGGGTTATCATTATTAATATTGAACATTACCATTTATGATGGAATGAATTAGATAATCGTCGTGATGTATACATACTCATAAATTATTGAAACTACAATTAGGTAGAGCTCCAGTGCAGGAGCTCGAGGACGTTGGCACCTCCGCACTACCTAATCTATCTGCCTCCAAATGGTAGTGTTGACCACTCTCGTGTTCCAGTTAGATGTTAATGTATGAGTCCGTAATTACTATCACAGAGCCATAACAACTTAGAGCTCTGAGGTCATTTTCATTTTTGACTTCTGGTTTTGTGTAGATGTCTAGAGGCTGCAGTCATCAGTCGTTAACGTCCATGTCAGCTGCACACTTGTTTGCTTCACTTCTTACATAAAAAAAATAATAAATACAACAGATAAGATTAAATACTTTATTACAAGACTGAAATAAAATCCTATTTTCATCATATACCTACATACATTTTTGAACAAGGCATTCTTAACGACAATTTTACTTTGCACAATGCATAATACTACTCATATTCAAAGCTTTCAAAGATCGTGAGTGTAGAAGACAAATCTCTTGTATTCTATAATAAAGACAAAGTGATCGAAGCAAACTCAATATATGGTAGTGGTATATCTTCGGATGCACTCTAACCCGCGCCCGTCCAGCTGCAGCGCTACAATTTTAATCCCACTTTATGGCAAGACGACAACACGGGCTAGGCGTAACATCTAGGTGAATATCGATCTATAGCTTTACTGATATATTGCTAGACTTTCACCCAAATTGCTTTGCTCTTACACTGACGGTAATGCGTCTATGTTGTAGCGATTTTTATTTAACTGTTTGTTTGTATCGAACTAGATTACAAGCGTAGATACATTTTAAATCCGAGGACAGTGCTGTAATTTGACGCAGATCCGTTATTATTTAACTACCTACATAAAAATAGAATCTGAAAAAAGCTGAAAAGCGACCGAAACGTCGGGTTCGATTTTAAATAATCATTTTAATATATATATGCGAGATAAATCCGAAAACTAGTTTTATTTCAATGAGTGTAACTCGCGGAAACCTAAGAACATACTATACATAAATTCGTAAGCCTTACTCCTTCTTAGTTTAGGATGAAGCTTTTTTTAAGTAAGCCTAATATTTCTTTCCTTCAAACCTGCGACCTCAGGATAGCCAGTCCAGCCTCTTTACCACCAGTTAAATAATTATTTGTGAGGTTTCGGTAGGTTACTACCGAAACCTCACAAATAATTATTTAACTTCAATTTAAAACAAATTTCACGTAATATTACAGTAAACTGCTAGGGGGGTTAGAACCCCTGTTCGTCATTGATTACGTTACCCAATCAACCTCTCCTCAGATGGCCAATAGGATTCCCAGTTGCATTTTCTTCCATTCCAATTAAAATAAAAGGACAGGCACTTGTTTATGTAAATTGAATGTTCTTTTTGTAAATTCAGCAATATTGTTGTTTTATTTTTTTATGTAACGAAAGTGGCAGACAAGCATAAAGCTCACATAGATATTAAGTGATGGCTGAAGCCTTAAGACATCTACACAAAAATCAGAGGTCAAAATGCAGATGCATTGCCACCTCCGAGGCCTTAGTTATTTTGCTTCTATGACAATTAACACGAAGCCATATATTACCATGTAACTGGAACACGATAGTGCTGAACACTTCCTTTTTGCGGCAGATAGATTAGGTGATGCGGTGGTGCCTACGCCCTTGAGCTCCGACACTGGAACTCTACCACGAGTAAAATTAATCCACTGGTTTAAGATTTTTGTAATATTAATGGCATAAAAAGAATTAAAGATAATCATAAAAGAATTATCGCAACAGAGCACCCGAAAATTACCCTTTAAGATTTCAAGTGCGTGTCGGGCCACGCGCAGTGTAGAGTTCCGTAGTTTTTAGGTTTGAATAATGTAATTAAAAAATTATATAAATGTTTTCTATGAAGTTGTTTTCGAGTAAAAAACATATGGTCGACTATTAACTCGTAAACTAATAGAGCCAACTTAAGTGTGATAGTTTTTCTTTTAATTTCGTTATTTAAAACTACTTTTGCCGTAACGTTGGTAGAGGAGGGAACACTTGACTCTAACCAAAAAGCCCTTTAAAGCTTAATAAGTCACGAACAGTTAACTAAATCGAAAAATGATATATGCACACTCCTAACATTTCTTTAAGTCCTATTCAACGATATCCCACACAAAAAAAATGTTTTCTGCCCGTAGGTACCCTAAATATTTTTTTTTGTGATTTTATTCTACCACTTTGTCGGCGTGATTAAGGTGCATTGTGCCAAATTTCAAGTCTCTAGTACCAATAGATTTTGCGCTAAACCGCCGACGGACAGACAGACAGACAGACAGACGGACATGGCGAAACTATAAGGGTTCCTTGTTTACTACGGAACTCTAATGAATAACTTTTCAGTGTTATTTACCAATTATGCTTTACTTACATACCAAAACTAGTCAGATCGTTATCCATTGTGGGGAGAAGAGCGTTGTAATGAATACTTGGATCTGCCAAATGATCACACATCGCAAAGTGCAAATAAGCAATTTGATCGCGTTCCGCCTTCCCTCCCTTGGGCAACGTTAAACGTAAAACTGCATCTGCACGCTTCCAGATGTTAGCCATAAATAAAAATAAGCCGCATCCCATATTTCAGAATCATGCTTTTCAACGTAATTAATTTAAATAAAGTGGCATGTCCTGATTTAAATAAAAAATAAATAGCATTTCCTCACTGACTGATTCAACATTAAAAATATCTCTATTTATAGGACTTATTACATGACACGGTATTCAGGGTACGATAGCAAGGGTCAGGGTAGTGAAATAACATTTAGGGAGTTAGAGCCCTAATTAGGGCGACCGGAGCGGCCCGTGTATTTGTACTGTGATTGAGTTAGGGCGCTGTCGACCGGATAGTGTAATAAGCGGCAACCCGGCGCGAGGCCACGTCCACCCTCTCTGTCGGACCCTGAATACCGTGTCGTGTAATAGCCTTTTATTACAAAAACGAAATTCAAACTGTTTGTAATGGGCACTAAACATAAAAAAATAACAACTATTTCACAAAAAATTAAACCACCGAAAAGAGTATCTAACTGAAAAGATAAAAAATAATTAAATCTATAGGTGATACTGATGTAACTCACTGATTTTGTGTCGGCACCAAATAAACTATAGGTACAAAAAGATAACTAAGTTATATTTTCATAAAAACCTATTTGATGAAAATATAAAAAAAAAACATTTCGTAAGATCACGAAAGTGCTACAGTATAATGAAT
This sequence comes from Macrosoma leucophasiata, assembly GCA_036365455.1. Lineage (NCBI taxonomy): Eukaryota > Metazoa > Arthropoda > Insecta > Lepidoptera > Hedylidae > Macrosoma > Macrosoma leucophasiata. The sequence goes on from JAWQUS010000010.1 coordinate 10,289,374, forward strand.
AATGTGTGGTAAACAAGAAAAGCGGGCTTGGCGCACACACGCGGGCATCGCACTTTTGTGCTACGATCGTTTAATTTTGTTTGACGTTAACTCAAAATGAGCAAGTTACATCAAGTCCATTGATACGTTAAATTTTTAAGCCCTAGCTTGCGTTATTCTGAGGACGCAATTTTATGTTCTTGATGTGTACGGGCGTATAAGCTTGAGTTCAAGTTTGTGAGTCGCCACGCTTGTCTCCCGACCGCCATCTTGGAAAAATGGGGGTGCAAAGGGTTTTATATGATAACGTATATATACGTATTAGGCACATACAACGTACGTATACCCTATCCCAGCGTTTTTCAAAGTGTGCTCCGCGGGACTCTGGGGCTCCGCAAAGCATTTGTGTGGGCTCCGCAAGAATATTAGATATAATGAGAAATAATACACCTCTATCCGAATCAGAATACTGATATTCTGATTCTGATTCTGATTCAGATGATTTTTATGCATTCGATTACGAACCCGATATAAGACTTCAACTCTCTTCGATCAAACCTAATATCAACCAATTGATGAAAAATAAGAAACAGTTTCATACATCCCATTCGATTTTGTTTTCTTTCTACTAGCGAAAAAAGTTACCAAACTACGTTGTCTGTCAATCACTCAGTAACGTAACAGTTTTATATTGATTTTATGAGGTACTACACTTCCATTGTAATATGATAACTTGTAGTAACTTTTTCTTTTATTTTGGAATTCCGAAAATAATTACGCTTTTCAAAAGGGTTCCAACAAGGGTTACAACCAAAAAAGTTTGAGAAACGCTGCCCTATCCACAAAAAAATAAATAATGCAAATCGGACCGTTCAATAAAAAATAATACGAGGACAAAAGTAGTTATATGATCAAAAATTGGTACGTCCCGACTGCATACATCTGCGTTTTTCTTATTCTTTCAGATGTTTTTTAATATATTATACTCGCCAACTTGAAGGTATACTCTATCTAAAAAAAACATATTATGTAAATCGGAAAACCCAGTAAAAAAATTATAAAAATTATAAATTGATAACTTCCTCCTCTTTTGTTTTCGTCGATTGAAAAATCAAATACAACAGGTAACCAACAATTACCTACTCTGAATGTGACTAAAAAGAAAACAATTCATTTTACAGATTTTAAGTAGTCTCATTTATTAATTCGATTATCTAATTAATTATACATGAAACACGTTCACGGTTTAATTTTGATTAGCATTTAAAAAAATAATTAAAACAATATTGAAAATTAATTGCATTTTATAAAAAAATCTTGTTCCTACCTAATCAATATCGAGATAAAATATGGGACTTATAAAAAACTAATAATGACCACAATTCGAATCGGCTGGGTTATCACACTCCGTAAAGTGTAGGTATATCCTAATATAATATGCATTTTTCCTGTTTCCGCCTTCACTCCCATGAGCATCACAAAATGTAAAACTGCATTTACAACGACCTACACTCTGAGATGTGATATTTTACAATCCTACTTTTTATTGTAAAAGACGGCAAGTTTTATGTAAATCTCGCTGTCTATATTCTAATATTCAAGTACTCTAGATAATATTAAACAGGATATCTACAAATCGAATAAAACAACCCAAACCCAACCAAAAACCTTGTAGAGTTTCGTAGCCGAATGACAAAAGACGGAACCCTTATGGTATTGTCTGTCTGTCCGTCTGTCTGTATGTCACAGCCAGCGTCTAAAACCATTAAAACTGCACATCAATCGCTTTGTATTTTAATACAAAAATAAATATAGGTAGATATAAAAATATGGTATATTATTGAATATATAAATATAGGTATACATTTTCCTTTTTTAATAAATACAGGTAGAAGTAAGTATTAACTATTTACTAATACCAAGTATCGCAATATTTTATTTTTGTTAGCGTGAATATACGTTAGATATAACATAGATATACAATTATTTTTTTTTTCCTCTTTTTAAATTGTTTTAGAGTATTTTTTTTAGTTTCTACTTTTCATAAATTTTGATAATGTGCACAAATTATCTAATTTCCAACATATCATTTTATCCGGAGGTGGGGACCTGGAGTCCTGAAATACAGGGTATCCTAGTTTAGGCTCCAGACTCCACTAAACTTTTATGACACAATTGATGTACTATAGTAAGTAAGATTCAAAGTTTGTGGAGTAAATATTTTTTTTTATTATTATTATTATTTTTTTATTATGGTAGCTCCCCAACTCCCCATACTTGGCACTGTGACTAAAAAAAATTGTCAGTCCTATACGTCTAGGGTGTCAAATAGGTAGGTAGTAGTAGGTACCTATTGAAGCCTATAAAAAAACTACCAAACTTCGAGGGTTGCACGTGGAAACTTCGAAAAATTGAAAAATCCGAACACCGTTTTACATCCCAACACCGTTACTTACAGTCCGTTAACCCCATATCCATTTTGGGTCACAGATCGGCGCAGTAATGAGTGCTGTTCGGATCTGCCAAATGATCACACATCGCAAAGTGCACTATGAGCAATTTTCCTGGTTACCGCCTTTCCCATGGGAAACATTAAGCGTAAAATTGCAGCGGCTCCGAGATATTACCTAAGTATAAATAAAAACAACACGCTGTACGTATTTTATAATCAATGTTTTTTACTTGTGTTTAATATTTTACTGTGGAATATTCGTATACCAGTAAACAGATGTTATGAAGTGACAAACAAGCATGTTTGCTATCATCACAGTTCACATTGATAAGTATATAGCTTATAAACATCTACCTTCTACAAAACTAGAGATTCAATGTTCCGAGGCCTAAGGTGATCTTGTAATTTCCGGCAACTTCCTTCTGTGCCGGAAATTACTAAGTCGTACCCATGTACATACTATAGCGCTGAAGACTACCATTTAACGGCAAATAAATTAGGTCATGTGGTGATGCTTGCGCTCTGGGGCTCCATCACTGAAGCTTTATGTACCTCATACCGGTAGAATTATGTACATTAATAAATCACTCGGTAGACATTAAGCAATCGCAAATAGTAGGTAGGTATCCAGCAAGAAAATCGAGCCCATAAAAGAGACAATCGGCTAATGTCAACTTCGTAGAGCGTTATCTGTGCTACACACCACGTACGTAAGCACAGATAGTCCGGAATTGGTCAAAATTTGATCAAAGTGATCAAAAAACGTATCGTAGGTAAGGTGCGAAAGAGATAACTCGCTACAGACCCGAAGTCTCCTTCCTAAGGTTGATGTGTATTATTTTTAGTTGGGTACTGTACAGCTGTTTGCATATTTCGATTAATCCTTACTTCGAAATGGAAACCTTTTCAATTATGAGTTTATGATGTTTTGCTAAATACTTAGCTATTATCGTATTAAGATAACAAAGTCGATATGTACTTACATACAAATACGAGATGTGTATAACGTCGGTAAGTCGAAGGACCATAAGCTGTATTATCTGTTTATCGACTCCGAAGTTTAGGGATGTAAACGATACAGCTAACTATCGATATTCGATTGTTTTTCGATAAGTTTCCAAAAAACTACAACCTGGGCATCTTCAAATCTAGAGTGAATAGATACTTTCTAGACCAACGTGCTTCGTCTTCGACTACATCGTCACTTTCCATCAGGTGAGTTAGTGGTCAAACGTTGGTCTATACAAATTAAAATATATATATATTATAATTGGCGAAAGAAAATAGGAAGAAAAAGAAACTCACATTATATAATGTGTAATATCTTAAACCTAACCTTAGGTTGTCTAAGTTGCACACTCTAAAACACTGACTGACGATATCTGATTGCATTATCCAAAAAAGACGCTTGACATTTTTGAGATGTAATACAATTTATAACGTTCACTGTCCCGTGACAAACACAATAGTTTAAACAATGTAAATGGCCACAGGGAATGAGTTAAAGATGAAATAATTGGTAACTACCAACTAAACTTCATTTACAAAAATGTTGACTTTTCGATGCTTAGGCTACGTTTTCAAAACGATGCTTTTATCGACGTGATATTCAGAATTATAGGTCAATCGATACATCTATGTTTTCTCTTCGCAGTTTACATCCCTATGAGGCAGTCGCAGAAGGATTGGCCAATATCATCATCCCCATTGGAGACATACCGACCGTGACGACTACTGGGGAGACTAATGCTTTACTTAATTTGTTTCCCTCCATAAAAAGATCAGACTACATAATAATGTTCTTGATAGACTTTTACTTTTAATATGGGATATCAAATGAGCGCACTTTCAGTCAGTTCTGCACAAAAGTTGCCAAAATGTTATTGTGTAGAAATGTGTTTTAGGCTCTGATTAGCTTTTGATCGTGACTTCATCCGCGTGGGGTACAAACTTTTATTCTGTGTTTATATGTATTTCGCCCAAGATTAAATATTAAAAAAAATCTGAGACATGTGAATAATTGCGTTAAAATTGGTTTAGCAAATTAAAGAAAACAATGAAAAAAAAAACATTTTTAACTTCGGGCTTGACAAAGTTTTGCTTTCATCTTCTCGTTCTTTAAAACTTACTCGCATGTGTATTGCTAACCGTATCTTAATAAAATTTTTTATTTATTATCAAAATACCTAAGTGACCGAGTTCTGTGAGAAAAAAATTATAAATTCTTTAGTAAAATTCTTAACAAAGCAACCTACAGTTGAAAATGTAATCGAATAATATCAGCTGGTTCATTAGGATTCTTTACATATTACATAAAGCCATCAGCCAGCAGACTAGACCTCATCGCTCTCAAGTGGAGGAGAACTCTTCCGTTAGTGCAGTCATTCAACCAAACAATGACGGTGAAACCATTGCAATAGGGCGGTAGTAAATATAATAACACGGCATGGGCAGCAGATTCCCGCGATTAAAACTACCGCCACTACGATCGTCAATCCACCTGCCAAGCGTGGCGATTATGGCATATTTTCCCCTAATGTCGCACAACACTGTTGGGGAAGGCCTTGTCCAGCAGTGGACGTGGATGACATATTACATGAGTCTAAAAATTAGCCAGTGATGCTGTATTTCCAGGAAACACAAGCGTAAATTTTATGTTTTCTCCAATTTATTGTACCCTCGTTTTTTAGTATAGACAGTTCAAAAGTTATTACACGAAAAAATCCTACAAGTGTCCACCGCAAAGATTTCTCGAGACTTTTCCTTACTCCCTAGAGAAACTAACACGGAATAAAACATGACCTTTCCCCCTACAGAATTTTTCACAAGTATTGACGGGAAATAACCATAGATATGTTAGCAATGTACGTATACTTTTCACTTCATCCTTTGAAGATACAGATAGCAGACGAAGTTTAAATCCTGCCTGATACTATAGCTTTACATTTGACTCTACAATTTTAATATCACATTCCAACATCTTTGTCTCATCTTTATTCCAGAAAGCATTGCAGATATTTTTGCAACAAATGTTTACGAACATCGTAAACCTAAGTATTAAATAAATAAATAAAATACGCTTACACTCACAGCTCCACATAAGGTATTAAATAAACCTGTGTCGTGGATGCCGCTGTACACATACACAAACACCCAGACCCGAAAGAAACATCTGTAGGCCATACAAATATTGGTCCCGGTGCGGGGATCGAACCCCTCGAATCAAACGGTGGTTTCACACCGCTGGACTGACCGGGAAAAAAAATTTCATGAATATTCCCTATTTCGAGTAAATAGGGAAACGCATTTGCATTTTGACATTTACATTTTGTGTGAGTGACTATAGGCTGTAGTCATCACTTAACATCAATGTGAACTGCATGCTTGTTTGCCACCTTCAATTCCATTACATAAAAATAAATATCTCAGATAATCACATAGTCAAATTTATTATATGAGCGAACTTAAGTTATATAATACGTATTTATTATTATTTTATTGAAGTAAGTGGAGTAGATATGTATAGGTTATGTTTTTGTGTATTATAAATTGCTGTGTGCTTGACTAAAATAATATATATTATGTAACATAATAATTACCTTGCAGCTTTCACTCTTTTAATCTCTGCGCTCGTAAAATCGGGATTTGATCCGAAATATGCGGTCATCATAAATGCATCTATTTTCGGTAGATTGTGTTTCAGTCATCGTCTAAGATTCACTAAAAATCTAAAATAATCTTCACTACAATCAGCACAAGAATACAGGTTAAAATTAGGCATTTACTTTTCTTACAAACACCACTAACATAATAAGAACTTCGACGCCTTATTCAATGTCGTGTGATGTGAAGTCTCATTTCGTCTCGACCAATGGCGGCGCGTTTTGAATTTCGTTCCCTTATTTTGTATATATTATATACTATTTACATAATATTTAATGGCATTAAATAATCTTTACTTATAATAAAACTGTAGAAGTGTGAATTCTGTACCAGGGGATGTTACTAGATCGATACCGAACACAAATATGTGATTAGATTTTTTTTTGTCTGCCTGTCTGTCTGTCTGTTTGTCTGTCTGTTTGTTCAAGCATCACACAAAATCTACGACTCCGATTACGATGAAACTTAATTATAATTATACTTTAACCTTTGGCGCACAACACTGGGTACTTTTTATCCCGGAAAAATGTCTGTTTGTCTGTGTGTTTGTGCACGCAAATTTCAGAAATGGCTTATCCGATTTGCAATTCACTAATATATTGTAGTAAGTTTTACGAAGCATTTCGTGTTTGTTTCGTGCCAATCGGTTCAGAAATAAAAAAGTTATGACAATTTAAATAATTATATCGAATATTTTTAAGTATTCTGTATCTATCTTCTATATTTTAGTAGAGGGTTTCGTACCTAAAAGGTAAAAACGGACCCTACTCATTACTAATTCTCCGCTGTCTGTCTGTCTGTCTGTCCGTCCATCCGTCTGTCTGTCACCAGGCTGTACCTATCCCATAAATAGTGATAGCTAGAAAGCTAACATTTTGCACTTGGTCGGTTCTTTCTCTGTTAGTAACGTTAAGCATACCGCATAGCAGCGTCCCGACATAAAACAATCGCCGCTATGGTGATCAGCATGCCAAGCGTAGCAATTATGGCATATTCTTTCCTTATGACGCACAACACTTTTAGGAGCATCTTCGGGAAAGGCTTTGTCCAGCGGAGAGGGATGGACGTCTTTCGGATGTAATTATGATGATGGTGATGGTGGTGGTGGTGTAGTGGCATTAGTAGGTAAAAATGCACAACGTTAATATAATTTTTTTTTTCTTTGCCGGCTCTTACGGAGTGCCTATATTATGCATAGATGTATCTTTTATCTTTAATTCTCTATTAAAAGCACTAATTGACTGAAACTTTATACCAATGATTATTAAACATATTTAACATACAAAATTTCATAATAGTTTTCTATAAAAAAATATTATGCATAGAAGTTTAAAATGCCCTTTTCGAAAATACGGTTCAGCATAGGATGGATGCGCGTTTAAAAACATAATTAGACATTTTTCGCAATCCTAGCAGCCTGTGTGTATCCCCGATGGCCATACGTCTAATATCGTGTACAGAGAAGCATTACTGCAAAGTAGATTTTTTAGCTACGCTAAAGTGTTTATGATCCAAAATTTACGAAAATGTGTATCCAGAAGCGCTGCCTAATGTCACTAAGCCACTATTCCACAATGGGCGTCAAGACGCTCGACGTCAGGACTCTGGGCGTCGAGACGCTCGACGTCGAAGGTCCAGACGCCCAGGGTCCCTAAGCCCAGCGACCACACGCCCAGCATCCCGACCCGACGCCCAGCGTCCCGACGTCGAGCGTCACGACGCCCAGCGTCCCGACGCCCAGCGTCCCGACGCCCAGCGTCCCGACGCCCAGCGTCCCGACGCCCAGCGTCCCGACGCCCAGCGTCCCGACGCCCAGCGTCCCAGCGTCCCAGCGTCCCGACGTCGAGATTCTCGACGCCCAGCTTCCCGACGCCCAGCGTCCCGACGCCCAGCGTCCCGACGCCCTGCGTCCCGACGTCCAGCGTCCCGACTACCAGCGTCCCGACGACCAGCGTCCCGACGCCAAGCGTCCCAACGCCCAGCTTCCCGACGCCCAGCGTCCCGACGCCCAGCGTACCGACGCCCAGCGTCCCGACGCCCAGCGTCCCGACGCCCAGCGTCCCGACGCCCAGCGTCCCGACGCCCAGCGTTCCGACGCCCAGCGTCCCGACGCCCAGCGTCCCGACTCCCAGCGTCCCAGCGTCCCAGCGTCCCGACGTCGAGATTCTCGACGCCCAGCTTCCCGACGCCCAGCGTCCCGACGCCCAGCGTCCCGACGCCCTGCGTCCCGACGTCCAGCGTCCCGACGACCAGCGGCCCGACGTCGAGATTCTAGACGCCCAGCGACTCGAAGCCCAGCGTCCCGACGCCTAGCATCCCGACGCCCAGCGTCCCGACGCCCAGCAACCCGTTGCCCAACGTCCCGACGCCCTGACGCCCAGCGTCCCGACGCCCAGCGTCCCGACGACCATCGGCCCGACGTCGAGATTCTAGACGCCCAGCGACTCGACGCCCAGCGTCCCGACCTCCAGCGTCCCGACCTCCAGCGTCCCGACGCCCAGCGTCCCGACGCCCAGCGTCCCGACGCCCAGCGTACCGACTACCAGCGTCCCGACGACCAGCGTCCCGACGTCGAGATTCTCGACGCCCAGCGTCCCGACGCCAAGCGTCCCGACGCCCAGCGTCCCGACGACCAGCGTCCCGACGCCCAGCTACCCGACGCCCAGCGTCCCGACGCCCAGCGTCCCGACGTCGAGCGTCCCGACGACCAGCGTCCCGACGCCCTGCGTCCCGACGCCCTGCGTCCCGACGCCCTGCGTCTCGACGCCCAGCGTCCGACACCCAGCGTCCTGACGTCGAGCTTCTCGACGCCCAGCGTCCCGACGCCCAGCGTCCCGACGCCCAGCGTCCCGACGCCCAGCGTCCCGACGCCCAGCGACCCGACGCCTAGCGTCCCGACGCCCAGCGTCCCGACGCCCAGCGTCCCGACGTCCAGCGTCCCGACGCCCAGCGTCCCGACGCCCATCGTCCCGACGTCGAGCGTCTCGACGCCCAGCGTGTTGTTTTTGTATGATCCAAAATTAACCAAAAGTTATATCCAAAAAAGCTGCCCAAAGCCACTATTCCACGGGAACGAAGTTGCGGGCACAGCTAGTTAGTAAATAAAAAAAAAACTTTGTAATTATAATATAACGTTGATAAGTATTCGAGAAAAAAATAATTTAGACAATTTAAAATTTTATGCATAGTCCCTATTATTTCTAAAATATATTAAATACGTGAACGTATTTGCAATCGTCACAAAATGAACAAAATTTTAATTGTTCAATCATATTCACAGTATAAACAAATTATACATAAATTTTCCATAGAAGCACGAAACGAGTTTCAGATCGGCTAATAAGACTGCTAATAACAAAATATATCTGCTAAGATAGGTTCTAAGGACTAAGATACACATAAAAATCGGGCTTGATGCGATTTCATTTCAATATATGTGTAGGCGTACGTGTGAATATAATTTATTCATCGGTCGGTATCTCAGTCCAGGGGCGGCGCTGAACTCGAATTTACTGCAAGGACCGTTTTTAAAATTTCAAGAACAGCCAAGAGAACAAAGGAATGTCGGACTTTATCAGACGGTAAAGAGAGTAAAATGTGTCCATTGCACTAGCGCACAGAACAGTTTATAGCTCTCGACGACACCGCACCCACCTGTTTTGAACCAAGAATGCTTTTAAACGATGATGCACTCAATACATTTTACATTTTATCCTATGCAAAAGTGAAATCTACGGAGTATGCACCAAATTTTGTACAAAACTTATAGCTTTACTCACCAAGCAACGACGTATGTACCGTACCTAACACGAAATGTCCAAATTTTCCCATCCAAAACTCGGGCGGGGTACTCGTTTGGGACCCCCAAAAGGCCCTATCAACAACAATCAAAAGAGCTGTAAAGAAAGTTGTTACGTGGCAAACATAGTTACAACCATATGAAAGCGCTTGTAGTTACAAACTACTTTCGTTAGGCTATCTAACTTTTCTGGTCTCGCTCTTTGAAAGTAAGCCCCAAGTTAAAGGCTGTACAGGGTAGTCTTGCTTGTTATAAAATCAATGTAGGCTTAACTACTTTGCAGTAGTTAATTTGTCGGCAGTTTGCGTGTTATACAAATTAAGCTTCATATTTTTAGATGAAATTAATGGGCAGACCGTTAATTTTAGACGAGTGTTATTTAGTTAAAAGAAAGTGTGCAATCAACCACAAACGATAACGCTAATTTAAAAATATTATCTTAAAGACCAATCACAATATAGCTGAGAGTTGGGGAGTTATTAGCGATGACTACCAACAGCGCCTCACTTAGGAAACCAGGGGACAATTTATTTTAATTAACCAAGAACGTCACGAACGACAGTTCCATTTTTCGTTTCAATCTATTTTGCGGTTTCTTGATGCGGCTATCTTAAACTGAGACATTCATTCAAAAAGTTTGAAATCGAATTAAATTCGCCCCTTTAACTAAACTCAATTTTCTTTCACGACTTCATTAAGCGGAGCCATTCCGGTGAGCCTCAGTAATGACCTCAAAGGGCGTTAAATCAAGATCGAAGGGAAAGATAAAAAGTAACTGAAATTTAATACTTTTATCAAATATCACTCTTGACCTCAGTTCACGACTGACTTGTAATTTTTTTCAAGTCTCTAATCTTATTGTTCTTCAAAGAATGTAAAATCGAGGAAGGCTTTTTATGAGTATTAAATGAATCGCAAAGCTTTTTATGTCAGAGAGCAAGAATATCAATAACGCCAAATACTTTAGAGTTTTTCTTTCATAGCAGTTGTTGGATATTCTAAAATGAAATAGTTTCAACATAGCACTATCGCTTAAAATGTAAGGTACATTTTGCTGATTGCAATAGTCAAGACTCCACCGAGGGAGCAAAAACTTCACTTCATTACAGTCGACGCGTAACCGTGGAACCTTCAATTTGGGAATTATCCTAAAACGACTGCTGAATTATTCAAACCTTGAATTATTGACGAGGATCTTCAGGCCACAATATCTCCAAAGAGACTTTATGGTAATACGAATTACTCAATATAACCAACTCCAATAAAGAACGCGGACTTTGGTATCTCAAATATTTTCTAATGATACAATATTCATTGTGATACGCTTGTTATAACGACATTTTCTATAGATTTTATTTAAATGCTTTCTTTCATCGAAAACGTTGAGAAGAAACCGTCATAAATTTTCTTTTAATAAATTTAAATAAATAGATAATTACGTGGAGTATTGAGCTACATATTCTACTTATTGTGAATTAGAATTAGAGCTAGAAAAAGATAGAGATAGAAATTGAAGATATGTAGTTAAATTATGTAGTCTAATGAATAAAGCTTGTTAATACGCAAATAAACCATTTATTTTTGGATTTTTCTAAGTTACCTAGCCACCAAATTCAATTTAATTTATTTAATCCTACCTCTCCATAACATGACGACATTGTATTTAATATTATAATGAGACACTGCAAACTTATTTAAACTAACTTAAAAAAAGTTCGGGGTAAAGTGTATAGCATTGTGTTACTTGTTAACTCAGTTCTTCGAAACTCAACGTTAGGTTAAACTGAGCAGAGAATTGAATTACATTATAAAAAATGTATAGAGTGTTCCTGTAGAAAGAAGAATGCGCTTTGAATCTTTTTATTTATCTCCTTTGATTTAATTAGAGATATCTCGCCGATGTATATTATTATACCTGATTTTATTACACCCCACTTAATCAGTAGACTGTAAAAAAATTACAAAAATTATTTGTAGTTCTAGAATTGTCAAACATATGAATTATCGGAGGAATTAAAGTTCAACTAGGTATCTCCGAATACTGAACTCACTTTAGGAACCCGTAAATCACAAAGATTCAGGAATTTCAAATTTTCCGATCGCGGCTCTAAATCCTACGGCCCCGACCCCCGATAGGAAACCGAAGGCGACAGAGGGTAAGGAAATCTTGATAAAAGTGTTGAGTTGTTATTCATATCTTTTATCTATCACTTCTAACACAAGAAACCTGTAAACTTTTCACCTAGAATAGAAATGGCCATCTTGATTGCGGCCACCCTGAATATAACGGATATTTTGTTAAAGACTTTTTAATTTATCAAACTGGAACTCAATTCTCGTTTATTTGGTACGGGAAAAACCAATATGAAACCGAAATTCGATGGAAATCGACAATCAATGACTATGAACAATAGGCCAATTCGCTACGATTGGGCGAGCCGAGAGGCGAAATATGAGCAACAAAATACTCTTTACACGAAAATGGAATGACGTGATAATACATACGAGTATACATATTATGTTTATATTACACAATCAGCACTGGTTTGCAACCACGTTTGATGTTAAATATGAATTTAATTTAGTGTGTACTTATTAGAGGCTATTTTTTGTGCGAAAATTATTAAGAGCCTATAATAATATTTGGATTAGGATACTCCCAAATGAGTGGCCCATATCAGATACCTACTCCATTTTTAACGAATTTTTTTTTTTTTTAATTTTAGAACAATTTGTTCCACAAATACAAGTCCCACAACATAACGGCTTTATGTTTTACGTACGTTCCGCCCTAATACGTGATGCCCCACAAAAACTATTCACAATAATTTTGCAAGAAAACATACCATAGATAGCTAAAGCCTACATACCTATACAAGCATAGGTAGTAAGTATCTTAGTGGTCTAAATAATAAACTCGAGATATTCAATGTTGGACATGTTGATATGATAAGCACGTGTGTATGGTTTAAGATTTTCATCTAATTACCTACCTAATTTAAAAAAATCTTGCTTCACAGTGTTTGTAACAGAGGCGTTTCGTGACAGATTTTTATAATATTTTTTCTGTATCATTTATAAATACAGGTTGAAAATAGGTTGTAAACTATTTTGGATAGGTACCGCTAAGGCAATATGGAGTTCGCTGGAAGAGCTAGTATCTACCTAAGCACAGTAACAAACAGTTTAAACTAACAAAAAAATGTATCACATGCAAAATACACCTACGTAGATACAAGTATCTTTAATGATCTAAATAATTATCCAATATATTCCATCCAAATAGGAAGCTCGTGATGTGTATAATATTGCAAAATAATTAAAATGGGAGAAAGCTCAAAGCGTTTCGCCCTCATACGTGTTGTCACTTCCTAACAGGCAGTGAAACAATGGTGGCCCTTTGTAAAAGTCGGCGACATTATAACGTTGTAAATCTGAGTCCTTTGTTGCTAAACTATAGGGATAAATGTCACCCACAGGCATTTCTACCCTCCAGCCGCCCGCCCGCGCCGTATCACCTCACACGCCGCATTTTATACCTATTAGCATAACTTGTTTGGCAAAATTATATCTGAAATTAAATGTAAGACGAGCATTTTTATGGAAGCCTGAGATTTCAACGAGCAATATGAACACACTAAATTGCTATTTTTTGTGAAGTATGATTAACAAAATATAAGGTATCGTATACAACAGCACCCTGAAACTATAACATGTACGTAAAGTACTTATTTATTGGTTTCTAGTGATAACGAGGTCATATTGTGGTAGAGCTCCAAACAGTAGCAAAGCTATGAAGGAGCGGCGCGTGTGATTCCTATCGGGTGCCAGCCGCTTGGAGGTAGCACTCGACGTAGAATTGTTATAATAGGTATGTGTGAGATAAAGTATATCATATAAACATAGATAGATAGGCCCCTAGTCTATCAATCTCAATAACAGCAAAAATATTAATAGAATGCTAAGAGGTTTAGGGCACAAGGTTTAGACGCGGAAGCGTAACGGAAACAATATAATACACACATTTTCGATGGTATAATTTAAGTTGGCATTACAAAATGTATAAATTTAAAGTATTGAATCTAGGGATGACTCACAGACCAAATCAGCCTTCCTTTGGTTCCATAGTCGATGGGGTGACTCTACAAAATGTGCACCGGCATGGATGGGTGCCACCTATGCCAGCTACGCCATTGTCCCCAAACTAACCATTACCTATAACGTCATTCATATAATATATCGTATATTGGGATTCGGGTGAATAAAGACTAGTACCTTTCCAATTACTGAGTTTGAGGGTGAGATTCACAGACCGCACTACGACTTTACTTTGAGCAAAGTACGCCTTTGAACTGTCAAAATCCATACTAAACTGACAGTGTGTGTGCGGTGATGTCTACACACTCACAATGAGTGTGTAGGCATCACCGCATAACCTAAGCTACGTGCCGGTAAATGGCACGAGTAAAGTGGAGAATGTTTTTTTTTTTGTGCATTCCAAACCCCATTTGTGAGGTATTGTTGTATAGGTCTTCAAAATTCTTTGAATTTCTAAAGAACGGTTATCGATAAAGGAATCCGTTTGTGAAATATCAAGGATTTAAGTTCAAATTTCTGTAAGAGCCCACCAGCTAAATTGTTGCGTTAGATGTAAAAAAAACACGATAGTTAGTAGTATACATATACATTAAATAGAAAACTATCATACATATGTATCTGCACGCCAGTTGCATTGTAAGTATATCTAGTCATTCGCTCATTCGAAATTCTTTCTTCTTCAACTTCTAAGTAGGTTTGATTAATACACGATAACGCGTTATTTCGATTAACGCGACGGTGAAGTCATTCGAATTTAATTTTGTGTAACTAGACTAACTCACATTAAGCACTTTCATAATATAATAAAAATTATCAAAGCCTAACTCTACTTTTCTCACTTGAATGAATAAATATTTTACTACAATTTACCTAGGCCTAGAATGTGCATGTCACAAGGACCGTGACTTGAACAGTGAACACGTCTCGTAATATTTTCACCCCCAGACGATTAATACGTACGGCTCAATGCTCCTACAAAGGCCTAGTCTTTTTATAAGGCTTTACAAACACAGCACGGTATTGTATTGTGATTTCAACCGCAACGTAGTCTACAAAGATTATTATGTGGCAAGCTATAAAATATACTTAATACCTAACTCTGCCAATGGCCAACAAGAGCAATATTTGTGATCATCTAGTTTGATTTTAGACGGAAGTTTTTAGAGTTTGGAAATATTGGATTAATTAGTTAGTTCCGAAAGCTGTTATAGTAGATTTATCAAATAAATAACACTGAAAACAGATCACAACCTCCGATAACAGAGTTCATATGGATATTGTGGCGCTCATTTTTTTATATCAAAGTCTTGACAGACAAGCAGACGGGCCACTTGATGGAAGAGGTGGTTACCGTCGCCTATGAACATTCGCAACACCAAGGATTTCTAGGGAACATTATGTTTATGTAAATTCTGTGGATATTATAACTACGTAGCCACTAAAATTAAATACATTTAATATTACCTCAATCAAGCCTCAGTAGTCTAGTGGTGCAGTATCATAGTAGGCCACTACAGGACTACTTGGCTGGTAACTAATAAACGTACCACGTTAGAGATTTTTTCATTTCTTTTTAAGTTTCCCGGTGCTCTTCTCGGACTTTGGCAATGTGCCCGGCAATAACATTAGGCTCGCCACCTATTTATTAGGATACAAGGGACAAAACGAGGCAAATCGTGAGTGTTTATATTAATGATGCATTTACCTCTGCCTATCACTTCGATGAATGCATGCGTAAAGTGACGTATCTTTAATACCTATATTCTCAAGTGTTGGGCGCTGATCGCAACTTCAATGTCAAACAATTACAATTACTTAGGTATTACAAGCATGAGCTTTTCGGAAAACAACCTTTTAAAACGTATTAATACAAACAGTGCGAAGATTAAAGATTATTATCGTCATGAATGTATCTAGCCCACACGCACGGCACCTTCTTTATTATATGTAACTTGGTATGTAAACAACTTAGTGTTAATGAGAGCGCCGAAACACTCAACATATTCCATTTTGCATTTGTATGGGTTGTTGAATATACTCGAATGATAATAAGAATATTAAATTCTGGTAGTACAAAACAATGTATAAACATTTGAATAAAGCACATAATATAACCTACCTACCTACCTATATATATATTGTAATATTACATGCAGGTAGGTATGAAGGTGTATAAATTGTAGGTATTGTTACAGATATTCTTCTTTATTTTTCTTACATGAATGTAAGTCAAGAAACATTCTAGTGGATTCCAGTAATGTCATACTTTTGCCTTGTCACACTTTTTGATCATTTTATTCGTAATCGGATTTTAGTTACGAATTTTTTTTTGGCTATTCTTATACAGTACTTTTTGGTTTTTTATTTATGATATAGGTACCTATAATAAGATATTGCACGTCGCTAGAGACCACATTGAGGTTTTGTAGAAAGACACAGCAAAACCTTTCTCCTTCATACTCACGTCACATCGAAATGTAACAGAATTTATAGTAGATAAATCAGCCTCAAGAAACATCTGAGCTAGACCCACATGTTTATTTATTTACGCTTGCAGCTCAATTTATAAAAACCATTCCTAGAAAATGTCGCGTCACGCTCGACGTTTGCTATTCAATCGGCACAAAGATAGGAACTGAAACAAAATATCTGCATACTACTGACAAAGAACATTGAGAAATATTTTATTTATCTTACTCCTGTCTACGGAGAATAAATGAATTCCCGGCACGAATCCGCAGAATCAAGAAATACAGCAAACGTCTATAAACAGGCACCTACCCCTCACACGGAGTTTTTAAGTTGTAAAAAACAAATATTTTTAATAAAAATATACTTCACTAACAAACTATGTTATACGAGAAAAAGCAAAACAATTATAATAGCAATTCATAAGGCCCAAAGGCACTCGGAAAAAAGATTGGGGAAAAAAGCGTAGTAACTACCTACTCTCTTATACGAGAGCTCATCTCAACTCACTCAACGCCAGACAGCAAGGCACACAGAATTTGTCCCGCCATTACAAAGTATTAAAGGAGCTCGGGGAGGTTTTAGAAAACAAAGGACTTAGCCTCGGGAGGAACAACAAAGTGTTCTGATACTTCTGCGGATTGTAGACTTACGGATGACATTTTAGTTTAAAGCGAAATCTCTTTGTGGCTAAACGTTTCGTGTAATCTATCTGTTTAATGCTAATGTGTTCATATTTTTAGTATTAGATGTAGAATAACTGAGATGGATGAAAATAAGACTTATTTTACATATTAACATGAATCATGTAATTAATTAAATGTACATGTAGGTAAGCTATTTAAAGCTCCACGTCTTTCAATTTGACTGTACAATTTGATTATAATAGCTTTCGTACAAAAAATGTTTTCAATCCTAATATTATGTATGTTTTTGGATTCTTAATCCGTCTGTAAAGATCGCCCACGCCCAATCCAGAGATATTAATATATCTCAGTAATACCATTATATTTTTGTTCCATCCGTTTGTAAAAGTATTTAAATACCCATAACATAGAATTCATTAATTAAAGGGGATGGCGACACCAACATTCTAAAATCAGGAATTTTTATTTTATCTATCTATATTTTATAATAGTGTCGTGGACGATCTCCTTTACATGTTATAGAAATTTTAATAAAATCCCTCACATTGTGGAATTGTGGAATAAAATATACACGTTGATGTCATCTAAATGTACCTACACAGCGCTAACACGACACGTAGGAATGCATGGGTTATATTTTGGTATAATAATTAAATCAAATCCAATTGTTTATTGCATGTCATAACAGCATAAGAGTTAAGCGGTCCGCCCCCTGGGTAACTATAGACTGCAGTCATTGCTTAACATCAATGTAAACTCCATGCTTGTTTGGCACCTTCATTACATAAAAAATACCTATTTCAATTAGCATTAAATACGTATTGTTCCATTCAAACGTATATTGGATCCTTTTTGGTCAGTTCAATAACGCCCGTGACATAAATAACGAAGCCACATGTGCAATGTGCACCCACTAAAAATATTAAACGAATTGAAAAGAATGCAATTACAGAGCTCGCCAATTTTACGACGCGCATTTAACAAATCCAACCTTATCTTTTAACCCAAAGTTACCAGATGCATTCAATAGAAAACGGAAATAACACGGACTTTGTATGATCTAGTAGTAAGTAGATAAGTACTGGTGGAGCTCCAGTGACAGACCTTGCGGGCGTAGGCACCACCGCATTACCTAATATACTTGCCGCTAAATGGTAGTATTCAGCACTATCGTGTTCCGGTCAGGTGGTAATGTACGGCCCTGTAATTTCCGACACAGAAGCACAACACCTTACGCCTCAGGAGTGGTAACGCAACTGCATTTTGACCTTGGTCTTTGCGTGTGTGTCTATAGCTTGCAATCATCACTTAACATCAATGTGAACTGCATGCTTGTTTGCCACTTCCATAAGATAAAAAAAGTAATAATCTAAAAATTTGCTGTTGCTGTTTGCTGTTGCTGTTTGCTGTTGCTGTTTGCTGATGCTGTTTGCTGTTACTGTTGTTGTTGCTGTTGCTGAAGCTGTTGCTGTCGCTCTTGCTCTTGCTGTCGCTCTTGCTCTTATTTGGAAATTCTAAATAAAGTTCCGTGATTGACGGCGCTAGGCGTCAATCAATTCAAATAGTATAATAGTAATTCGATCCGCACTTGGCTGATGTAAAACTAAGGAACCCTACACTACGCGTGGCCCGATACGCACTTGACTGGTTTTAAACATTATACTTCGACTAACTACTCGATAATAACGTTCAAACCGTGTATTTCGAAAACCCGCGGACGGAGTTGCGTGCACAACTAGTATAAATATAAAAGTATGAATACAAAGCCGTATACCCATACACAAGATATAAAAGACCTCATTTAAAAAAAAAAGAATAGCGCACAACACGCAGAATTTATTCCGTCAAGCGCGCGTCTTTAAAGTGTCGCCAGTGTGACGTGCAAAACGCACTTGGAACTGATACCATCTTTAATCTTCGCACCTTTTCGTGTGGACCGCGCGCTTAGCCAAGCGGTTTATAAATAGAGCGTCAAGAACGCTTTGTGAGCTGAAATGAGACTAGCGAAAGATAAGAATCTTGAAAGTGCTCCAAGTGTGCGGTGAGCCGCGTGCCAGTCAAGGACGGAGATCTATTGCGCTTTCTTTATACGACCACGTTCTATTATTTGCGTTTGTTTAGTATTAAATATCATTATGGATGGAATCAGTGTTGAAAATGTAACTGAATTGGCACGATGAACAAGGCCCGTACCATGGCGTTTCAGGGCGATTTAATTTACGAACCGCCAAATTTCATTTTATTTGTCTTAAATGATATAGAGTATGAAGGAACGAGACAAAGCTAATGGCAATGCAATTTAGTGCAAGCATAAAACGTCATGAATAGTCATGATAGCATGGCTCAACATTGCGGCATATTCAAACTTATGAATCTGTCAGTGATCGGCCGTGATTTCATAAAATATAGTATTTGTTAATTGTTTGACCGACGACCTGGTGAAGGTCGTAGGCAATTGCTGGATAAGGGACCGTACCTTGTGGCAATCTTGGGAGAGGCTTTTGTGAATCAGTGGACTGATCTTTCGCCTGAAATAATAATAATTATGATTAAATGATAGAGTGGGCGTGCTTGTTAAACCATAATCGCTATTCATCAGTAATCAGAACTTAGGTGTCTCGTAGATTTAGAAATATTCTACGAGATTTTTTGGCCATTGATTCGGTCACTGCACCGAGAAAAATATTTGTATGGCCTTAAAGATGTTGGTTTCGAGTCCTTGAGTTTGAATATGTGTTGTAGTTGTGTGTACAGCAGCATCCATGACAATGGTCTATACCTACCTAATGTGGGCCGCGATTTTATAAGTACACCTTATACGCAAAGTATAAGGTGTACTTATACATTTATTAAGGCATTTAATAACTGATAAGTTTATGCGTGATGAAGGACCATTTGACCATCGACCGTGAACTTATTCACAGTTTATGAAGGTGCTGTATTCCATAATCTATATTAATAGTATAAAACTGAAGAGTTTGTTAGTTTATTTGCTTGAACGCACTAATCTCAGGAACTACTGGTCCGATTTGAAAAATTATTTCAGTGTTAGATAGGCCTTTTAGTCCTTTAACGAGTAGGTAATATTGCACCCGTATAATACGAAGGATGCACAATAAGTATGAATAAAAGAAAATTAAGTTGAATATATATATTTATTTGTAAATTAACTAGATCAAACTAACGTATGTAGCAGTAAATAGACTCAGGTATCCTAACAAACTTATGCCTGTCATACAAACCTTATCATACCAACATCTGACACACATCCTTCAAACCACCCGAGTTTGTCTCCAAATTACAATGAAGAGGATCAAAATTATTACATAACAATAAAATATATGCATATAATACATGCGAATATCGTTACAAAGCTAGCTTGACATACAACAGTAATCGGATCTTTCGGTTAAACAGAACAAACGTCGCGTATCGACTAGGTTTTCGCGTGTACAATATAACTCTCCAACATGACGACAAATACTTGTACTAAGTATGTTAATTAATCCTAGAAGTTAAGGTAACGACATAAAACACTAAGATTTAAGACAAGATAATACGCGTTGGTTTGGTGTTACTCCTTACAGTGTGCCGAACTACGGCGGTCACTACAAGCGAACTAAAACTATGTACTAACCACGGGGCGCAGCGGCTCGCAACATATACAATAAACTCGAGCTGATATAACATATCAAACATAAATTTTCTACTGTGTTCGGATTTATTAACCTAACTAATAATATCGAATACGACATACAGACCCAACGAGATGAAGAATCTATGTGGACGCTGTTTTGTTCCACCGAGGGAACATAGGATCTTAGTCAATAATATCGTTAACGATATACATAAATAATTACTATTTCTACAATAAATTTGATAACATCGAAAAGATCCAAATTTGTTCGAATTGATTACCTGATCGAATTAGTGGGATAAATTCGTGAATTATCCTACGTTATACACCTAGTCGCAGCGGTAACACGTCGGACTAGTAACAGGAACGTATAAACAATTAAAACCCGTCAGATAATAACGTCGTGTATTTAAAATTATACTAAATAGTCCGAATTACGTCCAAAATCAACAATACGAGTAAACACCTACTCATCGGTGATACGCCGAGTTGATTTCGTAAAATAATTTATATTGCTTCAATAATATTAAAAAAATAAATAATTTACACATCACGTCTTTACGCTACATTAAATAAATAAATAAGAATTTATCTAAGTAATCTACCTAATCGTGAAGAGAATTGTTTAACAATACTGACAGTAATCATTACGTTTGATTCAAAATTCTACATATTACAATATTCAAGTAGATAGGTATTAAGTTTAGAATTAATATTCCATCTGTTTACATAGCAAATCAAAAATTTATCAATCGCAGTCTACAACGGTGGTTTTTCTATTATTGGTGATTTTTTTTATTTCGAATATGCGCAAATCGTTTATAACATGCAGAATTCCTCGAGGAGATTTCTGAGTTCCTTATTGTGTGCGGCCTTGGAGCCCGTGGCTGGAGACGCGGCGGTCGCCCGGCCGTTGTAGCTGCAAAAATATTTGTGTTATTATCTTATCGTCATCTCATGTAAGTGGAACAATACGTAGCTTGCAGTTTTTCGAGTCCAATTAGCATTAAAAGCGGAAAAAAAATGAATATTACGCGAAAACAAATAAATGCTAGTAGAAAACAGCCAACTATATTAATAACAGGTAATGGGTAAACAATGTACTATACGCACATTTTGCGCATTAATGTAACTCTTTCTGAGTTATATAATATCATTTTACCGTTTTAAAGAGTTGAAATTATAACTAATCAAGCAACATTTACATAATTTTCATCCAACATTATATTCTTTATCAAGTTCACATCATTAAAATATATTGCTTCAGTTTATTTTGCACGAATGTTATTTTAGAATCGTGACATACAAAAGTAATTGAAAACAAAAAGGTTAGATACACAAAGCTTATGGATTGTGCGAACGATTAGGTATATGCGTGTGGTGACAATGGGTAACCTGTTATCCATATGACATAGCTTATAAGCTAAATTTGACATTAGATAACCTAATTTGTTATAATAACAAGTTTTATAAATTGGACATAAATTGTATTATTGAAAATAATTTTTATTTGACCAAAGATAATTACTATCTTAATAAATTTTTGAAACGACAGATAGCTGTATCGCTATCAAATTATATTGACCATATAGCCAAAAATTTGGCTATGCCGACTGCCTCTATTGGGCAATTGCATAACAATATACAGAGTTTGGAAAGTATTCCAAATATTAGCATAGTAAATGACAAATCAGTATTGAGTAGTTTTACTACCAATACTGTGAATAATAGTTTACAAATGACATCTAATAATGTGGACATTCAATTAAATCATTTAAATTAGATTTAGAGACAAAAGAGACAGCCTCTTGCTCTCATTTTCCTAAGGAAAATGTTTATAAATCTAGTATGTTGTTTCATAATAATAATAATAACATTGTAAACCTGGTGCATCAAAATATACAAGGAATATTGGGTAAAGAATTAGAAATTGAGTTATTTTTAAACATTCATGACATACAAATTTGTTGTTTTACTGAACATTGGTTGAAAAATAGCGAATTAATATTCAATTTTAGTGGGCACCAGGTAGGCAGTTCGTTCTGTAGGTCACATGCAATACGTGGTGGCTCTCTTATATTGTTAAAAAAAGACATTAAACATAAGGAACGCAGAGATATAGTGAGTCTTTCCGTTGAACGAACTGCAGAAATAGCCTGTGTGGAGCTTGAGCGCTTGATTATTGTGTCCGTATACAGACCTCCAAGTGGATCTTATGAATGTTTTGAAAAAATTTTAGATGTTGTACTGAACAATCTAACTGCTTCAAAAAAACGTGTCATTATTTGCGGAGATTTCAATATAAATTTATTGGAGGAAACTCCAACAACTGTGAGGTTTAAATCGTTACTTATGTCATTTAATCTGCATAATTTGTTCTCAGAACCTACTAGAATTACACAGAACTCAGCGACATGCATAGACAATATTTTTATCGATTTTGAACCTACACATAAAAATATTTTGACTGAATTAAGCTCCGACCATTGTGGTCAGTTAGTTTCCTTCTGTAGTCAATTACATAATGATAAAAATAAACGAGCAATTGTATTTGTTCCTTTCAATGCGAAGCGAATTAAGAAATTCAGAGAAAATATTGTCCCAAAACTTGCAAACGTGCAATACCATAACGATCCTAACATATTATACAATGACTTTTTTGCCACAATTTTAACAGAATTTAATTTAGTTTTTACCAATAAGACAATAAATGTAAGAAGTCATAAGTCGTTCAATGAATGGGCGACGGTTGGAATACATAAGAGTAGACAGAGATTGTATGACCTGTATGGAGAAAAGTCACATAATCACACAAATTCGTTTAAAAATCATGTTAAATTATATTCGAAAATATTCAAGAAAGTGTGTTTTGCAGCCAAGGCACTTCACATTAAAAATAAAATTAAAAATTCAAATAACAAAATTAAAGCGACTTGGAATGTAATTAATAGTGAAACTGGGAAACAAGCTGAACGCAACTCTGATTTTAAATTAATAATTGACAATAAACATGTTACTACTGACGAAGAAGTTGCTTTAGCATTTGAAACATTCTTTGCTAAAATTCCAGTTTCTTTGACTGGAGACCTCATTTCATCGCCTACCGTCGCCGAATCATTATTGAAAAAAAATGTACATCAAAGTAAAACTATATTTAATTTTAAGTTAGTTAATACTGCGGATGTTATACATGCCTTTAAGTCTATTAATATTAAGAACACAACTGATTTATGGGGCTTATCTGTAAAAGTTGCATATGAAATAATGGATGTGATTGCACCTTACCTAGCGGCAATGTTTAATAATAGTATTGTAAGTGGTATATTTCCTGACTTAATGAAACATAGTAAAGTGATTCCTCTTTTTAAATCTGGTAGTACAAGTGACCCCACAAATTTTAGACCAATTTCTGTACTACCTGTCTTAAGTAAAATTTTTGAAAAACTTATTTTAATTCAACTACTTGCACACTTTAACCATCATAAACTTTTACATTGTCGACAGTTTGGATTTACTAGGGGTCGTTCAACTACCGATGCAGGTGTTGAACTTGTCAAACACATTTTTGAAGCTTGGGAAAAATCACATAATGCACTAGGGGTATTCTGTGACTTATCTAAAGCATTTGATTGCGTTCAGCATGAAACATTGGTCAGAAAGTTATATCACTACGGCCTTCGAGATACCGCTCTCGAGCTTATGACTTCATATTTAAACAATAGAAATATGTGTGTTGATGTAAATGGGACAAGATCTCCCGGGACTTCAATGGATATGGGGGTCCCACAGGGCTCTATTTTAGGGCCATTTCTTTTCTTAGTCTATATTAATGACTTACCCTACATTATCAATGATGGCCAAGAGATGGTATTGTTTGCTGATGATACTTCTTTAGTGTTCAAAATTAAAAGACAGGAGGTAGATTTTGACTGTGTAAACAATACTCTCTCTAATATAGTACATTGGTTTAGCGCCAATAACCTTTCGTTAAATAGCAGTAAGACAAAATGTATTAAATTTACTACTCCTAACGTAAAACAGGTTGAAACCAATGTTAAGATAAATGAGGAAGTATTGGAGATCGTAGAGTCCACGGTATTTCTGGGCATTACCGTGGATGCTAAATTGCAATGGGGTCCCCATATTGCCAAATTAGCTAATAGACTTAGCTCGGCAGCATTTGCTGTGAAAAAGATTAGACTATTAACAGACGTCGAGACGGCTCGCCTTGTTTATTTTAGTTATTTTCACAGTATAATGTCCTATGGCATTTTGCTATGGGGAAATTCCGCCGACGTCAACACTATTTTTGTACTGCAAAAGAGAGCTGTCCGGGCTATCTACGGGTTGAGTCCGAGGGTATCTCTTAGAGATAAATTTAAAGAAATAAATATTCTGACTGTAGCTTCGCAATACATTTATGAAAATGTATTATATGTCCGTAAAAACATTAATGAGTTTCCTACAATAGGTAACAATCACAGTATAAATACTAGGAACAAATACAAGTTGTCCATGCATGCAACGCGGCTGAATAGGGTCAGTAATTCTTTTAGAGGTCAGTGTATACGGTTCTTTAATCAAATCCCCAAAAACGTTCAAAGTCTATCGATCAATAAATTTAAGAAAGTAATGAAAGAACGTTTATATAAATGTAATTACTATAAGACCAGTGATTATCTTAATGATAATACGTCTTGGGATTATAGCGATCGCTGCCAGGCTTTTTCATGATCCTGTGATTTCGTGTATTCAGTAATTAGTATCAACTATTGTTAAGGGTTGAATAATGTGAATACCCTGGCTGAAAATGAATTCCATCTTTTATTTTGCCGTATGCATATCCGGAACAGTCATGCACGCTTAAATGTCTTTGCCTTTGGCGGCGTCGTGTGGCGGGTTGCTCACTTCCCTCTAAAATGGTCGAGGAGGGCAATGGCTGTCACATGCGTCATACTCGTGAACGGGTGCTGTTGGTGGGGACTGGTCTGTTCTGGTTTGCAGGGGCTACATCACATTTAGTAGATAGCAGTTTATTTGCATCTATGCTATGGACGTTGACATTATTTGATTTTTCACGATAATCTGTACTAGATTTAAGCTTTCATTTAAAAGAGCTCTTACTGAGTTTGTTGGGTAGCGGAGTTCTTCTCAGTAGTGACTGCACTTGGAACTCTGCTAAGTGAATAACATTGATCTTGACGAATAAGTTTTTCTTTTTCTTCATTTATTATCATTGAAGGAATTGAAAAATTTTATGATTATTATGTTTTAACCAAATAGTTTAAATTTTAATTTTTAATTTACTATTAATATATAATTTTTCTTTACTATATGTAATGGTTATTCGCTCTAGGTAGTTTATGATTTATTGACGTTTTGAAAGTATCTGTAAAGATCTATTCGAAATAAAAATATTTTCTATTCTATTCTATTCTATAGAGGTCTTACGAACTTCGTTATATTTTCATACAACATGAAACAAAACGTGCATATATACGTACTTTACGTAAGAAACTCACGGAGTAAAAGTATATAAAAACTCAAAATATACATAAAATATATGAAAAACTTATCGAGATTCTACAGTACTTATGTATTGTGTGAATACGTATGTATAGTCAATACGTATACAAAATTACGTGTAGATATCCAAAATAAGGCATATAATTTCATATTGTGTAAAAACATATCCAAATCGTTCGCCATAAAATTTTGTTTTTCAATAGTCTACAAAATCTTTTTTTCTTTTATTTTAGAGTCAACGCTTAATTCTGACATTATTTTATTACGATTATAGCAAGACCATGAGATGAAATATGTATCCCATTTGATTCTCCATTGAAGTTAGACACCCAAAAGCTATAAGATTTGTTTCGCAGTACGATTCGCTAGGTCTCACCTAATGGTGCGTGGCACGAGCTCAACGTCAGTTTGGGAGTCCGTTTTGGTATCAGACTGTTCCGCGCGGCCGAACAGTTGGCTAAACCAACTCCCTTGAGATTGGGACTTTGCCCTGCAACCAATGGCTTTAGGTTACCGCGCAAAGCATGTTAGTAGGGCAATATGGATCGATGCAAAAAAACAAACAATTGACCCATGCAGCGTGCGGTCGTGTGACATTTTTTAAAATTGAAAACTGCAAGCTACGTTTACACACACATCTGTTGCTTTAATAAACAATTATGCTAAACTATTTTGATTTCTCTTCTCCCCATTATGTTTATAGATTTTATGCAAATTAGATTTCGATAACATAAAGATTAATAACTCAATACCCAATGTACTATCAGGGAACTGGCCGCTCGACAACAAGGGCATTTTATACGGTCGTAATAAAAGCTAATTTCATCGATGGATAAGCGGCGAGTACCCTGACTGAAATGTACCTACATCACGCCCCGTATAAACATGCTTGTCCATGGATTTTTATTCCCAAATCAAATTCAACAGAATACAAAAGAACTCTGGTACTAGACCGTAAATATTTTGAGAATGGTGTCTTTTTATGATATGATATACATACGATCACATGGTGACAATCACAGGAACATTAAACAATATGCTGAAAGTAAAGTCCTAGTGCGATCTGTGAATCTCACCCTTAGTCACTCATAACCCAGTCCAGACACTTAGTCATTCGAAACTCAGTCACTTATGACACTCAGTCACTCAAGTCACTCAGTCACTCTGTCACTCTGTAACGAAGAGTTTTATAATAATATTTGGACTATGCAGCAAATTTATTGGACAATTTTACATACCTGATATGTTTCTGGTTCTGCAATAGCGTGCGGAACCGCGGCTCGATGTAGCTCCATGAGCCCATGTTCTTGTGTTCCTCCTGACTCCACACCAGCTGCGCATTCGGGTACTTCGCCACTTCAGCTTTGATCAGATCGTATGGGAACGGAGAGATTTGTTCCACCCTACAAAGTATAATCATTTTTAGAAAAAATAACAGGCTTTCGCACATAAACTATATGTACAGTAAATTCAAAACTTAAATGCCGCTGAGTGACGTTGCATACGTATATTTTATATCAGTCTCCAGTCACTCACAGGTAAGAGAGGAACCGATTATTAATATTGGTCCGATGAAAGCAAGCTACTGCCACATTTTCCTCCTCGTGTGTCCACTCTATACCATGAAATCCTTCCTCTTCGCGACAACTTGAAACTAAGTTCACGGACGCATTTGAGATTTGCGCATACTGTAATGAATTTTATATATTTCCCACAAATACTGTTCATTAATCTGTTGAGTAACGTATTTACGTAAATGACCTTGTGTATGATCCCGCCGGTGGACTCCGGTAAAAGAAGGAAAACAGTTCTACAGTTGAAATTAATAGTGTCATATTTTCAAGCACAAAAGGAAAACTTCTGAGGCTTACACTGCCGATATTTTATCTGCATGAGACCTCTAGATCTCTAGATGCTGATCGTCGGCACTGAACGGTCAACTGTCGGCCTTTAGTATAAAACCTAGATATATCATAAAAATTAGGTTTGCAGCATATCTGGATGAATGAAATGATTATGCAGTGGGATCCTAAGGACTCATTGGTACTTCGGGTAAGATCAAGTAACACATGTCATCATGCCGTTATATGTTTATGATCTTCAATGGAGATTATTAATAGGTATGAACTTAATGATATGAAGTCACTACTTTTTATCATTTCATATGAAAGCGAATTGCAAATGGGATATAGAGATATAAATATTATGAAAATTGGAGTTGAATAGTATGAGATAAAAGAACTTAAAAGTGACGAAAAACAGTAAAAATAAAGTTAACTTTGAAATAAAAATAATTTCACTTTTATTTGTTAATGATCTTCAATGAAGATTATTAATAGGTATGAACTTAACGATAAGTAGTGACTTCATAGTATGAAGTCACTACTTTTTATCATTTCATATGAAAGCGAATTGCAAATGGGATATAGAGATATAAACATTATGAAAATTGGAGTTGAATAATCTATAATATAAAAATGAATCGCAAAATGTGTTGGTAAGCGCATAACTCAACAACGCCTGGACCAATTTGGCCAATTCTTTTTTTAATATGTTTGTTGAATTTCAAGGATGGTATGTACGGCGAGAAAAAGTCGAATAATTGCCGGAAAACCCCTAAAAACAGCCCTTTTCTTTTTCCCATACAAATGTTTTCTAACTAAAACGTAAAGTCAACTTGAGCTTTATTTATTTATTTATTTATTTATTTATTTATTCTTTTATGTATGCACAGAAATTATACATAAGGCGGACTTAACGCCACTAGGCGTTTTCTACCAGTCAACCTTCGGGTAGTGAGGATATCGACGAAGTAGGTGCAGCAGTGGTACAAAAGTGAAAATATGAGGGACAGCTAAAAATATTATCATTAATCAAATAATATATTTATATACCTACATATAATAGTAAACATACACAAAATATAAGTATTTATATTTAAAATAGATATGTACCTATAAATAGTTACGTTGCTGAATTAAAATATATATACTAATACATACTAATATATAATATTACATACATGGACTAATATACAGTAAACCTATACAAAAAAATGTCTACATATATATATCACAATAATAAATAACAGAATGTCAGACTTGCCAAACTACTAGCCAACCGCATTGAGATAAAGTTCCCGAACTTGCCGCTTAAATGAGTACTTGCAGGTTGATTTCCTGATATTCACGGGAAGCGCGTTCCAAAGTTTTATTGCCGAAACGGTATATGAGTTAGAAATAAAACAAGTGTTGTGAAGAGGAATACGAAGGGTAAGATTTTCCGAAGAACGGAGATTAAGGTTATGTGAGATGCCCAGTTTTTGAAAATGTATACTAAGATAATTGGGAGAACATGGATCATTAATAACGTTGAACAGTAAGGAAAGTGTCCTGACAGATCTTCTCTGGCGGATTGTAAGCCATTTTAATTTGGAGCGAAATGATGAAATGTGATCGAATTTATTGCTGTTTCATAAAGTTCATATTAAATTACAAGCACTCACGGTTGTCTAAGCAATGTAGGTGTGTTCCTAACGTCAAAAAGTCAATTTGCACTTTATTACCGCTGAACAAAGTTCATACTAAAGAAAGGTTAAGGGCTCTTAAGATTTTTCTTTTTTTGGAAATGTGCGATCCTAAGAGAGGAGGTGATAGTTTGTACGGGTATTTTGTCAGTTTTTAATGCCTCAAAATTGGTTTACAGACTCTTTTGTTGCATCAATATATTTTTTAATCTTCCCTCAATCCCCTTAAAATGGGTAGGGAAGTTGGAATGGGACTTTCCGCAATTTTCAAGGTGGAATATTAATGAACAGGCTCTAATTAAATAGATATTTTTGAAGTTATAGACGTTTTCGAAGCTAAGTTACACAAGCTATTAGTACTCCACAAAGAGGTACGCAACGGGAAACTTGATTGGGACATTTCCACGGCATCGTAAATTATAAATAAGTTATTAAACGAAATCCACGCGGGCGAATCCGCGCATAAAGTTCATATTAAATTACAAGCACTCACGGTTGTCTAAGCAATGTAGGTGTGTTCCTAACGTCAAAAAGTCAATTTGCACTTTATTACCGCAGTACAAATGTCATATGAAAAAGAAAGGGAAAAATTAAGCGGTAAAATTTGTATGGAAAGTTTCTCATTCCTGAACTTAACAGTGTAAAAATTGATATACAGGCTCATGATTAGGAATAGTAAAAATGAAATGTACGAAATTCCCCACTAAAGTGGTAAAATGGAGCAGTATTGTTTGCATGGAATTGAGATTAAAATTTGTGTGGGATTTTTGGTAGTTTCCAAGTTAGACACTCGAAAAGTGATGACCAGTCTTTCTGTAGGTAAGGAATAAAATAGGTGATAATCGCCTCTAAACTTTTAAATTACAAGGGGTTAACATTAAGTAGATATTTTTAAAGTTATAGACGTGAATAAGAGGTACGCGAAGGGCAACTTGATTAGGTATAAAACGAAATCCACGCGGGCGAAGCCGCGGGCAACAGCTATATTATATAAAAACCCGTTTTCCTTGGTCACGGCATCACGCGTGAATGGCTGGACCGATTTCACTAATTCTTTTTTTGTTGTATTTCTTATTATTAGGAGAAGGTTCTTAAGGAAAAAATATAAGAAAATCTCTCAGAAATATTGAAAAATATACATTTAATTTTGCATTATGCATTTGGCAATATGCTAACAAGCGATGCGATAAAATAAAAAAAAAATTGTATATATTTACGAAAAACCAATTGGGGGCGATGTTAAAATAGTATTAGAACACTTTTCAATTATTTTTAAATTTTCTGTCTGTTTGTCCCTTTGTCCAGGCTAATCTCCGAAGATACTGGACGGATTCGAATAAAACTTTTTGTGGTGTATAGATACTAAGCCTGGCCAACATTTAGGCTACTTTTTACTGCGGGAAAATCACTCATTCCCACGGGAATCTCTACATTTAATTTCATTTTCCTATACAAATAGTCCGTATCTATCAAACCTTTGACACATTATTTCATTGTGAGGCAATACGAAGTTTTCCGGGACAGCTAGTATGAGATAAAAGAACTTAAAAGTGACGAAAAACTGTAAAAATAAAGGTAACTTTGAAATAAAAATAATTTCACTTTTAGATTCTTATACGATTTGCTTTTTTGATTTGTAACTTATTTTATACATATAATGTTTGTACAAAAGCGCAGTATTGACGACGATATTTTAAAATTTTTGGATTGCACCATACTATTCACAGGTGTTTATACCAGGCATGACGTCACAATTTTCAATCATTTAATATGAGCCGTATAGTCAGTTTCACAAATCCCAACGTTTTCGATCGTCATAATTATCGTAATTAATGATTTATTTATTTGCGAGAAATATAGTAAAAACTATAAGTTATTGAGTAGATTTAGACAATATTTACGTTCTTTTCCTATACTTTTTGAAATCACGTAAAAAAATTTTTCAACATCCATATTATGTCACAAACCTGGCAATAGCGATTTCCTTCTCGAGGCCCTTCTCGCGGCGCTGCTTGAGAAGGTCGTAGTACACGCGGCCCGAGCAGAACACCAGCTTGCGCACGTTCGAAGCGTTCTGACACGCCGGACCTTCCTCCGGGATCACTCTGTTACAAATACACGCCTTTACTTTTACTTTCATCATAACAGCCGAGAGACGTCCACTGCTGGACCAAAGCCATATGCCAAATGGCGATTGCAGTGGCGGTAGTTTTATCGCAGGACGCTGCTTTTTTATGTAATGGAAGTGGCAAACAAGCATGCAGTTCACATTGATGTTAAATGATGACCGCAGCCTATAGACACCCACACAAATACAAAGATCAAAATGCAGATGCGTTACCACTCCTGAGGCCGTTGTTATGCCTCTGTGCGGGAAATTACAGGGCCGTACATTACCACCTGACCGGAACACGATAATGCTGAACACTACCATTTAGCGGCAAGTATATTAGGTAATACGGTGGTGTCTACGCCCGCGAGCTCCGTCACTGGAGCTCTACCACCAGTAAGCCAGCTGCTGCACATTTTGCGCTATTACACTTACTACTTCGACATTGGAATAGTTTGACCGCCATTGTTCGTTTGACTGACTGCACTAGTAGAAGAATTATTTTCCAGTAGAAAAAAAATCTTCTACTGAGTGGTGGAGTCATCCCGTCCCAACGTTCACTAGTTTAAAATTAGATACATGCAGTTAACTTATAAGTTCTTTTGAAAGGACATAGATTACTTTTTATGCCAAAACCAAGTTACACGCAAAATTGCGGGAGACAGCACTACATCAATTACATCTAAACATGAATAATAAATAATAAGTCTTAAATGAGTCACTCATTTAACCTGACATAATAAATGTTTGGATGAATTAAATAGAAATTGCCATTATTGTTTGTCCGCGTATCACTTCGGCACGGCTACATGCATTAATCCATTTCTGCTTTGTTCATAACCCTAGTAAAAGATATGTTTCGAAATATTTTAAGAAGGCCTGAAATTAACAATAAATGTGGTATTTCTCTCGGCGGTGCCAGTGCTGTTCTTTTTAAGAAAGATGGTGACAAACAAGCATGCAGCTCAAATTGATGTAAAGTGATGACTGCAGCCTATAGACATCTACACAAAAACCAGAGGTCAAAATACAGATGCGTTGCCACCCATGAGAACTAAGTTGTTACGTCTCTATAATAGTTACTACTCGGCCATACAATGTTTAAAAAGTAACGGGCACCACTGCGAAATCCGATCGCTAAAATGAAAATAAACCTACCTCCTGAAGGACGTACCTTCGTTCATCTCGTCGAAGGAAGACTTGCACTCGGGGTGGCGAAGCAGAGACTAGGGCGTCATGATGACGAGCGGTTGCCGGAAGCAAACTTACCTCCTGAAGGACGTGCCTTCGTTCATCTCGTCGAAGGAGGACTTGCACTCGGGGTGGCGCAGCAGAGACTTGAGCGTCATGATGATGAGCGACTTGCGGAAGTAAACTTACCTCCTGAAGGAAGTGCCCTCGTTCATCTCGTCGAAGGAGGACTTGCACTCGGGGTGGCCCAGCAGAGACTAGGGCGTCATGATGACGAGCGGCTGCCGGAAGCAAACTTACCTCCTGAAGGAAGTGCCCTCGTTCATCTCGTCGAAGGAGGACTTGCACTCGGGGTGGCCCAGCAGAGACTAGGGCGTCATGATGACGAGCGGCTGCCGGAAGCAAACTTACCTCCTGAAGGACGTGCCCTCGTTCATCTCGTCGAAGGAGGACTTGCACTCGGGGTGGCCCAGCAGAGTCTTGGGCGTCATGATGATGAGCGGCATGCGGAAGTAAACTTACCTCCTGAAGGAAGTACCCTCGTTCATCTCGTCGAAGGAGGACTTGCACTCGGGGTGGCCCAGCAGAGACTAGGGCGTCATGATGACGAGCGGCTGCCGGAAGCAAACTTACCTCCTGAAGGACGTGCCCTCGTTCATCTCGTCGAAGGAGGACTTGCACTCGGGGTGGCGCAGCAGAGACTTGAGCGTCATGATGATGAGCGACTTGCGGAAGTAAACTTACCTCCTGAAGGAAGTGCCCTCGTTCATCTCGTCGAAGGAGGACTTGCACTCGGGGTGGCCCAGCAGAGACTAGGGCGTCATGATGACGAGCGGCTGCCGGAAGCAAACTAACCTCCTGAAGGACGTGCCCTCGTTCATCTCGTCGAAGGAGGACTTGCACTCGGGGTGGCGCAGCAGAGATTTGGGCGTCATGATGATGAGCGGCTTGCGGAAGTAAACTTACCTCCTGAAGGAAGTGCCCTCGTTCATCTCGTCGAAGGAGGACTTGCACTCGGGGTGGCGCAGCAGAGACTTGGGCGTCATGATGATGAGCGGCTTGCGGAAGGGTAACGCGATCTGCCGCCGCAGGATGTGGTAGTAGGAGGCGGGCGACGAGCAGTTCGCCACGATCCAGTTGCAGTCGTGCAGTTGCCGGACTGTGAGGAAAATTATGCACAGTAAATATGTGTAATATTTTATTAATATTTTAATAACATCAAGCAGAATATCGGTATGTTCGACCTCCCCCCCCATCCCCCACTCCCCTCTCCCCCTAAATTTACCTTCATAGTCAGGGCTTTCCGGCGGCATGTAGTCGGGATCGTCGGCGCTCATCTGGAGGAAACGCTCCAATCGAGCTGACGAGTGCTCGGGTCCCTGTCAACAAATAATCGAGCATGTGTTCAACGACGTAACGTGCAACAGTTACTTTTATGATATCTTTTATAATATTGGCAATTTTTTTAAGTGACCAAAGAATAGATGAATTTTTTGCCTAGATCCTAGTAGTCTATTCGCACGCACGCACGCACGCACGCACTCGCTCTCGCACTCGCACTCGCACTCGCACTCGCACTCGCACTCGCACTCGCACTCGCACTCGCACTCGCACACACACTTAGTCATTCACTTAGCAGAGTTCCAAGTGCAGGCACTACTGAGAAGAACTCCGCTACCCAACAAACAGCGTGTTGCTCTTTTGTCAAGACCTTAGATTTAATACAAATATTATTAAACAGAATATAGATAATGTGAACGTCCATGGCATATAAATATTTGCATATAAACATATACGCAAATACCCATCAACAGCTTAATATGGTGATAGAAAATAACACCCGCAAATCACAACAGACCAGTCCCCACAATCAGCACCCGTTCACGAGTATGACGCATGTGGCAGCCATTACTCTCCTCGACCATTTTGAAGGGAAGTGAGCAACCCGTCACACGACGCCGCCGAAGGCAAAGACATTAAAGTGAGCATGACTGTTATGATTACCAGTGCATAGATAGCGTTATAGATGAAAAGAATCTGTTTGTGGCCAGAGCATACACAATATCAATATACTCGTACAATAACATAAGTACAATTTTATGAACCACACGCAAACACCATATACACACAACACACAAACACGAATACACACAACACACACACGAATACGCATCACACACGCACATACGCACGCACGCACGCACTCGCACACACACCATATACACGAATATGCATCACGCACGCACCCACGCACGCAGGCACGCACACACTCGCACTCGCACACCACACAGACGCACCATATACACGAATACGCATCACACACGCACGCACTCACGCACGGACTCGCACTAGCACACCACACACACCATATACACGAACACGCATCACACACGCACAAACGCACGCACTCGCACACCACATACACACACACTATATACACCAACACGCATCACACACGCACAAACGCACGCACGCACGCACTCGCACACACACCATATACACGAACTCGCACGCACGCACGCACGCACGCACGCACGCACGCACGCAAGCACTCACGCACGCACTCACGCACGCACTCGCACTCGCACCCCGGGCACGCATGCACGTCCGGCAGACCGACTCCGCCGACCACACGCGCGCGAGCGGACCGCATCGGACCAAATCCGTTGTCGCTACACACGGCCAGATTTGGTTCGGAGCGTACTGAATCCGTTGCCCGCTCCGTACCAAATCCGGACGTGTCTTACGACTATAAGGGAAAACTTTTATCCAGCAGTAGACATAATATTTCGACTGAAATGATGATGATGATAATGACGTCAAAAACGAACATACCATGCCTTCCATTCCGTGAGGCTGTAGCAGAACAATGCCGGACTGGCGCACCCACTTGGCCTGTCCGCTTGATATGAACTGGTCGATGATGCACTGCGCTACGTTGTTGAAGTCGCCGAACTGGGCCTCCCATAGCACCAGAGCGTTAGGGTTCGTCACTGAGTAGCCAACCTCGAAGCCCAGTACACCTGCAAGTTTGTTCGTCTAAGGTTCGGTTGCACCAAAATATATGTTAAAGTCAATGTTCAATTGTACAATTGTACATCCTTTTTTTAACTTTAACAATGTTTTAGTTAGCCTGGGTTGCACCAATATATTTGAAAAAGTTAAAGTTTATGTAACATTTCACGTCCTTCTCTAACTTAAAGAAATCTGTTAAAGTTACAGGATGATGTGGAATGTTACAATAACTTTAACTTTAACAAATATACTAATGTAACCCAGGCTTAGAGAAGGATGTCAAATTTTACATTAACTTTAACAAAATTGTTGGTGCAACCAAACCTTTGTAATCCTACTACTATTATAAAGGCGAAAGTTTGTAAGTATGGATGTATGGATGTTTGTTACTCTTTCACGTAAAAACTACTGAATGGATTTGAATGAAACTTTAC
Organism: Macrosoma leucophasiata; assembly: GCA_036365455.1. NCBI lineage: Eukaryota > Metazoa > Arthropoda > Insecta > Lepidoptera > Hedylidae > Macrosoma > Macrosoma leucophasiata. The sequence goes on from JAWQUS010000010.1 coordinate 10,325,920, forward strand.
CACAATATAGCTTATACATCAGAATAACACATAGGCTATAGCTTATACATCAGAATAACACATAGGCTACAATTTTTGAGGTTTTTAATGTGAGGTCGTAGAAAAAACACATTTTTTGCGCTTACATTGCAAACGCTGACTGAATCCTACAAGACAGATCAAAACAATTTACTACAGTATTGTACAACTTAAAAAGGTCTACAAAAAAGTCCGTGATGGTATATGTTTATCTCTTAGGAATAACCCACAATAACCATTTTTTATCCTTTACTTTGTACGAGAAATAATGGCGTATTTACGAAGCGATTTTAAGCAATACAGTATTAATCCTTATCCAATTAAGTATCTTAAATACATTGTGCATTTAATAAAGATCAATATGGCTCTTTACAGCATGTAAATTAAATAAATATTTTCGAAGATATCACAGATTTAAAATGCAGAGTCATAGCAATTTCGGCGATAAATACCGTTTCGGTGATAAATACCGGCAGCGGCGCCAGGCGAACGGGGCGTGGGGGGAGCGGGGTAGGTGCGGTCTGAAGTCCACGCGAACGAAGTCGCGGGCAAAAGCTAGTATTATCACAACGATGAATACAATTATGAAATTAGTATCTTTTATCAAATCCAACATCATTATTTTTCCATAATATGATATGGATGTCAATTTCGAAGTTTCTTACTTGAGTTCTGATTACGAAAATGACATATTTCTTCATTGAAGCTCTATCACCGTACATTACCACTAAACACAATAGCGGATGGACACTACCACTTCGCGACAGGAAGCGAAATTAATTACAAAAAATATTGATCTTTTAAATGATAAAAAAATAGACCGGTCACGACTAAAATTTACGAGTCAGCCAATCGTCGGAGTATGATTTGAGGGAGGGAAAATCTGGTAGGTAGTCGAAGTGTCCATTCTATACGCAGTATTATAACATATTATCCGCGAGGACCGGGGAAATTACGATGAAATGCTTGTTACCGTATTCGGAGAGCGAGCTGTTGCAGACGGTGTAGGGCGCCTGGTCGGGGTACAGGTGCGCCAGCGCGCAGTACGTCGCCTTGTCCACCTTCTGGTGGTGCAGCACGTGGTGCCTGCACGCCGGACATACCATCGTTACTTACACAATCACGTGAGTACAGTACGCGCCAAGAAATATTGCACATCGAGCTTAGGAAAGAGGCAATCGGATAGTTTCGACGTCGTAGAGCGTTTTCTCTGTTGCACATTGCATACGTAAGCATTGATAGTACGGCATTGGCCAAAATTTTATCCAAATGGTTGACAAGCGTCACATAGATAGTGTGCGAAAGGGATAACGCTTTATAAAGTCGAAAATAGGTGAAGTCTCTGTCCTTAGGTCGATGTCCAATATTATTGCTGGAGACTGTACTCTTAAACATAATTACAATACGATGTCGCGTCGTAGCACAATTCGAGACGTTTAAGAAAGTGAAATCGGTCAAAAATAATTCGGTACGATCCTGGGACGTAGTTCGAAAGGTAGAGGTTGAATTAATAATAATAATATCTTATTTATGGAATTAATAAAAGCCTTTATTAATTCCATAAATAAGATAGTACAATAGTTTATCAAATTAGATATTTTAAGTCCATGCATATCATAAAATTGCCTACATTGAATCAATAATATTTATAACAATTAAAATTATGAGTTATATGAATTGTATTTTGAATTATTGTTAGGTAAATTGTTATAAATTAAGTGAAAAATAAACATGCATATTAGAAAATTATAGTGACATTATCCGATTTAATTGAAATTTATATTGAATTGTAATAATTATTATTTTTTTTTGTATTATTGTACTATTATTGTGGACCTCTCACCGAGTGAAGGCCTCCTCCATTTTACTCCATATCTTTCTGTTTTGGGCCTTATTTATCCAGTCTGTTCCGGCCGCTTTGTTTATTTCGTCCATCCATCTTTCTCTTGGTTTACCTCTATTTCTGTTGTTCTGTGGTCCAGACCATGTTACAATTTTCTTAATCCACTTGTTATTTCCCATACGAGCAACATGGCCTGCCCACTTCCACTTCAATTTTTTGCAGTGTTTTAGAGCATCGATAACATTTGTGCTTTGTCTTATATCTGTATTTCTTTTTCTGTCTTTTTTCTTTATGTTCAATATGCTACGTTCCATCGCTTTTTGACATGCTTATATTTTATTTTTAGTGTAGTTATTGAAAGTCCAGGTTTGGCAGCCATAAGACAGACAAGGTAGTATGCATGAATCCAGTATTTTTTTCTTAAGCTTAAGTGGTAGTTTTGATTTTAAATCTTCTTTGTTGCTCCAAAATTTGTTCCATGATAGTGTTATTGGTCTATCGATTTCATCTATGTTTCGAGATTTTGTGAATGATATTTGTTTTCCCAGGTAAATATACTTTTGTACGTATTCTAGTATCGTATTTTTTACTTTTATGGGTGTGTTGGCGTGGTTGGACATTATTTTTGTTTTTGTCGTATTGAGTTCAAGGCCAATTTCACAACTTAATTTGTCTAGCTCATTGATCATTCTTTCTAATTGTTTTGGTGTTTCTGAAAACAGAACTATGTCGTCAGCGAATCTCAAGTTGCTAAGATATTCACCATTGATGTTGATGCCTGTTGTCTTCCAATTTAAATTCTTCATTATGCTCTCTAGTACAGTAACAAATATTTTCGGTGAAAGCGGATCGCCTTGTCTGACGCCTCTTCTTATCTGTATTTCGTCGCCTTTTGTCTCCATTTTTACTCGGTTCACGCTGTTATCATATATGTTTTTTATTAGTTCGATTGTTTCCGTCGGCAAGTCGCAGTTTTCTAGTGCTCTCCACATACTCTTATGCGAAATAGAGTCGAAAGCTTTGGCGTAATCGATAAAAGCTAGGTAGAGCGGCTTTTTATGTTCCTGATATTTCTCTATAATAAACTCTACTGTGTGTATATGTTCTGTAGTTGAAAAGTTTTTCCTGAAACCAGCTTGCTCGGGAGGTTGATATTTTTCAGTATAAGGTGCAAGACGTTCTTCAAGACAGGAAGCGAACAGTTTGTATATATTTGATTGCAGGCTGATTGGTCTGTAGTTAGTTATGTCAGCTGGGTTACCTTTTTTATAAAGTAATAATATCTGACGCTGCCCATTCTTTCGGCATTTTTCTGGAATCAAGAATCATGTTAAATAGAGTCGTTAGAGATGGTGCCAGAACATATCTACCTGTTTTTAAAGCTTCGCTCGGGATGCCATCTGGTCCGGTGGATTTATCGGTATTTAACTTTTCCATTTTTTTCATTATTTCATCAGTAGTAAATCTTCTTAAAGTAGTGGTAGAGTTTGAAAGATTTGGTGTTGAGTTTTTCTCGTTTGTTTCTCTTGAGGTGTACAGATTTTTATAAAATAATGTTGCTGTCTCAATAATTTTTGATCTTGAGTAGGTCTTAGTGTTGGTAGAGCTTGTAATGAGGCAAGGAATCCATTGTTTAGTCGTAGCGAGTGATTTCAGACCTTTTTTTAGACTTCCCGATGATGAAAGGTGTTTTTCGATTATATTTATTCTATTTTCTTCGACTTCATTTTTAATAAATTTGTGAATATTTTTATATAGGTAGCAACACTCTTTTTTCTCTTCTTTTGTAATGTTTTTCTTGTTAGTTAAGCAGTTTCTTCTTGAAATTAAATTTTTAATGTTTTCTGTTATAAAATTACCTTTTATTGCTTTATTTTTTGTAGTAGAGTTGAGGCTTTCGGTTATCCATGTTTTAAATTTTCTATAGAATGATTCCACATCATCATTGTTTTCTAATATGATTTTGTCGATTTTTTATTTCAGTGAGTTTAAAAATTGTTCTTTTTCTTCTGATATTGCTATTTTCGTTAAGTTGGTATGAAACTTTGTTCTATTTTTCTTTGTATTTTTTATTGAAAATGTGCTTCTCAACAATCGGTGGTCACTGGCAAATGAAAAGTTGCTTAATATTTCCATATTTGTAACTTTTTATTTTTTGTTGGTGAGTATGTAGTCTAGTTTATTTATTTATTTTATTTAATCTTCTATGCACTAAAACGATACATAAGACGAACTTAACGCCACTAGGCATTTTCTACCAGTCAACCTTTGGGTAGTGAGGATAGCAACGAAGTAGGTGCAACACTGGTGAAAAAATATGAGAATAACAAAAAAATAACTATATTAATATGATTGATATATAATATTAGATATATAATATAATAATATGATTATATATATTAGATATATTATTTAAAGAAAAATGGAAAGAAAAATTTGACTTCAGGCGAGACTCGAACTCGCGGCCTACTGGGAATCTAGTCCAGCCGCTCTTCCAATTGAGCTACTGAAGTCCTGCCCGATTTGTCAAATCTTTCCTTCACACCGCGAGTTCAAGTCTCACCTGAAGTCAAATTTTTCTTTCCATTTTTCTTTAAATAAAATATATTTCAGAAGCATGTGTTAATGCGAAATAATATAAAACAGTATGTAGTCTATTTGACTTTTATTTTTCTTAGGTGATAACCACGTCCATAAGTTTTTGACATTTTTCTTGAATAAGCTATTTATTATGAATATATTATTTTCCAGACAAAATTCTAAGAGTCTTCCCTCTTGAATCTCTGTTTCCATAACAGTATTGTCCGAGAATGCTTTCTTCACCAGATTTACGCTGTCCGATACGGGAATTAAAATCTCCCAGAATTATTAGGTATTTGTAACTGTGTAGTAGAGTTTGCTGGAGCTGTTTGTAAAATATGTTGATTTCTATCTCACTTGCATCAGAGGTAGGAGCGTAGACTTGTATGATGGATATTGCATCCAGGTTGGTTGAGGTTGAATTTAAATTGGTACTAATTTAGTCTCTCCGCCATCACTGTCCGTCGGTGCTAGCCCTTTACATTTATGTGAGCATAGACTAAGTAGGCGAGTGACTAGACAAAGAAGGCGCTACAAAACGGCATCGCATTTTGCGACGGTAACATTCCACACAGATATAACTCCGTCCCTATCTTGCGCGCAGATAAGCAAATACGTAAAGAATAAAATGAATATCGCGTTTCTCTTTTCAAATTTCGAATAACTGACCTATGTGAGAAAGTGCCTCTTTCGACGTCCTCTCCAGACAGTCGGACGTGGATGCCCTCTTTGAGTAGCGATCCGAACGCCATAGCTTCGGCCAAAGCCCAGTCGACGGTGCGGTTCTCAACCATTTCCATGCGAGCCTTCAGGATACGAAGTAAGCCCTTGTGGATTTCAAACTCGGCGGCGTTAGGCGGAGGCGACGAGAAACGCTTGCCGATGTGAACTAAAGTCTCTTCAACGACGCCCGTTGTCGACATCTGCAAAGAAAATATCGTGTTTAATTGCAATTCAATATGATCACATTATCAATGTAATATAATGGTGTGATAAAATCTAATTTCAAGAGGTTAGTCTGATCCATAAATGGGGGCTAATACATATAACTTTACTAATGAAAACGACGGAAAATAAAATCTCTAAATATACTATTATTGAAGCATTATCCCTCTATGTACCACTGATTTCTAGACTACGACAAATAGCTACACAAATAGGCACTTTATAATTGTACGAGTTGGTGAGTCGTTGAATGTACATGCATTTGAACAGAATATTCTTTTACATAAAAATCATCATAACCTTGAGAGGATCCTTGCCCTCGAAGAAGCCGGACCACGGCGAGTCGAGCCAGTCCTTGTACTTGATGTGTGTCTCTTGTTTCGCCTGGTTGTAGGCGTCTTCGCAAATTTTGTCGTACTTGTCCTTGACATCTTTCACCTCCTCTGCGTTGACCACGCCCTCGGCGATCAACTGATCCGCGTATTTCTCCAAAACTATGGAAAAAAGAATGATGATGTTCCAAAAAATAAATATAACACTCATATTTTTGCTTCTAAGGTCTAAGTATAGTGTTTAGGACAAAGCAACTTTTCATTTTGGATTGACCAACTCAACGTTTTTCTCTTCCCTGTATCCACAGCACAAGAAGAGATTTTGTCAGCCTTCATTTAATTTTAGACAATACATTTTTACTTAGAATTTAAAATAATGCTTTCAATAAAATACCTTGTGTTTAATCAAGACTGCGGTAATTAGAGATATTTTGCCTTCAACCAAGGTCATTTCCACCCTGTAAAATCAAGGGGCAACCCGCAGAGGATGCAACTTTTTGCAACTGAAATGGGAAAACCAGGTTCACGCTAATGCCGTCAGTCGATCGTTCGCGTAGGACTACCGAGGAGTATCGCATAGGACGTGGTTGCGGATGATGACGTCCATGTTGAATGTGGTGACACTGCACGTGGTATATACAATATACAAGTTGACTCACCGGGCTTGGTGTTTCGGATCTTGCGGTACATGAGCGGCTGGGTGAACATAGGCTCGTCGACCTCGTTGTGTCCGTTGCGGCGGTAGGAGACGATGTCGATGACGACGTCCTTGTGGAATGTGGCGCGCCACTCGGCCGCCACGTTGCACACGTGCATCACCGCCTCGGGGTTGTCGCCGTTCACGTGAAATATCGGCGCGTTCACTACGCGCGCCACGTCTGGAAACAGTTTCATTTTGTCGGTACAAGAAAATTTACAATAAATAATGCAATAAAAACAGTTGTTTCGTACAATAAACATCTGAAAGACAAGACGAACATTAAATGTTTGACAGATAGGTAGACAGTTTTTATGAAAATCTAGCTGATGCGCGCGGCTTCGCCCGCGTTGACATTTTTCCCGAATTTTCTTTGCTATAAACCTCACGAAGCCCGAGACCTTTCCAACGAATGCAAAACCGTGGAAATCGGTTCGTGCGTTCTGGAGTTATAGCGTCAGGAGGGAAAACCCGACTTATTTTTATATTATAATAGGTTGGGGAAAAAGTCTTTTCGCATTATAGTATGTATGAACTTGTAATAAAATCTCTTTGGCTGTAGTATTTGTATCTGGCTGGTTTTCGTATCATTGAAAGTTAAAATTTTTTCCAAATTCAAATTAGGCAAATGTGTGATTTTCATTTGTTTTTCGTACTGTCAAGATCTGATGAAGAAATTCAGTACATTTTAAAATTTTACTACAAAAAAGGTAAAAATGGAACGCAAGCCGCGAAAAAAATTTGCGATGTTTATGGACCTAGTGCAGTGTCTGTGAGAGTAGCACAAATTTGGTTTAAGCGTTTTCAATCCGGAAATTTAGATGTCAAAGATTCACCTCGCTCTGGTCGCCCTATTATGGATAAAATGGATGCCATTTTTGAAAAAGTGGAGCAAGATCGACTTATCAGTAGTTACGACGTAGCTGAAGAACTGAGAATTGATCACAAAACAGTTTTGGCGCATTTAAAAAAAGCTGGGTACAAAAAAAAAGCTCGATATTTGGGTACCTCACGAGCTCACTGAAAGAAACCTAATGAACCGTGTACTCATTTGTGATTCTTTATTACGACGTTATGAAACCGAATCATTTTTGAAGAAGCTGATAACTGGTAATGAAAAGTGGATCACGTACGACAAGAACGTGCGAAAAAGGTCGTGGTCAAAGGCCGGTCAGGCTTCACAGACTGTGGCGAAACCCGGGTTAACTCGCAATAAGGTGATGTTGTGTGTGTGGTGGGATTGGAAGGGCATTATTCATTATGAGCTATTACCACCAGGCATGACTATCGATTCTGAACTCTACTACGAACAACTGATGAGATTAAGCAAGAAGTTGAGAGAAAGCGGCCGGAATTGATCAACAGAAGGGGTGTGGTGTTTCATCATGATAACGCTAGACCTCACACATTTATAGCCACTCAGCAAAAATTAAGAGAGTTTGGCTGGGAGGTGTTAATGCATCCGCCGTATAGTCCTGACCTTGCACCTTCAGATTTCCACCTGTTTCGGTCTCTTCAGAATTATTTATGCAATGTTAGGTTAACATCACGAGAGGACTGCCAAATCCACTTGTCGCGGTATTTTGATGAGAAGTCCCAAAATTTTTATAGCAATGGGATCATGTCCCTACCTACAAGATGGCAAAAGGTTATCGAACAAAACGGTACATACATACTTTAGTTAAATTTAAATAAACTGTATTAAAAAATGTTTTGAATTATCTTAAAAAATGCGAAGAAACTTTTTCCCCAACCTAATAGATAAATTTCAGTTATAATTATTTTCCTCTGATATTATATGTTGCCACATTTTCTCGCATTTTATTTCTTTCCTGGACTTTCATGAATATTTTAAAACCAAACTTAACGAATACACAGCAGATGATTTTTATAAAAATATACAGATTCTACAAAGAAATCTATAATCAAAACTGGTCTTTCAGTCACCGGCACTGACACATACGTTAAAACACGCAACAACAAGATTGCGTATTTCTTCTCACATAACACAACAACCATGTCTTGTAGGTTTTAGATGATATGATCTGCGAGCTTACTTACCGTGACGTCCGTGACCTTTTATTACGAATCGAAACGCAGTCGTTATTAGCTTTGCCTCATTTCTACATACGCGCTTTCATATATTATTTTTGACGGTTTCTAAATATGGTCTCTAAATACGGGACAATCGCTGCAACAAATAATTGCGAGGCGCGAGACGAGTGACTCAAACCAATGTATGGAAATATACTGAGCACACCACAAGGCATGTAACGATTATTCTATAGCCAAGAGGTTGTAACTCGCGATCGGGACTACACATACCTGTGCAATAGGCGGAAGAGCGCGAGTGTCGAGGATCGGTGGTGAATCCGATCTGGTTGTTGACGACGATGTGTATGGTGCCGTGCGTGGTGTAGGCCGGCAGGTCGGAAAGATGCATCGTCTCGAACACCACTCCTTGTCCCGCGAACGCAGCGTCACCGTGCAGCAGGATTGACATCACCTGCAAATATTTTGTAGGTAAGTTTCGTAGGTAAGTATACAATAATGTGCAGTATTAGGATAGAATGGAACTGCAATACACTGTGCCGTGTATAATAAAGCATACCAATATAGAACTGCCTGGCGTATGTCTTAGTAGTAGGTACACCACGGGGTCAACGCCCGCAAAGTTCAGAATGTCATTCAGAGACAAACCATGGCTCAAGCTACACCACCAATCATGATCGAAGATTCTTGCCGCTAAATGGTACGGTAATGGTAACACCCCACAATTTTCAGCAGAGGCATAATAGTATAGGCCGCAGTGACAGCGTGGATGGCATGTACCTATAATGTTTATAGCCAATACTCGTCTGCGACTTTCATGACAAAATAAAAACATATCCCATGTCATGTGAAAGTTAATGAGAAGAGGACCGACGTACATTCTATTCGCCTCTTCTTACTAAAAGCAATACCGACGGAGAATTCCTGTCAGTCAACGTTGCATACAGCTCCGCAAGTATGTACGAGGCAGGATAATTCGTCACCTACCTTCTTGCCCTCATTGTCACCGCGGTAGAACTGCTCGGCGCGCGTCTTGCCCTGCACCACGGGGTCGACGGCCTCCAAGTGGGAGGGGTTGGCGCACACCGCCAGCCGGATGTTCTTGTTCGTCACGCGATTCAGGCGCTCGATGTATGTGCCCAGATGGTATTTCACGTCACCGGAGCCCTGGAATTACCGGTCAGTTATTATTTATTACTGAGCTACACGCCCTGTCTTGGAGTGGATAGCAGAATATCATATGCAGATATTTTAAAGTGGAATAACGTCATTTGAATTGATTATTTTTTCACATTAATGATGTAGTCACGGAACTTCCCGTTCATCCAAAAATCAATAAAATAGCTTTTATTACCATTGCTTAAAGTGCCCATGTGGTCGAGAGGACAGTTCCGTGATAGTACATAAGGCAGATTTAATAACATGTTATCTTCCATTCAACCTAGAGGGCCAAATAAAACTGTCTCTTGATATCTAGGGGAAGTATGTTTCAGAGTTCAATTGTTGTAACAGCAAGGAGTTGAAAGTAAAAACACTATAATTAGAACACAATTCGAACTTAATATTTTTGACAGAACAAAAATTGTGACGATGTTTGGTACCAGGTATTTGAAAATTACATTTTAGATAAATTAAAAGCACAAGGACCGTTAAAGGTGGTGAAATGCATACAGATTTCGAATGGACTTCCTTTCGCGAATTGGTAGGCATTTATGCTGGGAACTGAGGCGAAAAGCATACAGATTCCAAATGGACTTCGTTTCGCGAATTAGTAGCCATTTATGCTGGGAACTGTAGTAGAATAATTTGAGTAGTCCGAAGATGTATCTACACTCATTTATTACCTACATTCGTTTATTTTGTCGCAAAATAATAAAACACTCAAAAGGTAACGCACCCGAAACAGTATCTAAATCATAGCACTAAAGATAATCACATAATACGGTACTATAATATTTATTTACTTGTTACACTTACAAGTATATTACGTTTGATGTTCAATAAAATACTTACGTCATCCTCAGCTTCGAGACCGGCGAACTGTGTAAACAACTGATGGAGAGGTTTACGGCAGACGTTAGCCAACACGTTCAGACGCCCTGAAAATAAACAACTTTCATGTAATATAAATTTTTTTTGTGTGCATATATTTAAGTCTTAATTTTAATTGTCTATTGAATTCTTCGAAATTTAGTAGGCAAAAATGTTTAGGGTGTGAAAGTAGGTAACTATTTATAAAGAATATAGTCGGTATAGAGATGAATTTTTTTTATTTAATAAGTATTTTATTTTGTTACTCAAATTATCCCCGTGTAGGACTTGTCGTGAAGATATACCAACACATAATTATCCTTCAGCCCTCCAAAAAATATGACATTAGATTTCTTACTTGGACTTGGACCCTATAGGGTCCAGCTGCTGCTTCAAGGATTTAAACTATACAGATATATGTGATCACAAGAAAGGTTCCTGAAAGAAGCATTTCCTTCAGAGAGTTAGTAATTATGACGGTGTTTAGCTAGCATCATAAACATGTTATTCGTACAGGCATCATTTACATATTTTTTTCATACGCAATTAACACTGATAACTTCAATGCAACATACTCCAATCATTATTAAGAAAATTATGCGACTAGGCGCACAAGCAAGCAAGCGAACTTTGTATGGTTTGTAGAATTAATTTGGAATGACGTTTAATGTAAGTTAGAATACTCTGGTTTTTAAAGAACCATACGGTCAGCTTATTTGTGCGCGTAGACTACGTGTAATAACAAAACGTATAATGTCTTATGAACAAACCTCTATGTGGCATTCCCATAATGATGGATTCTACGCCGAGGCGGGTGGAAACGTCGATTACTTGCTTCATCGCTGGGATGAGGATCTCGCAACCTTCCAAACCGAAACGTTTCTCTGACGACCATTTCTTCGCCAAGAAATTCTCAAACCTATAAAATCGTAATAGAAGATTAGTTGTAAAATTTGATAACAAGCATTGAAATTTTTGCCGACATTTAGACTTGCACTGAAATAAAGTAGAAAAAACAAATTGATCACAGAGAACTAAATTCAAGATCGCTGTAAAAATGCTGCATAAGAAAATTTTTGATCTGTATAGATGAAATTGCAAACACAGAAAAAAAGGATTGAGCCAATAACAATTGTAAAGAGCCTTGTCGTCGCAAAGCCCTCTGGTCTACAAAAGCCACCAACTAAATGCGGGATTTGTGAGCGGGGAGGGGGGGGAGGCTCGGACAATACCCTAAGCAGCCCTTAATGTCCAGGTTAGTTCGAAACGGGAGCTTGCTTTGCCCATTACACTAATTATGCACATATGTTTTAAACGTTATTTATATCATTAGTTGACTTAATAAAAAAACAATATAAAATTAAAACAAACAACAGTTCGCAAAAGGAAATTGGTAAAAAAATCTACATTTTCAATCTTACTGGTGGTAGAGCTCCAGTGACGGAGCTCGCGGGCGTAGGCACCACCGCATTACCTAATATACTTGCCGCTAAATGGTAGTGTTCAGCACTATCGTGTTCCGGTTAGGTGGTAATGTACGGCCCTGTAATTTCCGGCCCAGAGGCATAACACCTTCAGCCTCAGGAGTGGTAACGCATCTGCATTTTGACCTTGGTCTTTGTGTGGGTGTCTATAGGCTGCAGTCATCACTTAACATCAATGTGAACTGCATGCTTGTTTGCCACTACCATTACATAAAAAAAAAATTGAAGTGAAAGAAACCTCACATTCATAGCTTCCCTTGACACTTTCACGGACAGTAAACGTCTACAGATGTTATAACAATAACACTTTTATTGTGTCTCGTATGCTGTCCGGGAAAGGGTTAAGCGTAGTATTATTACACATTCTCTGCCTCAGGCGAGCAATCATCCAATAAACTGGTTTTATTAATTCGGACCTAATAAGCGGCTTAGGCTTTTCGCGAATCATCTTTGTTTTTCAAGAATCCTAAGACATACAGATAAAAATACAGACCTTATCAATAGTTCTTCAAGATCAAGAAAAAAATGTTTTATCACTCTTCCTCAGTGGCCATGATAAGATTAAAAACGAATAAATCAAGTTCTATCCATATCTGTGAAGTGGCATCACGACAAAAGATGACGCATGTATATTTTGATTGGACTATAAAATAGACACTTTACAATTTTAACTTTCTCTCTCTCTCTTCTCTGTATAGATGAATATATACAGTGATAGCAAACGATAATACAACTTAATTAAATTTCATTTCAAAATCTTAATAAAATCATAAATACAAATGAAGTTCTGTAAGAATTGAATTTTATTACATTGTTTTTATTTTGATTTTTTAATTAATTATATTTAACGTAATACAAGTTCGACTGTATAAAAAAATAAAGTAATTTTCAAAATTAAAAAATTAAAAGAACAATAAAATGTTTCTTAAATAGCCTTAGGAAAACCTGCGTTATTTCGCATCTCAAATATTAATATGACCCTAAACTATAACCGAAAGGTCCGTTAATCCCGTACTTGTGTACTCATTAAATTAAACAAATTGTCCATGCGTCACATCATGTCAACATACCAAAATAACACGTGATAAATTTCATATGCCTTGCTAAAGTTCTTGTTAGTATCAATTTGCTATGATGCCAAGAACATTTACTCTCTATATTGTAGCAAACTGTATTCTACCATGGTAAGTAGCTAAAACAGTAAAGGTATATATACACATGTCTTATATTTCCAGAGACTTATATAACTATATTTATAGGCTTCTCTGGTTTTTCTACTCGTATCACTGCAGTTCGCACTGTACTATATTGTAGTGCATACTGTTGGTTGTACTGTAGGCACTTCCACGGCATAAAATAGATGATTTTTATTTAGTAACGATGGAAGTACTGACTGAAATTATAGGTTCCTATAGAAATTCTACAATTAATAAGAATATGAAAAGAGATGTACCCGGTGGATCTGGTGAGACGAGCCAGTATCAATCTCTTCTGGTCGGGACTCATCTTGGTAACGTTGGGTGGTTCCATGCGCTGCCTGATCCAGTTGCACTGCTCCAGAGAATTGATGAACATGAACTCGATGCCGATGTTGTTGCAGTACGCTTGTTCCAAGCGGGTCAGGATCTCTCTAGAATTGGGGCATTTAAAAAAAAATTAAAGAAGTAAAAGAGTTGTTTAATTCGGTACCCAATCATCGTTCGTATGCAAAAAAAATTAATATCACAAGGATTTTGGAAAAATTAAGTTTAAAATTCTAACATCGATAGAGTTTTTCAATCAAGTTCTTTTTACGAATTATGTATTTTTTTTTCTTTTCTTTACCAAACTTTTTACAACTATAGGATTGGGATCTCAATTGATTCAAGCAGAATCTGGTGAAATTGTTAACTTGTTTCATTTTAAAAAAAATATGTATAAAATAACAGTTGACAATGTGTACGATAGTTTATTATTACAAAAAAAGACTGCAGATTTTTTTTCTATTATTGTAAATACTTTACAAAGATTGGGTACAGGCTCCTTACATTTCTGAAATATCTCTTTAATCATTATCTAGGAGTTCCAATATTTGAAATAATATGCAGAGTATTCAGAATATTTCACACGTTTCAAACGTAGTCACTAGTCAAGAAAATAATAAGAAAAAAAAATAGTAAAAAAAAATTACCTCAAAGGCAAAGCCTTCTCCTTCTCACCAATGAAAGTGGTCGAAGGCAACTTGAAAACTCTGTCCATGTCGGCTTCATCTACAATACATAGTGATTTATAAGAGTAGGAACGTTGAGTTTCCAAAATAAGTCAACTAGTATTCTGATTTCAAATTACCACCAAAAGAGTATATAATATAGAACAGCAAAGATCAAATATAAGCACATACAAAGCAGATTCGTTTAGAAAATTACATCATATCCCTTTACTAGCGTTATCTTAAGATGGAAGTAATTTTGATTGTATTCCTAGCATTCGAGTTTTACAATCAGCCCAAAAGATCTCATTCCGATCCCACATATACCCAAAATATATGACACCTAAATGTTACAAATTATTTGAAGTAATGAATATGTCCATTATTTTGTCATTCAATATTTTTAATCCATTCGATTGTTAGCAGTGAAGACAGTCCAACGGTACAGCTCTATAATTTGCTGGCCACAGTCCAACTCAATGAAGGAAAACAAATATAGCGTTCAAGGTCACGTCACAAATATTTGCCTTAGTTTAAAACAATAAAATTTTGAAGATATACAATATATGGTATTGGAATATATATATAGATACATAAATGGTATTTAAACTGTTCAACCTTGTAAATAATAATACATATAATTCATGCAGCTTTTCCAATTATTGCTTTACACGTATCCAATCACATGCTTGTTACGGTAAACGGCCAATTCTTGATAAATTGTGAGTACCCTATGAACATGCAACAATGAAGTATGTGAAAGTATGAACACATCGAAATAGGCGAATACCGTGCGAGCCGAGGACTTTGTGCGTTACATCACTTTTATCGTAGTTATGGCGTCCAGTCAGTAAAAAAAACATGGATGAAAACTCGATAAGTAAACCAAATAAACTGAACCTTAAAATGCAACTTAAAAGAAGACTCGGTGGTCCATTCTGGGGTGACATTCGCTTTACACCGAGATTCAATACTGCTTCGCCATAACTACGTGTGAGCTACTTGGGGCGGCCAGGGTGCTTTGCAGGTTCTAGTCTTCTTACCAAACCTGTAGCTGCTGTGTATCACCGCCCGTGGGTTTTTACCCGCCGATTCGTAGTTTGCTATTTCCAATGGGTCGAGTTTCGCTATATGGTGTCCTCGGATCTGTTTTTTAGTTTATACTGGGTTTAGTACGAATACAACTACACAACTTGCTGTTAGGGAGTTACTTTTTCAAACGTAAGTTAAATAAGAAGCGTAAAATAATTGAAGAATACAAATCAAAAGATAACATAGAATATAATAAAACATTCCAATTTTCTATCGAAATCATACTTTATGAAGTGTGGTGATCATAATTTGAATGCATATATCTACGAATAACTGAAGATTTCAAGATCAGTATCTTCTCCGTCGGTGCATTTTTTTCGTTCTTTGTTTATTTGCCGCATACCCGGTGAAACGAAGCTGTCAATGGTAAATCATATATGCAGGGCATAAAGCTTCAATATTTAGCAAATATTTGTTGTGTATCCTATAAAGCCTCAAATGTAAATAGACTAGTTCATAGTTCGATCGTAAACGTTTAAAAAATACAAGAATTGAAAATGTATTATCTACATGTTTAAACAAAAAATATTTAAGTCTGATACAATTGTAAAACAAAACTAAACAAGAAAATATTAGTAAATCGCCTCAGCGCGGCGCGCCGGCGGCGTCTGTGTCAAGGTACTTTATAAATACTACTACAACCATGGCAACTCCTCAACGGACTATAAAATCTGTCACAGTCTCAGCGAAAGTTGATGAATTTGGTAATTATGTAAATAGGTTATTACAAAGTACCAGAAGGGTACAAATTCGAAATGCAGCAATTTCACAATATTTTCGAAAGAGCTGATATTTAAGTTAAACTTTACAAAAATTACTTAAATATAGTTTTATTGTAAATATACATACTTATTGATATAAAACAATAATAAGCACTATTTGTAACAAAAACCTGAAAACATTATCGAGAAAGCTAGTGCAACATATTTAAAATTCAATAAATAAACCATTGTTAGACAAAACAGGCCCACAAATTAAAGTTAATCCAAGTTGTATTTGCACATGCATATATATTTCATTTCATATCATGTGAATAGCATCCATACATTTGTTTGTGTAATATGTCAGTGTGTCTATTATCACCTGCACACAATATATATTAATTAATAGTTGGGAATATGATCGCAATCCGTGTATTCTAAAAGACTGCATCATTTTTTTCTTTCCTTCTCATTACGACATAATTTGGACAAGTCATAATACAGATAATAATATACTTAAATGTATTATTTACACTATTGTAATTTTGTTTATTCATCTTCCTACTTGGAAATTCCGTTTGCGATACCTTTGGAAAAATATGCATGTCTAGTAAAGGAATATGACAACCAAGCGTTTTAGTTTATACATATTATTATGAATATTGTTAAAGGAAACATTCAGTTATAAAATATCAACGTTACATATTAGTCAATGATATATTTTACATAAAAATGAAATTATCTTATTGGTTAGTACGATATATTATTATTTTTGCTTTTGCTGAAACGACCGAATATCAAAAAGCTAGTCTCAAATAAAATATCTATTAGTATTTTCTATAATATCATATATTAAATGTTACAAAATATATCATATACTTATCTCTCATAGAAATATATTACAATTTCTGTAAACATAATAAAAATTATTTGTGTTACTTAACTACCCAGACACCAAATAGAAGACCATAATGTTAGAGATAAGAAGCCGCTAATAGTCGAAATAGTAATACATTAAACACCAGCATATGAAGCCAGATATAGAAATATTAGAGAGCATCTTGAGATCCTCTCGGACGAAAGAGACAGCAGACGGCCATGACTAGTGAGCAGAAACGCTAATTTGGAATAATTGTATTGCTTATTGAAAATAATCAATATGGACGTTCGACATGTTTCATTGAAAAATATCATCATCGAAAGTCTGACGAGTCAAACTTTAGTGAAGATATCTATAGCCCCTCCCGTATTCAAAAACAATACTTAAGCAACGCGTAGGTAACAATATTGAGAATTTTGTACATGACATTCTACAGACGAAGTAAACTAACCAGTCGAGTTACAAACAACAAAATCAATGAATAGACTGTTGCAATGAAAGTTATTTCTCACTTCAGCACACAAAATTCTATTTTTTCTGATTCGTGTAGTTCAGCTAATCAATGGTTAAATACTCATACATCACTAAATTTTAAAAAACGCTTCCGTAATCCGATCTACTTTTTTCATTTTATATTTTCAATGTCAACAAATTATTCCAGAAATCGACCAAAATAGAAAACCCAAGAGACACCAGTTTACTTTGTCCAAACATAAAGTCCTAATACAGCGTGGAATAAACAGACCACTAACCAACGTTACTTAAGTGCTGTTTACGAACACGCCAAGCGTGAAACGCTCCCAAAAGTAGGGGCCGAAGCTTTAACCCGTCAACCGCAATACGTGGAAGTTCATACCGAATCGCACGTGCTGTCTAATGACCGCCTCGCTGGCGAAGGCGCGCAGGCCGCCATGCCAGTCGCCGCTCGACACCGGGTCGCCGGTCGCGATCCCCAACGGGTCAAGACGCGCCACTAGGTGACCCCGGGACTAAGCCGCACGTGCAAAACAATCCACAACGTTATTCGACCACTCCCCCGTAACCCTATCGCACTGAGGTTAATCATCGCTGTTATTATATGCGAAAATTCACCTTTAACTACCTCAAAAACCCTCTACCTATGTACATTACGTAACATATTACACAACCTGTATAATTCAACGTTAAAGATTGAGACTAGCAATTTTTAGATCGGTCTATCTAGAGTTAGTGAAAGATGTCTCAATACAGTACAATATTAATTTGTTAAAATGGCAGCTGAAAAGAACCTAGTAAAAATAAATGAGTCTAACTTATTTTGTCACTAATGACTACTGCAAACAAATTAGTTAACTAGAGTGGCGAATATTATCACATACATGCATATTTGACGCACACCTCTTATGACTGTAATTTTCACCGAAGAACATTAGTAAGCAAAGAAGACGCGTTATAAATCAAAACTTGTTCTATAGAGACACAATAGGTTATTTAATTGAAAACAATTACTTTTTAGGTGTTTACAATTTCAAGGCCCATATTACATAATGGTTCTCAATGATCAGTAAGTCTAAATTCAAATTGTTTTAACAAGAGTAATAGTAAAAAATTTGTCTTGTTTAGTGCATGTAGAATTTGAACACACGCAGATGACGTAGGGTTCCAAGCTTAATAATTTAATTTTGCATTTTATTTAAGAATGCTCCGGGTGAATGGCATGGGATTTTATGACAGCTTTCATGACTTTGAAGAAGATTATATTAGATACCTATAATGTATATGAAACAAATCCTTGGACATTTATATTTTGATGTGTTGTACTATAAGCCAATTGTACAAATTTCAGCTCTGTTACCAGTATGTATTGAAAAAGAACGATGAGATGTATGTAAGACTTAATAACTTTCTGAACGTCTCTCTTTATTTATGGCTCTTGTTGACTCTTGGAGACGAAACCATAAAAACTAGATTTACGTGTACACAGAGATGTATAACATGGGCCTTAAAGTTAAATGTATGTAATAACATCGCACGGACAGCATGACATCGCAATGTTTTCAACTAAATGATTCGGCGATCGTCACTGATGGTTTTCCCAATCGCCGTACGTTTTGCTGCATATTTGCGTACCAAAGTTGAAATATTTCCTCATGATGAGCTCGGAGCGTGGGGCGCGCATGCCGAGCTCGGGCAGGGTGGCCGACGTGATGCCCAGCGGGTCCAAGTCGGCCGCCAGGTGACCGCGCGCCTGCCATTACACGTTAGCCCAAACCTCACACCAGTGTTGCCAGATACATTATTTTTGGGTAGATTTAGGGAAATCGGGACAAAAATTGGGTGATGGTCCTTTACATTTTAAATCGACGAAAATTATCGGGAGAGATTTCCGTACCAGAAACTAACAGTAAAGAATAAATATTTAGAAGAGAAAGCCAACATTTTAGGTATCAACGATTTAAAGATATATGTATTTAAAATAAATGAGAACCCAGTGATGGGTTGAAAAACTTGAAAGGACACATCTTGTAAAGACTCAAAAGCGAGGCATCTGGCAACACTACCCACAGCCCAGCGACTTTCATTCATTCAAGGACAGATCCCTTATTATGAACTCTCAAAGATATTTAGATTGAATTGTATTTTACATTAGTATCAATTCCAACATAAGTTTAACATTGTATCGCTTGGGCATAACGCCAACTAAAGCATCGAACGCATGAACTTGCAGTATGAAATATCTTGCATATGTATGTAACATGATGGGTGCAAAAAATATGTAACTTATTTAAAAGCGTTATTAACGCGAAAACTAGCCATAGTTAAACCATCATTGAATTAAATTATAATATATTTTATATTCATAATAATGATTGCATAATTATATTCATTCTTTTCAAACAAAAAAACATATTTCTAGTGTAGAAAACTGGATTAATTCTTTGAAGATCCGTCCTTGATCACAATTAAAATGAACCATACAAAATCCCACGTACACAGTTCCAAATCATTTAGCTGAGGGATGCCGTACAATTTTGACACGCACTTAATATAATACAATACAACCGTAATGCCAATTAGTATCTATTCTAATACGCATCAAAATCTACAAACAAACTGATAATACTGTATAATTTTGTAACTGTTTCTTATTAATCAATTCACTCTCAAACTAAAATAATATAATATCTAATCATCGTTTTCTTTGATAACCACAATCGTTGTTGCATAATAAAAATTACTTTAAAACATAACATTCATCTAAGACGACGACTGCCTCCCGAACATCACTGTCTGTAAATTAATTTAATCATCTTGTAAAAATAAAACCACCGAAATGATTGCGATTAAAAAGAGAACGATAATCAGCTTGCTGTTACTCAATTAATAACCCTTTATATTTCGTGCTCCCGTTTAAGTGCTCCCGGGCCGATTTGTGCAGTGTATAACCGAGTTAGGATTTAATGTTTATGTAGATAAAAATCTGGATCCTCTGGCAAGTTTTTGGCAATTCACAAGTAGCAAATGGTATTCCGACAGTGGATAGAGGGGCATAACAATGAAAATGAAAACAATACAAATATAACAGGCATAACAACACAAATATCGACATTGTGTCCATAGACCACGATTCATTCCCAAAATTGATACTAGTTAAACGTGTAGTAATTAAATATTTGAATCGTTTAGATAAAAATCGTATTATAGAATAGGCAAAACAATATGAATAATATTATCTATTTATATATTTTGGGTGTGTGTTCACCTGGTAACTTCTGATGATCGCCTGCACGGCAAGATGATCGTCGATTATCTTCTCGTTGATTGGTGATCCTGTGATATAGATAATACATAAAATAATGACTAACCAAACGCAGGGTTCGTTTACACTTAAGACTGTATCGGGAAAAACGGCTTTATTAATATCAAAGCAATGTCAAAGTAGCAAGCAATTTCCTAAAAGTGGTAGGTAAGTACCTATTACTATTAAAAAAAACGTAACTTCACGCCTGTAATCCCCAAAGGGGCAGAGGTAAATGCATGCATCCAAGCATACATGCAAACACCCACGACTCGCCTGTTACGTTTTTGGCCCATGTAACAGGTGGCGAACCTGTTGCCTATATTTCTGGCCACATTACCAAACTCCGAGGTACTGGGAAACTTCCAGAAAATGAAAAAATCCCAATAGAACTATTACTACTATATATAACTCTGACCCCCTTATTCATAAACGTATTTTAGCTAGCGTGTTGTGTTGGTAATTTCTCCTTTGTCTTTTTCTATCATGCACATTTGGCAATGCTACTGACAAAGACAAAGTATTCTATAGCTAAAACGTATCTAATGTACGTTTATGAATGAGGGGGTAAGTATATAGAACTAAATTAAACACAGAAATCATGAAATGAGCGATCATCACAGGAAATCAACTCGAGTGCTTTTTGTGTTGTTCATAGAACACCGGGCACCGGCCGCGGCGAACTGAAGGCCTAAGCAAGCTTTCCCCTCTATCAAAGTACAAGCATAAATGTTCCTAGGCCTGTCGCCGAGATGTTTAAATGTGTGCGTGAAATTGTTTATGTATTTTTTTAAAGTAAATGTGAGAGTTTCGTAGTACTAGACTATTTTTGTTGTGTGTGTGTCACACGAATTTCACACCGTAAAAAATAACAGACTGTTTTGCATCGGTAATTAACGCTATGGCCGGCCGGTGGCCGTGTTGCTCTATGGTGTTGCATAATAAACTTCTATGAAATTAATTGTACCGAAGTGCTCTGGAAACTTCTTCTTTCATTATAGCATATTTCAACCCAAACAATTCGCTAAAGGAACACGATGCCTAGTCAAAATTTATAATTACAAACATTATACAGTCGAACAATCACGAGAGCAATGGATGGTTGCATAAAAATACGCTGGTGTCCCAACGTTGGTTGAAAAACTCAAACTTCGGCAGCGGTTGATTTTTTTACAACGTTCAGATCGTTCGGAGACTCACCTGCAGATATTGAAGTCATACCACCGGACATGGGCACTAGGGACGTGAGAGGCACCTCATTTCTGGCGTATGGAGCAAGATTGGGCGGCGAAGTGTACGCCACACCGGGTTGCGCTCCGTTAGTCGCATTGCGGAAGAATGCGTCCCAAGACTAAAACAAAACATAAATTAGAATACGATTATGTATCTTCACGCCATGTCCTTCACTGGGTAGGCAGAGTTTGGAGCGCCAAATAGAATAAAATATGATAAGTATTATAATCTATACTTATAATAAAACTGTAGAAGTTCAAATTCTGTACATTGAAAATATTGAAAAAATAAATACCAGGGGATGTTACCAGATCGATACCGAACACAAATATGTGATTAGAAATTTTTGTCTGTCTGTCTGTCTGTCTGTCTGTCTGTCTGTATGCTGGTCCGATTACGATGAAACTTGGTATATTTATACTTTAACCTTTGGCGCACAACACTGGGTACTTTTTATCCCGAAAAAATGTATGTTTGTCTGTGTGTTTGTGCACGCTAATTTAAAAAATGGCTTATCCGATTTTTAGTTTTTACTAATATATTGTGGTAAGTTTCACTTAACATTTACTGTTTGTTTCATGTCAATCGGTTCAGACATAAAAAAGTTACGACAATTTAAAGAATCATATCGAATATTTTTAAACTATTCTGAATCTTTTTTAGGGTTCCGTATAGGGTTTTCTACCCGGGTACCCGTACCCGGGTATACCCGGGTATTTGAACTTTTTTGTACTCGGGTATTTTTTACTGCCAGACCCGGGTACCCGGGCACCCACTTTGGTTCGGGAATACATCAAAATCCTCAACAAATTACAAAATTACAAAGTAAGGTCTAAAAAATAATAATTATTAGAACAATTACAAAAGTGACACACAATAAAAATAAATCTAACGAAGGCGGAGAGATTTTTAGAAAAATCTAGTAACTATGAGGTTAGATTTGGTTATGAATTACGTTCTTGTTAACGTCGCTGTGTTTTGTTTTTGTTTCGTTGTAGTTTGATGAGAATGTTTTATTTTCATAGGTATTAAAACACGCTAATTTCTTTTTTTTTATGACTGAAGGTTGACAGACAAGCAAACGGGCCACCTGATGTAAAGTGGCCCGTTTGTTGTCATGAACATTTGCAACACCAGGGGAGTTGCCAACGTGCTGCCAGCTCTGAAGGACTCTTCTGACGCCATTTTTGAAGAACCCCATATTGTAGCACCTAGGGAACACCTCAGAGGGAAGTTCGTTCCACAATATATACGTTCTGGGCAGGAACGAACGTGAAAACCGCACCGTTGAGCACTGCCAGGCGTCCAGTGGGTGTGGGTGGAACTTCTCTCTTCGGCGGGTAGTACGGTGTAGGAAAAGAGACGGTGGCACCATGTCATACAAATCAGCAGAGCACTCACCATTGTAGAGACGTTACAACACGCACAGACTCCCAATGTCTCTGTGCAGCCTCAGATGTTCGAGCCTATCAGTAAGTCTAACAATCCGAACGGCGCGTTTTTGTAGGGAGTCAAGTGGACCAAGCTGCTATTTGGGGGCTCCCGCCCACAAATGAGAGCAGTATTCCAGATGGGGCCGCACTTGGGCCTTATAAAGCTGTAGTAGCTGCCCTGCTGATGTGAAATACTGCCTCGCTTTGTTAAGCACACCCAACTTTTTGGATGCCAACTTGGTTAAGCTTACACTCAATGTGACTCCCGAATTGCACTTCGTTCGATATGTCAACGCCCAGGATACCGATACTCTTATCAACGGCGAGCGGAAGGCCCTGGAACTGTGGTGCTACAATTAATGGGTTTCTTTTAGCGGTGAACGCGCAGACTTGTGTCTTCGAGGGGTTAAACTGTACTAAATTAAGTCGACCCCAATCCAAGACCCGCTCCAGAGAGTGCTCGATTTCAGACACAAGTCTAGTCCTGCTTTCCTCGATAAGTGTCCGGGAGGCATTTGCACGGCTAGTGTAGTGTGCATCTCCCGTACTATCATCGGCATAGCAATGAAAATTGGAGTTTTGCTCCAATATTTCATTAATATGCAGAAGAAAAAGCGTGGGAGATAGCACAGAGCCTTGCGGCACACCAGCGTTGATAGGTAGTCTGTCTGAGCGCTGACCGTCAACTAAGACTTGTATATAATATATAAAGCTCAGACAGAAAGCTGGCTGTCCAGTTGCATAGCCTCTCGGGAAGACCGTAGGATGGAAGTTTGGCGAAGAGTGCCCTGTGCCAGACCCGGTCAAAGGCCTTAGCAATGTCCAGGCTTACAGCCAATGCCTCCCCACTCTTGTCCAAGGCGTGAGACCAATGGTGCGTGAGATATACTAGAAGATCACCAGCAGATCTGCTATGACGAAATCCATATTGGCGGTCACTGATCAGCTGATGATCCTCTAGATACTCTATTATTTTCATAGAAGTGTACAAAATGTTGGTTGTTATTGTTGACAATTTTAATATTGTTCAGTGAGCGCTTAGTAATTGAATGAAATGTTATTAAAACAAAAGAAAAAAATGAATCTAGTGGACTATAAAATTTTACTAAACGATGGTTTACTTTTCGTTGGCAAAATGGATAGATCTGTATCTGGAGTGTACAAATATATTTAAAAATACAGAATAAGGAATCAGTACAGTGTGCCCAATATACCCAAAATATTATCTCCTATAGGTTCTTCAACAAACGTTTCATTAAAACATTTAGATAAAGTACCTACATAAATCAAAGATCGAAAAATCTGAATTTTACGTCCGAAAAAGAAGTGCCATTGACATCGTTTTCTCAACCTGAATCAGAACAAAGTTTAAGCCTAGTTCCAACAAGACCGCGGATAACAATTTTTTCTACCTTCTACTAAAATTTCCGAATTTGTTGCAAGCTTGGTTGCACAAGACGGTATTTCCACTCGAACTGTTTAACTGTGTGATTATATATATATTGATTGTACTTTAAGTTAAGGTGACTTATTGGCATACTACACACACTCTTTCGTAATATAAGTACGACATAATTAAAAGAAAATTGTATATTTTTCTGTATTAATTGTAAATACCCGGGTACCCGGGTATATCCGGGTATATGCAAAAATAATACCCGATACCCAACATCTCCGCTATGATCACCATTCAGCATGCCAAGCGTGGCAATTATGGCGTATTCTTTCCTTATGACGCACAACACTTTTAGGAGCACCTTCGGAAAAGGCTTTGTCCAGCGGAGATGGATGGATGTCTTTCGGATGTGACTATGATGATGGCGATGGTGGTGGTGGTGGTGGCGTTAGTGGTGGTGGTGGCGTTATTGGTGGTGGTGGCGTTAGTGGTGTTGGTGGCATTAGTGGTGTTTGTAGTGGTGGTGTTGGTGGCGTTGGTGTCGTTGGTGGCATAGGTGTTGTTGGTGACTCTGGTGGTGATGTTGGTGGCGTTAGTGGTGCTCGCGGTGGTTTTACTGGTGGTGGAGGCATTGGTGGCGTTGGTGATGTTGGTTTTGTTGGTAGTTTTGAGGGCATTGGTGGCATTGGTTTTGGTGATGGTGGTGGTTTTGGTGGCGTTTGTATCAGTGGTGGCATTGGTAGCGTAGGTGTTTGGTGATGGTGATGGCGTTGATGGCGTTGGTGGCGATTGTAGTGGTGGCGGTGGTGATGGTGGCATTAGTGGATAAAAATGCACAACGTTAATATTCAATTTTTCTCTTCTACCGGCTCTTACGGAGTGCTTATATTATGCATAGATCTATCTTTTATGTTTTAAAATTGACTGAAAGTTTACAAAAGTTAACAAGGTTCAAGTTAGTATAATAATTTCTATAAAAAAATATGCCTAGAAGTTTAAAATGGCCATTTCGAAAATACGGTTCAGCATATGCGCGTTTAAACACATAATTAGCAATTTTTCGCAATCCTAGCAGCCTGTGTGCTTTTATCCCCGATGGTCATACGTCTAATATCGTGTAGCTACCCAAAAGTGTTTATGATCCAAAATTAACCAAAATGTATATCCAAAAGCGCTGCCTAATGTCCCAAAGCCACTATTCCACGCAAACAAAGTTGCGGGCACAGCTAGTTCATTCATAAATTAATTCTATTGTAGCTACCTGACTTAAAGTAAAAGGTGCGTTAAGGGGGATAGATCAACAACAATTAAGATCGAGTCACTGACAAAATAACATACTTGAAGCAATCGTATTTTGTTATCGTTATCGTCAATATATATTTCGCTTTGTTCGATACAACTTCACACGTATACCTACCTATGTCACAGCAGTTAAGATACAGGAAAATCTAAGTCTAACAGCACTGATAGGTTAAACCTCCTTTAACCTATCAGTGCTGTTAGACTTAGATTTTCCTGTATCTCTAAGTCTAACAGCACTGATAGGTTAAACCTCCTTTAACCTATCAGTGCTGTTAGACTTAGATTTTCCTGTATCTTAACTGCTGTGACATAGGTAGGTATACGTGTGAAGTATATAACCCCGGTTTAATAAAATTGGATATTCTCTTACATGGCATTTGCACAAAAAATACTGTTTCAGTAATTGCTATGTGATATCATTAGTCTCCATTCTCATTATACAAGTTTTGCAAAATTGAATTGCATTGAATTAAATACGCATGAATTTCTAAAATGTAACGGAACTTGGAGAAAATGTTCGCAATATTTACCTATGTGCCCGGTTAGCAATTTTTTGAGCTTTTTTACACAGTGCCAAGTCCGGTTTTTATATTTTG